>CM026300.1:10095882-10521416 GCA_014851415.1 Cnaphalocrocis medinalis
AACACAGCGAACCGCAGAAGCGAATGAGCGACCGCTGCATTGGTAATAAATTATTTTGCTTTTTCGTAGAGGTAGGTTAGGTTACGTAGCGATTCGCCGTTCACATCGGTGTGCCAAAAGCGTTAATACCATCCTCGAAAAGGATAACTAATTGACAAAATGATCCCACTTCACCCCTAAAATATGCAGTCGAGATAATCCGCGTATTTGAATCCGGGCTTACATTGTTGTATCCAACGAGCTCACTCGCACGAGGACATATTTCGTAAGCTTTGGTTTTGAATACAGCTTGAATAACATTTGCACGGTTAGACGTTTCATATTACTACGGAGATTGCTTCTTTATTGTTATTTTTTTCAAAGATTTCGTTGAGTTGATCACGTTTGAATAATATTTACCGACCGTTAAATCAATTTAAAATTTAAATCAGATTAATGAACTAAAATATTCATTTTGGCATTATTTTCCTTTAATATTTTAAAAAAAATATGTTGAATGAAATGAACACGTTATACAATAAAATGGACAATTAATGAAAACATTATTTAATTTTTTTGCAATAAAATATTCACATGACCAAATGGGACTGTTGGATTTAAATTTAAAATTAATTTTATTTTATTCCAAACTCTACAGATAGGTAATCTATGGAAACCTGGAATTAGCGGCATGTTTTGTGGGTCACGTGGTACCTAAGGAAAACTCGAGTGGACAAAAAGTATTGGTTAGGTTAGGTTAGAACAGTGACCAACCAAAAAATCTTTGCGGGCGAGTTTGTTTCGGGCGAGTTGTCCCCTAACCCAATGATCTTTGGATTGGATGTAACCAAAATGATAACCATGTGACTAGCATAAAAAAATAATATGACTGTATAAATAAAGTATCTTAATGTGATTTAAAACTATTCTCACTATTGTTTTTCTAAATAAATAATAAGTAGCCCTCTATTCGTCTTGACAATTAGTTCCAGTCCATAGCGATAGATGGCGCTGAGCGTATATAACGTTGCGCAAGTTTTTTCCTTGTCTTTACAATAACCCATCTGTTTTAACTTATACATTTTTATTCACTGTTATTCACTTTATTCTCGTACCAAGTGAGTATAGCAATATCTTAACCGCAAACGACTCATACCATTTTGTATAGACCCCAACGTGTCTAACCACCGCATTTTTACGCTGGTCACGACACGATATTGTCATAGATACCGTATAGTGAAATTCAGTTTGAGAACAAAAGCACAGTATGAATTTTTAACCCGTCTATTGTGAGTGCTTGATAAAAATTTTAGATATACAAGAGAATAATGGGCTGTAAAGTTGAGCATCCATCGATGAGGATAAATATGTCATGCTATTTTGCGAAAAGATAATAAAAAACTTTTTTTTATGAGATATGAGTTACATGAACTGTCACCATACGTCATGAACCGATACGACCTACAAACCTTCAAAAAGCGAGCGTATTCCTTCTTAAAAGGTCGGCAGCGCATTTGCGACTCCTCTGGTGTTGCGGGTGTCCATGGGCGGCGGTAATCACTTACCATCAGGTGAACCGTCTGTTCGTCTGCCCCCTATCTCATAAAAAAAAAATGAGCAATTTGATCACCTGATAGTCAGTGATGACCAGTGATTAGATAAATTAGAGTTAACGTTTTACCAAACAATCCCTAGTGATCATTAGGCATTATATTTATTTATGTGATAGGTACCACTGCAAGCGGATCACCTGATGATGGTAAGCAATTACCGCCGCCCATGGACACCTGCAACACCAGTGGAATTACAAGTGCGCCGCCAAACTTTTAGACTTCACGTCTTTGGCCAATTTGCTAACAAACTAATGGCTCATCTGATGGTAAGCAATTTGCTGTCCCCCATCGACACCCTTAACACCAGTCCAGTCCACTCACTCGGCAAAACAAAGTGCGGGCGCTCAATTTCTGAAAATTCTAATAACCATCTACCACTTAATATCCATTCGAGATATCGAGTTAGGTTGCTACGTGCCTCCGAATAATGACAAAAGAATCGGAATCGCTTCGCGTTCGATTTTCCTCTCTCTGGACGCAACCCTATCGAGTGCCATTTTGTGTGTTAGTCTTTCAAAATGGCGTCGCTACGTGCCTTCGAATACACTCAGCTAGTTCTAATGTACTGTACTGCCGATGCTTGGTTTGTGTATTTGAGCGCTTGGCACCAGTCTAGATGGTAAATACAATTGGGAGATTCGCACTGCTCGGTTTGGCAGGATTTTTTGGGTGTAGACTTTATTTCCAGATTAAGCTAAATGAATTCTACATACAGGATGTATCTTTTAACCCCCTTCGGCTTGCTCACCTTTGTCCTTTCTACTTGACCCAATTTTCACTTATAGAGAACTAGCGGTCGCCCGCGACTCCGTCCGCATGGAAAAGTAACTTTCAACCCCTTAGAACCCCCTTTTCGCAATAAAAAGTAGCCTATGTCCTTTCTCAGGGTCTTGATTATCTTTCATTTAAATCCGTTCAGTAGTTTTGGCGTGAAAGAGTAGCAGACAGACAGACAGAGTTACTTTCGCATTTATAATATTAGTATGGACTCCTCTTGGCATTAAGTTCGCCTATTGTACGAATGTGTGCAATAAAGTTTTAAATAAATAAACAAATCATGTGGTCTGAATTATCTTTCGTCACTGATGAATTTCCAATTAAAATAAAATTATAGTCAATGATGACTTTCCATAATTGAGATACATCTCTCTCTGAGTGCGGCAGTCAGCTAACCATCGCTCCCGGATCATACAACTACCACAAAATTATCAAGGTCGGTGGACAGAGAAGTTTTGAAATCTATTTCTTGGTGATTAATCACTATTAAGATGACAGGTTTGCCCTCAAGGAGAACTATTATCGACGAGAACTTGTCAAATTACGGTATGAAAAGTTTGTCAGTTTACTCGTTAAGAATTTAAACAATTGTATTTTGTAATGTAAAATGTATTTTATAATTTGTTAGCACAAAGTTGATTGTAGCTTGCCAGTGTTTATCAATTAGTTTTGTCTTTGGGGATTAAATCTCCCGATAGGAAGCTAATGATCAAAATAGGTGTATCTATCAAAAAGGGTCAATGATTTGTTTTGAAACGTATAACTTTCAATGTTTCTTCGGTCGAGTCACACTGGATGTCCCAGCGAATTATGAGGGTAATGGGTGGATTAAGAAGAGAGCGCACACTTGCACACTAATATATCCTGCATACGTGGCTGATTGCTAAGATTGGCCGCCGCGTGGTTATCGGTTTTATTATTAATTTTGGACATACACCCGTGATGACTGTTATTTTTCACCCCCGACAAAAAAAGTTTGTGATTTTTTTGTCATTTGTGACATTATTTTTTTGCCCCTGTACTTTTTTTTTATGAGTTGTGGGGGCAGACGAACAGACGGATCACCTGATGATAAGTGATTACCACGTCCGCCCATGGACACCCCACCCGCAACACCAGAGGACTCGCAAATGCGCTGCCGACCTTTTAAGAAGGAATACGCTCGCTTTTTGAACACTACTACTTTTATACTACTTTTGAATTTTTTGGTCAAATACAATCACAAGTCTATAATATGGCGAAAATAAATATTTTTAAGTGACAGAGACTTTTTTTTACTAAAAATGGCTTTGAGTGAACTCTAGAATTGAGAAAAAGCCTACGATGGACCGGGCTTACCCAAAAGTAGCCTATTTATTCTCTCTACTTAGCTTAAAATTTTTGTGGTGGTACTCATCGTCTCTCCTGGTATAGCCATGTAATGAGAACAGATCCTAGAAGGAACATGTTTCCAAAAGAGTGATGGGTATGAATTCAAATGAGTGGAGGAACAGAGGACGACCGAAAAAGTGACGGATGGATTGTGTGAAGAATGACATGACTGAGGGGGTGGATGATACGATGACGAATGACAGGGACAAATGGAAGAAGAAACATACTGCGCCGACCCCAGATAATCTGGAAACAGGGCAGGGAGATGATGATGATGACTCATCAAACGACCCGGTTGGTTCAGTGGTAGTGAATGCTGCGTCTGGGCCAAGGGTTGCGGGTTCGATCTCCGCACAGTACAAACATTTGTGTGCATGAACATGTCTGTTTGTATTGGTCTGGGTGTTTTCTATGTATTATAAGTATGTATTTACAAAAGAAAAGTATTATATGTATATATTTGTAATCCCACTGTTGGTTCTGATATCTGTAACACAGGTGCTTGAGCTACCTATCTCAGAGTCAGACCAATGTATGTGATGTAGTGAAATATTATATTATCAAAGGAAACAGACGTAGAAAGGGTGTTTCACGCCTTAGCAGTGCGTCTCACTGTTACATTCAAGACTAACAGAAACGTAAGTCTCATTTAATTAAACAGACGTTATCAGGGCCTTGTCTACTTTCCTTTTAACTTCAAACAAAAACAAACCATTTACTTAAAACAAACCCAGGGCGCGAGGTAAATAAAGAAATTAATTAACATCCTACCGGAGGGTATCAAAATAAACTGCACTCCGTTTAATTCCAGCTTTTTCCGGTACTTTTTAGCCAACAATTCCGGAATTCGATGGCCGAATGGTATTAGCATATTAATGAATGAACGTGGGCGGTACGACTGTTCGGCGAACTAACGTAGGTAATCACTTTAGTCCTGACTCGCCAGGCGTCGGTAAAAATGGTAACTTACCGGTATTTTTCGGGATTAAACCTCTTTTCTTTTTCGTACAGAGATGATGGGCGATACTCTAACTTCATACTGCTATTGAGCTACTACAGAACTGCTATTGAGGAATACATCAATGAAACCACAATGTCATCATCATCATCATCAGCCTGTTGCAGTCTCCTGCTGGCCTCTCCAAATGCTCGTCACTTTGATCGATCTTCGGCTACTCGCATCCAGCTCCAGCCAGCACTCTTGCCAGTCTTGCCACCAACCACATTGTACCAACCACAATGTAGCTTGATCTAATAAGGTCTAATTATAGACAATGACAAGCATTAGGGCCAAGCCACACGATGCGGTGAAGCGGCGTTGCGACGCCTGACCGGGCCGCTCCGGTTTCCTACATATGAAAATGTATACTATGGCACACGGCGCCGTCCGGTGCGCTCCGGCGCTGCACCGCACGCGCATCGGGATCGAAACGAGGCGGGGAGGGGTGGAAGTATTGCGGCGCCGGAGTGGTAATGGTGCTACGGTACCGCAAAAGATTGCGGCACCGCACTCATCGTATGGTCAGTAGTCCGTAGCCCTACCATGAGTTTGAAATACTATCCTCGCTATCGAAAACTATCGCTTTGTCTCTTTCATTGTGATGCATTTGAAAGAGACAGAGCAATAGTTTACGTTATGTTAGTTTTAGATGTCAACTCATGGTAGCACTACTGGAGAGAGGACCTGCGGTGCGGCGCTGTGTGGCATGGCCCTTATAATAAAGCGAAAATACGAAACACTAATGCGATGCGATGATAATATTAGTTATTGTGTAAGTAATTAATAATAATGTGTGCCCTCTTATAAATTGCTGTGCCCTGACAGGGTGTCACATCCATACTTAATCTTAAATGTACCATCTTTATCTTGTATGTGATACGCAATAAATGATTTGATTTGATTTGATGCAAGCGACAGACAGCGCTATCTGTGGTTTAGTTTGGAACTACAGCCCTAAAGTGAAGTGAGGGCGAACCACTACTTACCTACATAATATAATATTTCAATACATCACATAAATTGGTCTGACTCTGAGATAGGTAGCTCAAGCACCTGTGTTATAGATATCAGAACCAACAGTGGAATTACAAATATATACGTATAATACTTTTCTTTTGTAAATACATACTTAAAATACATAGAAAACACCCAAACCAATACAAACAAACATGTTCATGCACACAAATGTTTGTACTGTGCGGGGATCGAACCCGCAGCCCTTGGCCCAGACGGAGCATTCACTACCACTGAACCAAACGAGTCGTCAAACAAAAATGTATCCCAACTCTTTGTACTGATTTCAAATAAATGATTGTTTTTTTTTTATGATTACCCCGCAATCAATAACTAATGGCTGCCATTTATTTATTACTCAACACCCCGGAAATCCGGCAGACCTGACGCCATTTCCATATTAATGAAGTCTTCAACGTTGATTGTGTTCGAAACTAATGCTTGTAATTACTTTTGTCCTCAACTTGGAGAGTTTACCTACTTGAAAAGATAGAATTTAAAAGAGGAACAGCTGAGAATCTTCTTGTTGTAAATCTCATGACTGAGGGTCGTCATCATCATCATCAGCAACCTACGTTCGTCCACTGCTGGACATAGGTCTCCCCTAATGCACGCCACCGCTCCCGATTTTCGGCCACTCTCATCCAGCCCACTCCAGCCAGCCTTCGAATGTCGTCATCCCATCTTGTAGCAGGGCGTCCAACACTACGTTTGCCGAGTCGCGGTCTCCCCATCCCCATCCCCATCTATCTATACTTATAATAGAGGTAAATTCTCTACCTACATGAATTTATATTTTCAAAATAACTTTTAGCGGGTGGTTAGTGGTTGATCCTATGCGACGAAATTTAATGAAACTAGGTGCAATTATTCTTCATACTCCTGCGCATATTAAAGTATAGTATACTAAGTATACATAACAGTTTTCACGCTATAATCAATAGGAGCAGAGCAGTAATAGGAAATGCTGGGAAAGCGGGAGAAGCTACTCCATTTTAACTATATTGGCTATTATGAAAATTATTGAGGTTTGAAGGAAGAAATTGTAAGTATATCTCATAATCCTGACAGTTAATATCAATCAATTGGCAGCGCTATCTAGTATCATCGCGGTGAAACTAGTTAGTATGGAAAGCATAAGGTAGGTATTAAGAACCATGTATGGAATATAAGGTAACTATTTAAAAATATAATAATATGTGATAGATAGCTGACAAACTATGGATAAAAAAATTGCGAGTGGGTGAAAATAACAGCTGCAGAGAAATGACGATATTGACTATACAAAACAGGACGCAAACCTTTCAAATATTTTACATGAAAATATGTAGGAATTTTCATCGTTAGTGTAAAATGGGTCAAAGTATTTTATAGGAACAAATACCTCGCAACCACAGATTTTTTATTATATAAAAAAAGTATAACCGAGAGCGTCGACACGGCCCCGATTATCGATAAGCTCCGTTAATAACTTTTATCGATGTTTGCGTTTTCAACACTTTTTACGTTCTCAATATTAGCTACTAAATAATACAGATATAGTATGCTGAGTGTTTATAAAATAAGTCAGTATCTGGGTAGTGGGTGTCACCATTCAACCGATATTTGGCTATGGCAGCTAATCAGATATTTAAAGTGCCCAAGTGTGTGCGCAAACACAGTTGCACTCTCTATTCCCATACCCTCTAAATTCGATGGGACAGAAGTGTGACACAACCGAAGAGAGATCGGGCTCTGGACCAATGCCTTTGCGCGCTTTCTATCTTCGTAACAGAAGAACTGCGGGGTATATAATCCTTTTTGGTAAATATTTCTCAATAGGGTATTTGACTATTTTTTTTATGTGTATAATCAAAAGACCCCTCTATTTAAGAAACATTGTAGAAAGAATTATTTGATTCTGATTTGAATTACCTGAGATATCACAACTTTAAGAGCACATATTTTACGCAGGCCCAAAAACTCTCTATACAAATGGCTACTAGCGTGTAACGTCACTCGCAAGTATCTTGTATGCGCGTCTAGTAAATTTTGTTTGGTAGCTATATCAAATGTTTCGTTTATGTACATGGTTTCATAATAAAAGTTTGTGTATAATGTATGGGTAGTTCAATGATATAATTATTTTTTTTAAATTTTATACTTTAAAAATGGACTTGCCCATAAAACTTTGAATGCTCACAGAACCAGCTAGACGTTATATTTTTAACTGAAAATTTAGGCTTTTGGTTCTTATTTACCAATATTTTGGTAAAGTATCAATACTTTTTACTATATCGAGATTAGTCAAATACCCAATTGCGTACAAAATGCTTTCCATCCTCTTTTGTGATGCGCACTGCCAAGGAGTGGAACACCCTTCCCGCGTCTATTTTCCCCAATGAGTACAACCTCTAAATTTTTAAAGCTTGAGTGTATAGGCTTCTTCTATCAGCCTGTTGCAGTCCACTGCTGGACATAGGCCTCTCCAAATGCTCGCCACTTTGATCGATCTTCGGCTACTCGCATCCAGCTCCAGCCAGCCCTCTTGCGCAGATCGTCACTCCATCTGGCCTGAGGTCGTCCTACACTACGTTTACCAAGACGCGGTCTCCACTGCTGTGTTGGTCATTATTTAGGAGCGCCATTGTAGGCTTTTTCTGAACTCTAGAGCATGAAGCCAATCGCAAGCCTATTCCATACCATCTATTAAAAAAAAGACAGACAGACGGAAATTTTACTAAGGGTTCCCGTTTTTTATAGAGTACCTTTTGTATACAGAACCTTTAAAAGAAGCAGTTACTTACAGTGACATTTTCGCTTTGAACATAACAGTATTAGAAATCTATTATTGAATTGCGATGTTTTCAAATATTTTTGCCCAAACATTTTCACGGCAAACGTAATTTCACATCAAAGCGATTTAGAAACGAGAACAATCAAATTAGCTGACCCTTTTCAATATCCAATTTCGTCGATCTAGTTACCATGGTAACGGTTTTAGTTATGCAAAGGCAATATCATGTGAATAGATTTTGTGCTTGTGTAACGAGATATGGATTGATACGCTATGCATAAAGTATCAGTGATAATGATGTTATATCAAAACGAACAACCTTGCTGCAAAATATCTAAACTATTATGGGGTAAAGATCTAAAGGTTTGCAGACTCCATTAGAAGTTGCACGTGCGAATATCGCTAACTGTCAAGTGATCCGTCTGCTCGTCTGCCACCTTTAATCTAATACTAGAGTAGTCTTTTAATCTCTCCTTTCCCCTGAATTACTGTTATTAATACATTTTTGAATATCAATAACTAAAGACAGCTAAAAAGTAAATACCAATAAAATCTCACACATCGACCGCAGTTTGCTACGAAATGCTACGGACGTTACGACTGCTACGAATTTACCGTGCTACTATTGCTACGGAATAGCATGCATTTGGAAGTTTCAAATTTACAAAAGGAATTGAAAAACCACACGTAAAATATAAAATGAAAAGAAATAAATATTATGTTTGTCAATATATCTTATAAGGATTCTATTTTATTGTTTTAAAGTATGAAACTCTAAAGTGTTGCAGCTCTTGCCACCTTTAATTTAAGGCGAAGTTGTAAAACTCAACAGTATGTAGTAAACCAAATAACGTTTTGCTTCAAAGGTATGTTAATTAATTTGATAGTTACTAATTGAACGTAAAATCAAAGAGTTTGGTTTAATTAATTATTCCGTAAATGTCAATTATAATCTGTTGGCTCATTGAGTTACGTTACATCTTGCTAATTAAGTTTCTTTTTCTTGTTTAATTGCAATGTTCAATGATTTTGACAGGTCCAATAAATCTGGCTTTTGTTTTATTATACGTAACTATTTATTACTTTATAAAATTTAAAGTTTGGATCACCAATCCGCATTGGGCAAGCGTGGTGATTAAACCTAATCCCGTGGCCGGGCCGTGGCCAGCAGTGGGATGCTTTATATCCCGGAATGACGTGAGGGCGGGTCTTTTTTTTTTCACCCAACATCTCCTACATTGATCGTACTAAGTAGCTCAAGCGCATTGTTACAGATATCAGACAATAGAGGATCACAAAATATAATACTTAATTACATACAGGGTGTATCTGTGAACATTTACATCCCTTTAGCCACGTGTTCTACCAACCATCCTGAACAATATTTGTTCTATGACTTTTGAGAATTCGCATAAAAAAAATCATCTTTCCATACATACAAAGTCGGTCACGTGGCTTGGTCATTTTGTATGGGAAGTCGAAAATTATTTCGAAGAATTTGGAAAAGTTGCTAAACAAATGTTGTTCGGAATGGTTGATAGAACACGTGGTTAAAGGGATGTAAATGTTCACAGATACACCCTGTAGGTATATAACACCCAGACGCTGAACAAACTCAGGTGTTCATCACACGAATGTTTATCCAGGGCGGGGATCGAACCCACGACCTTTAACGTGTGAAGCAGGGTCACTACTGCGCCATCCGGCCAGTCACCGTCTTTAGTCAAGTAATAAATAAACTAACCCTTTCACTATCAAACAAACAAAAAATCCTCATCAACAGAAGAACAGGCAACAATCTATTTCCCTTTTATTCAAATTTCTCTCTAAAGTTCTAGCTAATACAGTCGTTTCAAAACATTTCCACTTCCCCTGTTCGTATTAAAACAACAAATGGATCCAGCTTTTTCCATTACTGCCTATTCACAGCGAATGCTCTCTAACCATCAATTGATCGTCTCGAATTTGCGAGAGATCTGATAAATGAATGTAAACTCGAGCTGATTGACTGAGTTATACCCAAATAGGGTTGTTGGAACGTTTCAGTATTTTTTTTATGTGATGGCTGACAAACGAGCAAACGGATCAGTTGATATTATCGAAACCTTTAATGTAATATCGTTATAGGCCATCACTATTCTGCCGTAGGTGCTGAAAAATGATAAAAGTGTTACGACTGATTGGTAACGTTATCATCAAAACTCTAAAGCGTGATATAACCGGGTCGAAAAGCGGGATGGACCGATGATTGCTGTTTTGTTTAGCTGACTCCGGTTAAAAATAATATCAACTAAAAAGTAGGTTTTATTATCATAACGTTACGACTGATTGGTAACGTTATCATCACAACTCTAAAACGTGATATAACCGGGTCGGAAAGGGTGAGTCGAATGGACCGGCTACGACTGTTGATTGAAAGGGATGATTGCTGTTTTGTTTAGCTGACTCCAGTTAAAAATGGAAAAGCCGTCATTAAGCCTAGTTCAGATGTTTTTAACGGCAGACTCTTTTGATAAAAACCTGGCGTAGTGCAATAGACAAGATTTAATTTTTGATTCTGAAAATCGGCTCCAAATCTCTCAGGAAACAAGTGCGTTGTGATCTGTGAACATTTACCATCTCTTTAATCACGTGTTCTACCAACCATTCCAAATATCAATTTTATTCGACGCCTTGTAGAAATGCATCGATTTTTTTTTCAGCTCTATAAAATGATCAAGTCACGTGACTGACTTTATATGAAGAGCTGACATTTTTTTATGCAAATTTTCAAAAGTCCTAGAACAAATGTTGTTTTGAATGGTTGCTAGAAAACGTGGTTAATGGAATATAAATGTTCACTGTTACAGTGAGTAACAGTGAAATTCACCAAGTTCTGATAACTATTCATCTAAAGTAACCTAATCCCTATGCGTTATATAAGATTATTAATCACCACTTGCTCTCAAAGATGATATGCTGATTAATTCAGTCGTAAAGTTTCAAAACCGGCAAACACTCGATCGACTTGCCACATTGCCGATCTGGCAAACTCCCATACAGTTTGTATGGAAGATTTCGGGTTTTGAAACCATACAACGCAGTTATTTGCCTTGTTGGATACAAAACAAGTTGAGTTTCAGTTGTAAGTATGAGTAGCTACTCAATTTTTTTTCTATTTCTATATGAAAGTCTTTGTGCGCTTCACAAAATACTTAGAACCGTTTCAACAGTATAGAACTTATAATTTCTGAAAAAACACTGCGACATACGAACGGACAGGCATATGTCTGTCATGATGAATCTATAAGGGTTCCGTTTTTTCCCATTTGTCTACAGAACCTTAAAAACTGCCAGGAAATTATTAATGATTTACAATTTTACCATCGGCCAAAACGGATAGGCTGCCCTTTAAACAGTCATAATCCCGATCAATCATTTTCACACATTTTCAATACTTTGGCCCTCAATAACGAGCATCTACCAAAATAACAAAAACAACCCATCCGTCTAAATAAATTTACAAAAGAGAATATATCATTTTATGTCGAAAAACTTTCAAAGTCGACAAGCCATTCACCTAGAGCATTGCTTCTCAAACTGTAGGGGAAGTGAGCGTAGAAATCCATGGCAAAATAGAAAACCAGGATTGTAAGAAGGAGGAAATACATGACCTGGAAGGGCATTCCATGACTTGATGGTTCGGGGCAGGAATGAGGAGCTAAAACCTCTTAGTGCGGCAGACCCCGTTTAAGCCCATTCATTCGTATAGCCCCTTAATAATAAGCACATGACGCCGAAAGTTTGAGAACCACACGCAAGAACGAGACAGGCTCATTTCCCTCGCTATACGAGCGAGATAGCCGTTGTTTTTCACATCAGAAGCTATCTAATCTATCTAGGCTGATCGGCCATTAGAGGGTATTTCGGACGGTAACTCACGGCCTTATTTGGATTTGAAGTATAATTTATTGTCTTCAATTCTATTCGTGGGAGGAAAGGTTAAGCGATAAATTGAGCACAGCTGTTATACAGCTATGAGACGATTAGGTGAGAGGAGCCGATTTGCGAACGGAAAGATATTTATTGCAGCCGTAATGTTGAGCTATTGGGGGCCTTTTGCTGATCTGTTTAGGTTGTTAGTGTAATGTTTTTCTTCCGGTGCAATGTTTGTCTTGCTTTTGTGAAGGGGTTTTCTTGAAAAGATGTAGAGAGGACGCAGTGGAAATTAGAATAACCGCCGTCGTTGATAGTAAATATATTTATTTACATAGCTTAAAGCTAAACCCACAGAGTTATTGGTGGTAAGTAGGCAAGTATGAAGTGTCAGATAGACACTAATAGAACAATCCAAAACATATTTGAATAATATAAAAATAGTTGCCAGTATCTGATTAGATACAAAAGCAGGTTTTACCTATAGGTTTATGAACCTAACTACGAGATCTGTCTGCTCGTATTTCTTTTGATCCAGTAGTAAACAAGTAATTTAAAAAATTCAACATCGGAATATAATAAATTCTGACAACATCTCATACATTGACCTGGCTCTGTAGTCAGTAACTTAAGTACTTGTGTTACAGATTTCAGGCAACAAAGGACAAATATAATACTCAAATACATAATATATTACACCCAGGCATAAAAACAAGTGTTCATCCCACAAATGTTTGTTCAGGGTGGGGATCGAACCCACGACCGTTATCGTATGAGACAGGGTCACTACCAATAACGCCCTCCGGCCAGTCAAACTATTTAAATATTATGTCTTCATGATTTTGTAAAATTTATTGAGAAATAAACGATTTTTTTATGTTATTAATTCTTTACTAGGTACCTACTTATTAATTCGCTATATTATTCCTCTACCCCAAGGTTGTCTAGAGATTGCTATTAGTAATAAGACCGCCGATATTGTATTTATAAATGCCCATAGCATTAAGTTCCATTATTTTTTGTTTAATAAAGAGTATTTTTTATCTAAGTCCCGAAACGAATAGAGAGCAGGCCAAGATAAAACTTTAAACTTTTTTAATACCTATACTTAAAAAGTATACTCACTCAACGATTTCAAGTGATCTTGTAGGAAAAGCTTGTAAAATTACATCTCCTAATTAGTGAAGCTTTCTAGCGATGTTATAAAAAGGCCTTAGAAAGCTTCTGGATTGACGGCCCTCATATTTCAGGAGGAAAAATAAAATACTGGTCAAGAGTAAGTTGAAAAAAAAATAACTTGGGTTCATTACAAATTAATGCAATAACATTTTTTTCAATGTGATTTGATTGATGATTTGATTGCACCTTTGTCCTTTCTATATGACTCAAAGGATGACCGATAGAGAATGCCTCTTGGCATTAAGTTCGCCTATCTAAAGAAATTTTGTGTAATAAAGTAATTAATAAATAAATAGCTAGGCATGTATTAACATGAAAATAAAAAAACAACGACGCTTTTTATGTAAACCGAAAAAGCGAAACACGCGTTGCAATCGACGCCTAGAGATTGAAAATAATCATCATCATCATCATTTCAGCCAATAGACGTCCACTGCTGGACATAGGCCTCCCCCAAAGTTCTCCACACAGATCGGTCCTGTGCCACCCGCATCCAATGGGCTCCCGCGACCTTCACCAGATCGTCGGTCCACCTGGTGGGAGGCCTGCCACGGCTGCGGCCTCCTGCACGTGGCCTCCACTCCAAAATAATATCCCATAGCAAAGTGAGGGCCGTCTATTCTTTGACTAAAATGGTATAAAATTACACTTTTGACATGAAAACATCGTCAAAACTGAATATTTTTCCTTAAATTACCCAGTTAACTAAAAGTTATCAAAACACACTTCCCAACTTACAAAAGTTCTTTTTCCTGCAAATACGGAACCTTAATAAAAACACCGTTGAAATCCAAAACATCGTACTTTGCGCTCAAAAACATATTTCGCTGAATAACAACCCAAGAAATTTACATATAACTCATTCTGACGTTATTTTTCCCTCAAACGTAGCAGGTGGCTTGATTCTCAGGTGAGGTTATGAAAGCGTGTACTAAATTAAACCATATGACTTGGACTTAAAAACATCTTTAAGACTCCGCGCAGACTACAAACTTTTAATCGGCCGATAGTTTGGTCGGCTTCTTAATCAGTATGAAGATGTATGCAGGTGCGCACATTACAGTGATTCAGTATCGGCCGATAAAAAAGTTTGATGCGTACGAACCGGCCAACCCGACTAAACTATCGGCCGTTAGTAAGTCTGTAGTCTGCGGGGACTTTAAATTTTCGCGTTGCATTATAACTATTAACAAACGACAGAAAGACTAAAGTGACTGACATAGTTTATCGAATCAGCATGTTGAAGTGGTAATGGGCTGGCCTTATCTGTCGAAGAACTGACAATCGTTGGGGTAGAAAATTTCTTCAGTGGAGACTGCGACTCGGAAAGCGTAGTTTAGGACGGCCTCCGCCTAGATGGAATGACGATCTGCGAAAGGCTGTTGGTATAGAGTGGGGATGCGTCTAGCCGAAGACAGGGTGAAATGGCGAACATTGGGAGAGGCCTATGTCCAGCAGTAGACTTAGACAGGCTGATGATGATTGTCATAAAACATGCTAAAATCACTATAGATGCGCGTGTACAAATGAGCGTGGTCTGCTTGGCAACGGCTAGCTGCCGGCGTTTTAGGTCAGCTCACTTTAATTCACAAAATTCCCAACTTAACAGCTATACATTTAATGACAAATGCGAGATCATAGGACAAACGTAACCTGGTATTCGAAAGAACCGGCTTTTAAATTATTTCAGTTATTGCATTATCGAGATAAGTGATAACAAAACCTACATTAACACAGAAAATCTAACTGCAGTTATAGTTAGAGATAATCACATATTGCATTTGTGAAAAAAAAGTAGGTAAGTGTTAATAAAAAGCATAGATTGGACAGAAATAATTTTCGATTAGTAACTAATAATGTAAGTATAGTAACGATTAATAATGTAAAGAAATGTAACAGAGTACATTATGACACATAAATTGACATAACAGGGAATATTATCATGATGATAGAATCTATAGAATTAGGGCCTCGTTCACCACCTCCGAGTAAAGTGTCAAGTAATTTACTTGTTACTTGTCAATTATAGTGGGTTCGGAGAAAATTGGCCCCTGGAATTTGTATTGAAAAAAATATTTAAATTAAACTAGGCCGCGGACCAGGGGCCAATTTTCTCCGAACCCACTATGATTGACAAGTAAATTACTTGACACCTTACTCAGGGGTGGTGAACGAGGTCTTAGTAGGTTTGTAAAACCCCTGATTTTTTATAAAACCCCTGGATTTCTTCGGAACCAGGAAAATGACGCTAAATCGCGGTTTCTCTAAAGGTTCTTAATTTTAAATAAAAATACTGTTCATAAGCAGTTATAAGATATTACTGCGTAGGCACTTAATTATACAAAAATAATTTGAAGGAAAATAAGATAAATTTGCCGCTAGTATAAATATTTTCAGTACAAATACTCCAAAGAATAAAGTCCGATGTGCAATACGGACTTTGTTTTTTTTCAGTAATTAACATGACATCCAATAGAATAGAATAAAAATTTATTTGGTTAACACAATTACATAAAACAAAAAAAAAAGAACATTGTATTGTTACTACGGCACTGACCTCAACACACAGATCACAGTAGATTGATTATAATTATGTACCTATGAATGTGTGTATGAATAACAACATACATAATACACATAACATAGTATGTTGTATGTTTGAGTGGGGAATATGAGAGTAAAGTGTGTATTTGTGTGTGAGTAAATGATGTGTGCGTGTGTGTGTGTGTGTGTCTGTGTCTCTGTGTGTGTGTGTGTGTGCGAGTGGATATTCCTTAACCGCTTATAATTTTATTGTTTTAAGGATATGCTTTTTAGAATTTACCATAAACATGTGAATTGAAAGTGAGTAGAGTACAGGGGGGTATGTTATTCCAAATTTTGCGGCAGTATATTTAAAACTTCCTTAAAATGGAATAGATCGATCACACTACTAATTTTTAGACTGTAACTGAACTAAAAAAGTAGAAGGAAGGTAAATTAGCCACTTGGGACCCTCGTCAGATTCCCTTTGAAAGTCGTTACCTAGTACTTAACCCTTTCAAGTATTTCTTTATTAAAATACCGCAGACAAAAATGTTTTTCCAACCTTGGGGCTTTTTGTCATGTGCGGGTTAGGACTCGTCGGTTTTTTAGGGGTTAAATTTTACCCCATTACTTTAGCCAAATCTACCCCTGGGAGTGCGCTCTAAGATCCTGAATGGATGCATGAAATATGCCGGCTCAACCGGAGTGTTTGGCATGAATAGGCCGGCTGGACTAGAGTGATACCACGGCCTCACAGAAGTCCAGCGTAAAGCAGCGCCTGCGCTGTATTCGTTGAGAAAGTGAGGGTACAGTGAGGTCCAATTGGGGGTAATAAGGTTAATGTTCTGGTTGCAGATGTGTGACGGGCGACGGCAATCGCTTACCATCAGGTGATCTGTCTGCTCGTCTGTTACCTAATACATAAAAAGAGTAAGGATAGTGATTGCATGGCAATCTAATAACATCCTCCAACCAATTCGGCTATGGCGGCTGATCTTAACAATCAGCTAGGTACGCATGATATTTAGAATGCTCAAGTATGTGCGCAAACACAGGTGCACTCCCTATTCCCTCAATTCGATGGTACAACAGTGTGATACGACTGAAGAGAGATCGGGCGCGGAACCATACGGGGGTAAAAGACAGCCAACTTCCAGACGGTCTACACTGAGAAATTCAAACAGAAAAACTCAGGTAACAATTATTTTTCAAAAATATATTAATACATATAATAAATACGAATAAACATTATCATACTTTAATATAAATACAATACACAGAATACTGAATACAGGTGGGTTTCGACAACAAAGACAGTACAGTCGAGCTCAAAAATATGTATACAATTTAGGACCTTGTCACAGTACATTATGTATAAGAAAACGACTTCCACTTTCTTATAAAAGTGTATTGTGACAAGGTCCTAAAGTGTATACATATTTTTGAACTCGACTGTACAATAAGGCAGTATTATCGCTTATAACACAAGTCATTATTTGACCTCATATGCCAAAGGTTTCGGTTTGATCCCCACCCCTAGACAAACATTCGTGTGATGAATACGTGTATTTTTTTTTTAAACATCTCATACATTGACCTGACTCCGTACTAAGTAGCTTATGTAGTGTATTTGTCCAGTGTCTGGGTATAATAATGTATTTACGTATTATATTTGTACATCCTCTGTTGTCTGATATCTGTAACACAAGTGCTTAAGCTACTTAGTACGGAGTCAGGTCAATTTTGACGTTGTGTGAATTTATTTATCTACTAGTGACCCGTCCTCGTTCGCTTCGGGACCGTAATTCAGAAATGAACCAATATATGCGTTGTGTCCAATTACATCGCGCAAGCGTTTCGTGGTTTCGGTTTACCTATAAGCCTTGTCGTTGTCTAAAGAAGTTATCTTTTATTTAATAGTAATAGATATACATAGAAGTATAGATTTGTTAATAGCTGATTCGGTGAACTCCACATCGCATTTATTCTCACCTTTCAACCCTTTCTGGGCTTTCACAAATGTTTCAAGACGTTCAGCCGTTCTCGATTTTTAGGCAGACTAACTAACAGCAATTCATTTTTATTTATATAGATTTTACTGATTGTCTCTAATTTGCGAGCGCTCCTTTGATGACTAATCAGAAAAAATAGTCCACAGTCTGCCGTCACAATTTTCTTCCCAACTTTCGGCGTCCACAAAAGAAATTTCATCTCCTGATATCAAACGATACTTTAACACTGGAATGATTTACTCGCCCCACCCACTGCTCAAGAATAGATAGAAACTCCGCGTTACAACTTGTACGTGCCCGCAATACTTAAAGCACATTAGCCAGTAATAATACTGGGAGATTTATTGGGGGTGTGCGAAAAATTTCCCGAATAATTTTCTGCTAAGGAGTGCTGAGACGGGTGAACATTTTAGCTCGTTTATTAAATGCAGTTTGATAGCCTTTAAAGGAACTTTAGGATGGATGGGGCTGATTGGGAAGTTGGTTTTTGTGTACAAAAAAAGGAATTCTTATTTTTTATATACTGTTGACTATAGGCTGTTTAGAAAGACACTTTTTATAAAAAAAAACTTTGTCTCTTATTGGTCTTGACTATCTGTCAAGAAATTGGGTATGGGAACAAAAATTAAACAGGTCTAAAATCGAAAACCATTTCGAAGCATTTGTATTTCACACCATATTTAGACGACCCGGTTGGTTTAGTGGTAGTGAATGCTGCGTCTGGGCCAAGGGTTGCGGGTTCGATCCCCGCACAGTACAAACATTTGTGTGCATGAACATGTCTGTTTGTATTGGTCTGGGTGTTTTCTATGTAATTATAAGTATGTATTTACAAAATAAAAGTATCATATGTATATATTTGTAATCCCACTGTTGGTTCTGATATCTGTAACACAGGTGCTTGAGCTACCTATCTCAGAGTCAGATCAGATGTATGTGATGTAGTGAAAATATTATGATTATGATTATTATGATATTTAATTGTTGTCATGTCATGATGTTGTTCTCCCCGAGTATTTTACGTAAGCTTAACACAATTTAAAGTAAATATCAATAATATAGTTGATTAAACCTTTAATTGTTTCTGCAAAACAGTTATTACCTAAGTAATTTTTTGCCATGAATTGGGGAAAAAGGCATGTGGGAACACTAAACGTATTTATGCCGTCATAGATAACATTTAGACTTCAAAATATGTAAAAAGTTAGTACTACTATAATTTAAAATTATACAACCACCCTTAATCTTAGATAGCTGATATTAGGGATTATTAAACCGCTTTGGTTCAAGTCTACCAACTAAGTAATAATCGCCCACAAAATCAATCGTGGCAGTAATTACCGCTCCCCGTCAAAACTTCTTGTAACATTACTCCAGTGGGGAGGAATTAAGAAATTTAATGACGACTATTATCCCAGCTTCAAATAGGGTGACCAGATACCATTATTAATAGACTTCAGAACCAAAAGGAGGAGTTATCTATTCGACTAGTCTTTTTAATCAAATTAAGGGTTTATCAGACGTTTTATAGGCGTGCACAAGAAGTCGCATTCGTGGCAGGTCCTCAAAATGTGGACCGACGATCTTGTGAAGGTCGCGGGAATTCCTTGGATGCGGGTGGCACAAGAACGAAAAAATTAGTGATTTAGTTTTTTTATGTAACACTTTTTTATGTGATAGGTGGCAGACGGATGACAAAAGATGATAAGCGATGGCCACCACCCATAGACACCTGCAAATACCAATGAGTCACAAATGCGCTGCCAAACTTTAACTCCCTGTCCCACAAATTGGACCCCCAAAACGCTAACCATCAGGTGATCCGTCTGCTCGTCTGCCACCTATCTCATAAAAAGTAGTTTCCGAGATAAGCGTAAGCAAACAGACAGAACTATTATACCTCATGGTTGTGAATTTTATATACCAAAGTATGCCTTTCTGTCTGTATCCCATCAAATACGAGAGCTGCAGCCACCCTTGGCTTTAACTCTGTAGGTGCAATGCTAATGAACAAAGTTCAGGTGGAAACTGGGACGCCTAGTTTCCCGTTGACCAGGGTTTGAAAATATGATGGAGTTTTTAATGGTGCGAGAACTTTTTTATTTGTGCAAACAATACGTAACATGTTTTCTGAGTGTGATGACAGCGATTCCAGTCGGTTAACCAATGTTGAGATGGAAGGACTGTCTGTAAGGGGACATCAATTGTTGGGCTGTTTTTATCGATATGTAAGCACGCATCCTTCTGTATATAATTATTTTGCGTTTTAGCGCATTTACGCTGTATCTCTATGGTTCTATCTGTGAACATTTACGTCCCTTTAACCACGTATTTTACCAACCATTCTGAACAACGTTTAATTTTACTTCTACGACTTCTGAAAATTTTGATATAAAATTTCATCTTTCCATACAAAGTCGGTCACATGACTTGATCATTTAGTATGGGGAGTCGAAAAATTAATTTGGAAAAGTTATTGAACAATATTGTTCAGAATGGTTGATAGAACACGTGGTGAAAGGGACGTAAATGTTCACAGATACATCCTGTATAGGGTTTATATGATTGGGCTGGTTTGAGTCCTTTATCTAAGGTTTGCAAAAATATGATGGCAGTTTTTTCTCGCTCATCGATTTTATCACACGTAACATAAGCTCAAAAAACAGCAGCTTTGGACGCAAGTAAACGAGACCTACAGTTTACAAGAAACATTATCTTAATATGAATATAAAATATAATTTTATGACTGGTCTAACGAACTGAAAACTCTGTTTATCCTTCCGTTCCGATGGGCATGTCTTAACACGTTATCCAAATAGAATGTAGAAAGTTTATTGAATGTAATTTGGTTTGAAGCATTTATATTTCAATGTTCATAGAAATTCAGAGTTTGTAGCTCATACTTATAACATTACACATAACATGATCTATCTCCTTTATTATATTAACTAGTGGCCCGCCCTCACTTCGCTTCGGGACCGAATTCAGAAATGAACCAATAGATGGCGCTGTGCTAAATTACATCGAGCAAGCGTTTCTTGTTTCCGGTTTACCTATAAGCCTTGTCGTTGTCTATAGAAGTTATCTCTTTAAAAATATTATAAAAAATTATAAATAGTATACATATATTTTGATCTTAATCATTTCAGTTCATGAGCTGACATGATTAAGACTACTTTAAATGTTAAAAGATTTAAGTGCTTTTCGGTCCAATTCTATCCATGGTTTTGTAAAAAAACGCCCTGAAATTCATACAAATACTCATAGTACAGGGGTTGCCCTAGTTTGAGACCAAGTTGATTGGTGTGATTGTCTGGCGCATTTATTTATCTATGCTGCCACCAGGACCCCTTAACTAGCTGAACTTAGTCCACAAGAAGATAGACTTTCTGCAATACGTTTATCTGACTTCTCCAAAGTATTGCAAACATTAATAATACGTCTTTAAAACGGACCGAAACGCCAAAACCAGACGTGCAAAACTTCGCTGACAAATCGTTTGAAATTTTTCAAAAACTGCATACCCTCTCTCCCGTTTCTTATGAATTTCAACCGTCCAAGTTATGAATATGAAAAGGTGATTGCATTATCGAAATCTGTCTTTTCTCTCAAGAAAATGTAGTCTTTTAACTTGCCAAGGAATATGCAGGATGACGTCATGAATATTTATCGAAGCGCAGGGGGAATACAAGAGATTGTTTTCATTATGATGAACTTCGGTTGAAGGTTTGATCGAATTTGCCTAAGCAGGAATTAAATCAGCACTTAGTTGAATATTTAAGCAATAGTTTTCCCGGACTTTTAAATAATTTGACTAAAGATAACTTATAGCAAAACTATGGTAAATCAGCGCCTCATAAGGAGACGTTGCAGATTCAGATTGCATGCACAATTCAATTATTTTTATAAGTAATAGGTGGCAGACGAGCAGACGGAGCTCCTGATGGTAAGGAATTGCCGCCGCGCAAAGACACTTGCAACACCAGTAGAGTCAAAAGTGCCCTGCCAAACTGTAACCCCCTTTCCTCCCAATTTGGTCTCCGGTACTCCGGTCTCCCAATTCGGTATCACTTCGAGCAGGCCCATTCATGCAAAACATTCGTGTGATTAATACTTGTGTTTTTCAGTGTCTGGTTGTAACATATTAAGTTTTATATTTGTGTTTCCTCAGTTATCTGATATCTGTGTTATAAGTGCTTAAGCTACTTAGTACGGATTCAGGTTAATGTATAAGATAGGTACTGTGTAAAAAATATAAAAAAGAAACACAATATTATTTAGTACTCCAACTTTAACAAGTAAACTGACTATCAAGATGTCAATCCAAAAAAAAGTAACGCCTCAATTACGGTACAATATCTCTAACCAACTAGCTAATAAGAACTAAGCACCAAGTTGTTCAAGTCAAAAAACTAGTACAAATTAACTATCCACCATTACACACGAACTTCTGAGAAAAGTTGCTTTTCCATATCGTTAGTCTCATGTTAGTAGGGGCGATATAGTTCCCAAGCCGAAAAAACCTGGCTCGAAAAATAATATGTATCATTTTCAAGAAAATGTTTCTTGAAGGTACAGTTAGTAAGTCTCTATTGTAATAAATATATATATTTTTTATATTGAGGACAATCAAGTTGACTTTACTCCGCCTGATGGTTAGCGGTAAGTTCCAAATATGAAATTGACAGGCGCAAAAGAACAATAAATAAATTCAAGCGATATTTGGCTACGGCGGCCAATCTTCACAATTAGCCTGACTGGCTGGTAGAGAAGGCCTCGTGGCATTAAGTTCGCCTATAATATGATTAGTGCAAAAAAGTTTTATATAAATAAATCAGCCACATATAGCCATATACATACAGGATATTTATAGTGCTCGAGTGTGTTGCGCAAACACAGCTTTTTTTATGTTACAGGTAGCAGACGAGCAGGCGGATCACCTGATGGTAAGCAATTGCCGCCGCTCATGGACACTTGCAACACCAGTGGAGTTGCAAGTGCGCTGCTAACTTTTTATCCCCTTCCCCCCGGGTGGGCCTCCGGTACCCTCACTCACTCGGCGAAACACAGCACAGGGGCTGCTTCACGCCGGTTTTCTGTGAGGCAGTGGTATCACTCCGGTCGAGCCGGCCCATTCATGCCGAAGCTTGGCTCTCCCACATTTGCAGCACAGCTGCACTTTCACCTCTTAATTCGATGGGGTGTTCCCTTAATCCGATGGGACACCAATGTAACACGATCGAAGAGATATTGAGCGCAGGACCAAAGGCTTAACGTGCTTTCCGAGGCACTGCAAGACCACCAACTTCCAATAACCAAGTTATAGTCACTTTGCTGTTTAGTCTTTTCGGGTCAGATTAAAAGCCCTGTGGTTGTCTGTAGAAGTTATCTATACTATTTTTAAAGAGATAAATTCTATAGACATCGAAAAACCTTAAATACAAACCGAAAAGCCTTACACTTTACACCTTGTTCAAGTGTCCTTTGCCCAAAGGTTGCCTGGAAGAGATCGCTTATGATAAGGCCACCTTTGTTGTACATTACTCCTGTAATAACTAGTTTTTAAGTGTTTTTCATTCATTCAAAAGACGAAACACCTAGCGCCATCTATTGGTAGTGAATCAAACTACTGTCCCGAAACGAAGTGAAGGGCGGGCCACTAGTCTCTTTATAAATGTGTAGAACAGATATTGACACCATAAAGGTGTGTTCATTAAAAATATATTTTTGCTACGTAAAAACGACACTTTCTCTCCCCAAGCCGACCAGACTATCCCATTAATATCCAATATACATCCTGAAAGGCATGCAACCATGACCCGCTTAAAAAATACTTTCCACTTTTAGGGGCGAACCTCAACGTTATATGGAAAAAATATTTTCAGTGTAGGGTAACACCGATTCTGATAATTTAATACATTTTTAGATTTTCGCATTGCATTATAAACTATTAAGTATTAAAACGGGAATTACCGCGTCGTTTATTGTTAACTTACGTCATATTGCACTTATTGCTTGACGTTTCGGCTACTTTACAGCAGTTGTGGTCACAGGCGGAGTCCGCTTGTGACCAAATAAATAAATAATGTGAATGAAAACAGTTATTTGCTAAATCAAATTCGTTTGAGTGATACATTGAGAAAAGGTATACAAATAAAGCTCTTGCTACTTATAATATTTCATATTTTTGGACATTGCAATCATAATTAAGATCTTTACTCAATACTCTAAGAAAACTTCACCGAAAAGCCGAGGCAAAAGTTACTGGTTTTTTTTGTATTGCTGTTACAAAGTTTGACTTTGTTCGCAAGGCAACATAAACTCAATAAGTGAGCATATACCTAAGATAAACGATACTTCATCTGCTTGTTATTATTTTACCTTAGTCTTTGCAAAAAAATACGAAAGGAAAACAAACATAATGCTGATATACGTTTGAACTTATTAAACACACATTTCGTTCTGAACCCACAACTGCCTTTTATCTTGTCTCGAAGATCCATACAAATTCAAGACGTGACAAGACCAGTCCGATTCCTAATGCGTAACCTTGTGTGTTCAACAAACAACCTACTAGGATAAATACTAGCACCCGAAAAATCTCTCTAAATTTCTATTATTATGCGGACTGTCCTAACCAAACACAACGTGGGCACACCCTACACCTACGACCGAGATGGAGTCTTATTTATTACCCACTTTATAGAAATACAAAGACAAACCTGTGGGTTTTATTACAAAAAGCGTAAGGTTGAAAATATCTTGGCTTTTTTATCGTAACCACCCTTACCTAGGAAAGTTATCGTAGGAAAACTTGTATTGTACAATGCGTATTTGTCTCATCCAAGGCCGCGTCTTTGATTTGACTTTATAAAAGCAGTAAATCTTACGATAAGAACTGTACGATAGATGAGCGAGGTGACATTTAATCTGGGGGCACGGCACAGTGCCCCCGCCAAGTCGAGCAAAAAGCGGTACGGCCGTACCTAATTAGGTACAATACCACAGAATACTTAATAGTACATGTACAGAAAGCCCACTCCTAAAAACCGTTTATGGAAATGAAGACTCAGGCTACCATAACATAACGTTGAAAGTCCGACCGCCCAGCGTTCAATGCCTACCATTACTCATACCTAGAAGTGCGTTCTCTTTCTATCGCAAGCAACTGTCGCGCGTGCGTCGCTGCTCGTTCGTGATTTTCTACTAATTTGCCCCTCCGGAGGGGACGCCGCATGTACTTGCAAGTTCGATACCTACACGCAGAGTGGGACAGGCCCGACAATACAAAAAAAAAGAGTTTTATTTTGAAAACCTTCAATCAAAACATAATCATAACATATGACTAGCAAAGGAATAATTAGCATTCATTATTAATTAAAGAGATTCTCTGAGTATGGCAGGAGTCTCGTTTAGTTTTTTTTATAAGTAGGCGCACTATAAATATGATACTATACACCTCGCTTTTTAGTATTATTTTAATGAAAAAGCACAGTATGTCAATAAGTAGTTAGTCAATTAACTGACCATGTACATCGCATATTGAAATGACAATGCTTGATATAATTTATTTTAACGGTAATTAATATTTTAATTCAATAATGACGGCGATGCGAGTCAATTTGCTCGTAATTAGGCTGAACAAATAACCAATGCCTACTCGTTATTTACAAAAAGAGTAAACAATTCTCCAGTAACAGTGAGAGAGCGACGCTTCGGCATGAATGAGCCGGCTCGACCGGAGTAATACCATGTCCTCACAGAAAATTGGCGTAAAGCAGTGCATGCGCTGTTTCGCTGCGTGAATGAGGGTATACAGGGTGTATCTGTAAAAGTTTATACCCCTTTAACCACGTGATCTACCAACCATTCCGAACAACTTTTGTTCTATGACTTTTGAAAATTCGCATTGAAATAAAATCATCTCTCCATACAAAGTCGGTCACGTGACTTGGTCATTTTGTATGGGGAGTCAAAAATAATCTTTAATTATTATTAATTAAAGATTATTTTTGACATATATATTAATTTTTATTGAAAACAAGAATGGTTGATAGAACACGTGATAAAAGGGATGTAAATGTTCACAGATACACCCTGTTTGATGCTGACTGTACGCTAAGATGAGAGACCAGAATTCTATCACTATTCTCTTATTTATGTGTAACAATTGACAGCCTTTCCGGATTGATTATTTAATCATCACAAACTAATTCAGTGCGCGTAAACTTTAATCAGTGATAACCCGTTTCGGAAAGGCCTGACGAAGGGCTTATCGTCAAAATGACATATCGGTTACACCCTTCATTGATACAAGGTTCAAAGGGCCCTGATTTAGTGGTTGTATCTGATCAGTTAATAGTTCCGCCTTTGAAGGAATGGAATGTAAATATAAGGAAATGGGTTAAGAGGTAAGTTTGTTTTCCATTACATGAGGTGTAATAGCTTGAAACCGATTGGGTATCCATACTATTTATAAAAAGATAACTTCTATAGACAACGAGAAGGCTTATAGGTAAACCGAAAACACGAAACGCTTGCGCGATGTAATTGAGCACAGCGCCATCTATTAGTTCATTTCTGAATTACGGTCCCGAAGCGAAGTGAGGGCGGGCCACTAGTATTTTAATAAGGATACATAAACACCTCTGCCTACAAATAATAGCCTCTCTCGAATTTAATATTGCATGCCAAATGTTTTGGTTAAATCTGCGCAACTATATTGTATTCCATCTTTTGTAACTACATTTATAGCAATAAAGATATTCTATTCTATTCTATTCTCGTTGGCTTAGGGGTTTAAGTACCGGGCTGTGATCTCGAGGGTCCCAGGTTCAATTCCTGGGTCGAGCAAAAGTATGTTTCGAATTTTTCGAACATAGCTCTTGTGATCACCAATCCGCATTAGCAAACGTGGTGATTAAGCCTGATCCCATCATAGTAGTGATAACTTGATTTCTTTGATGGAGGCATTTGCCCTGCAGTGAGGACTAGTGGTATATAGGCGCATACTTTTCTTTTTTTATTTCACTTTTCACATAAACAATAAAATAAAACTACATAAAGTATGTATTGTAATGGTAGCGGGGAAACAATAGATGAGGTTGTCAGGGGACCATACGAAGGGCATAATAGAGAAGAGTCTTATAGGTATAAGTTGAGTAGGTACTCAACAGTAGGTTGATGTGGGCTGATATGATGACGATGACCTATTTAAAGATGTATCAGCCTATTTATAGTCTTGCTACAAGACACAGACTTATATAATAAAAATGAAGTCATCTCTATTTATTGGGATTAGGGTTAATGAACTCGTTTGAATAATTGGTTGGTGATCATCATAAATAGCTCGGCGGTGAGGGAAAACATCGTGTCATTGAGTTTTATACCTCTGTTTTGTGTGCAATAAAAAGCATATTCATTCATTCATTCATTCATTCATCGTGAGAAAACGTGAAGGTTTTCATGCAAAAACGAATATTGACATAAATAACAAACTAGACTGGCACATCGACCCGGTTGGTTCAGTGGTAGTGAATGCTGCGTCTGGGCCAAGGGTTGCGGGTTCGATCCCCGCACAGTACAAACATTTGTGTGCATGAACATGTCTGTTTGTATTGGTCTGGGTGTTTTCTATGTATTATAAGTATGTATTTACAAAATAAAAGTATTATATGTATATATTTGTAATTCCACTGTTGGTTCTGATATCTGTAACACAGGTGCTTGAGCTACCTATCTCAGAGTCAGATCAATGTATGTGATGTAGTGAAATATTATATTATATTATATTATATTAGGTATATTATTATTATATATCGACCCAAAGTAAGCCTTGGCCTCCGATAATAAGAGCCTCCAGCATAACAGCATAACCAGCATAAAAGCTCAGGACATCGGCGTTTCTCTGCGTGATCGAATCCGAAACGAGGTGATCCGGCAGAGAATCAAAGTTATCGACATAGCTCACCGGATTAACCAGCTGAAATGGCAGTGGGCTGGCCATATCTGCCGCAGAACTGACAACCGTTGGGGTAAACAAGTTTTGGAGTGGAGACCGTGTCTTGGTAAACGTAGTGTAGGACGACCTCAGGCCAGATGGAGTGACGATCTGCGCAAGAGGGCTGGCTGGAGCTGGATGCGAGTAGCCGAAGATCGATCAAAGTGCCGAGCATTTGGAGAGGCCTTTGTCCAGCAGTGGACTGCAACAGGCTGACGATGATGATGATCTAGATGGAGATCTAGATCGGTCCTGCGCCACCTCCACGTCCACGCAAATCTTTCTCAACGTCATCCCTCCAGCGGTACCTTGGACGATCGATATTAATTTCTCATAAAATCCAGTAGGTAATTAATTGAAATGTTGAAGGGAAATTTATGTCCACAACCAGAATCCTATTTAATCATTAAGCAAAGATGTTTTAATAAAATTTTGATGGAAAATCTTTTTAATCTCTTGTAGGACGAACCTTTGCAATTAATTATTACTCTCAACAAAATTTAAAATAGATTTTTATATTTAACCATGAAATTCATTTTCCTTGATTGAACTTAAAAATAATGTTATTGGTTCTTAAAAATTGCGGACACCAACGATCTTTTAAACCCTACTCGTAAGTGTATGTGCAATGTGTGTACAGCAATCAAATGTCGACTCTTTTGTCAGGCCTATAAGGTATAATATATTTGAATGAGGTTGTATATGTACTTATAAATGTATGTACGTGACTATATTTCTGCCACGATCACGCAGGGCCATTCCGAATATAAGTCTCTTCATTGCCCTCTAAGTGACTTAGAGCCTTCTTAAGCAGCCCATCGTAAGTCGCCACGTTTCGATTTGGTTTTGGTTTCGCAGGAAATTTAACATCACAGACATAGCCCAAAGAATTGCGTGGCTCAAGTGGCAACGCAAGCAGGCAAGAGGGTGACACTGGACCGCTGTTTGTAGAGAACATTGCCTATGTTCAGCAGTGGACGTCTATCAGCTGAAATTATGATGATGAGTTTGCGTAGGTGCGTATTAATCGCTTCCGATAAAATCACCTTGTCTATTTTGCCGTATATTTCCTGTACACAACCAAATGTATAAAGACTGATTTTAGTGCAATTGGCTGCCTAGCCAATAGATAATTACTCGGCGTTTCATGCAAGCTACTTTCCAGCTCGCTCGTGTGAGTTACTCGTATAACAGTGCAAGTGACTCGTACGCAAGCTTGCACTATGTAAACCAGTATTTAAACTTTGAATGCTGTTTTATTTCATTCAGAAAATAAAGGAATGTTTCCTTTAAGTAAAGCATGCTCACTTAAAGATTTAAGGTAGTTTCCCTCCAGGGCCCAATGTTTTTTTCACCCTGTATTTACGGAAACAAACTTCTAAAAAACGTTTTTCTCAGTGCTTGCTTACATTATTTAAGGAACCTCTCCAAATTTCGCGTTTGTAAGCTCAGTGGGTTGGGTTGATTTATCCAGTTAGGTAGGCGCTGATTCGAAAGAAGAAGTCTCAAAAAAAGGACACCCATATCTGGGTAAATTTTTGTTTATCCCGTAGGAAAATACCCTTATCTGGGTCACTTATTTGTATCCCGTAGGAAAATACCACAGGTACAGAAAAAACTGACGTGGGCGCTGGTATTTAGCGCCTCATTACACCCAGCTGGGAGACGAACGGGTTGTATAGGGCTCTCCCCTGGGCAGCTACCCTCTAAAAGCTTCTGGTCCCTTCAATCCATCCCCTATGTGGATTAGGGCTGCGATGAAGCGGTGTGGAAACCTTTGACCTTTGCGGCCCACTCTCGAAAGGCAAAAGCCAGCACAGCCTCTGAACAACCAGGCTTAAGCCTCTCCCACGGTTTGACACTCACCCTCTTCGGAAACATCCACGTTAATGTGTTGCAACGGCGAGGATGACTCTGACACCCATAGCTAGCTGGGTAATTCTCATTTTTTAAAAAGAAAACGTCCCTTCCATGGAGGGCAACTTTCTTTCAACTCTTATTTACGAATTTCAAAATATTGCGAGCTCGGCGAGTACTTTTCCCATGACCGCTGATACCAAATTTATTCAAATGCATCATCAATTAAGCACAGCAAAAATTGCCCTCCATGGAAGTGACTCTTTACAGAAAATGTAGAAATACCCAGCTAGTTGCAGGGCAGAGTGAGGATTCTTATTTTTTTTTAATAAATTATAGGTAAGTACTCTTTATGTTGTCAATTAAATAAACCAACAAAAAATCCAACGAGGTAATGCTGACAGCATTTTAGGGACTTTGCCACAGGGGCCTACTCTGTTTTAATTTTCTTTTTGGTAGTTTTTTAGCTTTAGTTTTCAGTTATTGCTTTCTCTTTCATTCGTGTTAATTTGTTCAATGAATTTCTTTTACTTTAAAATTTAACATGACAAATTTTGCCTACATTAATTAAAACATTGAAATTTCAAGATTAAACTAAGTATACCTACCTCTAAATAACCGGTAAGGGAAAGGTCTAATTTGTTATTTGACTTTTTTTCACCTTTACCATTTTATCTTATTTATTATGATAATAAACACAAAAACTAAATTCTGATAACCTCAATATTTGTTAGTTACTCTATATTTTTTGTAGATTTGGGTCAGAATTTAAATGGTTTTTAAATCACATCTTCCATTGGCGTTTCAAAAAGTTTATTAGTAGCCTCGGTAACTTTAAATTGTTGAATAATTTTAGATCGTCAAAAAGTTTCGAAATATTTTTTCTTAATTATTTAACAGCCGAAATAACAAACTCACCTTTAAAAAATCACAACAAACTCCACCTCACATCACTGAAAACGCACACACATCTCTCGTTACCACAGGCTTATCTCAAAACGATTTCTATGCAAATCTCAACCCGATTTTAGAGCACAAATCCAATTAATAGCGAAATCACGTATATTCGTCAATTACAGGGATCGGATCGAGAACTCGCGACTCGATACTGTCGATACGGCGACACGTCACGCTCTCTCGGTGCGCGAATCGCGACTGGCGCTGTAGTAAGTAAGCTGGGGGTTCCAGCTTTGTATGATTGTGCATTTTTACCGCTGCATTCTGTGTTAAGGGTTCGGTTGTTGTGAAGAGCCTTTTGTTTCGCGGCAGGGCTTGGCTGTCGCAAGTTTTCTATTTGATTTTTGTAGCTTCGTTTCTGGAGAGCAATGGGAAAACGACTTTAACTTTCATGTTTTTGACACGAAGTGAAAAGTTACATTTTTGTGACTGGCCAAATGAAAATCGTCGGTACAAAGCAAAGGATAAAGTTGATATTCGGACACGCTAAATAAGGTGTATTTGGTCAATATTTTTTGTTTTCTGATCATTAAATTTCTTATTAAGGCTATAGGCATAGTTTTTAATGCTGATTTTGCAAAATTAAATGATGAAGATGTAGATGTCCATAAATCATCCAACTGATATTTTAGCAACGGTTGCAAAGTATTAGCGCCAATCTATTATACCTACTTATAAAAAAAATAACAGTAAAAATTTTGACCGTAGGAGAGTCACGCTTCGGCATAAATGGGCCGGCTCGACCTGAGTGATGCCACGGACTCACAGAGGACTGACGTGAAGCAGCAGCTGTGTTTCGTCGAGTGAGTGAGGGTATCGAAGGCCCAATTAGGGGGAAAGGGGGTTAAAGGTTGGAAGCGCACTACTGATAATGCAGGTGTCTCTGGGCGGCGGCAATCACTTACCAGGTGATCCGTACCTGCTCGTCTGCCACCTATCACATAACAAAAAATGTTAACAATTTTAAACAATAATTCAACCTAACACAACCTCCCTGATAAACGAATTTCCCCATCATCCCATTTCCCCACTTACCTAATTCCCCACCCGGCGTTACAACAAATAAACCTACAAAAGCATTGACAAGACGTTCTGGGTATATCTCGGAATTACCAATATTTTCCTTTTTGTCCATTCACATAAGGGCTGGGTCAGACTGTAGATTCCTTGTAGACTGTAGATTTATTCTTCTTCTTTGCTATACCACAACGCATGAACTTCTCTGAAACCGCAGATGTTCATGGGCGGCGATGATAACTTACCAGCAGGTAACCCGCTTGGTGGTTTGCCGCCTCTAGTATGAGGTAAAAAAGAGTTTTAATTAAGAACTAAACTAATTACATACGCCTTAGTTTAATTGAGAGATTTTTAACTTACTATATCTGTGAACATTACTACCTCTTTAATCACGTCTCCACCAACCATTCTGAACAACAAGTTTATTATTGTCTTTCGGAAATTCGCATTTAAAAACGTCAACTTATCACACACGTGTTCGTTCACGTGACTTGGTAATTTTGTATACTTACTTACTCCACTGGCTCAGCGACCCGAAACGAATCTCGGCCTCCGAAACAAGAGAACGCCGCTTTGGCCGATCCTGCACTAATTTTGTAGCCAGACTGGCCTGAAGTTCTCGCAGATCATTTTCGACGGACGTCTTTCCAGCGATACCTAGGCCGGCCTACCGGGCGTCGGCGCGTCGGTCGACTCTGGTATGCTTTCTTCACGAGACGATCCTCGTCCAGTCTAGTAATTTGTGTGGGTGTTGAAAAAATTGTATTTCGATGAAATATAGGGATGTTGGAGCCATAAAGTCCTTGAGTGGAGACCGCGACTCGGTAAACGTAGTGTTGGACGCCCTGCTACAAGATGGGATGACGACATTCGAAGCTGGCTGGAGTGAGCTGGATGAGAGTGGCCGAAAATCGGGAGCGGTGGCGTGCATTGGGGGAGACCTATGTCCAGCAGTGGACGAGCGTGGGTTGCTGATGATATAGGGATGTAAGTAAATGTTTTCAGATACACCCTGTATGAACCAGTCCTAACAATACACGAAAACGACGAAATTGAGATGGACAAGCTTTGGGCCTATTCAATTCCTTTTCGGGAAGGCGAAAATAAGTAGGCGATAATATGGTAAGGTGAATCTGTTAAGTTCGGGCCCGGAGACCCTTGGCGTTACCGCCATTGATGCAGAGAAAAAGATGTTATGACAATAATAAATAGGGTAAAGTTGTGGCTGTCGCTGTTTTTTTTCTGATGTTATACGAGTACGTACCAATGTTTGACTTCATGAAGAGTATCTATTGTCTATACTATTTATAAGGGGTAAATTTCACAGACTATTACAGTGTCAGTGTGTTTAAAATAATTGACTCCTACTGTCATCTATTAGCGAAGATGGAAATTAATGGAAAAACTAAGTCCCGAAACCAAATGAGGGTAGGCTACTACAATTAATAAAGAAGTCATCTTTACCATTTAAAAGGGATAACTTCTATAGACAACCAGAAGACCTATAAATAACCCGAAAAGACTAAATACTTGAGCGATGTTATCGACACCCAACGCCATCTAATGGCAAAACTAAGTTCTGAAACGAAATAAGGGCAGGCAATTTTGAAGTTCGTCGTAGGTGTATCTTTGTTGTATGAAATAAGTACCCACCTTATAGTTATATACGAATACTTACCATTAGAAGGCCCACTTACTTGTACGTTCTAGCATAAAAAAAAACAATAATAAAGAAGTTAAAATACTACGGTACGGAAAACCTTAAAGGTATTGATCCCAAGTAAAATAAAAAAAAATCTTACAATTCAATTGCTAGCTCTCGTCTAACACAAGAGTCTATCCCTGTCTTATACAAGACTGGGCCCAAGTATGGAAATAACTAACCTAGATTCGAAGACCCATTTTTCAACAGCGTAAAAGTTATCGAGTTTTCAAATTATTCATATAGTTAACGGTCTACTATTCACAGCTTTGTAGGAGAATCTTCGATCATACAGGGTGTATCTGTGAATGTTTCATCATCATCACCATTATCGTTTCAGCCAATAGACGTCCACAGCTGGACATAGGCCTCCCCCAATGTTCTTCACACAAATCGGTCCTGAGCCACTCGCAACCAGGGTTTTCTCGCGACCTTCACTAGATCGTCGGTCCAACTTAAGGGTGGCCTGATACTACTGCGAGTTTTTCCTGTAAGCGGCCTGCACTCGAGGACCTTTCCATCCCAAAGGCCGGCGGTCCTATTTCAATGAGCCCTGCCTATTATCACTTGAGCCGCGCAATTCTTTGGGCTATGTCTGCAACCTTAGATATTCTACAGATCTCATCATTTGTGATACGATCGTGCAAGGAGATTTCGAGCATAGTCCTCTCATATATTCAAGCCTTTTGTTTTTTGATGACTGTCAAGTATTTCTTTGTAATCAAGTCTACTATATAAAATTTCCTGTTCGTAACTTTACTCTTTGAACAAACCAGGGTCTCTCGGAACATTACTCTGTGATTTCAATTAAAATTCAATCATCTTTACAATAAAACCTACTAGAAAATAAATGAAGTAACAACTTGCCATTCCAACAACAATAACGGAATAACGAGAGAAAATATTCTACGCAAATAACTCTAGTTTTCTGAGCATCTGTTCGGTTAAGTCTAAATATTTTCTTTGTCGTCTCTGATGTAAAGAAGTTGCTAACTCGGATACGATTTTCTGTGTCATCCTTTGTCTCTTATCCATAGGTACTAATATTATAAATGGAAAAGTGTGTCTGTCTATCTGTCTGTCTGTTATATTTGTCATTATTTCAAGGCAAAATGGAGTGACGAATTGAATTTTTTAAGTGAAGATAGTTGAACATAGGCTACTTTTTACCCCTTTCTAACCCCCTATTTTAGGGAAGCAGCGGCCGAAGCGCTAGTCTCAATATTTTTATAAATACCATGGCTATGTTGTGTACGCTTCGTTGGTTGGTGGTTTAAGTACCGGTCCATGATCTCGAGGTCCCGGGTCGAGCAAAAAGTACCTATGCTTAGATTTTTTTTTACAAAACTTGGGTTTGTGATCGCCAATCCGCATTAGGCTAGCGTGGTGATTAAGAAGCTTAATTCTATCGAGGCCTTCGCCCAGCAGTGGGACAGTTTATAGGCTGAAACTTTACTTTTTATGTCTATTTTGCAACCTCTCGGCTCTATTCATTATTATTTTAAACCCGAACCATCTTTAAAATTGTAACTATAGTGAGCCGTGTGACATGGTCAGCTATCTTGATAACTGATCAGATACCTTGGTACTTTGTCACATTTTATTATATCATTCCCGTTTGCCACCTTAACGAATACCCGTGTAATGAGAAGAGAAAAGTAATCTGCATCACAATACATTCGGCAGATTATTTACCTAATATCAAAATCCTTTCAACGAAACGAGTAAGCTTATTATTTATGGCAACACCTTAGAGCCCAGTCATAGCACCGTTACACTTGAAGCTGTAAATACTGGAAGCGGGCTTAGGATTACAGTAAATGGCATGAAAGGCGTAAAGATGAAAATGCCTATAAATATGAGGAGAAACATTACTGCAGGGATCATTATTATTGTTTATAAAGCGTCTAAGTAACAATTTTTACTTACCTACTATGTATGTATAAATGAATTGTATAGACATCGACAAACCATAAAATCGAAAAAGCGTAACACTAGCGCGATACAATCGACGCTCAATGCCATCTATTAGTAGACAGTGGAATTACTGCCCCGAAACGAAGTGAGGGCGGGCCACTCGTTAGGCCAATTTACTTCGGAATCCTAAGAAAACCTATATTAGTAAAACGTTAACATCGGTATGTATCTTCCTAACAAGCTAGGTCTGCGCGGACGCTTAGATGCTACGGGCTGCGCCCTGTGCGGCGTCGCTACGGGCTTCGCCCTCCGCGGAGCTCGACCTTCGGTAACACGGGGCGCAATTCAGCCAACGGCCTCGCGCGGCCTTACACGGGGCGGTTTTCTGTCTCTCTCAACTGCCCTTGCACTTTTTTTATGTCGAAGGGTATATAAAAACCATCACTTCGTCTGAAGGGAATATCTGTTTAATTAATCTCTCTTCTTCTTCTTCTAGATCAAACAAACATGTCAAAATTACAATACGAAGCACACTTTGTCCATCATTTCCCAGGGTCTATACAAATCCCCAAAATAAGCAAAACTCTCAACTGCATGCCGCTGATATTTCAATAAATTACCCTCACTGTCAATTCCGTCCATATTTCACAAAACAGGCGGATCCTCAAACTTCTCTCATAATACCGGTGCGATCCATCACTCACAAACTTGCTAAACCCCTAATGAAGTTAACCGACAAAAACGGGATAGACCCTATTCAAATTTTCATTAAAGGCGTAAAAGGACCTCTCGATTTTGGGAGGAGTGCAATCGAATATTGATTATAGATTACCGATTGAGGATGGTGTCATTGTAATATTAACTCGATTAATTTAACGCTACGAGTAAATTTTGGCGTGGTATTGTACGTCGTCATACTTTTGGAAGTGGTTGTGGTCATCACGTCATTGTTTTTGGGCTACTTCACCATTAGACATTGTAACGCAAACTAAAACGAACAACAACAAGTTACGTTTGAGATAATATTTATTTCTTGCTGTAAAAAAAGTACTGGATTGTCTATTAAAATATGTAACTCGATTTCCTCCAAAATGAGGGTTGGATCTTATTTGCAAAACTATGTCCAATTCTTTTCCATTGCTTTTATTGTGTATTCGTGGTGTAACCACTTTTTGTTAACAACTAATGGGGGTTATCGTGTGTGAAAATTCCGATAGATAGCATCCTATTAGACTGACGCCCAACTTCAACGTAATGACGTTGAACAATTTTTTTTTTGTTATGGCTGCTATCGTGCTATAACGAGCACATTTAACTCTGCCAACATCGAGTGATTAAAGAGAACTACTAACGTAGAACGTTGAACTACTAATTGGTTGTTTAGTGACATTTTGATATCTCACATCAAAAATAACCAATCACCGTGTAGATGGACTTCAGTTCAACAGTACGCTCTCAAGCGATGTTTCCACACGCGATAGCTTCTTTTGCAGTTGTTATACAATCCTTATCATATTGATTAACGAATTTAAATATGCGTCCTCAGTATGGAGAGTAGGACTGGGCGAAGTGTATGAGTTGTAAGGCTGAGTTTTAAAAAAGTTGAAAAACTAAAACCCAACTACGACAAAAAACGACGCTGAAAAAGTACAAAACAGGCCTTATGTATGTAGTATGCAATATTCACTATGTAGAGATAAATTTTCATGTTTGGAAAGGCGTAGTCACACGTTGTCAAAGTGCTACGGTAGGTACCTAGGTAGGTATACCTATGAACGTGTGACTACGCCTTTCCAAACATGAAAATTTATCTCTACATAGTGAATATTGCATACTACATACATAAGGCTTGTTTTGTACTTTTTCAGCGTCGTTTTTTGTCGTAGTTGGGTTTTAGTTTTTTAACTTTTGTTTTTATTTGTACTATTTTGGTGTCCAAGTGCTAGTAATATACATATATTCAAAATGTACAAGTCAAGCGCTTTCAAATAATACCAAACACGGCACATTTATCATAACTTTATTTTTTTACTCTGCATGTTTTGTCCACTAGAGGGTGCCACATTAGATTTTGTGAAACCTCATATAGCCTATAACCAGCGGACAATTAAAACGCTTATAATGATATGTCATTTGTCGAATTCTGATAAGTAGTTTAAAAGTTACGTGGAAACAGATGAACATACATACATACATACATTTTTTTGTAATTTTTGTAACTTAGTTTTTTATTTTATTTCTGGTTTGGTTTAAATTACTTATTTATTTTTTGTTTTCTGGATTTACTTTTAATTTCATGGTTTTTATTTTATAATTATTTTACTATGTGTAACTTTTAAGTACGTAAAGAAAGGAAGAGCGGTGCCTCCTGACACAGGCATTTTTTGCATTAAAAGGAGACACCAGCCATAAAGATAAATGTTGTAATCTTTGAAAGAAATAAACATTTTTTTTTATTTTATTTTTTTATACATACATACATACAAAGCCTGTCAAAATCATAACCCTCCTTTTGCTTTGCCGTAGTCGGGTAAATAAAGGATAATTTGGTTGTATCAACAAATTTCTCACTTCATCCCTCTTCGTTTAGCAAAAAACAATTTGTTTTGCTCATTCTTTCTTGTTTACACAAACTGACTGGCTATTAATTCTGAGGTCATGGGCAATCCAAAAACAATGATTATTTAGTTGAAGGCTCGACCGGAGTGATACCACTGCCTCACAGAAAACCGGCGTGAAGCAGCGCTTGTGCTGTGTTTCGCTGAGTAAGTGAGGGTACCGGAGGCCCACCCGGGGGGGAAGGGGATAAAAGGTTGGCAGCGCACTTGTAACTCCACTTGGCAATGGCAATTGCTTACCATCAGGTGATCCGCCTGCTCGTCTGCTACTTACTCATAAAAAAACAAAAAGCACTGTTGCAAAGATCGTCTGTAGGTCGCTCTCAAACGGACTGTGCGTAGTAAAGTAGTGTTACGATTGTGACTGCCCCTGCGTATGGAAATAGAGCTTGTCTCAAATGGGTATGGTCTATTATTCCGTTGCACTACATCACTACGCACAGTCGCCCCCGAATCTACGCGTTGGGAATGGAATACTATCGAACTTTCGAGAAAAGAAACATCTAGAATTGTGTGGAAGTTTCTCGAAGCCCTAATGTGTAGCAACATGCCCCCATAATGACGTACCTTATATAAAGACGTATGAAATATTTCTTTAAAATTTTAACCTTAGTCCGTTTCAATATAGTTAAACCACAAATTATAGCATTCGATCTGATCACATACATTTTCAATGTTAAAACCTCTGGCAAACTCCTGCGCCATAAAAACTTATGCCATCCCGAGAAGTCGTAAAAGCAAGTTTGGAAATCTTGTTAACCTTGACCTCTTGTTTAATTACGCTATGTAACATTAAACATACATGGGAGTTTCATATGACTAGAATCGCGGACTGTCTAGATATTACTAAACGGCTAACTGCCGTACTCATAGACGTCATTTAATTTTTGTTAGTTTTTATGTAGGTATATCTATACTATTTATAAAGAGATAACTTCTATAGACAACGACAAGGCTTATAGGTAAACCGAAAACACGAAACGCTTGCGCGATGTACTTGGACTCAGCGCCATCTATTGGTTCATTTTTGAATTACGGTCCCGAAGCGAAGTGAGAGCGGGCCACTAGTATTATAATAAAGTAATTATTTTTATATTAAGTTATAATACAGGTTTAATTAATGTCTCTGTACGTACGTAACGTACGCAGTAAACCATTTGGCTCTGCGTAGAAAAGTGTCCTCAAAGTGCATCTTTAAAAAGAAGGAAAGCAAACAAAAAAATATTTCCATAAAAATACATTGAATGGTTTCTAGTGAATGTATTTAGCAGGCGAGCAAATAGTTTTTTTTGTGTAATAGGTGGCAGATGAACAGACCGGTCACCTGATGGTAAGCAATTGCCACCGCCCATGGACACTTGCAATTCCACTGAGTTACAGGTTGTATTCACAAATATTTTGTAGTAAAGTCATGTTTACAGTATACAGTGCTAAATTTTATACCATTAATAAAATGCCTCGTGACGTTCCGTATGAAGAAGATAACGTTATACGGGTACCTTGTACGTAATACCTTCATATTCTTATCGTGCGATAGCGGAAACTTGATTTCTTGGATGCGGGTACCTGACAGTCATACTGGGAAAGTTCAGCCCTTCCAGATTTTATTGCTTCAAGCGCCTTCACAGGATGCTTATAACCAACCAGTAATCGGATGGGTTATGGGACAACTCGCCCGAAAAAAACTCGCCCGAGAAATCCTACTACTATTATAAAGGCGAAAGTTTGTAAGTATGGATGTATGGATGCTTGTTACTCTTTCACGTAAAAACTACTGAATGGATTTGAATGAAACTTTACCACAATATAGCTTATATATCAGAATAACACATAGGCTATAATTTATAAAAATATATTGTGTGGATTGTCCAAAATATGACGGTAAGTGTCAATAATTAACTCCACGCGTACGAAGTTGCGGGCGGCCGCTAGTTCAAGATATTTTGGCTGTTCGCCGTTTTGACTTAACCTAACCAATATTTTTTCGTTTAGTATTTAGACTTTACTCAGTATTATCATTACAAAAATATTGGTTAGGTTAGAACAGTGACCAGCCAAAAGTGTTTGCAGTGCACTTGTGAGTCCTACTGTGTTGCAGGTGTCTTTGGCAATCGATTACCATCTGTTGACCTGTCTGCTCGTCTGCCACCTGTCACACAAAAAAAAACTATTTGCTTGCCTGCTGGCAAACTACATTGACTAGATACCATCTTCTGTATTTTATTGGAAATATTTTTTTGTTTGCTTTCCTTCTTTATAAAGATGCACTGCAAGGCCACATCTCTACGCAGGGTTTACGCCGCCTTCAGCTACGTTAATCAAACCTTAACTATCACTTAACTAAAATATGGATTTTTATTTTAATGGCCATAAAGGCTATCCATATCTAATTAAAATGACGTCTATGAATACGGCAATGAGTCGATTGGAAATATATAGACAGTCCCCTATTCCAGTCATAATACTGCCAATAACTTTTGTCTATGTGTAAATGTGTTGTGGTCGATAAATATGTTTTTACTCTTAAATGGCGTTTCTAGTGGACCAAACAAGCGCTCTTAACAATGTAAAGCAAAATAAACAGACTCCGCCACTTGGAATCTTCCCGCTAAATATTTGCAGTCCCAAATGCTTGATCCCTTAATCCAGAATTATGGGGCTGTTTATCTTGTATTTTAATTTCATATTTAATTTCAGCTAAGTTTTTGTCTGCTTTTGTGTTATAACTCTTACTTAATAGCTGGTGGTTATAAGAAATAATGTTGTGTCCGGATTAATGCAACCATTTTAAAGTAATGCTTCAGATTCTGAAGCGGCTTCAAGCGGCAATCTTTTGCCAATAGATAGCGCTGGATGTTGATTACATCGTGCAAGTGTTTTGGCTTCTCGCATATAAGCTTTAAGGTGGTCTATAGAAATTATCTCTTTACAAATGGAATAGCCCCGTTGGTCTAGTGGTTTAAGTACCAGGCCGTGATCTCGGGGTCCCGGGTTCGATTCCCGGGTCTAGCAAAAGTTTGTTTCGAAAAGCTCGGGTTTGTGATCACCAATCCGCATTAGGCAAGCGTGGTGATTAAGCCTAATCCCATCATAGTAGCGATAACTTGATTTCTATGATGGAGGCCTTTGCCCTGCAGTGGGACAGTATATAGGCTGATGCTTGCTTTGCTTTGCTTTTGAAATGGAATAGAAGATGAATAGAAGATAGAGGTCAAGAATTATTCTGCCATATTATATCTAAAAATCCGTTAAGTGTATTTGACTGACTTTGAATTTTCAATCTAATAGATAGTTATTTATTGAAGAAAATAAAATAGATACACGAAAAAATATTATCCGGAATCTAATGCTAAGAAATCTATCAAAAAGAAAAATTAAAACAGAGTCGGCCCCTGTGGCAATGTACCCAAAATGATGGCAGCGTTACCTCGTTGGATAGCGATGGATATTCGCTGGGTGAAGGAGCTCCCATTAAGTTGGCCTATGGGTCTGTGACTTTAACTAAACGCTTAGCAAAGTCCCGGAAGAAAGAGAGATAGATAAATAATAATTTCTAGGTTGAAAACTCAAAATGAACCAACTGCACTTAGCACCCTTTTGGATATAACACAATAGCACAAAATAATTACACACAGAAAGTAGGTATCCCACTAAGAGCTAAAATCGTGTCATGTACTCACGCATGCGCACTAACGGGGATATACGCCTTTTCGACCACATTAATCCTAGCCTATGACATAAGATTGTCGAACTGTCGAGGTCTGTGATAAAGGCCGCGCGCTTATGTACTCATGCCGGGCAACAACCCTAGCATGTCAACGAACTCTTCTAAATTCAAAATCAGGCTGAGTCTACCTTCTGTGTGTAATTATTTTGTGACGATAGTGTAAGAAGCCACCTTCAAACCTCGGGAATACTACCTACTAAGTTTTTACTTATTACCTTCTACTTCCCTAATCTTATTTGGTACTAAACGGAATGTGCACCAAATTCGAGTCATTTCATTTCAGTAATTCTGTGACATTTCCAACCTCGCAAGCTTTCCCGTCCACTCATTTTCATAACATTACATTAACGCTTAGGAAGTAGTTTCCAGTAGCGTTGTGAAGGTATCGATATTTTGATTATGTCGATATTTTAAAGCAAATTATTGTCATCATTAAATTGCATAACTTACATACATTTGCAATTTTAAGTTTAATGTTCCAGCTATAGTCTACGGCAAGAAAGTGTAGCTATGCTATGACCTTGAGTGCGCAGAAACCAATTTTAATAGAAAGTCTTCTTTTTTACAAGTGCGCAAAATAACGGTCATCACAATACTTTCGTGCCGCCAGCTGTACCAAGCTTGGCTGTAAGTGTCTATATACATTGAAGGGGTACACTCTTACAGTTACTATATGAAATATACAAACACAGTCTTGTTCGTTTGCTTGCCAGTTAGCTTCTTTGATTCTCCTCTCTCCTCTTTGGGCCTCACTTAAATCACTCAACGAAACGTAGCGCCGGCGCTGCATCACGCTGATACTCTGTGAGGTCGTGGTATCACTAGGGTCAAGCCAGCCCAATCATGCCGAAGCGTGGCTCTTCCACAGTTAAATTATAATAAACGCTACATTATATTAAGCAATGGCTTTGGACGCAATTGGGATGACACGCTACTTGAATGATAAATAGAGAACCATTTGAATCGAAGAGCAATATTATCGATACCGTTATCGATACAACAACTTACCGTGCAACTTTAACTGTCATCGCAAGCCAGTCGGAAGTAGGGATCATGCTATGATTCAGTTGGTCTGGTTCCCCAATCTAAGGATTACGAAGGTCAGGTAGCAGTAGCTTTATTGTAATAACCAGACTCGTCAAATCCTGAATAATGGTCTAAACGTAACCCGAGAACAACAACCACAACCAACCACTTTGAGAGGCAACTTTGGACGCAACCAGGAATTATACAATGAGAAAAGGGGTACCTATGGGACGAATGGAAGAAGAAAACATACTGCGCTGACCCCAGATAATCAGGGAAACCGGGCAAGGAGATGATAATAAGGGGTACCTATAAACCGTTCTACAGACTCATCATCATCATCATCATTTCAGCCAACAGACGTCCACTTTGGACATAGGCCTCCCCCAAAGTTCTCCACACAGATCAGTCCTGTGCCACGGGTACATCCAATGGACTCCCGCGACCTTCACCAGATTGTCGGTCCACCTGGTGGGAGGCCTGCCACGCCTACGGCCTCCTGCACGTGGCATCCACTCAAGGACCTTTTTCACCCCAACGACCGTCTGCTCTCCTCGCAATGTACCCTGCCCATAGGCACTTCAGCCAGAGTTTCTACAGACTACTACTAAGCAATAGCGTGAAGCAGCGACTACGCTATGTAACGCTGAGTGACAGTAAAATCTTCGATTGGTCTTGACAGTTGCCAGCGCTTGCCAATCCTGTTTGAAACAGGATTATCGATAATTTGCCGACAATATTCCTGTTATCGATAACAATTTAGCTGGCAACGTTAGTTTTCATGCAAAACAGTACGGAACAGGCATTGCGAGTCGTGAACAATAAGCAAAGTTTGAGACGCGCAGACTGTTTGATATTTCTTTTCGGAAGGCTAGTTTGTGAAGTGGCCTGCTATGAGTATTTTGAACGGCTTTTACTAATTAAATTACCATAAATACATAAATTATTGTATAAATATATACCGTACATGTTTAAACAGTGGGAGAGCCACGCGCTGCACTGGCAGGTTTCCTAGAGGAACTTGGCTGGTTGGAATGAAGACCGGTCAACATCACCCTCCGCACGCGAAATGGGCACAATAGGAGCCTAACTGCGGAAAAGCCTGTACGGAAGAGAAAGAAGAATAAAAGAAAAAGAAGAAGAATACCCACGCGAATGGGCCAGCGCGATCGTAGTAATAACGCGTATTCACAGAAAACCGGCGTGAAGCAGTGCATGCGCTGTTTTCGCTGCGTGAGGGCACCGGAGGCCCAATGCAGGTAAAAGGGGGGTCGGGGGGTTAAAAGATAAGCAGCACACTTTTGACACCACTTGTGTTGGAGGTATCCATGGGTGGCGGTAATCGCTTAGCATCAGGTAATCCGTCGGCTCATCTGCCACATATATCATAAAAAAGGCCTTTACAACACAAGACCGTGCGAAGTGGAGGAGTCGTAGCAGAAAATCTGACCCCGGACTCCGAAGCGACCGCTTGGGACGCAACCGGGACAACAAAACGCTAAGATGATGATGATGATGATGATACAAGCCTTTACAGCTGTGATAGATAAGTTAAGTAGCATCTTGAGAAAGGACATTCGTTTTATTCGTGTCTGTACAGTCGCGTTTAAGTATACAAGCTCATTCAATTATAAACCTTATTATCTCGGTAAAAGAGTCGAAGTGTTTACATTTTATAGCAGGCGACTGTACAGTGTACCCGATGCTGAAGTGTATTTTGCTTCCGGATGTGACGCAATTAGTTAATTAAATTAATTAATACATTAATTAGCGAGACAAACTAATTATGCAATTAAATATATTTAACAACTATTGTGTCTAATAAATATCAATTTGATTTATCAGAGACTAAATATTCCATACTAATATTATAAATGCCCGAAAGTAAACTCTGGTTGCTGTCTGTCTGTTACTGTTCACGCCAAAACCACTGGAAACTTTTCCACGCGGACGCTAGTTATCTATAAATCAAATCCATACTAATAGGTATTATAAATGGGAAAGTGTGTCTGTCTGCACATTTGTCTTTCTTTCACAGGAAAGACAAATGTACAGACAGACAGACACACTTCAAATCAAAAACAAACATACGGACAGACAGACACACTTTCCTATTTATAATAATTTAGTCTGGAAGTATGAATGTGTTTCCTGGTTAGGATTTCAGTACAAACTTCCTTTCTTTACTTACATTAACAAAGTGAAACCCAGATGCTTTCACACAACAACACATCACACCTACGTATTATTTAATTTAATTTTCAAGAACCACCTACTCCAGTAACGAAACAGTAGCATACAATAATCACCCAAAGTTTTGCACTCACGAAACAGCTGGGAGTCTAATTAACGCTCTGCTACCATCCATGTTGAGTTGCGACGTCGGAAAATAGGAACAGCTCTTGCAGACAGCAGGTGCACACAGACAGACAAACCAGCCAGATAACTTACACTCATTTGAATGCTTGCGTTTCGGTTTATATAAGGGCTTCTTTCTTTTGTTTTTAACTAGGTGATACGTCCAGTAGCGCTACCATGAGTTGGCATCGAAAAGTAACGTAACGTTAGTAGTCGATAGCGAGTAAACGGGCGTCGAATAGATTTCGATTGAACACGTAAACCTGGCTAGCGTTAGCTCGATAGCGAGTGCGTTATTGTTTACGCAGAAAGATATCGAAAACTATCGCTTTGTCTCTTTCATTGTGATGCATTTGAAAGAGACAGAGCAATAGTTTACGTTATGTCAGTTTTCAATGTCAGCGCTACGTAAACGCTACTCGCTAGCGAATATGTTTCAATTTGACAACTCGATATTACAGATTTTAGTTTCTCAAGTGATTGCTAGAGGCGCTGTACACTTTTTCATACATTTTTTTTACGCAGACGCTAGCGAGTTCTGTCACTGTAAACTCATGGTAGCGCTACTGATACGTCACGTGACTACTGTTACAAAGTCGATCGCGTAGAACATCACTAGGCGTTGACACATCCCTAGTTAAGTGGCGTCTGTAAATAGATTACCTGCTAATTCTCCGAGATAGATTCTGCGCGCTCCGATATTGTTAAATTATTATTGAGAGTAAACTTTAAAATGCGTTTTAATTACTTTTTATGAGATATTTGGTAGACGAGCAGACGGATCACCTGATGGTAAACATTTACCGCCGCCCATAGACACCTGCAACACCAGTAGAGTCACAAGTGCGCTGGCCTGTACCCTCACTCACTCGGTGAAACACAGCGCAGGCGCTGCTTCACGCCGGTCTTCTGTGAGGCCGTGGTATCACGCCGGTCGAGCCGGCCCTTTCTTGCCGAAGCGTGGCTCTTCCACAGTTGAATGGTAAACCAAAAAGATAAATCACATGCACGATATAATCGACCCTTAGCGCCATCTATCATCATCATCGCAGATGTTCATGGGCGGCGGTGATTACTTACCAGCAGGTGACCCGCTTGCTCGTTTGCCGCCTCTAGTATAAAAAAAAAAAAAAATCTATTCAACAAAATTAGCAATAAAATTAAGGTTAGAAACGAAATGAGGACAGGTGACCAATAATAAAGCAACTGACGTCACTCGATTTCCGAGACTTACAGAGAATTACTAAACTACTTATTGCAAACTAACTAGACACAAACAAGAAAAATGCTTTAAGCTGAAACGTATTACAAAAAGTATGTTTTATTTTCAAATAATCCTCTTTTAGTTCCGTCTCAAAAGAAATACGACGTTCTTCCTGACGCAGATGCCACGGCACTTTAAATTGGTTGAAAAATTTCACAGTTTTCGAGACATCTAGTTGAAACTAGTTCCACAGTTTTAACTCTTTACCGCTTTTGTTGATCGTTCGTTTGAAACTTTAGTTTAATGTAAGATTTCCGTTTAGTTTTCTCATTAAAAGAAACCATTTTAATTCCTTGGACGCGGGCGGCACTGGTACCGATCTGTATGGAGAATACAGATCGGCACTGTGGGAGAGCCACGCTTCGGCATGAATGGGCCGGCTCGACCGGAGTGATACCACTGCCTCACAGGAAATCGGCGTGAAGCAGCCCCTGTGCTGTGTTTCGTCGAGTGAGTGAGGGTACCGGAGGCCCACCGGGGGGAAGGGGATAAAAGGTTGGCAGCGCACTTGTAACTCCACTGGTGTTGCAAGCGTCCATGGGCGGCGGCAACTGCTTACCATCAGGTGATCCGCCTGCTCGTCTGCTACCTATCACATAAAAAAAAATGCTGCTGCAGTGAAACTGTTCCATAACACTCACTTTTAGCTGTATTGTGCCCAATCAAATCACCGTAGCTCTAATCACAAATCGAGAAACTCAAAAATCCCCATTCTCAGAAAACCGTAATAAATTGGAAAACAAATTTTCTCTCTCACAACACACGAAGGAAATAAAGGAGAGAGAATTAAGAGCTTCTGTATTATCGGGACAGTCCCCCGGGACGGGACGGCGTCGAGTCACACCTGCGCTCCACTCGCATCAGGGAGCACGGTAGTGCGCTCGTCAAGTGGAAAAAAATCAGAGCGTCTAGTATGGCTGGGATGTTAGCAGCAATGTTGCTTTGTTGGGTTGTATTCGTAAGCAGATTTGTTTTGTAAGGCAAATTTAATGAGATATTTTTATTTATTTTATAATAAATTATACTGTGTAATGGTGTTATAGCTAATCTCTTCAAGTAAAAGTATAGCTAATTAGCTGTATCTATATTTGTGCTATGAATGTTATTCCGAAATAATAAATAAATTTAGACAACATCACATACATTATCCTGGTCCCAAACTAAGGTTTTCCCTTGTGCTATGGAAACCAGAAACAACGAAGGAACCACGAACACCCAGACCCAACACAAATATCTGTTGATTCAACAAAAAATTGTGTCGGTGCGGGAATCGAACCCGCGACCTTTACGTTTCAACTGGCGCTCAAACCATTGCGCTAAACGGGTCGTCGTAATCAAAAATTAAATAAGCGCATCGATGCTTATATTTAATCGGTAAACTTATATTATTCTTATTAATTTTTTTTCGTGATAGGTGACAGACGAGCAGGCGGATCACCTGACGATAAGTGATTGCCGCCACTCACACTTGCAATGCAGTAGGGTCACAAGTGCAATGCCAACCTTTAACTCCCTTCCCCCAAATGGGCCTCCAGTACCCTCACTCACTTGGCGCAACACAGCGCAGGCGCTGTTTATTAACTACAAGAAAGATTTAAGACAAAAGCAATGTATGTAGGTTTTTGTCAACTATGTAAGACTAGAGCAATCTATGTAATGTTGTCTGTACTCATCACTTAAGTTTAAATATCTACATTCTCGTATGTAGTTTTCAAATGTTAGTTTGTTGTTTCATTACAACAGAATTTCCCCAGAGAGCAAAGGGGCATCGATTAAAAGTAGCTGTCTCTATATTACCCTCCTCGAAGAGCGACAGAAGTCACGTCACACCTGCGTTCGTAGAGTCAATCTCTCAATGGAATCACGTGAAAATTCCGCTAGATGGCGTTACTGTAGAACTGAGGTACATATGTGAGTGACGTTAAAGTTAAATTGAAGTTAGTAAATTTTTCACACATGATAGCCCCCATTGTTTTACAGTCAACGATAAAAGTTTTTTTTTTCATATGATAGGTGGCAGATGAGCAGATCACCTGATGGTAAGCGATTGCCGCAAGACCAATGCGCTGCGAACCTATAACCCCATTTCCACCCCTATTGGGCCTCTCATACCCTCGCTCACTCGGAGAAACACACCGCAAGCGCTGCTTCACGCCGGTCTTCTGTGGGACTACGGCCTCATAGAACACTTTGATGCATTCATGCCGAAGCGTGGCTCTCCCACGTTTCAGAGTATGCCCTTGGTGGTCATGAGTTCGATCCCCCCTGGATAAACATTTACGTGATGAATACTTGTGTCTATTCAGTGTCTTGGTGTAATATACCTAGTTTTATATTTGTAGTTCCTTCCGTAGTCAGGTCAACGTGAATGTGTGAATTTATTTCCTTAAAGTAGATTTGTTTTATTTTTTATCTTTTGTTTAATTTAAAGTGATGTATTTACAGAAGACAGCTTGAATATTCTCGTGGCTCTCTTCTGGAACCGTTTTCTGTATTTCAGTATTATGCTCATATTGCGTTCTGGGCTGCTGTCTAGCTCCGGTGAACTTCTTGGAGAACTTAAGTCTGGACACCTGAAAGAGAAGAATATGTAGAAATAGAAGAACAAAAATAAAATTTCTCTTTTCCACAGTTAGAATTGTTGCTGCCGGGTTTTAGATTTGAAATTTATTTTTATTTGGCTTATTTTGGAATTGTGTGAATTTGTGTATGGTATTAATACCATTTAGAGCAGACCTAAATGTAAAAGCTAAGATACCTTGTTGCCTTAAATGTGATTTCATTAATCCTTGCAATTATAACATACTAGAGAGACAGACAGAGTTACTTTCGCATTTATAATATTAGTATGGAAGTATGGATTATAAGGTGATTGCGTGTGAAGCCGTGAGCAACGATGTTTACATATTTGAAATATGCTAAAAAGCCGTCATGTACCTTTAGCTAGCTAGAAGGTGAGGCTGAGGTGTTGTTGAAATTGAAATCCTCTATGATATAACGAGTTAAGAAATTTTGAGGGATCATAATAAACATCCATACCCATTTATACACTCGTTTTTACATATAGGTCAATAGGTATCATAAACTTTTTTACTTCTTGGCTTCACCATAGTCAGACAAAAAATTGTGACCCTTTTTTTTGATCAAAAAGGACTTGACGGAGTGAAAAATCGCGACCTTTTTCGATCAGAAAGGACTTAACATTGAGAGAGAAGTTAAATTAAAAACTTACTTATAAACCTCCGTGGTGACATGGTCATTGTTCTTGCACCGCATGACCCACTGGGACCAGAACTTGAAGCCTTCTTGCTCGAAGATGTAGTTGGCACACACTGTGTCGTCTCTGATGTCCTCGTCTAATAATGCTGTCAACAAAAATGTTTAGACATCATTATACCTACATAGGTTAACTAACTTGATACCAGAATAAGTCTAAAGTAAGAAGTTGAGAAGTTACTTTTTCACGCCAAAACTACTGAACGGATTTAAATGATATTTGATATACAGATGGTCTAGACCCGTGGTCGTCAAACTGCGGCCCGCAGACGTTATTTGTGCAGCCCGCGATATAGTAGATTTATTTAATTACTAGTCAACTACATACGTACTTATCTGAAATCAGTTTAGTGGTTTTTGAGTAAAGAAGTAATAGACATACATTTTCGCATTTATATGAATAGTGTGGACTACTATGGATAAGTACTATGCAAAAGCTCTTGAAAGGCATATACTGCGGCCCGGGCCCAGATGTTCATATTGATATGTGGCCCTTGAAGAGTAAAGTGTGACGACTGCTGGTCTAGACCCTGAGAAAGAACTTAGGCAAATTATTATTGCAAAATTTTAGACACATGTCAGTTATGTGAGTATGAGTATGTCTGTCACTTCTTCACGGCTTTTAAATAGTTTAGGGAAAGAATCGGGCATTTTTCTAATATTTTTCAATGATATTCCCAACATTTGTGGTCTATAACTATGTTATTTTTTGCCCAACTCCATAGATCTAGGTCACCGGGAAGTACTGTTTAGTGCCCTTGGGAGTTCCCGTAACACGGCCCTATCTTTTCTCGTATGCTTAGAGTTTGAATTTTTCAATACTTCAGGGGGCAGCAGACTGCGTATGGTTTAAAATTCAACTCGATTTTCTTACACAGTGCAAACTGCTGCTCAGCTAGTAGGTAGATATTTAGATTGTCGTGCTAGCTATTTTCTAGCTCACTCGTGCTAGTTACTCGTAAGCGACGGGTATAAGCGTTAAAGTTTTTTTTTATATTAAATGGGTTTGCACTTGACCTCATCTCACCTGATGGAGAGTGACAATGAGATCTAAGATGTTGACCTTGGGATTAACCTCTTTGTTTATAAATATTATAGGAGATAAAAGATAGAAGTTCTCCTAAACTGTCCCACTGCAGGGCAAAGGCCTCCATCATAGAAATCAAGTTATCACTACTATGATGGGATTAAGCTTAATCACCACGCTTGCCTAATGCGGATTGGTGATCACAAACCCGAGCTATGTTCTAACAATTCGAAACATACTTTTGCTCGACCCAGGAATCGAATCCGGGACCCCGAGATCACGGCCCAATAGCAACCCAATGGTGGTTAAAGAACCACTAGCCCAACGGGGCGTCAAAAAAAAGATAGATGATTTTTTTTATTTGACCGTATCCTGTTATCCAACTAAATTAAATGACATATTTTTAGACATACAGCAAGAATTTCTAAGTGAAACTGTAAAACATAGTAGTTTTCGGTCGTAAAAGTGCTGCTCAACTCCCGGAGTGGAAATCTTGATTTACTCACCACTTTAATATTTCTACTCGAGTAGAGTGGTGCCAGGGAATCTAGATACCTATTTTGTCGATAAAACTTAAGTTCAGGAGCACAAGATACTCATTTATTATGATAATAATGTTAATTTCACCAATAAACTACTTATCTACGCAGATCATGACAGTGCACAAATGACTGCCTTGGTGGCGCAATGGGTAGTGGATCGCGCTCAGGTTCTCGGTTTCGATCACCTGGTTAGGCCACACTTTGTACACGAGTTCTTCTGTTAAGAAATTCTCAGTACCTATCAGCTGAAGTCTGGAAAACACCGGTCTCGTATCCCAGTGCCTTTAAAAGCCTCGGCAGTCAGACGCATGCCTATCAAAGACCAGCCACAATTCTTTCATTTGAAGAAGACATACTTGTTTCCTTCAGGCATCTTGTTAGGTTCTTACCTAACAGAAGATAACTGTTCACTCTTGCCTTAACGTCGCAAGACTCAAAGCCTTTTAAAAGGCATAAAACAATTGATTTTCTATTGTGTCTGCTGTCTGGGCCTTACGACGTTAAAAATATTCCGACTAACAGTGGTCAGGAAAAATAGAGCTAACTAGACTAGCAAAGCGACCCAAACTGAGCCTTGACCTCTGATAATAAGAGCGTCCAGGTCGGTCCTGTGGTCCAGGAGGTGTCCTGCCAGTCATCAGCTTGGAATCGACACAAATCCTCCAGCGATACCTTGGAGAAACAGTAGCGCTACCATGAGTTGACATCGAAAACTGACATTACGTAAACTATTGCTCTGTCTCTTTCAAATGCTAATCACAATGAAAGCGACAAGACGATAGTTTTCGATAGCGAGGATAGTATTTCAAAACTCATGGTAGTGCTACTGATCTCGTCAAGACAAAATGTTTCCGCTCTTTGTTTATATCGATATGTTTTATCGATAACACTTATCAAACAAGACTACTCCAGTGATAACGTAAACGTGAGTTGTCCGAGCACATTTCATGACATACTCGGCTTTTAGTTATCTTTCTGTTGAATTACTGGTAGGGTTGTATGATAAGGTATTTAAGTGCGGCCAGTTTCATAAATATGATGACATACGGAACCAAAACGTGGCTAGTTACAATGGGCTGCTGAAGTTTAAAATCACTCAACGCAATGAAATTCGGTAGTAATTATCTTTCGACTTCGACCAATCAATTATACCATCGATCGGGGTCCAATTGGCTTACGAATTACGGTTACAAAAAAAAAAAATTCGGATATCCGATGGTTTCGGTTACGAATAATTGATTTCAGATATTCGATAGTTTCGGTTACGAATAATTAATTTCAGACATTGGAAAGTTTCGGTTATGGTTGTGAAGTCGAACGTCCCTGTCAGTGCTCGATCTAATATCGAGTATTAAATTAGATATTCATTTACAGATAGAAATATTTCCAATACTTCAACTGCAAGGGCCTTTTCTCTAATTGAACTCTGTGAGCGCTGGAAATCATAATTATAATTTTAATGATTAGGAGAACGAAAAAGTATTTATATCAAAATTAATGAAATAAAACTTTGCTGACTTTTTATTTATATGTATTCTGGGCCTAGCTAAAATAGCTAAAATAGTTTATCAGAAAATCAAGAAAAATCCAAACAACGCTGACTGGGGTCACCTAGAAATTTATCAAATCATTTTAAAATCATTACAAAACAAGTAATTAGGAAGTTAATTAAAAATTATATTGTGACATTCTAATAGGCATGAATGTTTTTTATGTGATAGGTGGCAGATGAGCGGACGTGTCATCTAATGTTAAGAGATTGCCGCCAATTATGATACGAATATCAGCCAGTTTCTATTATTCCCGCTGGAAATCAATATATTTAATATTAAAAAAAATGCATTGACTAAAGCTTAATATCGTAAAACCTTAAAGATCGTTTCTCTATCTGATAAGGTAAACTAATATTAAGAAAAAAATCAAGTCAAAACTCTTCAAAACATTGAAAGAACAAGCTTAAGAAAGCCTCGGTCTCATTCCGCATGGTGGGATAAAAAATACAAAATGGCTAATTCGAGAAGAGCACTGCATCCCGACCACAGACTGTGAACAAGAGGACAAACAATTCCACTGTACGAACAAACAATATTACCTACCTAATAGAGCTGGAACATAGTTCACTTAGCGAGAAAACTGGCGCAGTTCACTCAAATCAGATTGATTCAGAGTGCACTTGTAGACATTTGTATCCCTATAAACACTGTTCTACTAATCATTTTGAACAAATTCTGTTCAAAAAAAAGAATGCAACTTTTTAAACAAAGTCGACTACAATGGATTGGTCATTTTGTATTGGGAGTTTTGAAAAGGCTTTTCACGGGCAAGAATGACCCACCTTAGACCTCATTTGCACTTAACATCAGGTGTATCAGGGGGTAGTGACAACTCGCCCGAAAAAAACTCACCCGAGAAGATTATTTTTTCCTCGTCACTGTTCTTACCTAACTTCACCAATATTTTTTCGTTTAGGAGAGATAGTTAATACTACACTCACAAAAAGATTGGTTAGGTTAGGTTAGAACAGTGACCGGCCAAAAATCTTGAAATTCTAGGGCTAGTTGTCCCATAACCCGTGCGTATGAGGTCAAATGCTTGTCTATCGTAAAAAACCCATATATTTTTTTCTACCTCTTAAAATATTATCCTAAGTTATATCTACATGGGTCTACAATCAGATAAAGATTGGTCAAATCGACATTTTAAATATGACAAAACAGTTTGAGTGAAAGGAACTATTTTTGAAGAAACTGAGAACTACAGAAGACTAACCCACAAACAATCTTACCGGACCAGCAAACAATTGTACCGAACCGGCAAGCGGGTTATATGAGCGAAGTTTTATAACTTGTTGTTACAAGATCGGTCAAGAGCTCAAACGGATATGATGGTTTAGCTGGGATGTTCTAGATACAAGTTACAATGGGGAATAAAGATGAGTTGTTGTTAGTAGCAAAATAAAGTAAAGTATCAGCCTATATGCTATCCCACTGCACGCAGAGAAAAGGCCTACATCATAGAAAACAAGTCATCGCTACTATGGTGGGACCACGCTTGCCTAATTCGGATGGGTGATGACAATCGCTTAGGAATAAATTGATACAACATGTCATTGTAAGATCATTGTAGAACATAAGCACAAAATAGGGACTGACACAGAAGGCTTAACTAAGAGCTAAAAATATGTCATGTACTCACGCATGCGCACTAACGGGCAAAAACGCCTTTTCCACCATTAATCGAACTTATGACATAAGATTGCAACTGTCGAGGTCCTGGGTAGAGGCGACGCGCTTTGCTAGCATGCGCGGGCAACAACCCTAGCATATGTCAACGAACTCTTCTAAATTCAAAATCAGGCTGAGTCTAACTTCTGTGTGTAATTATTTTGTGACAGAAGGTCACTCAGTGACAATATCTTAATTTACGTCTCTGTCATATAAGTACAGCGTATTTTGAAATGTGTTTTATCTGCTTTTTGAAAGCGTAACTTTTACTATCCACAATTTAGTTAGTGGGGTTTATTAATACTCACATTCACAAGCGATGTTGCAGAGACCTCCACGTTTTCCTTCTCGACAATACTTTTGCGGGATCTGTGAAATTAATGGTAAATAAATAAATTCACACAACATCTCATACATTGACCTGACTCCGTACTAAGTAGCTTAAGCACTTGTATTACAGATATTAGACAACAGAGGAACACAAATATAATACTTAAATACATATTATATTACACCCAGATACTGAACAAACACAGTTCATCACACGAATGTTTATCCAGGGTCGGGAACGAACCCACAACCTTTGGCGTATGAGGCAGGGTCACTACCAAATGCGCCAACCGGCCAGTCAAGCAATGCACGTAAAAATCATAGTTACAAAGTTGGTCTCATTATGAGTAGTTAATTTAGTTGTCGTAACATTTCAAGAGTTATAAAACAGATATTATTGTTGTCCAAAATGCTTGGTAGAGGTTATGGTTAAATGAAAGTGAGTATTACCTTTGTTTCGTCAATCCCGTTTATAGCATACATTACAAAAAAAGTAACAATTCCTAAAAGAGCTGAAATAATATCTACCTGGTAAAGTCCGTAGGATTTCTTTCCACCGGGTGTTACAGTAAATGCGGCCGTATTCCTATTGCTCACTTGTTCAACCAAGCACACCCCTGTAACAAAACAAGAAATAAAATTTTATGACGTCTTCATCATCATTAAATCATTAAATATAAAAAAAACAATAAGTTTTTAAGCTAGATACCGTGTAAGTGCGCAAAAGAGTGCTTTTCGGAATTTACAAATTTTAATACCAATTACATGGATTACGGTCAAAAATAAAAAGAAGTGACGGAATTCGCGGCAAAAAATTATTCTGTAACTACTGTTTACAGAGCTGTTAGCATCATTTTTTTAAACGCTTTCAGTCTGGGACTATGAATCCAGAGATTATATGATTGAAGTTGATGTAATAAAACGAATCAATTTAAATAAAAGCCCTTTAAGAGTCCATTACGCCATTATAAATACGCTTATTATCTTCGTATATTTTATTCATGAAACCCACATGTAAACATGCTTTGCCACGTATTAAACGTAAGAAGCTCTTTTAAAAAGCTCATAGAAGCTTTACAAAAGCTCGTCTAATGAAGTGCTTTCGAATCTTTTCACACCTTAAACTTATCTACGTGAGCCAAATCCTAAGGCACAGATTTGCCCGATCGCGAAGAAATATAGAAAAGAAAGTGTTATTCTATTCAATATTTGTGCCTACTAACAGTATTGCCAGCTACCTTAAGTTACCCACAAAACACTCATTTATTTATTATGAGGATAGAAAATATTATCTTATTGTAAGTTCATTCAAGTTTTTTTTTTATGTGATAGGTAGCAGACGAACAGGCGGATCACCTGATGGTAAGCAATTACCGCCGCCCATGGACACATGCAACACCAGTGGAGTTACAAGTGCGCTGCTAACCTTTTATCCTCGGCCTCCGGTACCCTCACTCACTCGGCGAAACACAGCACAGGAGCTGCTTCACGCCGGTTTTCTGTGAGGCAGTGGTATCACTCCGGTCGAGCCGGCCCATTCATGCCGAAGCATGGCTCTCCCACAATTGATTGTTGAATAACTCTAAGTATGCCTCTAAAAATATCCATCATCAGCAACCCACACTCGTCCACTACTAGACATAGGTCTCCCCTAATGCACGCCGCTGCTCCCGATTTTGGGCCACTCTCATCCAGTCAACTCCAGCCAGCCTTCGAGTGTCATCATCTCATCTTGTCGCAGGGCGTCCGACACTACGCACACCAACTTAGGTAGTTAGATAGAATAGAAATACAATCCTCCGAAAAATTAGTAGAAATACAGTTGATAGAATCAATAATTTATCAATCGGGTAATCCGTTCCATTTTTGAATGTTATAACAGAGATGGTGTATAGTTCCTAATCTAAACTTTCTTTCATACTATAACGAGCCGGCCCATTCATGCCGAAGTGTGGCTCTCCCACGGTCCCACCCACCTCATTCTAGTTGTAAAATTCCGAATCTGGCAACCCAGCTTACGTTGCACAATTACCGATGTTCGAAGGTCAAGTTCACAAAAGTTGAAGGTCATCCTTTATATCGACACCTCCTACGTAAAATATCGTAACCAACAAATATGCGAAAATGACATTTCTATATTTTTACATACTTTATAATCGAATATATTATTTTAGCTGATCAAAAATTTTTAAACATATTAGAACCGAAGATATTGAGGCTGCTAATAATCGTAAGTTCATCTACGTCGAAGTAAATATAGTATAGCGCAGATTCCACACTATACGCGGGGGCGAGAGGACGGCGAGTGGATCGCATCTAGCAGTAACGATTACTTACATTGCCGTTGAGAGTTATAGTCGAGATGAGGGCAAGTAATATTTTAAACTCATATATGTGATAAATAAATGCGAATCAGTTATACATTCAACTATCGTACTGTACCCATAGTAAACTATCGTAAGTATTACTTACTATAATGTACTTTGTTTTCAGTCATATACAGAATGTCGTAAGTATTAGTTACGATATTTTACAATGGATTTTTTTTATAAATGAGGTCCGTATGTTTACTTACGACATTTTACTTTGGAATATATTTTTGTTTTTTTATCTAAATTAAACTTACAATAGTTTACTTCGGCACTCAAAATATTTTACGACAGTATACTTTTAGAAAAACATTAGTTATAAAATATTTCTTCTCTTTTTATACAGAATCCCTACTACCATTTGATGCTGATATTGATGAGATAAATTAAATTATGTGTTTACTGTCTGATTCTGAGATATTACTTGAAAACAATAATATTTCACCCACGGTATAAAATAAGTTAAGTCTAGGTAATATAAGTAAAACAATGATTTATATCTATTTATGCTAGGGCATCACAGTATATTTTTGATTGTATAATGTATGTATACAAAAATCTAAACTTATTTCCGAAGAAATCTTATAAGCATAGCCTAAACACCAAAAATAAACACCAATTTTCTGTTCCAAATCTCATACTTCGTAAAATTGGTAATTAATTTGTCGTGATGAGCATTAAAGTTTTTATCAAATTACCACAAACTCTTGTTGATTTACCCATACATTAATTTAAATCTCAAGTGAAAACTTATTTGATGGCAAATGCCTTTATACAGTTGAAGAGAACCTAAATGACAAGAGTTTGTGGAAATGATAAACGGTTCACCTACACTATGTATGATTCACTTTTGTTAAATTTTTGGAGAGTTCATTTGGATTGCATTTATTACAAAATACATAAATTTATTTTTTTTTCTCTCGGAAGAAGCCGCCTGACGAAGCTGACTACAAAAAGTGGAGAAATGGTTGCCTTAAGCGGGCAGTTAGCCATGCATCTCAACCTGGTCCTGAAAATAAGGACTCTCAAGACAAATTAACACGTCACTTCACCGAAAACCTGCCGGAAGTCAGTGTTGGCCAAATCGGGATTGCTCTTGGGTAGCTCAAAAACGGAATAACTCCTGGAGAAGATGGCGTAACAACAAACCTGATCAAAGCTGGAGGCAAACCCGTACTGAAGGAGCTCCAAAAGCTTTTTAATGATGTCTTATTTAAAAGGAGAACTCCGGCGGCGTGGAGTAGAAGTAGTGTGGTCGTTATGTTCTTCAAAAACCGGCCAAGTGCGAGTCGGGCTCGCGCACAAAGGGTTCCGTAGCAGCAAATATAATTCAACCTATCTCAAAACTATAAGAGATACTTTGATCAAACCAAAAATCGTTGAAAGAGTTAATTAGCATGCATCACCTCTATTTTTTTTAGAATTTTATACCCCGTAGTTATAAAAATAGAGGGGGGGGGGACATACTTTTTACGACTTTGAGAGCTGATATCTCAAAAACCGTTCACTTTAAGAAAAATGTTTTTTAGAAAACTTTATATCATTTTAAAAGACCTTTCCATTGATACCCCACACGGGTATGTACATCGAAAAAAAAAATTTCATCCCTCAGTTACATGTATGGGGGGCCCCACCCCCAATTCTTTTTTTTACTATTTAGTGTCATATTTTTGTAGCGGTTCATACAACACATATTCCCATCAAATTTCATCACTGTAGTACTTATAGTTTCCGAGTAAATCGGCTGTGACAGACGGACAGACGGACAGACGGACAGACGGACATGACGAAACTATAAGGGTTCCGTTTTTGCCATTTTGGCTACGGAACCCTAAAAAGGGTGACAAAAGCCTGCTGAAGAACTATCAACCCATTTCGCTTCTAAGTCACGCTTATAAGCTATTCTCAAGAGTGATCACGAACCGTCTTGCGCAAAGACTTGACGAATTCCAACCACCGGAACAGGCTGGATTTTGGAGCGGATATGGCACCATAGACCACATTCACACAGTGCGGCTGATTATACAGAGCCCGAGGAGTATAATCTTTTGTGGACTATGAGAAGGCCTTTTGACTGGTTGAAATCTGGTCTGGTCTGGAGTCCCTGCAGCGTTGCCAAATAGATTGGTGAAGTGATAAGATGTCTCGAAGCTGCCATTATGTCCGTCTAAGTACAAAACCTATAACCATTGCATCGAGAAGTGAAACAAGGGGATGTCATCTCCCCGAAATTGTTCACAAATGCAATGGAGGATGTGTTCAAGACGCTGAACTGGAAAGGATGTGTTTGCGATTCGCAGATGTGTACCTCGGGCAGACATTGCGGGTCGAAACAACTTTGAAGATGAGGTGAAAAGAAGAATCCAGCTGGTTTGGGCAGCATTGGGAAAACTACGTCGAGTCTACTACTACGTTCTCATCATCGATTCCACAGTGCCTAAAGACGTCTAGTCAATAATCAGTGCGTCCTACCCGTCATGACATACAGGGCCGAAACGTGGACACTAACAGCACGGTTAGTCTACAAGTTTAAAGTCGCTCAGTGTGCTATGGAAAGAGCTATGCTCGACATTTCTCGGCGTGATCAAATCCGAAACGAGCCGATCCGGCAGAGAACCAAAATTATCGACATAGCTCACCCGATTAGTAAGTTGAAGTGGCGGGGGGCTGGCCATTTATCTGACGCAGAACTGACAACCGTTGGGTAAAGGGTTCTGGAGTGGATACCACGTCTTGGTAACGTAGTGTAGAACGCCCTCAGGCCAGATGGAGTGACGATCTGCGCAAGAGGGCTAGCTGGAGCTGGATGCGAATAGACGAAGATCGATCAAAGTGGCGAGCATTGGAGAGGTCTATGTCTAGCAGTGGACAGGTGATGATGATGATGATGATGACAATATTTTATTTAATGACGTTATTTTAATTTAACTATTCCTGCTTTATGAAATTTACGATACAATTATGTAAATTACTTTGTTTCATAGCATATAGTAGTACCTAATTATAACTTACAATACATATTTGTTGATTTTATCGGTGTAAAATTATCGTAAATGTAACATACATTCTTTAATCTTGCTTAAAAGTCAACGTAAAGTGTAGTAAGTATTACATACAATGAAATACGATTGATAATTTCCAAGGAAAAGTATCGTATGTGACTTTTAGGAATCTAGCAAAAAAAATTAAGAAAACCGTTTTATAGGTATTAAGCCATTCACAAAAATGTATCTATGTACCAAACTTTGTTCTTAAATGAGTATATTTGACATCATGAACCTCAATCATATGCTAGAGAATCTTTAAACAGCTGTACTGTAAAGTTTATTAAAGTCAGTTACGATAATATACGTAGGAGGTGTCGATATGAAGGTCAAACCGTTCATTTAGAGATAAGGTCTCGTTAGACATTCTATTCAATAATTTGAAATATTCTCCGATGAACAATGATATTTAGCGAATATGAGTTTTAGTATAATTGAGTAACAGGTTTTAGATTACATTATGAACGTAAACCGAATCTTTTTTCGTATTATGAGACGTTTGTATTATAATACTAGTGGCTCCCGGCGAACTTCGTTCCACCTACTTTTTGTTTAATTTCTCACCTTTTAGACCTTCCCTGAACTACGACAAACATTTTAAAACTAAAATCAGCTCAATCGGCCCAGCCGTTCTCGAGTTTTAGCCAGACTAACGAACGGATATTCATTTTTATTTATATAGATTAGATACGTATATTATTTTATTATTATACTCAATTTTATCAATCTACTAGTGACCCGCCCTCACTTCGCTTCGGGACCGTAATTCAGAAATGAACCAATAGATGGCGCTGTGTCCATTTACATCGCGCATGCGTTTCGTGTTTTCGGTTTACCTATAAGCCTTGTCGTTGTCTATTGAAGTTATCTCTTTATAAATAGTATATAATAGATATATAGATGAGATTATCATGCCCTATGACGTTAGCAACAGTTGGCGTCTTCAATTAACTTTACGACTCTATTGACACATTTCAGCAGTACGTTGGCGGCTGTTTCGTCTTTCTCCATGCATGCTATCACAAAAGGCTATTTGTTATACTTTTCTTTATCACCCTGGTGAAATGCAGCCAGACCGAGATGTTATGGACTGACTTTTTATGCATACCCGGTGCTGGAGTTTCTCCTCATGCCGTCATCATCATCATCAACATTTCAGCCAATAGACGTCCACTGCTGAACATAGATCTCCCCCAACGTTCTCCACACAGATCGGTCCTGTGCCACCCGCATCCAAGGGACTCTCGCGACCTTCACTAGATCGTCGGTCCACCTGGCGGGTGGTCTGAGCTGAGGCATACCCACAAAAATACCACGGGGTGCTCCCATCTACGCTTGAGTGGGGAGGAGACACGAGAATCAACTGAAGAGCCCCATCAGGCGGAGGCCCACTTACAGCGCGGATCCTTAAGTACACCACCCGGACTATCTGTAACACCTAGATTAAAGAGGTTTTTTTTTATGTGAACGGTAGCAGACGAGCTGGCGGATCACCTGATGGTAAGCAATTGCCGCCGCCCATGGACACTTGCAACACCAGTGGAGTTACAAGTGCGCTGCCAACCTTTTATTCCCTTCCCCCACGAGTGGGCCTCCGGTACCCTCAATTCTTCGGCGAAACACAGCACAGGGGCTGCTTCACGCCGGTTTTCTGTGAGGCAGTGGTATCACTCTGGAGGTCCATTCATGCCGATGCGTGGCTCTCCCAAAGTAAAATTAAAGAGGTGTTTGTTAAAGCTGCCATGTCCCGTTAAAAGATAGACTGTTTTGTCCAAAGTTGTACAGAGAAGGACACTTGATTATCCCAAACGCTCCATCTTTGTACACCGCGCACGTACACGCACTAGCAAAAAACTTTGAAGGTCTAATCAACAGATTTGTAACCCACGATAAGTTGTATAAGGAAAACTGCGGGGAAACTTCTTTGTGTACAATCGCTGTTTATTTGTAAATCCCTAGCGATTGCTTAGATAAGAGCTGGTTTGGTTGCTAATGGCTGGTTGCTCTTTAACGTCTCGCAAGTTGTATTACCAAAGGTTACGCTCTGTTATTGAACAAATAAATCACATTAAACAACCGAGCCAATTTAATGCATTACTTGTAAGATACTATATTGTGTGATTGCCAAGTCAATAAATGAATAACCGACTTGGTAAAATATGCATCTCACCACTTTTTACAGTACTTGGTTTTTTTAACAAGTATTGTTTTTGATGGGATTAGTTATTCTACACAACATCTCATACGTAGACCTGACTCTGTAATAAGTAGCTTAAAGCACTTGTGTTACAGATATCAGACAACTAAGGAAACATAAATAGATAGTAAAATCCATCATAGAAACTAAATCATCGCTACTATGATGGGATTAGGCTTAATCACCACGCTTGCTAAATACGGACTGGATCACACACACAAGCTATGTAAAAAAAATCTTCTGGGTGCTCGACCTGGGATTTGAACCTAGGACCACGAGATCACGGACCGATACTTAAACCACTAGACCAACGGGGCGTCGAACATCAGGCAATGGCTTTTAAAAAATACTATACAGTTCGCGCACGAATTATACACCAATCAATGGTATCCTCGATTTATATTCAACTATGTAATCTAATGTGGGATTGCAGTATAAAACACACAAGTATCATACAAAATGAATTAACGGGTTAACTGGATGCTATCTGGGCGAGATTGCTTGGGGACTAACAGAAATAAACAACAATTTTGCTGTACACAAAGAATAAGTTTTTTTTAGTGTAGCTTTTACAGCACCTTTTGCTTTTATGTAAGTATACTGTTGAAACTTGGTGAAACATTATGATTCTTGCACATACATCTTCATAAATTACAGTGAGGTTTCTAATATTTTATTTAATAATTTGCGTTGGTCTAGTGGCTTAAGTACTGGGCAGTAACTTTGGGGTCCCAGGTTCGATTCCCGGGTCAAACAAAAGTATGTTTCGGATTTTTCAAACATAGCTCGTGTATCTACGTAGTTTTTTTATCGACTTAGGAATGAAGTCCAGGAACCAAATTTTCGTCATTTTAGATATAACGTCAATTCTCTTTATAATGTTGCTTTGCCAATATCAAAGGAATATATCAACAAAATGTAAGATAATCATACTTGTGTGCGTTAGACATTAGAATCGTTTCCATAACCAATACTGTCTGTTTCATTTCCGCTATACGTTCCATTTTCTCGATTCATTGACAAAAAATACAATGAAGATATTAGATTTTTTGTTGAAGTACCTAGTATTGTATTTTATATTCATAAGTTTTTTATAATAAATTAAAAAGTGTATTTTGTGTTCAATCTTATTTATATATGACCAGTATACGACCATATACAGGATGTATCTGTGAACATATACATCCCTTAACCACGTCTTCTACCAACCATTTTGAACCACATTTTTTCTATGACTTTTGAAAATTCGTCGAAATTTTTTTCGTCTGCACTTACAAACTGATCAAATCACGTGACCCACTTTGTATGAAAAAAACTTTTCATACATACTTTTTGCTCGACCCGGCATCAGTCGAACCCAAACCAAAAAAAAATCTCACAACATCTCATACATTGACGTGACTCCGTAAGCACTTGTGTTACAGATATCAGACAACAGAAGAAAAACAATGAATGTACTTAAATAGATAGATAACGTTAATTGGCCACAAAAGCAAATTACATAGCAAATAATTAATGAACACAATTATATTATTTTGCCCCCAACAACAAACAACCACAAACACAAATTGACACAACACACACAACATAAATTCATAATTATATTGCACCCACACTGAAGAAACCCAAGTGTTCATTACAAGTGTTCAAAAAATAATCAAAATATGGCCACAATTATATCCTCTGTGATATTGCCATAAAGTGTAACTTTTAATTTATGAAACAAAAACGCCATGGGCGATTTGATCTGCCTTTGAGTGTTTTTAATGTTATTAGCAACTCACATGCCACCGTTTACCAGGAAAACAATTTTCTAGTATCCTTTTATAAATTCCTGCAATTAGTGGTCATTAAATGCGCGTTGGTAAGAAAAACTGTAATTTTCTAAACTCTATTATTAAAGCTGGGGGTCTACTCCGCCAAACGATTTATTCGTAACGATACGACAGTTCTTACAAAAACCCTACTCTCTAGCTTAAAATACGAATAATTGAATTTGACAGCTTGACAAACGTCAAATCGACGAACATTCCTACGACGTCTCTGATGGTATCGTTAGGAGTATCGTTTCGTTTGTATTTGCAAAAACTTTTTTCAGCCATTTATGGTCCTCGCTGAAGAATAATAAACCAAACAGCCAAACTTTTTTTAAATTTTACAAGCATTCGTATCGTTACGAATAAATCGATATCGTTTGGCGTAGTAGACCCCCAGGTTCTTTGTTATTGTTAGATATTAATGTTAACGGATTTTGATTCCAGAAAAGCATTCCGGAAGGGCATAACCTTATTAGTGTCACGGGGAAAATGCTTCCAGTTTTTTATTATTTCTGTTTCATCAATTTGTCTTTGTAGCCAAATAAAATAAGCCCAATAAAAATATTTTCTGGATATCTTTTGTGGCACTGGAAATGTGTCATCCATGATCAAAAATACTCTGTATCCATCGACAGTTGATGTACTGCTAAATGTATTTTTTGATGTGGTAAATGGCAAAGGAGCAGAAAGATTATCTGATGGTAAGCGGTCGCAACACCTGTGGAGTTACAGGTGCAGGCATTTTGGCTAAATTGGGCCAACCGGTATCTTCACTAAGCCGGCAAAATACGGTTTTCTGTGAAGCCAGTCTAGGAGGCCCATTGATGCCAAAGCTTGGGTATCCCGCAGAAAAACCTAAGGGAGGCGATTATCGCTCAAACACGCAATTTTATTTGAGCATCAATAAAGTTTTACCTGCAAAAAAAATACTATCAATCACTTAACTCCATTCAATGTGATACGGAAATTCTTCATCAGGATCCGATTTGTTCTGCTTCCAAATAAAAACAGATGTAGACTTTTTATTGCGAAGCTGACGTATAGTCCCCGGAATAAAACAAAAACATAGGTAAAGATATCGTTCAATTTAAATTCTTTCTGGTGAGGATGGTTTACTACTTTGGACCATATAACACTTCAAGCTTCCTCATTTTAGTACCTAGTAGTCGAAATAACTTTCTGACGTGAGATCTTGAGCAATTTGAAACTCATACACCCAAGGCTAAAAGTCTAAATTACAATAACAAAACATCTACTTACAACTTCCAAGATAAGTTTTCTTTATAATCTGCGTTTTCAACAACTCCTTCGCTAATTTGCATCTTGTAAACACCTTTCCTTCACACACAAACACTAAAACTAATACTAAGTAACTAAACTTAAACATTTCATTGCAAATATCTACGAGTTACAAGTATCTACCAACATTTAAATAAATAATAACAAAGTCATACACGTTTAAACGATTGTTGATGTATAAAGTTTATCTGATACCTTTATACAAACACATTTGAAGTCAATCGGTTTACGAGATAAAACTAAGATAGTAAACGTCAAAGATTGAAATCATTTTATAGTTGTTATCGGGTTATGATAAGAGACGGACATATTAAACACCTTGGTGCGAATAATCGCAAAGTGTAACTGAGTATAAGTGATACGATTTAGTATTCTAGCATGTCATTAAGGCATAGGGTTAGGGAAACTAGAGACGCCATTCGATTTAATTTGTTTTTTTTTTATTTGTGCGTTACATAGAACAGAGCTATTTAATTGTGGGAGAGCCATGCTTCGGCATGAATGGGCCAGCTCGACCGGAGTGATACCCCTGCCTCACAGAAAACCGGCGTGAAGCAGCTCCTGTGCTGTGTATCCGCCGAGTAAGTGAGGGCACCGGAGGCCCATCCGGGGGGAAGGGGATAAAAGGTTAGCAGCGCACTTGTTGCATGTGTTCATGGGCGGCGGCAATTGCTTACTATCAGATGATCCGCCTGCTCGTCTGCTACTTATCACATATAAAAAAAAACAATGCATGGTAATACGGTAATACTAAACAAAATGTAGAAACTATGATAACACCAAAAATAGGAGTACACAGTTTATCGCCCAAACAAGAGAACCATCATGTAAATATAGCTACTGAACCTTATCTTTTTACAATAACTGCATATCGTCAGAATCTAGCCAATCATTCACAACCTTATTTTTTTATTTCTGCTACTTTTTGATTTGTATTTATATTCGAAAAAAAAATTGGCTAATGCTCTAAGCGGCCACTATAGGGGCGGTAGCAAAATTTTAAAGAACAAAAACAGACCAATAAGTATCAAACGATTATTTAATAAATTGAATAAATGTTTGATGATATTCTGACCGTCTCATCATCATAATCATCAGCAACCCACGCTCGTCCACTGCTGGACATAGGTATCCCCCAATGCACGCCACCGCTCCCGATTTTCGGCCACTCTCATCCAGCTCACTCCAGCCAGCCTTCGAATGCTGACCTCTGACCGTCTGCATTTATTTAAAAAAATCTGGCTTTACTCGTAGAAGCTAACAATTTAAATAATATATATTAGCGTCGCTAGTGGGCCTTACCCGTCACCTTAATGTAATTAAATGATAATACCTACTCGTGTGGGAAATACGCTCCTATTGAGTATTCATAGTATTAATCAAGCCAGCGGCTTGATATGCCCAAAGGTGTCTCATTGTCTCAAAGTATTATTCACTTTTTTTTTCATTCATATGCATGTCATCATCATCATCATTAGCAACCCACGCTCGTCCACTGCTGGACATAGGTCTCCCCCAATGCACGCCACCGCTCCCGATTTTCGGCCACTCTCATCCAGCTCACTCCAGCCAGCGTCCGAATGTCGTCATCCCATCTTGTAGCAGGGCGTCCAACACTACGTTTACCGAGTCGCGGTCTCCACTCAAGGACTTTATGGCTCCAACGGTTGTCAGTTCTGCGGCTAATGTGACCAGCCCACTGCCACTTCAGTATATGCATGTAAGGCTACCGTTTTGAAGAAATACGCTTGGACCATCATTCAGCATTTGGTGATTATGATATTTACAACGAAATAGCTGCCGTCAAACATTTGAAACTCTTAGACAGGGGAAAGTAACAACCTGAATCATGGTTGCACACTTGAGAAAGTAAAGTATCAGCCTATTTACTGTAAAAGGCTTCCATCAAAGAAACCAAGTCATCGCTGATAGGTGGCAACGAGCAGATCAATCACATAATGGTGAGCGATTGCCACCGCCCGGCAAAACCAGTGGGGATCACAACTGCTCTTCTAACCTTTACCCCTTCGGCTATCGAATCGGTTTAGGGGAAAACTCGCCCGAAAAGAACTCACACGAGAATTTCAAGATTTTTTGGCTGGTCACTGTTCTAACCTAACCTAACCAATATTTTTGTGATGATAATACTGTCACGGTTCACCAAGTTCCGTTTTTCAAGGTCATCACGATCCTATATTTTGATACTGGCTATTTTCATATTGTGGCATGACTTAATCTTGATGCTACGTGTTTTTTGCGTGTTGTTAGGGTTTTTGTTAGATTTTTTGAAAAATAAAGTTTTTATTAGTAAACGATAATAATGTATCTACTGATCTATGTTATGCTTTTTTATGCAAACAAATAATATATACCACAACAAAAATAAAGACTGGTTTACAAAGTACGACCTAGCACCTACCAGCGAGTCAACTTGCCGAGAAGCTGCCCTGCAGTGACTCGCTGTTTGTATAGTCAGCCATACATCAGGTAACCACAAGCTGTCAAATTTCCTCAATTGAAATTCAACTTTATGTGTTTGACATTAAGATGAGAGTCGATCGAAGAAATTTGACAGTTTTGAATTCTTTGATGTGTGGCTGTGCGTACGATGCATACGAGTAACTAGCATGCGAAGGTAGTTCGCTAGACAAACCAAAGAACTGCCTAGGTACCACCTAAACTTAGGTGGCAACTCACCCAAATAGAACTCATCCAAAAATTTCAAGATTTTTTTGCTGGCCAGGTCAAGTTTAGGTTAGAACAGTGACCTACTGGTGTGCCCTGTGGCTAGGGGCGTTAAGGATACTGCCAAGGTATTCCCGGCCTGTCGTAAGAGGCGACTAAACGGGTTTCGGAGTACGTGAGCTTGCCACTACTGGGGAGTGGCTTGCTCAGTATCACGACTCCGCGAGGGAAAAAATCCTACTGGGTGTCCTGGTAGGTCGTGCATTTGGGAAGGGCTGCATTGCGCCACACAGTTTGGCTCAAGGTGGCGAGCGCGATTTGCGGTACGGTCCAGTCCCGGCTGTGGGGTATCCGACCGCGATTGCGCTGAGATGGACACCCTAGGGGTTTTAATTAGGGTTAGAGTTACACACACCACCTTGTCCCCCACATGTGGCAAGGTGAAGGCCATGATGGTTTCCCCTGGGAAAAAAAAAAGTGACCGGTATTGGCTAGGTACCACCAGCTCACAATGCGTAAACCAGTCTGAAGTATTACTAGATGGAAGTAGCCTACCTAAGTAGTAGTAGTATGATAGTACCTAGTTCTTGTTTTAACCTCTGGAACTAAACATTATATTACTTTTTCTTCACTTAGTGTCTTTATTTAAAATCTTGATTACTGTTTATTGATAATTAGTAACCATTGATATTATGTAATTTGTATAGCCTGAAACACAGGTCCAACCTAGTAAAAGAAAAACTCTGGTTTAAGTATATTGTTAAGGCTTATTGTATTGTAATGATATTTGCCCTTATTTTTATTGAATAAACAATTTATTATATTATTATTATTATATATTATAATTATCTGCAACTTTTTTCTACTATCACCACAAATGAGGAAGCGCTTTGGTCAAACCTGTTAGTCAGTAATCATTTTCGAGACCTCTTTGAGGTTGCTGATGCGTTGCCGGCCTTTCCAAAACAGGACGCTCTTCTTTTGAAAATTATGAGGAAAAGCTTGTTAGCCGTAAAACTAACTAAGGAACTAAAACTAAACCAGTGACAGAGTAACTAGGTACAGATAATCACACGTCCACGCTGCAACAATGTAGCCTGAGTACAAAGAATGAGAGTTTTGTAGAACTACAAAATATAGGAGGGATGGTAGTTTAGTGGATCTATAAAGAGAAGAAATTTTAAACGCTCCATCTATTGGTACAATATGGAACTAATGTCTTGAAACGAAGTGAAGGCGAGCCAGTAGTAATTAAATAAAATTCTAGGATCAGTGAAGGAAATACAACAATGAGAAATTTTGTGGAACTACCGCGTTTTATAGGGCTGCCAACGACTACATGAAATAATTTATTAATATATTAATAGTGGCCTGCCCTCACTTTGTTTCGGGACAGTAGTTCTACTGTCTACCAATAGATGGCACTGGACGTTGATTGTAACACGCAGTTTCGTGTTTTCAGTTTACCTATTATATAAGCCCTGGCGGGGAATATAAGGCTATCTATAAAGAGGTTATCTTTATAAATAGTATAGAAAACAGGCAAAAACGCAAACGAGTCACCGGTTTAAGTTTTTTTTTTTTATGTGATAGGTAGCAGACGAGCAGGCGGATCACCTGATGGTAAGCAATTGCCGCCGCCCATGGACACATGCAACACCAGTGGAGTCACAAGTGCGCTGCTAACCTTTTATCCCCTTCCCCCCGGGTGGGCCTCCGGTACCCTCACTCACTCGGCGAAACACAGCACAGGGGCTGCTTCACGCCGGTTTTCTGTGAGGCAGTGGTATCACTCCGGTCGAGCCGGCCCATTCATGCCGAAGCGTGGCTCTCCCACACCAAAGTTTACTTTGGTGATAACAGCAGCCCTTAGGAGCATAAACCATTTAACTATTTAAATACAGAAGTAACTCTAACTATTTAAATACTGAAGGTAAAAAGCGAAACAATTTTGTAATGTACTCGACTTCCAGCGCCATCTATTGGCACTGTTATAAACGAATGCGTCCACTAAATAATTCTATTGAACCTGTCTCTATAAGCTGCGATGATACATTTAACTTAAAAAGATAAAAGCTGACCTAAACTATTCCCAGATTTCCTTTGGTTAAAAGTATACAAAGTGGAAATATCTCGTCCCGTAGATCCGCAACCCTGGCATGCGGCTTCGAAGTCAAAGAGATAACTTTTAAGCCATGGCCTGTCGATGCTTCTAAAATAGGGTTTTAGCTTGAAACTTGATCTGGCTCGGCTCGGCTGATTTATTACTAGTGGTCTCGAGTAGCTATTCCTGGTACTTATACTTTTGAAAAGATACGGGTAGTGTGTTGGTAGCTTAGGGTGTAGTATTTGGTAGGGATTATGTAAAAGGGGGTTGAAAGGGGGGTAAAAGTTACTTTACCCACGCGGACGGAGTCGCGGGCGGCCGCTAGTACTTCATATAAACGGGACTAAACGCGACGAAAATTAATAAGTACATTCTAGCACTTACTGCTTGACGTTTCGACTGCGTTACAACAGCCGTGGTCACAAGCGGACGGTAAGGGCTAGAATGTACTTATTAATTTTCGTCGCGTTTAGTCCCGTTTATATGAAGCTTAGGGTGTTATTTCGGTTATGTTAGATAATGTAGTGTAGGACGCCCTTAGGCCAGATAAAGGGAAGATCTGCGCAGGATAGCTGGCAAGAGCTGGATGCGAGTAGCGAAATATCGATCAGAGCGGCGAATATTTGGAAAGGCCTATGTCCAGCAGTGGACTGCAAGAGGCTAATGATGATGATGATGATGAGATATGATTTTGATCGAATAATTATATAGCATGTGTCAATGGAAAGGGCACATTGCGAGGCCGATTGCCACTTGTGCTCTTTAAATTTCCACTATAAAAACTATATATATATAAATTTCGACGAATTTTCAACAGGCATAAAACAAAAGCGGTAAGAAGAAATAGAATAGTCAACTATGATGTCGCATTAGAGGCCAGCATGAAGACTTCTGATCAATCAATGTTGTTAAGAATATTTGTAGAAGACGTCATGGTCAACGAGATATAAATGTTCTCCGATACACCCTGTAAAGAGGTATCATTCTTTATCAATAGATTTAAAACGTATACCCTAGGTCATTTGCAAAACTTTCTAAACTTATTCAGGATTTGACTGAGACCAATGAAACTCCCATAAACAAATAATTTTCTCCTCCTCCATTTCACCTGTGAGTTTCAAACAATTAATAAAGTAATAAAGAATTTCACCTTTAACCTAGAATCACAACATTGTTCAACGTGCACGTTTTTACGGCACCCGAACCAGACTAGTGATGTGCCTTAATTTGACTTTTACAAGTAACTCTAATTTGACTTCCATGTTAATTCTCCTGGTCGCATCTTTGGGATGGCTCCACCAAATATCTTACAATACCCTCGATAGATTTAAGTGAGGCTGTACAGATAATAGGCAACTAGGTCTGTTCCAGACAATACTACGAGTTTTTTTATAGTGTGAGACATGTGTGAAAGTTCAAAATGACTCAAGTTGAACTCACGTCGCATTACTAAAAAGTAGGTTGACTAACAATATTATTCGCGTTGCATTATACAAGTATTTCTTATAAACGGAATTAAACGCGAGGAGATTTAATAAGTACATTCCAGCACTTACTGCTTGTTCGACTGCGTTACAACAGCCGTAGTCACAAGCGGACTAGTGGCAGTGCAAATATCGAAAATGAGAGGGTATCCGAAGATGCACAAGCCGGGCGTAGCAGACGACGTCGTGCGCCTCCTGTCCGCTTGTGACCACGGCTGTATGAAACGTAGTCGAAACGTCAAGCAGTAAGTGCTAGAGTGTACTTATTAAATCTCCTCGCGAATTAGTCCCGGGTATATGAAGTACTTGTATTAGCTTGTATAAGAAGTAATTGTATTAGTAACTGTGGGAGAGCCACGCTTCGGCATGAATGGGCCGGCTCGACCGGAGTGATACCACTGCCTCACAGAAAACCGGCGTGAAGCAGCCCCTGTGCTGTGTTTCGCCGAATGAGTGAGGGTACTGGAGGCCCACCCGGGGGGAAAAAAAACAATATACTGTCCCGTTGTAGGGAAAAAGCCTACGTCATAGAAATCAAGTCAACGCGAACGCTACTATGATGAGATTTAGCTTAATCACTACGCTAGTCCAGAACAGTCGCATCACTAGTCAGACTAAATTACGAGTTTTATGTTACTTTGCACACTTGCACTACAAAACGGGAAGAACCGACTATTTTATGGGCCAAAGCAAACGAGTCGTGTAAACGGGCAGCAGCTGGAATTTACGAAGTATGTGGACTTGGAGCGTGAAATGCTATGCGTACATTTTAAGTCTTGTTTTTGGGTAAATAAAGCATTAGTTTGTAGAATGTTAGCATTAAAAATTTTGAGTTTCTTTGGAACTCAGAGCTGGGGTCTGCGTTTATTCTATTGAGAACACTGTAGAATGTGAAAAAAGTTAGCTCAAAGGCTTGTCCTAATTTACAAAACGCATCTATCATCATTATCATCATCATTTCAGCCAATAGACATCCACTGCTAGACATAGGCCTCCCCCAACGTTCTCCACACAGATCGCTCCTGTGCCACCCGCATCCGAGGGACTCAGATCGTCCCACCTGGTGGGAGGCCTGCCACGGCTGCGGCCTCCTGCACACGGCATTGGTATACATTTATATCCTTTTAACCACATCTTCTATCAATCATTTTGAACAACATTTTGCGCTACGAAGTTTAGAAATTAGTCAAAAAAAATTGTGACTCTCCATACAAAATGTCCAAGACAATCATATGGTCTTTTAACCACACCTTGTTCTTATCATTCTAAACAAATCTTGCTCCACGAATTTTCGGAATTTGTCCAAAGTCTTCATACTAAGTGTCCTAGACATGTAACCGACTTTAAATGAAAAGTATTTTTTATTAAAATTTCCAACAGTCATCAAACAAATGTTATTCAGAAAGGTTGGAAGAAGACGTGGTCTAAAGGATGTATTGTCTACCATCATGCCCTGTATCATAAAAAACCGTAAGTACACTTTTGAAAACACACATAAAAAATTAACTTTATAAACCACTCTTCACAGTGAGCATTTTGTGAACTACCCTTTTACCTATGATCCGGGTTCCAGATTCCGGATAAAGGAGACACCGTTTATAACAACAGACAAAATAAAATTAAAAATGCTAAAAGCATTTCTCTTTGAAGCAAGACGTCCTAGATTCCGGCAGTACACCGGGAAGCCGTGTGTGCGCGAGCCAGTGGCCTGTGCAAATCACTTGTTTGAGCGCTTGCGAAGTTAGAGGGCTTAACCAATATTAATACGCAGCCAGCGCTCTAAAACAGGGGAGTACTTACGAACTCTTTATTACTACTTGTTCCATGATTACACTGTTAATATTTTTGAATTGAAGCGTGCAAGTTACCTAGTTTTTTAGATTTTCACGTTGTATAAATAAAATAAAGTATTAAAACGGGCACTAACGCAACGTTTATTTTTTAGTACATTATAATATTATTCTTGCTGGTTGATGTTTCGGCTACGTTGCAGCAGCCGTGGTCACAAGCAGACATTGTTGACTAAGGGACTTTAGAGTCATCATCATCATCAGCAACCCACACTGGTCCACTGCTGGACATAAGTCTCCCCTAATGCACGCCACCGCTCCCGATTTTCGGCCACTCTCATCCAGCCCAGACCAACCAGCCTTCGAATGTCATCATCCCATCTTATCGCAGGGCGTCCAATACTACGCTTACCGAGTCGCAGTCTCCACTCAAGGACCTTTCCGCCCCAACGGCCGTCTGTTTTCCTTGCAATATGCCTTGCCCATTGCCATTTCAGCCACGCAATTCTTTGGGCTATGTCCGTGACCTGATCTTCTGCGAATCTATAATTTCTGACACGATCGCGCAAGGAGACTCCGAGCATTCGACTCTGACTTCGGATTACCTAAAAGCTGGTTATCTATAGTATTTACCTCTTTATCTTCTATACTATTTATAAAGAGATAACTTCTATAGACAACGACAAGGCTTATAGGTAAACCGAAAACACGAAACGCTTGCGCGATGTAATTGGACACAGCGCCATCTATTGGTTCATTTCTAAATTACGGTCCCGAAGCGAAGTGAGGGCGGGCCACTAGTTGTATAGAAAAGTAATAATATTACAAAGGTCAGACCTTAAAGACTTAGCGTCAACGGAATCCATTGAGTTATTCTCAAACTTGTAATTAGGAGCAATGTTAAGGCGCACCTGAGCGACTCATTTTGCCGTGAGCTTATCTCGGCCTGCATTTAATTAGAGGTGATTTAGTGCGCGAAATGACGGCTTAACCGAAATTGTTTAAGGTTTGAAGCTGTGATAATTAGAGAGATGTTTTGTGTTGTGTTGGAAAGAGTTATTGTTATATAGAAATAAATTATAACGGACTAAACTATTACGGATTAACTTGTTTTTTTTTCGTAAGTATATATTCATCTTTCATTCATCATCTTCTGTATGGAGATAAACTGATAAAGATTTTTTGATTAATTGATTGGGTGGTGATTAAAGTTAATTTTATCATAGTAGCGATGACTTGATTTCTATGAGCAAGGCCTTTGCCTTGTAGTGAGACAATATATGGGCTGATACTTACTTTGATTGATTGATAAATTAATACTTTATATGAGAGTACCGGAGTCCCTTTGAGGGGAAAAGGGGTTAAAATTTGGCAGTGCATTGTGACTCTATTGGTGTATTTAGGCGGCGGCAATCGCTTACTGTGAGGTGATCAGGCTCCTCATCTACCACCTATAACATAAAAATAATAATAAAATAAAATGCAATTCTTTTAACAAAAATCAGGGGGGCAATTCTTGTGCACTAGACTTTGAAGTGAAATCGAGATTTTTATGGACAAATGTATGAAATCTCTAAATTGGACTTCAACGTTGAGTCCTCAAGATTGCCCCCCGGTGCGTATTTCGGCCCGGCAATAAAAAGAACTTGGTTCCTACTCCTTTGACATTCAATAAGACCTTGTTACGGAGACACAAATCACATGCCCATACTCGAATATATCTCAGCACAATCCAGTATTAGAATAGATGGCTGCAATCTAAGATATCGCATTCCGGGCCGCATGCCCCTAACTCACACAGATGCTATCTGAAGCAGCTGAACATAATTACTAACTGCACATGGGGCAGGCTTTGCTTCGGTATTCTGTGTCATATGCTAGAATGGGTCCTTTGGATTCATTATTGGTGATTTATTTGCAGTTTACTTGTAAATTGTAGTTTATAGAGTCATATTATCCTACTTACTATTATAAAGGCGAAAGTTTGTAAGTATGGATGTATGGATGTTTGTTACTCTTTCACGTAAAAACTACTGAATAGATTTGAATGAAACTTTACCACAATATAGCTTATACATCAGAATAACACATAGGCTAAAATTTTTGAGGTTTCTACGAACCTGAAGGCCACGCGAACGAAGTTGCGGGCAAAAGCTAGTATATCATAAAATAGATGGAAATCTAAAGGGAAGGGAGGGGGGGAATCTTGAACGTACACGAACACATCAAAATATACAAAAACTGTCAAACTTCTTCAATCGACTATCATCTCACTGTCATACACATAAGGTTGAATAGCAATTGAGGAAATTAGGCAGGCTGTGGTAACCTGATGTGTGGCTGTCTGTTCACTAAAACATGGTATTGATGCGCATTTAGTCATTTGGATGTACATTAATAATTTGGGTGTAAAAATATTAGTATAAAGTGGCCCGCCCTCACTTCGCTTCGGGACCGTAATTCAGAAATGAACCGATAGATGGCGCTGTGTCCAATTACATCGCGCAAGCGTTTCGTGTTTTCGGTTTACATATAAGCCTTGTCGTTGTCCATAGAAGTTATCTCTTTATAAATTGTATAGAAGAAGAAGATATTATTACATTAATATTTTTGTGTACATTTAGTAATTTTTCTGCAAATTTAGTAATTTTAGTGCACATTTTAGTTATTTTGGATCAATTTAATACATAATAATATGGTAAAGCGGTAAATATTTACCACAACTGGTCAAATTTCCTCAATTGATATTCAACTTAATGTCTTTGACAGTACGATGACAATCCATTGAAGAAATTTGACAGTTTTGTACACAGTGATGAGTGGTACGTATTAAGATACATTCAACTAAGTTGGTGGTAAGCCACCAACTTAGTTGCAAAACTGTATAGATTATCAAAATCCAGAGTTACCAACGTTTCGACAAAGTCGCTAATCGAACTAATCAATCTATAGTAAATAATGCGTTTATCCAAACAAAGTAGGCTGCAGCGTGTGGCTCGCCACGGATTAGTGATGTAAACATGGCAAATAGATATATCGATAATATCGATAGCTTTACTATTAGGATAGGCAAAGTTATAGTATCGATAGTTTATCAATCTGATTCAATTCAATTCAATTTAATATTTTATTGCAATCATGTTGCACCTACATACATTACAAATATTTCATTTTACATAATTTAGTTCGAATATGAACCCTCATGTTTGATATTTTATCTATCTTGTATTAAGGATTTTTTTATGTGACAGTAGGCAGACAGAGTGATCGCTCGGCTCGTCTGCCACCTATCACATAAAAAAGTAAAAATAATTAATAATAAACATCTTAGTAAATGTAATGTACGACACCTTCAAGGCAGATGGAGTAACAATCTGCGTTAGATCGCTTGAAAGTTCACTGCGCATCTGGATGCGAGTAGCAAAAAACTGAAGTGGCGAACATAAGAAGAGGCCTAAATCCATCAATGGGCTGTAACAGGCTCATAATAATGATGATGATTAATTTTGACTAACGATGACCTTGCTATTGGTAGGGCCGATGTTTTGACTTTTATCGATAATATCGTTAGGACATCAAAAACTCTATCACAACACTAGCACGGATAGCCTCCATAAATAAAGATTATATTATTCGATCAGGATTTATCCAAGCTGAAGGGAATATTTACGAGGATGTTCCATTACTGCTAATGGAAGTGTTAACTAGAAAAATAATCAGAATATTGTGGGATGTAGCAATCTACGATGCTCAGATAAACACCTATCTATTCTTATTTTTATCTTTAACAAGCGCCCGTGGAGCTTAATTGACTTCTTCGTTGTTTATTAGTTGCATCCAATGACGTTTCAATGTCATTGGTAGAATCACTCACCTCGCACTTAGAAGCGACGGCTGCGCTAGGATTCAGTTCGAATCCTGGGTTAGGTCAAAACTTTGTACCTGAGTTTTTCTGTTCAGTAATTCTAAGCCGATAATCATAATCAGGCCGAAATCAGGAAATGGCTGTCCCCCGTACCACAGAATACTTAATAGTACAAGGTACAGAAGACCCACTTCCAAAAACCGTTTATGGAAATAAAGACTCAGACTACTATAATCTAACGTTGAAATTCCGACCGCCCAGCGTTCAATGCCTACCATTATTCATACCTAGAAGTGCGTTCTCTTTCTATCGCAAGCAACTGTCGCGCGTGCGTCGCCGCTCGTTCGTGATTTTCTACTAATTTGGCCCTCCGGAGGGGACGCCGCATGTACTTGCAAGTTCGATACCTACACGCGGAGTGGGACAGGCCTGCCCGTACTTCGTAAAGCACGATTAGCCGTTGGTCCTGCGCCCAATCTCTCTTCGGTCGTGTCACACCGGCGTTCCATCGAATTAAGAGGGTAACTAAATAGGGAGTGCACCTGTGTTTGCACAGACACTTGCGCACTATAATATATCCTGTATACAAGGCTGATCATTAGAAATGGCCGTCGTAGCCAAATATCAGTTGGATTTTACTTTTATTTACAAGTAAGTCCGCTATTCGTGGCAAAGATGGTGCATGGCTGACCCGACGAAACATTTTGTAATTGTAATGTAATTGTATGTAATTGTAATGTAATTGTATGTAATTGTATGTAAACACCTCATAACATTAGAATAGTTTGTAGCGAGATTGCAACCATGTACCTACTTACTTACCTTCTTTTAAGTTTCCGATGTTTCCGCGCTTTTGCTAGAGCCCATATTCATGGTGTCACTAAGGTTTTTTGCAAGTAAGTTGTTACATAATAACATTTTATTCTTCGTCACAAGATGTTAAAAAAACTGACTACGTAATATATAAGCTGAAGATTTCTTCAGAATACCTGCGACCATAATAAGATGAAATTTCACTGCCTGAAATATACAGGGTGTATCTGTGAACGTTTACATCCCTTTAGCCACGTGTTCTACCAACCATTCTGAACAACATTTGTGCTATGACTTTTGAAAATTCGCATAAAAATTTTTCATCTTTCCATACAAAGTCGGTCACGTAACTTGGTCATTTTGAATGGGGAGTCAAAAAATTTTTCGAAGAATTTGGAAAAGTTGTTGAACAAATGTTGTTCAGAATGGTTGATAGAACACGTGGTTAAAGGGATGTAAATGTTCACAGATATACCCTGTATACAAGATATTTTTATTTGTTAACTCCGAAATAGTATCTTTGTTTACTAGTAATCAAATTAATGCCTATCAAATCAAGCACTCTAAAACAAATTGGAGACTGCCACAGATAATTCCACCTTATTTATTTCTAATACACTTATAGTCATAAGGGTTATTGCCATACAAATAAGGTTTACTTTCAAACCAATTACTAGAGGTAATTGGTACTGCAATCAAATAAAGTGGCCGTTAATCCCAGGACTAATGGAGGTACTGACGCCATTTAGCTGAAGTGTGGAGTGGTGTGTACTGTGTCTAGTAAATGTGTACACTGGCGTGCAAAAAAAAACAGAACAAAAAATCTGCTTGTTCCGTCCAGCCATGTATGAAACTTCTACTAACGTACCCAATATTCTGCCGTAGCAGTTTTTCAAAGTAAATGTTTACACTAATCTATGACCTGAAATATAAGCTCTTATGCTTTTGCATCAATCTGCCACTATAACATCTATATCTATACTATTTATAAAGAGATAACTTCAATAGACAACGACAAGGCTTATAGGTAAACCGAAATACGAAACGCTTGAGCGATGTAATTGGACACAGCGCCATCTATAGGTTCGTTTCTGAATTACGGTCCCAAAACGAAGTGAGGGCGGGCCACTAGTGTTATTCTAAAATGATTACTATACAGGTGTACTTTGTGTTTATTATGTCAGAATATAAACGCATATAATTTACTTACTATGAAAGATTGAGAACTATAATATGTAACATATTTATGAAACGCGTAAGTTTGATTCAATTACAATCATAATCGTATTTTATCCTATGGTTAGCTAATGCATTCTAGGTAGGATTTAGGTGCATATTGGATAAGTGGCATACATAGGTAATCATTATTAGGTATTAAGACTTTGTACCTTTTTTTTTCCAGGGGAAATGCGTTACGCATACCCGTCCGCCGGGGGGCATGACGGCGGGGGGGTTTACCGACTAAAACCCCTGGGACTCTCCCTCATCGTCCATCGCGGCAGAAAGTCGTGGGGCAAATAGCGCGAAGCAAGACTTTGTACCTATTAATTTAAATTCAAAATTGATATTCAGCGATACGAGTTAATGAAAGCATTGATTTATTTTTAGACAATGATGCATTCCATTGTTAATATTTACTTACCTACGAAATTATAAGTAAAGTCATTATGCTAGCATGCCCATTTATTTTAATATTACATTTAGGTTTATCCATTGAATTGTTGGAAATTGCTCGCGATGATTTGCCTATACTACATCGTTCGAAAAAAACATTCATAATAATGATCACAGTCTGATATAATCCGAAACTTTGGATAGAAGAACATTTAAGAAAAAATGTTCGGGAATAGAAACTGTGACTCAGAAAGCATATTGCTCACTCCAGCTATAAGATCGAGTAAGCATCTCCGAAAAGTCGCTGGTTTAAACTAGATGCGCCAAGTTGACGACCAAAAGAAATGGCAAACAAAGCAGGTGACCGCTTGCTCGTAGCCGCCTCTAGTACAGTCAACTCCAAAAACATGTATACACTTTAGGACTTTGTCACAATACATAATTATGTATAAGAACGACTTCTAATATTTATAGACACATGTATTGTGACAAAGTCCTAAAGTGTATACATATTTTTGGAGTTGACTGTACATAAATATAAAAAAAAACATTTATAATACCTATGCTCGGCAGGTGGGTTTAGACATAGTGCTGATGATGAGTATCCAACACACATTTCAAATTAAAAACATAGTTTCCCATAAATGTTATGTACGCCATTATTGAGGTGCATATCAGACTTAACACCTTCATTGATAAATACTGCGATTGTATCAATATGTATCATGTGGCTGTACTGAATTAAATAAATAAAACAAAGAATCAGATGAATAATTATTCAGGGGTCCTATTATCTTGCACGCATGTGTTCTTCATTTGTTAATTTTATAATGGATGAAAGTCCATTAAATCGAATCCCTTTATCCATAATTTCTTTGTCTACTTATTTCTTGTTTTTCAGATGTTTATATCTTTATGGATACCTGTTACCAACTGAAGACTTAACAATCGGTTCATTAGTATTATTAATTATTTTACTTATTGTTTTGTCTATTGTAGTTTCACTGAGTATTCTCTTTCTGTGCAACACTATGTACTTTTGCGTAATATTTTGAATGGATCTGAAATTTTAACTCAAACTTGTTCAGCTATATTTATTACCGCAGCAGTTCGTTATATTTAAACCAGTGTTACTCTCTACAGTAAGAGCCTCGTTCACCATCTTTAAGTAAAGTGTCAAGTAAATTACTCTTCAATTTAAGTGGGTTTGGAGGAAACTGGCCCTTGGTCCGCGGCCTAGTTAACAATTTAAATAATTTATTAAATACAAAGACCAGGGGCCAATTTTTTCCGAACCCACTTTAATTGACAAGGAAACTACTTGGAACTACTCAGAGATGATGAATGAGGCCCTAAATCTTACAAATAAAATGATTTTGTAACTTCAGCGTCTGAACTAAAATACAACGATGTGTTTCAAGACACAAGTTAATATATCAGAAAGCGAGATTGTGCATATAACGCCGGCAAAACGTTATTACTGCAAAGAAATATGTCGTTTTATGTATGACTGGCTCTCGATATTGTAAATTCGGGATATCATATAGAGCTGCTAGTTTCTTTCGAAGACCCTTTTATAAATTTCACTACATCATATAGGTACATTGATCTGACTCTGAGATAGGTAGCTCAAGAACCTGTGTTACAGATATCAGAACCAACAGTGGGATTACAAATAAATACATATAATACTTTTATTTTGTAAATACATACTTATAATACATAGAAAACACCCAGACCAATACAAACAGACATGTTCATGCACACAAATGTTTGTACTGTGCGGGGATCGAACCCGCAACCCTTGGCCCAGACTTGGATAAATTGCTTTCCAATGCCCTTTTTTTAAAAGAGAAAACAGACCAATTGACACACACAGAAAACCGGCGTGAAGCAGCCCCTGTGCTGTGTTTCGCCGAGTGAGTGAGGGTACCGGAGGCCCACCCGGGGGGGAAGGGGATAAAAGGTTGGCAGCGCACTTGTAACTCCACTGGTATTGCAAGTGTTCATGAGCGGCGGCAATTGCTTACCATCAGGTGATCCGCCTGCTCGGCTGCTACCTATCACATAAAAAAAAAATATACTTTATGTCATAGGCGAAGGCCTCCATCATAGAAATCAAGTCATCCCTACTATGATAGGATTAGGCTTAATCACTACGCTTGCCTAAAGCGGATTGATGATCACAAACCCGAGCAATGTTCGAATAATTCCAAACATACTTTTTGCTCAACCCGGGAATCGAGCCCTGGACCCTGAGATCATGGCCCAGTACTTAAACCACCAAACGTGTTTTTTTCATTTGATAATGTTATTTAATTAAAGTATTTAAATAACATTATCAAATGAAAAAATCTTTCCAAAACGAAAACCGGTAATTGCAATCCTGAGCGGAAAACCGTCTCGTCTTTTAATTACGTACTAAATGGTTTTTTTAAGACAGACTTTAAGGGTGGGTGTTGGATCCACTAGCGCTGCCATTTACCTATTGTTGATCAAACGAATTTTTTAAAACAGAAAATTTAAGACTGATATTATACAGAATGTACTATATGATATATAGAACAAATATGAACACTTGTAGTTTAATACAGTTTAAAACATTTAAGTTGTATTTACCACTTTTAAAGAAAAACCTATCTTCGTAGTGTATTTTTTTTAAATGTGATGAATGTAGCTGATGTGCAGATGGATCACCTAATGGTAAGCAATCGCCGCCGCTTATAGACGCCTGCAACACCAGTAGACTCAAAAGTTTTGACCGTGTGGGAGAGACATGCTTCGGCATGAATGGGCCGGATTGACCTTAGTGGTACCTTCACAGGAGACCGGCGTGAAGCAGGGCCTGTGCTGTATTTCGTCGAGTGAGTGAGCGTACCGGAGTCCCAGTTGGAGAGAAAAGGATTAAAGGTTGTCAGTGCGCTTATTACTCTACTGGTGTTGCAGGTGTCTATGGGCTCGCCATCAGGTGATTAGTCTGCTCGTCTGCCACCTATCACATAAAAAATGGTGGCGCTAGTGTAACGAAGAAAAACCCTTAAGAAGACAAGTCGTTAATTTGATACCATTAATGATCCTTCTTGAGCCAAAGAATTTTGCTAACATTGCACCGATTCTTAACGCCTATATTTACTCAAGGTTATAAAATATAACACCGCAGTACCTTTACTAATAATACTAAAGGCATTAATGTGTGTTATGGTCGTTTCATATTTTATATTATCTAAAGTCTTTCTTTTAAGTTTCAAACTTATCAAACATTACAAAGTCAGCTATATCCCATTCAACGACCATGCTAAATGACGTTCAGTCAAGAAATTGAACGTTATATTAAACAATTTGACGAGTTGTCCTTTAGTCATTCAATTAAACGTCGCCATTCAATAAACGCGCTAGTCATCCAATCAAATAGCTGATTAAACCAGATGACTGCGACATGTACATTCTAGCACTTACTGCTTGACGTTTCGACTACGTTACAACAGCCGTGGTCACAACTATACTTATATACTTTTATATGAAGTACTTGTATAATGCAACGCGAATTTTTGAAAACATATTTAACCTCCATGTTACAACAGCTCTATACATTTACACCCAGCAAATGCACTGGTCTGTTCTTAACGTTTTTTGTTTTCTTTTTCTCAATAGCACAAAGAAATATTTCTCCGGGCGACAATTTATTTTTCCCTTTATGCCCAGAGCTATAACCATCCGAGCGGCTTAGGGCTTTTACACTTTGACGGCTAGCCGCATGAGTTGGTGCGGCAAGATGTTTGCTATTTTGTTACAAGGAATTCTGCGGCGCGTCGTAATGTAATAAACGTAACAATAAGAGGGAATTGAGGTACCAAGTTTTTTTTAGTTAACAGAGGTTTAAAAAAATACTGTCAACAGTAAGTCAAGTAGCTAAAACTGTTGAATTTTCTCTTTTAATCTATCACCATCATAGTGTCCCCGGGCTACAAAGCCACAACTTTGGACGCAACTGGGAATTATACACTATTTTATGTGAGAGAAAGACCTTCACTTGATGCTAGTATATCACGCTCACTTCGTATGGGGACAAATAGATGGCGCTGTCGAATACCTACATCACGCAAATGTGTAGGCATATCATCATCAGCCTGTCTTAGTCGACAGCTGGACATCCCCCAATATTCTCCCTTTCACCCTGTCATCAGCTTAACTCATCCAGTCTATACCAACGGTTTTCGCAGTTCGTCACTCCATCTAGCCGGGGCCGTCCTACACTACACTTTCGGAGGCGCAATCTCCACTTCAAAACTTGTACCCTAACGGTTGTCAGTTCCATGACAGATCGCTCATTGAATGCAAAACAGCCACATTTCAAAAATAATTCAAAATAGTTTTATTTCGAAATTAGGCTCTAAAACTAATATATTTTGCGTTTTGCTAAAGACACCCGTAATTTTTGTTCATTTTGATGCCAAACTAGTTAACCGCCTTTTTAGTATTGAGCCGACTTTCGCACTCACGTCAGATCAAAACCGCCATTTTGTCAGTTGCGACCCAGTGCTTGGAGCGAACGCACGTCAGTTTCATACAAAACGGCCACAAGTAAAAAAAATCAAGCCAAATTGACCTCAGGGTTCTGTGCAAAGGAGCCATATTTTGGAATGCGGCCGTGTTGCTTTCAAATGTTAAGTAAGTTCACTCGGAATCTATTAATGCAATAATGCCATATTTTAGGATACGTACGTTTTGCATTCCAATGTGAAAGGAATTAACGCCATTTTTACAAATCTGTACATTTTGCATTCTAATATGAAATAAAGCAAATGCCACATTTACAAATCTGGTACATTTTGCATTCCAATATAAAGTTAAGTTGTGCCATATTCACAAATGTGTTTTTTTATAATATAAAGGCGTGTACAGCTAAACTAAATTAATGTTTGTTGTTTACCGACTGCAAAAATAGAAGAATATACACAAAGTGAAAAACTAACTTTTCTACATTGGCTCGGGTCTTGGAGTTGTAGTAACGTTGTTGTTTCTGATTTCTGTAATCAGTCAGCCTGATCACAATATAATATTGTTGAGTGATGATGAAGATAACTCTGATAGTGATACAAACAGCTCTACTTCAAGTAGGTAGTTCATCTGATTGTTTTCTCTGACGATAGTGTTAAAGATCCTAATTTTCTGCCTGAGAAACTCGTGAAGACTGATCGTCATTGTACCATCTTTTTTCTTCCCTACGTGGACCTTCCGGGGTGGAAGATGAACCCAAAAAGATCGATATGGAGACAACAAATAAAGATACTGAGCCACCCATCTCAGAAACAGAATTGCAGCAACCCAGTATTACACACCGATGCTCCTAATATTGACACCCAGCTCCTTAGTATTTTAGCACGGAGCCCCCCACTTTTGACACTCAGCTCCCTAGTGTTGACACCTAACCCCCCTTGTGTTGACATTAGTGAATCCTAATCCTAACTTATATAATAAATGCGATAGTAACTCTGTCTGTTACCCTTTCACGCCTAAAATACTGAATGGATTGTTGAAATTGGTATTTAGATGGTCTAGCTAGACCCTAAAAAAGAATATAGGCAATTTTTTTTTGCGAAAAGGGGGTTATAAGAGGTTAAAAAGGGGGGTGCAAATTATTAAATAATTAAAAATGCTACCCAAAGATACTATTCCACGCGGACGAAGTCGCGGGTAACAGCTATTTATCCTACTAAAATGGATAATTTTACTTAAAGAAAATTATAAAAAAGTAACATTGGTATCGCGCTAGACCATATTATTGTAGAATGGCGGTTTTGTGACGATTCTACACTAAAAAGTCGTTGTTTTTGAGTGATTTAAATTTGTCATTTTGTATGGTTGATTTTTGTCACATTTTTTGTCATAAAATAATAAAAAAAGAAGTTTTTGCTTCACATACCGAATATTTTTGTTGTTTTTTTATTTTTATAATGTTTTCTTCTTTTAAACAAATAAATATAGCATATTTCACTTAAAAAATGTTTAATTTTTTGAGATAATTCTTTTAATATTAATTTAATCAAATCTTGAATGCAAAAAGGGCTTTTGTAGTTTTTTTTCAGGTTGTGTTAGAGCTGTAACAGCGGTTATTATTTAATAAAATAAAACAAATTTTGACGAAAATAATGATATACTACTATCCTACTATTAAATTAAAAAAACATATTTTTTTCCAAAAAAACATGTTTCAAACTTGTTTCGACTCTCCTATAAAAATTATAGTTTTTGGGTTGTGACCGTTTTGAATTCAGTGAGCGAGATATGGCCATTGCCACTTCAACATGCTGACTCAATACGCTTAAGTAGTATGTCGGTCATTTTAATATCTCTTTATAAAGTAGGTACTATTGGCCTGCCCTCACTTCGTTTCGGGACAGTAGTTCCACCGTCTACCAATAGATGGCGCTGGACGTTGATTGTATCACGCAAGTGTTTCGTGTTTTCGGTTTACATATAAGCCCTGGCGTGGAATATGAGATTAACCTCTTTATAAATATTAAAGAAGAAGAAGATAGATACGTAGATTTGCGGCTAGCCGCTCAGTTTGCAAAGGCCCTAACCATTCGCAGCTTATAACAAGAGCAGACTGTTTTATTTATTGGTTAATGACATAACAAGGCCCGTAATGATACTGTGTGTTTGCTGTTGATATTAACGTGTTTCATTCGAATAACGTATAGCCGGAGGTTATTGCTAATTTCGTTTTCAATTTTACATCGGCATTTTTATGTATTTTTTCATTTTTCTTCCGACTGTCCGTTAATTCCATAGTATATCCATAGTAACATGACTATTCCACCAGACCATTTTGCGTCGAAGTACCTAAAAACGACATCCTATGAAGAGGCTTTTCATTTCGACTATGAAGGGGGGTGATCCAGTGACTACGACGGGTGGGCTCGCGGTCTGATCAGTCAACAGCAAAAGTTGATGATCAAAATCAAAAACTCTATTCTCACTGTTGAGCAGAGTTGTCGAGTCAGAACTGTATGGCGTCAAATTAGTACACTTCTGACGCAAACTCCGTATATCCTCAAAATTTTTTATACAGTCCTGACAAGAACTCCGCCCAATAGTGAGTAGGATAGAGTTTTTGATTTAGATCATCTATTCTTGCTGTTGTCTGTACATAGAACGTTATTAAGAGCGAAATAATTATGTGAGTATACATAATAGGATCGATCATGAGTAATACGAGATTTATTTTTTTTTTCATAGGATAGGGGGCAGACGAGCATACGGATCACCTGATGTTAAGCGATTACCGTCGCCCATGAACACCTGCAACTCCAGGGGCTTCACAGGTGCGCTGCCGGCCTTTTAGAGCGAGATATGCCCTTTGTTTGTTTGTCTGTACATACAACAATTGTCTGTACATACAACGTTATTAAAAGCGAAATAATACCACTGCCTCACAGAAAACCGGCGTGAAGCAGCCCCTGTGCTGTGTTTCGCCGAGTGAGTGAGGGTACCGGAGGCCCACCCGGGGAGGAGAAGGGGATTAAAGGTTGGCAGCGCACGTGTAACTCCACTGGTGTTGTGGGCGGCGTCCATAGGCGGCGGCAATTGCTTACCATCAGGTGATCCGCCTGCTCGTTTGCTACCTATCACATAAAAAAGGAAAAAAAAATATGTGAGTATACATAATAAGATCGATCATGAGTAATACGTGAATACACAAAATACTAGTGGCTCATCCTCACTTCGTTTCGATATATAACTTAGACTAGTATTAATAGATGGCACTGGAAGTCGAAGACACCGCGCAAGCGTTTCGCCTTTTCCGTTTAAATATAAGCCTGACGTTGACCATGGCCGGCAATCGCTTACCATAAAGTGATCGCTTACCGTCTGTTCGTCTGCCACCTATCACATAAAAAACAAACGGCAAGTATTTTGCTACAGCCGCCGACATTAAGTTTTCATACTTCATAGAATCCCCCGTCCAAATAATGCAGAACAAAACGCTATAAAACACACGACGAAATACGGTGCAGTATTAAAACGTCGAGTAAGGTTGGGCGGCTAAGCCCGCGCAATATGCGGCAAGACGCGGCGAGTCCTCTCATTGTTCCCGGCTCTTCACTCAGGGATATACGACGTTATATCATACAAGTGCTGGCGTTGTTTAAGCGAAGGTTGAGTGAAGTGGAAGGTGGTATAAATAGGCTGCAAAAGATCATAGGTTATGATGAATACTTCATATACTTAAACGGGATTAAACGTGAGGAAATTTAAATGTAAGTAGGTACATTCTAGCACTTACTGCTTGACGTTTCGATTGCGTTAACAGCTGTGGTCACAAGCGGACTGGAGGCGCACGGCGTCGTCTGCTACGCCCGGCTGCATCTTCGGATACCCTCTCATTTTTGATATTTGCACTGCCACTAAATAAACTGTCAGTGAAGTCACTCCGACACACTACACTAACAGTACCTATCCGGGTTGGTTGGGATTTGTAATGGCAAATTGCAAATTAAAACATAACTTTCTCTTTCTCTTTTTTCAGTTTAAGTACCAAATAAACGTTTTTTCTTTCTTTCTTTCTTTCTTCTTTCTATTGAAAATGGCATCGCTCTGATGGCTTAATGGTTTAAGTACCGGGCCATGATCTTGGGGCCCCGGGCTCGATTCCCCGGTCGAGCAAAAACTATGTTTCTAATTTTTTGAACATAGCTCGGGTTTGTGATTACTAATCCGTATTAAGCAAGCGTGGTGATTAATGATTTGATTTCTATGATGGAGATGATCATCAGCAACCCACACTCGTCCACTGCTGGACATAGGTCTCCCCGAATGCACGCCACCGCTCCCGATTTTCGGCCGCTCTCATCCAGCTCACACCAGCCAGCCTTCGAATGTCATCATCCCATCTTGTCGCAGGGCGTCCAACACTACGCTTGCCGAGTCGCGGTCTTCACTCAAGGACTTTACGGCTCCAACGGTTGTCAGTTCTGCGGCTAATGTGACCAGCCCACTGCCACTCAGTTTGCTAATTCGATATATGGAGATGTAGTGGGATAGTATATGGGCTGATGCTTTACTATACTTGACGTAACTTTTACTGTATTAGGCATACCATCAAAGCTGAAGCTAATTAAAGAGAAACCGTTTGATCATCAACCGTTTGAACCACTAAGTTTTATGAAAATAGACAAAAACCTGTCGCCCGACTCAAAGTAGACTAAAGCGTTTCACAAAAAATGGACTACGCCCCGTTGATTCATGAAATTAGTTTTTACACACTAAGTAATCGAGTTTTAATTTAGAACTGGACTAATTACGCCTTAGTTTAAATGGGAGCCTTTTAATTAACTATACCTACAGAGTGTATCTAAACATTTACATCCCTTTAACCACGTGTTCTACCAACCATTATGAACAACATTTAAATTGTTTTGACATTTGGAGCTTCGCATAAAAAAAAACAACTTTATATACAAAGTCGGTCACGTCACTTGGTAATTTTGCATGGAAAGCCGAAAAAAAAACAAAAAGTCGTTGAACAGAAGAATGTTGTACAGAATGGTTGGTTGAACACTTGGTTATTGAGATGTAAATGTACACACATACTCCCTGTATTTTAATTGCCTTCAAAAAGCGAGCGTATTCCTTCTTAAAAAGTCGGCAGCGCATTTACGACTCCTCTGGTGTTGCGGGTGTCCATGGGCGGCGGTAATCACTTACCATCAGGTGATCCGTCTGTTCGTCTGCTCTATCTCATAAAAAAAAATTGGCAAGGAAATTTTACTTCTACTAAAATCAAGACAATGTCTAAGAATTGTCTTAGTTACCAACTAAACTGCATAGCCATTTTCACTTCACTAAGCCCAGCCATGGTTGGAGGAAGATGTGGATAAAAAAAACATTGAGCTAAGCTTGGGTCATAGGAATTCTAGATACCAAAGTGTGGCCGCAAATGAAAGATTGCTTTTTGCTATTTTTGCGAATGGCGATTTATGATGGTCAGCGATTGCTTCGGCCATCATCATCATCAGCGACTTACACTCGTCCACTGCTGGATATAGGTCTCCCTTAATGCACGCCACTGCTCCCGATTTTCGGCCACTCTCATCTGACCCACTCCAGCCAGCCTTCGAATGTCATCATCCCATCTTGTCGCAGGGCTTCGGCCACGTACACTCGCAACACCAGAGAAGTCACAAGTGCGCTGCCAAACTTTTAACCCCCTTTCCAGTCGGCCAAACTTATCACAGCCGCTGCTTCACGCCGCGGTTTTCTGTAAGGCCACAGCATAAGTCTCTGAATCGAGAGTTTACATGCAATCCAAACAAACTGCAAGTGCATCACACTGGTCTTCTGAGTCTTCGCGACTTTGTCAAGTAAGGTATGTAGATTAACTAATTCTGTCAAACCCGCAACAAAATCCAACATTAGATTGTGAAACCCGATGTCTCTGTAAGTGGATTTCCAACTAGGGCTTCCAATCCCGGAATACAGAGATCGCAATTTTTTTTATGTCATAGTTGGCAGAGACGGATCGGAAAGTATTACGGGATCCGTAAATTTCACAGATATCAGATAACAGAGGAATCACAAATACACACCCAGACACTGAACAAACACAAGTGTTTATCACACGAATGTTTATCCAGGGTGGGGAATGGGGATCGAGCCCACGACCTTTGGCGTATGAGATAGGGTCACTACCAAAGGTATATGTTTGTAGTATGTATTATCTTTTTTATATTCATGTATAATATGAATTTTGTTCTATGAATTTCCAACCCCGCAGGATCTCGGTTATTGCGGGATTCCGCAAATACCGAGATCCCGTGGGATCCAAAGTTCATAGTCACGCAAATACCGAGATTGAATCCTGGCTGCGGTATTGACACCCCTATTCCCAACTGATTCTTAGAACAGTGCAAAATGAATTCACCCTAATCCGAGCTCAATAGCTTCATCTTAACGCGATGAATCTAAGACCGAACGAATGAATAGAAAGGATAAAAGATTTAACACGTATTGAGCGACGAATGATACAGCCGGCCCATTCATTCTCTATTACAACTCACTCGCTTTTGTCTTCCTCCCATTCAGTCACGTTGTCATGCTGAAATGTAATTTATCAAGCGGGGACTCCTTTTAAAATTAGGTCGTGATGTACTACGGGAAACGGTTTGCGGAGTTTGAAGCGGTCTTGCGGAGTAACAATGGAACGACACTTGCGTGCAAAGATATCGGACCTCTGTACACATAACAATAGAAGTACTAACAAGTAGGAAAAGTGCCACAGCTCTCTGGATAAATAATAGGAAATAAAGTAAAAGTTAATATAGTAACTTTATCAGCCACATATAGTGACTAACTGATCCACTGCAAGGCAAATGCCTCATAGAAATCAAGTCAGCGCTACTATGATGGGATTAGACGTAATCATCACGTTTTCCTAATGCAGATTGGTGATCATAAACCCGAGTTATTTTCGGAAAATTTGAAACAGATTTTGCTCGACCTGTGAATCGAAATCAGGAGGGTATTTAAACCACTAGACCAACAGGTTGTTCCAAAATCGCAAATACAGGATGTAAAGTTTTATATCTTTTTTTGCATAAGAGTAGACGGATCGGACCTCATAGGAAGCAAAAACTCCAGTGGAGTCATTAGTTTCCTGCCAACCTTTAAAGTCCCATCCCCGCAATGGACCCGATTGTGAATCCGTGGTATCACTCCAGTCGAGTCGGCCGCGGCCTGCTAATTTATCTATACTAATATAATCTATACTAATATAATAAAGCTGAAGAGTTTGTTTGTTTGTTTGTTTGTTTGTTTGTTTGTTTGAACGCGCTAATCTCCGAAACTACTGGTGCGATTTGAATAATTCCTTTTTTTGTTGGATAGTCCCATTTATTCGAGGAAGGCTATAGGCTATATTAAGGGGGTTGTAAGGGGTAAAAGGGGGGTAAAAGTTTACTTTTCCACGCGGACGAAGTCGCGGGCGGCCGCTAGTAATATAATAAAATTAGAATAATAATGTCCCTCAGCCGATATTTTCTCTAAAGACTAATTATAGGTATCAACATTTTTTTATGTGACAGGTAGCAGACGAGCAGACAGAACACCTGATGGTAAGCGATTGCCACCGATAGACAAATGACGGTGTTGTGTCAAGTGTGTGTCCCAACACATGTGCACTCTCTATTTTTTTACCCTCTTGATACAATGGGTCACCAGTGTGATCAACACTTGTATATCAATATTCTCTTACCCTTATATTCCAATTGCATCACAACCAAATAATAATATCATCATCACAATCATCACAAGCATCAACACTCACTATTAGTACACCCCTATCACAATCAGATCCGTAGTGTAGGAATTGTACTTGGCCAAGGCCCGTACATTTCTGAAAAACCAGCAAATAGCTGTGATACTCAGAGTATAACGATCAGAATAATAATGAATTGAGACAACATCACATACATTGTCCTAGTCCCAAACTAAGGCTTTCCCTTGTACTATGGAAACCAGAAACAACGAAGGAACTACAAACACCCAGACCCAACACAAATATCTATTTCACCAACAAACATTTGTGTTGGTTCGGGAATCGAATCCGCGACCCTTGCGTCTCAACCGGCGTTCAAACCATTGCGCCAAATGACGCTAATACTCCGGGTACTACCTAATTCCGGACTGTTGTTATGATGAAGTAAAAAATGTCTGCCTCACACACTCTATGAGAGTTTTAATCATAAAAATAACACATTTTTGATACAAACAGAGAAAACAACCAAAATACAATACGGAAGCAATCACGCATCTCAAAACCACCCACAAATTTCGTACGCCGTCACGATTTTAAAGGCCGCAACAAATTATATTTGAATAGACGCTCATACAATAAACGAGGCCTTTTTTGTTGAAGCGGAGCGCAATATGCCGTGGAGGGTCTGTCGAGCGCTCTCGGCCTTTTTACGCTTCCACTTAGCCAGGCCATGACGGGCACTAAACAACTAAGCCTTCTCAACAACTTATGCGCGGGAATGTTATATTTCGCCTGTCATTTGGTATAGTTTGGATGGAGGAGCTAAATTGATGAAGTTTGATGTATATTCTTGTGAGCTTAGCTGGGAATGTCGCCCAAAATAGTTATGGTCTAGGCGGCCATTGTGCGTCTACTTACCACATCAAATTAAGGGAGTATACAACTTTCAGGATTTAAATCTGAACATACACCTCTAGGTCTTTTGAATTTAGAGCTTATTCCTATCATAACTCGGCGGTGAAAGAAAACGTGTACGTTTTCACATGAGCTTGACAATGTCATCCAAATTATTTATGTACTGAGCGGCCATTGTACGTCTACTTACCCCATCGAGTTAAAGGAAAAATACCACTTTTAACAGGTATGGGCGATGGTAGCTCTAGATCTTATACCATCATAGTAACGACGACTAGACTTCTATCATGAGGGTCTTCGCCCTACAGTGGAACAGTATATAGGCTTTTTTATGTGATAGGCGTGATAGGTGGCAGACTTACCTGTTCCGGCCCGTTAGGCCACTTTGCTTTTAATTTTACTATGTGACAGTCAGATAGTCACCTAAACTACTATTCATAAATCATCTTTTGACATTGAACACACAAAAAGGTTTTTCTGCAATAATCAATAGATTTTCTCTTTTTTTTAGTGTTTTTTTTATAGATAGGATCTCCTGATTATAAGTGATTACCGCCGCCAGTAGCCCAGGCCTCCGGTAACATCACTGGACGAAACACAGCGCAGGTGTGCTGCTTCACGCCAGTCTTCTAGGAGGCCGTGGTATCACTTGGTAGGTATCCTAATTATTTCAAACTTTAATATTATAAATGCGAAACTAACTCTGTCTGTTTGTCTGTCTGTTACTCTTTCATGTCAAAACTACTGAACGGATTTGAATGAAATTTGGTCTAGACATAAGCTACTTTTTATAGCTAGGCTAGGCAAAAAGAGGGCTGTGAGGGGTTCAAAGGGAGGGAAAATTATTAAAAAATTAAAAATGCTATTCCAAACGAGGTCGCGGTAGGATAACAGCTAGTTATTAATTGTTTTTTTTTGAAATTGAACATACGAAAATATATTTCAGTAGCCAAAATTTTATCTATTCGCAAACTTTTTGTTTCATTTGCAAACACATTTGAACAGTATAATCTGGCCAACATTATTAAGGTTGCTAGTCGGGGTTAATTCGTGATTACTATTCATAGGGTCATAAAACGGCCGTTTGCAATCACATCTCTCCCAAAGCTCTCACAAATCGCTATTAGCTTAATGCTGAAATGCTTTGTTTGGATTTCATTTATTTTTTTGTTTTCATAGTAGAGCCACATTTGAGTGTTTAAGCTGGTAAGCCCGCTCAGACAAAGGACCTTTGATCGCAATTTTTGGTCAGAAATATAAAACTAGAGATTAAAATTAATTTTGGCAACGTTGACCTAACGTCTATGAAAAGTGTTTTGTTGACATTGGCAAATATTTTTACAGAAGTTTAGAGTCTACAAAAAAAAAATAATGTCGTTTTAATGTGATAGGTGACGGACGAGCAGATGGATCACCTTATGGTGTGCGATTGCCACCAGCCATAGGACACTCGAAAAACTAGTAGGAATCACAAGTGCGCTACCACTAATTAATTATTTTCCTTTGATTGTAATAAGATCATAGGTATAATTAATGCTTCATAACATTGCATTACTATAATTTAATTGCCACATCAGATTCAGTCTCACATCTTTATAAAGCTTAGTCGTTTTCCATCCAGCATCGAGACCTAAGGTTCCCAACCTTTTCCCTAAAAAAACTATTTACAACTCTTGTCAAACAGATGAGTCACCCTTGCAAATTCTCTATCATCAATAAGTACCCTTAGATACACTACTTTTAGTGTATCCAAGGGTAAGGGCCCTAGGTAAAAGATATCATTATCTGATATCGCCCCAAAGGCGACCTTTAGGCAGAAATTAGGTCAAAATAGATCTATTCCAGCTACATTCTTCAGACCCGTGGGCAAAATACAGCCTAACTGTCCTTTGAGACTGTCCCTGTTTACATAAATAAGCTTATTTCTTCAAAATTTCATTCATACCAATGTTTTTTCCAGTTATAAAATAAAAGATATCAAATCTTTTGTAGTTTTTTTTTTGCGGCCCGTGCCATATTTTTCGGGTGAGGCTAGATATTAACCGTGCGAATAAAGAATGGAATCAGAAATGGCGGCGAATCTATTCACTTCTCGCTCGCACACTATTTGAAGTATAGACGGAAATAGAGTGCGAGCGAGAAGTGAATAGATTCGCCGCCATTTCTGATCCCATTCTTTATCCGCTCCGATAGTTTTTTTTTTATGTGATAGGTAGCAGACGAGCAGGCGGATCACCTGATGGTAAGCAATTGCCGCCGCTCATGGACACTTGCTACACCAGTGGAGTTACAAGTGCGCTGCCAACCTTTTATCCCCTTCCCCCCGGGTGGGCCTCCGGTACCCTCACCAAAGATATTGTATATGTATATAAGAACTAGATGGCGTACTCATTACTTGCATTCGAGCCTCGTGAGATGTCTATAACTTGATTGGCGTCCTACTCTAATAAGGTGACCACACGATTTAGATTTTCGATTACAATTATTGTTTGTCAAACTCAGTCCACCCACGTGGGAGTCGGACATCGCTTTCTCTAGGAAACTCGTGAAGCCCATTCAAACTAGAAGGGCTAGCACGAACGTTTCAAAGTATCGTTTGAGTATTTATGAGCAATTTTGTATGAAAAAAAACACAAGTTTCCAAATTAAAATTCCTTATTATGTATACGTACGATACGAAGAGACTACCGACTTTTCGAAAAGTTTGTGCTAGCCCTATTAGATTTTCTATTTACCTACCTATAATAATACACTCTGCGGCACATTTAACCGGCCATAGCGTATTATTCATACAAACGTACACACTTTGCGATTTGAAGGTTCTAAGGAGCAAGAATATTGACTAAAATTTAATTTTTTTCACAAACTCTTGGGAAACTGGGGACACTTGATCCCCATTGTTAGTTCTATAAAAACAAAACGTACATAGTAGGCAATTTTGTTAACTACCTACTGTTCCTCATTATTTGATTATTATATTTATTAGTGCTTCATATATATTTTTTTTTTGCATTTTCCCAGAACTTTCCAAAAGGATCAATTGTCCCCTATTCTGGGAGACTTGATCCCAGTAACAGGTAGACTAGATCTTAGGGGATCAAATCTCTCTAATGCAAATTTGAAATAAATGAAAACCCGGTGTCTTTATAAAAGTATTATTTAATTTAACAAAATATTAAATTTATATTGCTTTACATGTCTCACATGTTTCACTCAAGTATTAATTTTATGAGCATTGAGTCTCAGTCTTAGAAGAAATTTTACATTTTCATAAATATAAAATACAGCTTTGAAAATTTACATTTTATTGCATTAGCACTATATGCGAATGCACTATCTATATGAACTGATCAGCATCTAAAGGTCGGACTTACATTAGAAACGTTTGAAAATCACTTGTTTAGTAATTTTTCCCGGTATGACGGTAAGCCACCTTTTTTTAATTTCTTCATTCTTTGGAAATCTGAAACAGTAAAAAATCCAGTCTTTAGATGACAAGCGAAATGGACACCCTACTCAATGCAAAAATAAAACTTTGACTAAACACTTACTTATGAAAAGATACACCGCAACCTTTATATGATTCACTTTTGCATCCTATCACACAACAAGTGAGAACCATTATTAAATAAATAAGCACAATTTTTACACTTTATTTTTGTCGTCACAATAATACAATCTTTCAAATTATTTTTGCCGCCGCCATATTGGTGATGTCCAGACGCCAAGTGTTGCATATTTATTATAATTAAAACTACCATATCACCGACTTTTACATAAAACTAGTCGTATATCATGGTTTAAAATTAAAAAAATAAAAAAGACATTATTAATTCCAACGTATCATTCCTTTAAATTAATTCAATATTTTGAAAGTTCCCCAGAAGAAGAAATATAAACTTTGCGTAAGTTATACCACAAAGGTTTTTTTTTTTATGATGGCAGCCCTTTAGACAAGGACATATTCCTGTCGATCGCCATCTCGCTCGGCTCGATTTTCTGTAAAGCGATTTGGTATTTCAAAGTAATCTTTATTCTCACTGCATAGAATCGAAATTAACATTGCATTCATTTTCATAGTACACCATCTTGTTATAGTGTAAAATCTTTGACCCTCACTCACTCGGCGAAGCACAGCACAGTAAAAAAAATGTTAAACTTGTTAGTTTATTTGGGACTTTTTTATGTGATAGGTGGCAGACGAGCAGACGGAGACGGACTTACCGGCTTCTCTAGGTGAGGCCCTCTTAGGTCAGGGGCCCGTGGCATATTGCCGACGCTTCCACCCTATATACCCTATAAGTATGGATTATATTTGTGTTTCCTCTGTTGTCTGATATCTGTAACACAAGCGCTTAAGCTACATGAGGTGTTAATTTTTTTTTAATAATTTACTTTTTAGAACAGTTTAAGAAACTTTGGTTAGCTGCTCTAGCCTCGCTTAGTCTAAGTCTAGTAGTCAACCGAGCGACTCAACTTCAAAGCCGGGGCCGGCGGCTGAGGCGGTCTGACGTGACGACGCTAATTAATAATACGAGCCTGGAACTGACATCATTAGGGCTGGTAACTCAATTAGGGATTAGCGACTTAGAGAATCGTCCTTTTTTGTACTAGGCGGCAAACTAGCAAGCAGGTGACCAGCTGGTAAGTGATCACCGCCACCTATGAACATGTGCAAGATCAGAGAAGTCGCTGATGTGTTCCCGGACTTTTTTTTTATGTGATAGGTAGCAGACGAGCAGGCGGTTCACCCGGTGGTAAGCAATTGCCGCCGCCCATGAACACATGCAACAAGTGCGCTGCTAATCTTTTATCCCCTTCCCCCCCGATGGGCTTCCGGTACCCTCACTCACTCAGCGAAACACAGCACAGGAGCTGCTTCACGCCGGTTTTCTGTGAGGCAGTGGTATCACTCCGGTCGAGCCGGCCCATTCATGCCGAAGCGTGGCTCTCCCACAGTTAAAGGACTTTTAAGGAGTACGCTCTTCTCTTGAAGGTCCCTAAGTCATAGCCGACAGGAAATACTGCTGCAGTCAGACCCTGACCCAACAACTTAGGGCGGTATACCTACGTAGGTTATCTTTATGTAATTGTACTTTTGAGTTGCCTCCGGCACCCTCGCTCACTCAGCAAAACACAGCGCAAGCGCCTTCCAGTATTCTGTAAAGCCGTTATCACTCCGGTCGAGCTCTTCAAATTCATGTCGAAGCGTAGCTGTCCCACGGTAAAAACTACGCAGCTGCGGTAACTTATGATATTTTTCACTTAAAGTCCTCATCATCATCATCATTTCAGCCAATAGACGTCCACTGCTGAACATAGGGTCCTCCAAAGTTCTCCACACAGATCGGTCCTGTGCCGCCCGTATCACTTTAACGTCGTAAGGTCCAGACAGCAGACACAATAGAATATCAATTGTTTTTGCCTCGTATGAGGACTTTGGTCTTACGACGTTAATAACACAATTATACGATACAAATTATACTTCAAGCTTGAAAGGTAATCATAATACTTAGCAAGTTCAATAACAATATCAAACTATTTAGGTGTGAAAACCAAACTAAAATAATTTCGGAAACAACTTTAACATTTAGCCCTGGTACACTCAGCCGCGATTAATCGAATAACTTTCTTGCAGTCGTTCATTTCAGTTTGCTGGCTTCTAAATAATAAAACAACCGAGCTACTTACAGAAAATAATTAAAACCTACTTATTTATCCCGTACATAATATTATGATAGTCATGTTTGAAGAAGATTTAGAGATAGAAGAATAGACTTTATTTCTCAAAAACTCTAGTTTTTCAAAACGCCAGCCTCTAGGCTGGCGTTCATATGATTTCGGTACAAAATTTTGAAAATCCCGTTTCTTTATTACTAAACTGTAACAGTAGATGGCGCTGAGTTATTTGGATGATGGTTTAGACCAAATTCTAAAGATCAAAGTTTTATTAATTGATTGTGACTCTGACTAACTCTTTGTAACCATATGATGCAATAAAGAATAATTACTCTGACTTCAACAGTTGAGTACCCACATTTGCAATAATGTCATTTGATCTTAGCAAAGTCCATAAGGTATTTGAAAAGAAAAGGACAATGCTTCAGGTTTTCAGCGTTCCAGTCTACAAATACATGGCTAATGGTATTGACTATACGTACGCTACACATCAAGCTATACAAAACTGTCAAATTTCTTCAACCGACTCTCATCTTACTGTCATACACATAGGTTGAATATCAAATGAAGAAATTTGACAGATTGTGGTAACCTGATCTGTGGCTGACTGTACTTTCGGCAACTATTTTAATGAGAAATGTGCGCGACATTCTATCTCGCTTCAAACATTGCAGTCGCTATCTCCTATCCTGTTCACGCTGATAAGAGATCAAGGGTCAGAAAGAGACAGTAAACATTGAAAAGACTGCGAACGGAAATTGGGAAAACCCTTTTCATTGGGGCACAATTACAGTTTACATTAATAGCACTTATGTAGGTACTTATAAGGGACAGTTTAATTTGAGATAATTATGACTAACCACCGTTCCCGGCTTCAAAAGGTACAATTAGTTAATGATAAAAATAAACAGTAAGGATTTTAAAATAAAACTTTTTGAAATGGTTGTCTAAAATTCTCCCGTTTTGATGGCGTTGGCGATGACGAGTTGTAGAGAGCGAAGGAAAAGAGGTTCTTGCTTTCGGCCAGAGTATGTACTATATTGGTATAGAAAAACTGTCTAAGGTTTGGTTCGTTTAGAATATTATGAAAAGCATTATGATCACTCTGCTTAATTCTGCAGGCAAACTTGCCTCAACAAACAACAAAGTTATGTTTATTTTTGATGAAATTAATCATATCAATGAGTACATATTTAGGATGTATTGATTACCTGTAAATATTTTTTGAATATTGAGTTTGATAATGTTAATTCTTTCTACTTTTTTTTCTTATACTAGAGGCGGCCAAAGAGCAAGCATGTCACCTGCTGGTATGTAAACACCGCTGCCCATGAACATCTGCGAGATCAGAAAGGTCACTGCGGCGTTGCCGGCCTTTTAAGAAGGAGTACGCTTTACTCTTGAAGGTCCCTAAGTCATAGCCGTCAGGAAATACTGCCGCAGCTAAACTATTCCACAAGACTGAGGTTCGCGGGAGAAAATTCCTCGAAAAACGCACAGTGCTAGATCGCCAACCATCAAGGTGATGAGGATTTTAAGAAAATAATGTAAAGAATATAAAAATAATTGATTCCAGTTCTCCGTTTGCCACAACACTGCGGTTGCCACTTGTAAACAATTGTAAACAACAAAGACTTCAACACCACTTTTGCCCCATACATAAAAAGATCCAAAACTGATAGAACAATTGTATTTAATTATAGTAGGTATCAAGTAGAAACATTTTTTTTAAATTGAAAGTTTGGCAACCCCTACTTGCAGCCATTTATAAGCAACCTACTCTGCGATAGGTTCCAAGTCCCACTTAAGATATTTCTCACTTTAATTGCCTACACAATACAACACAAAATTCGTGATCATAAACTAACATGCCCCAAACCGACACCAGTAATTTACACAAACAAATGTAACGAAACCTCTATCTCCAACCAAAACTTTAGGGATATCGAGTATTATTTCAGAAATATTGGTGTAACGGAAAACCCCGCTTTGAGCTTCTTTGATTTCCTGATTGAAATTTGATCTGGTTTTATGTTTGTCCGTCAACCCTTTTCGATTTGCAATCGAGTATAATTCGGAAGGAAAAGCCGAGAAAACTCGAGTATTTTTCAGTAATGATATTGGGTTCAAAAATAATGCGTACCTACTATTTGAGCGATGCTATATGAAGTGTTGGTGTTGATGTTTAAATTATTGAGATTTAAGATATATTAAACACTAATAAAGTAAATAATTAAGCAAAAAAGTAAGTCGGCAGTACAATCATGTTTCTTGTAGCAGTTCACGACCTATTTGGACTTCTTTGACTTTTTTCGTGGATCAAATTTCTTGCTGTGGCCGGTTTTTTCTATCTACTACAATATTCAGCTTTTCTATTGTATTGTATATAATATTTTAATATGCTACACAAGTAGAGTCAGAAGTACGCTGCAACCTTTTCATCCGTTTTTCCTCAATTGGATCACCGGTGCACTCACTCGACGAAACACAGCGCAGGCGTTTCTTCACGTCGGTTTTCTGTGAAGCCGTGTGGTATCACTCTGGTTGAGCCAGCCCATGCATGCCGAAGCGTTTCTCTTCCATGGTTATTTTTTTTATCTTGACTGTCTGATAACTCGATGGTATAGAAAAGGAATCGCAGAATAAACATGCACTTAAAACAAACCCAACTAAAAACCTCAAAAACTATCTTGCCCCCACACACGCTACCCAAATTCCTCCCCAACATATGTTCAAGTTTCCCCAAACTAAACCTATGTGTCTTTTTAACGCACACACGGGTACAAAAAGACAATAAAGATGTCATAAAATAGCAATAAAACGTAGCACGAGAGGCAGACAGTGGGGCAGAGCCTAGTGGCACAGTGCGAGACGCGAGCGCTTCCGTTACGGGTCACAAATTGTTTTGTGGCCGCCCTAATTATTTACACTTGATGACCCTCTGTGCAGGGACATAACTTATATGGAAGAGGCAAAGGAAATTTTAGTAGTAAAAAATATGAACAAACCAGACAGCTCTAATTAGCTAATCTCCTTCTCATACAAGTTGCATCAATCGATGGAATCGGGCCCAAGAGTATCCGTCTTTATTGAATCCACCAAAGAAGACTTTCCCTCCAGGACACAATTTACCATGACAAACGTGGAAGTCCTTAAACAGGCTGCAAGCTCGGGTCGGCTGCTGTAGGGATAACCTTATGATTTACTGTGGCAAACGTGGAAGTCCTTAAACAGGCTGCAAACTCGGGTCGCCCGCTGTAAGGATTACCTGAGTAAATGGGGATTTGCGGACGCATCAAGCAATGTTTGCGAGTGCGGCGCTGCTCCCCAAACCATGGCATCCCCTGGCATGCCCTTAATGCCCAGACAGCTCCACATATGGTTAACTCCTGCAGCCTACCGATAGCGCAGTCGTTGTGGCTGAGAGCTGAAAACTTAATATCTTGATGCCATCGACACGAGAAGAAGAGAAGAAGAAGATGCAATTTGTATGTGAAGGCATTTTTTCAAAGGTACAATTTGACAAAGTACGGTTGTCGCGTAAGCCACTAGTTGGTGAAGTTGGGGGCCGCTCGGTGCCTGCCCCGCACCTCTTCACTCCTCCGCTGGTGACGTCAGGCCAGCCTAGCCGTGCAAACAGCCGATACGTGGACAACTAGCTAAGTGCCACTTCTAGAAAACCGTTATCCAGGGTGATTCTCCAGTGCGCCAGCCGCATCCACCAACGCGCTATAAAAATGCAAACTTGTCGGCTTGTATTATATCATTTTTATATCCGCCGACATTAATTGCGACGCTGTGCCACTGCGCACAATTTGAATTTGGACCACGGTGACTGTTGCTTTTTTGTACCATTTCCATTTAGATGAGAGTTCCTACAAATGAGTAGAAATGTTGGATAAGTTTTGTTTGATAGTAAGAATGTCACTTTGACAAAAAAAAATTGGTAATCTTCTCTTAAAACAACGCATCATCGACCTCTCTGATCTTGCAGATGTTCATGGAAGGTGAATATTACTTACCAACAGACGACACGCTTGCTTGTTTGTCGCCTCTATTCTTTATGTGAATAGGTGGCAGACGAGCAGACGGATCACCTGATGGTAAGCGATTGCCGCCCATAGACATCCAGAGGAGTCACAAATGAGCTGAAAACTATTTGACCCCCTTTCCCCCCGATACTGAGAGTGTGAGGGTATGAAGTAAGTGAGGGTATGAGTAGAGTGAGGGTACTGGAAGCTAGGGTACCAGAAGAAACCTCACTCCTCACTCACTAGACGAAACACAGCGCAAACACGGCTTCACACCGGTCTTCTGTAAGGTTGTGGTATCACTCCGGCCCATTCATGCCGAAGCGTGGCTCTCCCATGTTTTAAATTTGGATGCAGCCGGGAATTACATGCTATTGAGAGAGATTAGCGAAAGATTTACATATTTACAAATTACTAACAAATATTCCACTTTAAAATCCTTAAGCTGCTTACAAAATGTTAATTCACAAACACATTTTGATATTTATAATGCAATAAGGATGTCCTTTTCCCACAGTTTGCAGCGGAGCTCTTCTATGAGCGGGGCTTTTGCTTCCTTCGCAATTAACCGACCTCTAACTATTTATTTGGCTCCAATTTAATTTCAGCACTTCATTCCCCCACGACAGTAAGGCTGTGTCCCCAAGGGTGAAACTAATAAAATAATTTTATTTACGTGGGTCACATCAAACGGTGTTTGAGCATCAGAGCGCACTTAAAAGTCGTAAAGGAACTGAAACGTTATTTTACATAAACAGTTTTTTTTATTTATAATGTTACGACCATATAGAGGTACCGTGCAAGCGGAATTAGAGCTTATCTATATAGGATAAGGTTTATATTCCCTTGCTCTACGTCACATATGCACACTCGGCCGAACTCATGCGTCGAACGCAATCGAAACTTGTAGAAAATTCGAGAAGGTTCGAACGTCGAATGAAGGTGTTCGACTAAGCGATCTAGCCAGCTCAGCTAAGTGTGCGTGTTGTCTTCTATGTCCGCCCTTTACAAACATTTGTATGATGAATATTATGTTAATTATATCTGAATAGGCACCCGCAACATGAGAGCTTCACAATTAATTGCGGGTTACGGAATTTTAAAATTTTTGGTCAGGGTTGTCACAAAAAATACCGGTTTCCGATATTTGTCTGGTGAGGTCATTCATGTTAGGTATTTCTTCTTTCATTGTTCTTATATATGTAGATAGTAATATTATACCCATTTCTACCTATTTTCGCTGTAATGGCATTAGTAGTATTAATCCAACGATTATCTAGGTATATTCGGTATGGGTAGGTGTCCACATTTATTGTTTATTTATTTTATTTATTATTGTTCACACAAAACAAATTACAACCGTTACAGAGATATGGTCGTTACAAAATAAACAGTTTATGACTTATTTTTATTTTTAATAACTTTTATTTATGACCGGAGTGATACCACTGTATCTGTAAGATGGTTGCTGAATAAATATTTTTCTATTCTATTCCAAGAGTGGCTCTCCCACGAGCTCTGGTGAAAACGCAGCCTAAGGGTCGTTTACAATGTCTGAGCTTTTTGAAATTGTAAAGACGTTAATGCTGAGAGGGTTTTCGTGCCATATCGTCCAGGACGCCAGCTCTCCAGCTTTGATATTTTTAAAGAATTTTTGGAATGTACGAGTATTATTTTTAGTGTTACAACTAACTACCTAGTGGCCCGGTTTTGTTTCGGCACATACATAGTTTTGCTACTGTCTATGTCTACTATTATTTCGGATGTTTGCCAACAGATAACTTAGCTATCATTATATTTCGTGTTTAATAAGTCGTAAAGTGGATATCAACACTTCAAATATTGTAATCTTTATGTGCAATATAAAGGTACTCGTGCTTATAATGTCAATGTAGGAAATCTTTTACTGTTCCTCACAGGACAGGCCTAGCCTAGTGTGAGGACTAGAGAATATGATTCTTTGTAATATGTTTTGATAATTAATAAATTTGATTTGATTTGATTTGAGATGGCGCTGGGTGGTGAATTACATCGCGCTAGTGTTTTATTTTTTACCTCTAGACAGGGTGTATCTTTGAACATTTACATCCCTTTAAGCACGTGTTCTATCAACCATTCTGAACAACATTTGTTCAATAACATTTTTAAATTCGTCGAAAAAATTTGCAACTCCCCATACAAAATGACCAAGTCACGTGACCGACTTTGTATGGAAAGATGAAAAATTTTCTTGCGAATTTTCAAAAGTCATAAAACAAATGTTGTTCAGGATGGTTGGTAGAACACGTGGTTAAAGGGATGTACCTAAATGTTCACAGATACACCCTGTATAGAAGTTATTTGTTTATAAATAGATAGTTTTGCATGAACGAGCCTAGTCTTGTCTTGTCTAGACCACCACAGACTGTAGGAGAGCCACGCTTCGGCATGAATGAGCCGGCTCGACTCGAGTGTTACCACGACCTCACAGAAGACCGGCGTGAAGCAGCGCCTGCATTGTGTTTTGTCGAGTGAGTGAGGATGCCCGAGGCCCAATTGTGGGGAAAGGGGATTAAAGGCTGGCAGTGCACTTGTGACTCTACTGGTGTTGAATGCAGGCAGGTGTCTATGGGCAGCGGTATCGCTTACCATCAGGTGATCCGTCTTCTCGTTTGCCACCTATCACATAAATAAAAAAAGATTTCTTGTTTAACAAGTCGTAAAGTGGGATATATCAACACTCAAAATATTGTAATCTTTATGTGCAATATAAAGGTACTCGTGCTTATAATGTCAATGTTGGAAATCGTTTACTGTTCCTCACAGGACAGGCCTAGCCAAGTGTGAGGACTAGAGAATATGATTATTTGATAATAAATAAATTTGATTTGATTTGAGATGGAGGCTCTTATTGAGGCCAAGGCTCACTTTGGATCGCTGCGCCACCCTAGTAAGTTAGTTTTTTCCAGTGAACATTCCACGCACTCGACTAGAAATAGAAATTGAAATAGAAATTGAGACATCATCACATACATTGTCCTGGTCCCAAACTAAGGTTGTCCCTTGTACTATGGAAAACAGAAACAACGAAGGAACTACAAACACCCAGACCCAACACAAATATCTGTTTCATCAACAAACATTTGTGTTGATGCGGGAATCGAAGCCGCGACCCTTACGTCTCAACCGGCGCTCAAACCATTGCGCTAAACGGGTCGTCGAATACCCAAATCGTCGAATAATCTTCACTTAAACCTTTTTGCCCCATCTCTATTTCCCAAGATAATGTAATTAAATCTTGTTTTTGTCATCGATTTAAGTGCGATGTCAACCTTCGTTTAATTATGGTACGACCGTAATAGCACAAAATAGTTTGAAAAACCTTTGAAAGTATACCATCGTGATATAATAGCACTAGTATTTTTTATGTGATAGGTGGCAGACGAGCAGACTGATCGCCTGATGGTAAGATAGTGCCGCCACCCATTGACACCCGCAACATCATTGGAGTCACAAGTGCGCTCATCTTCATCAGCCTGTTGCAGTCCACTGCTGGGCATAGGCCTCTCTAAATTCTCGCCACTTTGATCGATTTTCGGCTACAAGTAGGAAATACCCCCCACTATTCCTAGTATACACTCTCCCGGCGAAACGCAGCTACGCCGATCTTCTGTAAGGCCGTGGTATCACTCCGGTCAAGTCAGCCCTTTCATGTCGATGCGTGACTCTCTCACGTAAAATAAGGTTTGAGAAATAAGCATCACTGTTCAGATTTTCAATCTCGTTTCTAGCGATAAGGCCGGCATTGCCCAAATTAAGTCGACATTAGCACATTCATGAGACGCCCATCCGTTGCATATCGGGCAATCGAGGACGGATCACGTTAGGTACCTAGATATAGGAACTATCAAAAGGGTATTCTATAGATAACGTAAAGGCTTACAGGGCGTATCTGTGAACATTTACATGCCATACATTAAAAAAAATCCTGCACGTGACATGGCCATTTTTCATGCGGAGTCGAAAAAAAAAGTCGTTGAATAGATGTTGTTATTTGCCATTTGGTTGAAGAACACGTGGTTAAAGGGATGAAAGTTTTCACAAATAAACCCTGTATTTTAATCGACACTCAACGACATATTTTTAAAGTATCTAAACAAAAGTATACATTTTTATATGTGATAGGTAGCAGATCGGCGTGAAGCAGCGTCTGCGTTGTATTCGCCGAGTGAGTGAGGGCGCCGAAGGCCCAATTGGGAGAGAAAGGGGGTTAAAGGTTGGCAGCACACTTGTGTTGCCGTCGCGCAACCGCTATAAACCCACTGCTATCGCGTGTCAAAAATCCGCTAGATGACGCTGTTAGACTGAGATTGAACTTCAACGCGATTGGTTGTGTCATTTTGATATCTCGCATCAAAAACAACCAATCACCGTGTAAATGGACATCAGTTCTACAGTACGCCATCTAGCGGATTTTTCACACACCATAGCCCCCATTAACGTATAAGAGATAGGTCACATTTTCATAGACAGACATGGTAGTCATCTGCAAACCCACTTGGATGTACAGGTTCGGCCATCGTATTACCGGACGAATATGGCATCAGACGGGGCTCGAGGCGCGTATTTACATTTTCCGATTGGATCAGCGGCCATTCGATACGGCGATCGGCTTACGGCCGACTGCCACTCGCCAGGTACATTTACAATGCACACTTGTGGATTTTTTAAAAATACATCTTTTAGACTCCCCGTAGACTACAAACTTACTATCGGCCGATAGTTTAGTCAGGTTGGCCGGTTCGTACGCATCAAACTTTTTTATCGGCCGATACTGAGGGTCTAATTTGAAGTCGACGTTACGACCGAATCGGAGTTCCCCTCTCTTTCACACGCGCTGTACGCGCTTTTGTTTGAATGTGACAGGTATATTCTCATTCGTTACGGGACGTCTTCGTTATAAGCCACCTGAATCACTGTAGTGTGCGCGTCTGCATACATCTTCATACTGATTAAGAAGCCGACCAAACTATCGGCCGATTGAAAGTTTGTACTCTGCGGGGACTCTAAGAAATGGTTAAATTTACTTGCGGCGGTCCCGAGATGTTCGTGGTAAGCAGTGTACACCATCCTTCAGACGATGTAATAGGATATTACAAGGTACATATTAAAAATAAAATACACTGAAATCCAGTATCAATTTCAGCAAGGATTACTTTACTTAGTAAGGTTTTGAACCAGTACTTTTTAATATACTTAGATGAATGGTTTTTAGGCATTCGTACCTAGTTTGTTAAGATTTCGTGCTAGCCCTATCACATAAAAAGATGATCCCATAGGTACAATAAACGTGATATTTTTGTGACGTTTATCTCGATATTAAAAATAACAACAGGAAGATGCTTCAAATATTTATACTTTTGAATAATATACTCTCTTTGAAAATAAATAATTGAATTAAAATCCAACAAATACTTAAAAGGTGCTTCCATACAGCATAATATGTGATGTTTTTGCTGTCGATGACAGTGTCTTTTTGCGGCCTGATGAATGGATACTTGGGGCTCGTTGGTTGTAGCCCAAAATGGTTGCGCTTCGAAAAATATCTGGTCATTTTATATGGTTTTGTTTTATTGTCCTTGGCTGTTGTGGTTCTTGACTTTCGGCGCTGATGGAATATTTATGTAGTTGATTTACCGGTGCCAGCATTCTATCCAGTATGTATAATATAGTTAAGGTACTTGTATTGCCAGTATTACAGTCTTGTTCACTAAATATATTGCTTCTATTATAATGATCTTAATAATAATTTTGATGATCCATGAAGTATTTCCTTTTATTTTAGTATTTTGATACGGGTTTAATAGTTTTACGCTTCTTCTAGAAATGACATCATTAAAGTGAAAAAGGACATTCCCGTTTTTAAAAACTGAAAAAATACAAATGTCAATATAAAAAAATATAATTATTTCTATCTATACTATAGGTACATAAAGAAATAACTTCAATAGACAACGACAAGGCTTATAGGTAAACCGAAAACACGAAACGCTTGCGCGATGTTATTATGCGCAGCGCCATCTATTGGTTCATTTCGGAATTCCGGTCCCGAAGCGAAGTGAGGGCGGGCCACTAGTCATAAATAAAATTGAAATATGTGATCTCGGGGTCTTGGTTTAATTTCTGAGTTAAGCAATTTCTTTTTTTAATTATTATTTTTTTCAAACATAGCTCCGGTCTGAGATCACCAAGCCTAAGCCCAAACCTATCAAATGTGGTAGCGCTGATTTGATTTCTATGATGGAGGCCTTTGCCCTGCAGTGGGACAGCAAAAAGGCTGAGACCTTATACTCACCCAAGTGAACGTCGGCGAAGACAACGTAACAGATCCAAATATGAATATGGGCATCCTCTGGCTGAGAGCCATCTTGAAAATGCTAACATTCATCTTGTGCTTGTGGTCAAATATATACCAATTTTCCGTCACCGCCAGTTCCAAATGTCCACACTGCAACAACAAAGTAGGATTGTTGCGATAGCGATAGTTTCACTATCGATAGTTGACCTTTAAAAAACAGTCAATAGCGCGACTATTCTATCGCAAATATCAACATACTGCAATACTATCGATACTTTCGATAGTGGGTATCCGAAGTAAAAATTAAGAAATGATTGAATTTTTCGAGTATCATGTAAAAAAATCGATACTATCCAACTATCTATGATATATCGATGCGTATCGATAGTATTGATAGTTTTGTTTTATCGACATATTTTCGATACTATCGACTGGAAATTAACCGCAAAGGTAGATGAACTATTAAGTCATCTTTAAAATGCAAGCAATAGTACCGTCTACTATCGATAAAGCAAAAGCGGAAAACTTTCGATGGTATCGAAACTATCGATAGTTTTCTGCTGATACTATCGATAGTATCGAAACAATTGATTGTGCTTATGCCGATAGTATCGACAGTATGGATACTTTCGATGTATAGGAATAATATTTCATATTTTTATCAATCGATACTATCGAAAATGTCGTCGAAGGCTAATATTTTCGATAAGGCTATAGTTTGACTGATTTTCGAAGTTACGATAGCATCACGATACTATAATCCATCGCTATCACAACAACACTACAACAAAGTCCTGTTTTAGTTTCCTTGTAACTCGAATGTGAGCTCAGCGGCGTTTTACTAAATATGTAAATAGTTTCCAAATTAAAGCGGCAGTGGCTTGAGGAGCCTTCTGTTGGTACACTCACGGGAAGTAATAAGTATACAACATCATTCAAATATGAGCCTTGTAGTCCTGACATAAGAGTCGAAAAGTTTACATTTTATTGCAAGCGACTGTACAGTCACACATTTATTATCTAATATTTTAATTTTTTAGTTTTTGTTAAGAATGTAGAGTAAGTCAAAAAATAGTGGTGTCATCAAAATTAAAATACAGGTTGTACCGGCAACCTATGCCGGCGGGATTCGGTAGACGTGGTGTGGTATTTTCAAAATGATGGACAAAGTAAAATTGAATAAAAGTACTTATTTAATACGTAAAAAATTACAGTTTTACAGAGGTTTTAGTCCTCGACACAGGTTGTTATTGTTGCATAAGTGATCGTCAGGTTGATTTAGGTACTCATTCAACATTTTGCTTACTTGTTAGATTAGATAATTTCAGAAATAGTGTAAGTAGAACACATAAATCCGATGTCAAAACCATATTAATTTATTATAGAAATTGTTTACATGAAATCAAATTATTGTAAAATCAAATTATTATTAATGTAAGACCATTTCTTTTAGTTTAGTTTTCGCCTGAGATACAGGATTTACCTAGTTCAGGCACCCAACTAAAAATTGCTTCCTTGGCATAAGTAGATTATAAGTATTGCTTGTAAAATGATTTTCAATAAATGTATTATTATTATGTATGTCGTTAAATCCATAACCTCGGGCAATTATGTCCCGGATTTTCGGAAGGCGTGCGTGGGGCCGAAGCCATTATTATTATTATTTTATAACGTTTAATACAGGTTTTTTTTGCTAAAACAAGCATGACTCTTACTGCCGATCTGATGGTAAGAATAGTTTCAGAAAAAATGTTAAAACTGACTTGCTTAATATAGGTACTTACTTCAATGTCCACTCGCTCACCCAACAAGCTAAACATAAGCACTATTATTATGAAGCACAACGCATGTGCATAGAACTTTATTGTACCGGGGGACAATTTATCCTGGAAAAAAGGTACCATCAATTTTTAACTTTTACTTGTTTTTGTACGTACGTCGAAAAAATGACAAAATGAAGAAGTAATTATTTTTTTATTCATCTTATCTCAGCATGTAAAAGTTGTCACTTTGGAGTGCCTGGAGTTAAATTAGACCAATAAAAAGAGAGAGTCTTTCATCTTAGTGTATTCGCGATAACTACTAAAATATTCTCATTCAATACAACGGGAACTAAAACAGTGATAACCAATGTAACGATGGATGTGAAGTACCATGGTTTTGAATTATTAAAAAATTTGATCTTACTACTTACCAAGATGGCAATTTGAACTGAGCACATGCAAACCAAAATGATACTAGCCAATATGACAGTTAAGTAAAAAGGCTGGCAAATAACGTTTAGGCGGTTGCTAAACCTGAAAATGACATTGAATAAGATGATATCTAAAGAAAATAGTACAAAATATTGTGCCCAAATATTTTTCCGCCCGCATCCAAGGGACTCCCGCGACCTTCACTAGATCGTCGGTCCACCTGGTGGGAGGCCTGCCATGGCTGCGGCATAGTTTTTTTAATAGTTTTTTTTTATGTGATAGGTGGCAGACGAGCAGACGGAACACCCGATGGTAAGCGATTACCGCCTCCCATAGACACCTGCAACACCAGTAGAGTCACAAGTGCGCTGAAAACTTTTAACCCTCCGGTACCCTCACTCACTCGGCGAAACACAGCGCAGCGCTGGTCTTCTGTGAGGCCGGGGTATCACTCTAGTCGAGCGGCCCATTCATGCCGAAGCGTGGCTCTCCCACGGTGGGAAATAGTATTATGTACATTTGTTACCCTTTTAATTTGATGTAATGATCCACGCATTGGGCCAGGATAGATGTGCAGTAAACCTGCCACATGTCTTGTTTGTCCTCAACAATATCTATAGCCAAGTCATTCAGGTTCGTCATGATGAAAGTCAAGATCCGGAGCTGACGTATCACTTGGCAAAGCAGCAGGATGATCGTCATTTGAAGGCCAGGGTAGGCTGCAAAGATGAATGCAAGGCAAATCTGATTAGAAAATCAAAGTTTATTTTTTTATTTGGGTAGTTTATAAAGCACAAACTATGGGTATGCCAAGTGCCTTTTAATGCTAACTAGCTGTTACCCGGGGCTTCATCTGAATATGATCTTTGGGTAGCATTTTGTATATTGAAGACAATCAAGATGACCCCACTCCGCCTGATGGTAATCGGCCGTGAGATCCAAAAATATTAGATGACAGGCACAAAAAAAAACAATTGTTAATTTATTAATAATTTTCACCGCCTCTTTTAACCCCTTACAATTACAACCCTCTTTTTGAAATAAAAAGTAGCCTATGTTCTTTTTCAGGGTCTAGAACATCTGTATATCAAATTACATTAAAACCCGTTCAGTAGTTTTGGCGTGAAAGAGTAACAGACAGACAGAGTTACTTTCGCATTTATAATATTAGTTTGGGTATTTATTAGTAAATGTCACAGTCCATTGCTGGACATAGGCCTCCCCCAGTGTTCGCCATTTCACGCCATTTTTCATGTGATATGTAAAAAACAAGCGAAAGGATCACCTGTTGGTAAACAATTACCGCCGCTCTTAGACACCTGCTACGCAAATACAGCCACAAGTGCGCTGCCAACCTTTCACCCCCTTTCCCCCAATTGGGCTTCCGGTACCAAAATAGTATAACCCTACGCATATTATCATATTCGAGGGAAAAGCAGGTACCTATATTTATTTTTCAAAAATTAAATCAAAAATATTGATTTTATTATGACTGCGTTGTTGAAATGGAAATTCCTACTAAAGAGTTAAGTTTATACTCCTCTATTTATACGAAATTAATTGTTTGAAATTCAGCTGATTGTGTATAGTATCGGAAAAAAATCCGCGTACTGCGGTATTTGATTTTGCCAGGAGTGTCGTATATAAAATAGTTTTGTTACCAATATTTTGGGAACAGCAAAATAATTTACAAATTTAGTCGAATTGAGAACTACTTTTAGGGTTGAAAGTAAATGAAATGAAATATTTATTGTAAAGAAAAACGGAACTAGGGTTATCATTCAAGATCACTTTGTTATCCGTAACTGTTTGTCTACGTGTCAGGAAAGGGTTGGGTGTTCGGTAACGTGCGAAGGAATCATCTTTTTCTTTTGAATGCAGCTGCCCACCTTCTTAGACAAGAAGGTGGGAAGCTGCATTCAAAAGAAAGATGGGTAGACACCCATCCTCATCATCTTGATGGTTGGCGATCCAGTACTGTGCGATTTTCGTTGTTTTTTTTCCACAAACCTAAGTTTTTTTAAATGTTGCAGCAGTATTTACTGCCGGCTTCGACTACGAAAACCGGAAACGCATATCGGCGACCTCTCTGATCACGCAAATTTTCATGGTGTTGATCATGTCATAGTCATGCTGATAATCATTTGCTCCAGTATAAAAAAAAACAGCGGGTACCAAATAGGAATAGAAATTACCCTTTCGGCCGCATTGGCAACCAACTTTGACAACCAGTTGCCGAAGAAGAACTGACGTACTTGTTGCTCAACCAGTTGCCAAAAACGATAGGTTTTTCTTTTTTCGCTACTGGTTGCGTACAAAGAATTATTTAATTGAGTAGCAAGAGTTGAGTAGCAAGAACGTCAGTACTTCTTCGGCAACTGGTTGTCAAACTTGGTTGCCAATGCGGCCGAAAGGGAAAATACTAAGAGAATGATTTAAAAATAATTTCAAAAAAATAAAGGAAATTTCTTACCAAAACAACACAAATATCCAGCGTAGGCATTAAATATAAAAGACGGCACATAAACGCTCATTTTTTCCAGACTCCATGGAAACCACATGTCGAATGCTGCAAAGAGATGAAAGAAAGTTTGAGTGACATTTTAATGTTTTCCTTTCTTTTTTTATCTCTTAGACAATTGTAATAAAATGAGAAAAATCACAAATGGTGGATCCAGGTTTCGACGGATGTAAATAACTGAACCCCAAATGATACTAGGTATTTTACTTACCCTTGTATGTTACTAAGCCTTAAATATTACTTAGCCCTATAATGTTCCTATACCAAGTAAACATCTGTAACTTAAGACAGAAAGTTCTTTAAGTAGAAACTGATTAAATTAATAACCGACTCGGTATTACGTTAGATCACACAACTTTTTAAGATGAAACAACTAACTTGTGAGACTTGGTCTTTCTGACAAGTACCGGTTTTTATGTGATGTTAATTTTTCAATACCTAAAAGTCCCAAAGAAGAATCTCCTTTAGTAGTCATCTCGTAAATTGTATTGATAAGATACATTGTAGTCGTTATTACTACACTAATTATATATCCCGTGGTCCATAGCCTTAAGTACTTCAGCAGTTTCTCTTGAGAGTCTAACACCATGTTTTTCAATTCCAACAATTTCTTCCCTCTCTCAACTTTGAGAACGAATTGTATCAAAGGCATTTCTAGCATCTCGTCTTTAAACGCCATTTCTGTTAAGAAAACTCTGAATCTGTTTCTGAAATTCAGACAGACTCCAAGAGATATGGTCATTACGACGCCAGTCGACCAGATGCAAGCTCCTTGGGTGAAGATGATCAAGTCAGATGAGTTGACGATGACAAACATCGAAGTAAATATGAAACAGAATATCCCAATGATGAAGTTGAATACTTGATACGCAAGCCATGCTCTGGAGTTCCAGTTATTTTTTGCAAAAATGGCTATGCCAGCGATGGAGTTAATACGATGATAGATTTTGAAAGTCTTGTCCATTGTAACGGTTCGGGTGAAACCTTCTGATGAAGTATCCATATTGTTGAGGAGAACAAGACAGTACAGTCGATCTTTGAATGTTTTTGGAACGGCCTGTTTCCTTTTATATAAAAATTTGTACAGTCTATTACAGTTTTCTTTTCGTATACCTATTATTATAATTTTCGTGAGGAGTTGGGCCCTAAGGCAGAAAAGCGTTTTGTTTCAAGAAAATATCTTTATTTTAGAGGTTTGATTTAATTATACATCTCAGTTTCGCGTAGTAACGCGAACATATAATTATCAGAGGTATACAACAGTGTAACGACGGTATACAACCCACATAATTATTTAATTAGTCATTATATTACGCTATTACGGCAAACATTGGATACCCACATAGTTAAGCTAGAGATACCATTTGATGCGAAGCTTGTACCGCCTACAAAGATACAAACGCACATCCAACGAAACGCAAAAATATATTTAAAGCTTCCCTTACCTTCTCGCGCTGAAATAAAAAGAAATGTGCGCGACTGTATCTGTCACAGCAATCATCTTTGAGCTGTACTTAAAAAAAGACAAAAGATAATATGGTGTGAAAGAAACATATGTTTATAAGGCTGAGCTCACATGGAAGAAAATGTTTGATTTTTTTCCCTCTTCATGACAGTAATACCGTCATCACTTACCATGCCTTCATATTTTTTTATGAAAACCGAGTTTAATAACGCATATATTTGACTTATGATAGCTGTACATCTAAGGGGTAAATAGATAAGTTTACTTACTTACTCCGATGGCTCAATCACGCAAATTAAGTTTTGGCCTCCAATACGAGATGTTGCTATGTATTTGTTTCGGTCTTGTGCTTGCCACAAATATCCTACTTCCAATTCCAGCAGGTCTGCGTTTTTACATCCCGCCAGCGATCGTGGGGGTCCCACTGGCTAATGACCAATTTAGATTGTTCCAGATATGCCCTCTTGGCACCTGATCTGATACCAATCTTACAACGTGGCCAAGCCAATGGAGTCAACAAATATAAAAATATAATTTCTTTTTAAATTCAAATGTATATAGAATTTTTTTGCCAACTGCTAGGTACAACTATTTCTTAAAACAAAAAAGTTCTAGACACATGGTAGCATTTTAGGAGAAGTTTTTTGCCTCGAAAATCGAGTTCAATATTGAAATAAGTAGGTAATTGTTTTTTCTTATTTTTTATTGATAGCTGTCATTAAAATTATTATAAGCCGACCCTTTAAACTGAACTTGATGATATCTTTAAAACAAGTTCTTGTAATCCATCGCCAGTGTATTTACACCTTTATGTCATAAATATAGGTGTGACACCCTTTGATATTCTGATTTGACGGCCCGAGAAGAAATTCCCTTTGATAAATACACAACGTACCACCCAATTTGGTTTTATGAAAAATTCCACCTTTTACAACAAAAGTGCCGTAGTGATGTTTTTGATAACGTCAATTTTTTTTTTACCTGTGTGTTAAAAAAACATTGAAGTACCTACGAGTAAGCCCAAAACGACGATCTGGTGAAAGGTCGCGGGAGTCCCTTGGATGCGGGTGGCACAGGACCGATCTGTGTGGAGAACTTTGGGGGAGGCCTATGTCCAGCAGTGGACGTCTATTGGCTGAAATGATGATGATGAAGCCCAAAACAAGATCTACTGGTGCTTTCAAATACCTACAATACTATGTCATATACGCTGTGTTTTGGCGAGTGAGTGAGGCTGTAGTGAGGGTACCGGAGGCCCAAATCAGGGAGAATGGTTGGTAGAACACGTGGGTAAACAGATATACCCTCCATAATATAATTAAAAGGTTATCAGCGTACTTGTAACAGTATTGAGGGTGTCTATGGGCGGCGGCAATGGCTGACCATCAGGTGGCCCGTCTGCTCGACTGCCACCTATCACATAAAAAAATTACGTGTATCGTGAGCGTAACGTACGCACACATATCTACCTCCGTATCCGCACTCCTTCTGGTGTAGCTGATGTCCATTCACTTACCATCAGACCCGCTTGCTCGTTTGCCTTCCTTTACTATAAAAACTAGAGATGCGCCGAATATTCGGTTGGTATTCGGTATTCGGCATATTCGGCACTTTTTTCACTATTCTTATTCGGCCGAATTATTCGGTTTTAGTGCCGAATATATTCGGTTTGAGTATTTATATTTTCCTGGATATATGACATGGAATTTAAAAGGACAAGTGTGTGTTTTTGTAAATTAAATAAAACTGGCGAGGAATGTGTTAAAAAGCTAATAAATGAAAGCAATTAAACATGAAATCAACCTGTATTTTGACATCTAAAGTCCACATATTTGTTTCCTGCCCTATAGTATGTAGCTAACATTAACTTTAAAAAAATACCTCATTCATTTATTTTTAAGCCAGATCAATCAATATTAATTTTACTATTTATTTTATATTTAAAAATATCTGGACTTTTTTTTAAACAATAATTATAAAGCTTTGTTTTCAAACTCTGATCAAAATTTTAAATTTTTAATAAGAACTTTTTTTAATAAAAACACACTTTTTTGCCACATACAAATTATTATTAATAAAAATATGAATCAACAATAAATAATTTTATAATAAGTTATTTAATGATAAATAATTTTATTTTTGTTAGGTACTTTTTGATATTCTTTGCAATTTATTCTTAAGTAGGTGCTCTTAAAAATCATCGAAGAGTCCAGGTGGTACTCGACCTTTCACATACCACCATCCACCGCATACCAGAACAGCCACCCGGTATGTGGACGGTTGTGGGTTCGAGCCCACTTGAACCCTGCGATGATTTTATTTAGTGTAATATTTACTTAATAGACACAGAAATACGTTAAGACAATTTCTGAAATGGAAGGAATAAAGATTTAAGTTATATCTCAGTACGAATTGACTTATTTTCGGTCACCGTATCTAGTATACATAGAAGAGAGATCAGAGACACGAAAATGGTAAACCGAATAATTCGGCCGAATATCCGGTTCGGTAAAGATTGAACCGAATATTATTCGGTATTCGGTTATTCGGTGAAACCACTATTCGGCGCATCACTAAAAAAAACCTATATCTTTAAAATAAATTGGTAAAAATGTATGGAAATCTTGAAAATAAGAATCTTACCTTTAGGTATGTACAGTGGCCAGCACATCAAGTTACTACAATCTGTCAAATTTCCTCAGTTGATATTGAACCAAACACGTTTGACATAAAAGTGAGGTTCGATTGAAGTGCTGGCCACCGTACATCTCTTCGAAAGTGTCAAACACCTTATTATTTCCAATTTTTGTCATTGGCCTAAAATACTTTGACGCTTATATCAAGGTTTCATTATAATTATTTTGCTTCATTTAATTGGCTAATATTAGGAGCATTAAAATTCCAAATTAAACAAAAATGTCCGCAACAGACTAAAAAAATGAGAATGTTACCGAAAAATAATTACAGGCCTAAGGGAAAAAATTATGGCAACTTAATTAATAAATTTCTTTGCAACTTATATAAATTCCTTTTGTCTTATTTTCTTTTACAGAGGATCCTTACTTAATATAAGTATTAATTAACATTTTCGCATGAAGTACCTATATTAATTTTAATATTAAGTAATACCCATCCAGTATCAATTTAATTTGAAGAGGATACAAAATCATCTTATTATATTATTGAAGGACCTTGCGTTGAGATTATTTTGTAGAAAAAATTGAGCGAAATATTATTCATACATTCTTGAAATTAGTACAGTAAATTGATAAAGGGAAATATAGGTACTTTTAAATAGTGATGCCTGTGGATAGTTGACTATTGGTATTTTATCGATAGTTGACGTCAATAGAATTGATAGACTGTCAATACTACGGATTGATTACATCCAGGCAGTACTATTGCATAAAAGCAATACCTAACTATCAATAGTATTGTTGGTTTGTACTATTAAGTATTCTGTGGTTCCGATGAATAATCGATCGAGCCGAATAGTATATTATCTTATCAACATAATATACTGGACCGATTTGCGTGGAGAATATTGGGGGAGGCCAGCAGTGGACGTCTATTGGCAGAAATAATATTATTGTCTTAAACATTTTTGTATGACGTTTTTAAGTGCTGTCTATAAGCCTATTCAAATACAGATTATTTGATTTTATTTGAGTCAAAGTTTCCCTCTGGCTTAGGTACAGTCGAGTTCAAAAATATGTATACACTTTAGGACCTTGTCACAATACATATTTATAAGAAAGTGGAAGTCGTTTCTTATACATATTTACTGTGACAAGGTCCTAAAGTGTATACATATTTTTGAACTCGACTGTACTCGTATCTATCATAAAAAAGCCAATTCAGTATTTTATACCCCAGAAGTAGTTTATAATAATAAAGTGTACCCTTAAAGGAAGTAGATAAACCACAGAAAAAAAACAGGTTCATTTCCAAGTCCGCTCTTAGTGAATAAAGCAAAAACACTATCACACAAATATGGCCTCTTTACTTGAATAACGTGACAAGTCTAAACACACTTTGTTTGGACTTGTGACGTTATTCAAGTAAAGAGGCGATATGTACAAAATACATCAAAACAAGGATAATAAACCTACTTTTTGTTATTTTCACACCCTACACTCATACACATTCACGCTCCCATACACATGGAAGGGCGAGTCAATCGTCAGTCATACACAAACACGATAAATCTTTAGTCGTTGTTTGTGTTATTTTTCATAGGTTGTAGTGTTAATGTGTTAGACTATGGGTGACGCCAGGCTTTGCTTTTTATTTATTTTCTGTTCTAACATAGATATGGCAGTGCAGTGGTTTCTGAGGTGGATGTAGATTCGATAGTCGAGATAATTTTTAAGAATATCGCAGGCTTAAGACGTTATCAAGTTTTAGGGCCTATTTCACAATATAGGTACGAATAAGTGTAACATAAAAAATAAAAAAAAACTTTATTGAAAAATCATAAGAACATCAAAATACTTATACTCTATTTATTAAACTAAGTGAGCAGATTTAAGTTTGTTGCCTATACAACATAGGCTATAAGATACCTATTGCTACCATTTTTTTTAATGGCTGCTATGCGTCGTCTAGCGAACACAGTCGATTCTGCCAATGTCTAGTTGATAAAGACACGACGTATAAACACTGTTGCTCAAATAGCGTAACTCACTTTACGTCTATGAGTTGGACAGATAGAAATCGCAGGCAGATTCGACCTTTATTCGGGAATAAATTTTTGGTGTAACGCTACAAGTCATATGTTATGACCAATGACATTCCAGTGGAATGTCATTGGTTATGACAGTATTTATTATATCGCCTTAAATGGGTCGCCTCGACCGGAGTGATACCACGGCCACACATGTTGCAGGTATTTTTTGGCAGCAGGCAGCGCTTACCATCAGATGATTCGTCTGCTCGTCTGCCACATAGCACATAAAAAATATTCTCGGACAAATATTGGTTGTAGCGGGCTTAGTAACAATATTTCATGCTTTATATAAGTTAATGAGCTACATTCTAACAGAATATACAGGGTGGAGAAAATATTGGATCCTAGAGGAAAGTTATCTTAAATACTTATATCAACACATTTTACTGAAAAAAAAACCTTTATTTTTTAAAGAAACAAAACAGCATTCATAGTTTTTTCAACATATCTAAAATCGAACAAGAAAAAGCAAGATTGCCTTTTTTTTAATCTACCAACCTAATCAAAATTACGTAATAATACCTAATTTTGACTACCTGATGACCTAACTAATGATAAAACTCCAAGCAACCTAGTTCATAGTAGCAAGCAATTTGTCCATGGGCGGCTGTAGTCGTTAAACATCAGGTGACCCGTCCGTTCGTCTGCCCCCTATAATCATAAAAAATCTAGAACGTTTGATAAAATAAAACGGTCAAGGTTTTTAGTTTTATTTTTCCTGGTTCGAGTACTAGACCAAAAAAACCAAATTCAAAAAACATTTTGTGCTGTTTTATTTATTTTACATAGATTGTGCTAACTTAAAGATTTAATGTATTTTCGCTCCAGGCCCCAATGTTTTCTTTCTCCCTGTATACTTCTAAACCTACATACAAAGCAATAATATGAATTGTATTATGTAAATACAGAAGTCTGGATGATTTATTGTATTCCAAGCCGCTACTCCGAGTTGATTGTTCGCCGCAAAACAAAATATTTGCCGCAAAGCTACGAGACTGGAGAAGAGATATCGACTCAATTACTAAAATTAAGTTGTTTAACAAAATATCTTTACCTGCTATTAGGTAAGTGCTTTCTTAAAATAGAGTGCTATATTTTGAGAACATAGGCGTTTCTGATTTTTTTTTTCAACGTAAAATAATCTAGTGATTTATATTGGGAAAGTGAGACGTACACGTATCACCACATGGACATGACAAAATTTATCTTTTATTGTATTTGTAAATTACTATTAGCATTAAATTCTGTAATGTGTTGTGCAATAAAGAGTATCTATCTATCTTTTGCCCGGCGAACAGCAACTTGTATTCTTCTTCGTTTTTTTTTATTTTAATGTTCTGTCGTATGTTCTTGTTTGTCCAGTCTGTTTGTTTATTTGTCCTATGTGTGTCGTGTGTGCATAACAAATAAATGTTTTTTTATCTTTTAACACGATTTCTCTATCGCTTGTTCCAGCATGTTGTGATATTGCAAGTGTCTCTGGGCGGCGGCAATCGCTTACCATCAAGTGATCCACCTGTATGTCTGCCACCTATAACATAAAAAAAGTTGATCAATTACCTAGGAAATTGATCAACTTTCGGAATATAAAAAACTGCAGTGAAAATTAATTATTTAAACGGTGCTAGATTTAGTATGGATGAGAGTGGCCGAAAATCAGGAGCAGTGACGTGCATTAGGGGAGACCTATGTCCAGCAGTGGACGAGTGTGGGTTGCTGATGATGATGATTATTATTATTTTGCTAAAATTGATTAGATTAGGTCAAACTATTTTCGCGTTTAGTCCCTTGATATCAATTATTTGTATAGAAAAAAACGGTCTACCAAAGTTGTGAATATCCGATACAACTTCACAGAAAAGAAGTACCACAAGAAATGCATGTCTCACGCGAAAACGTGATAGAATTATAAAGGGTTGAGCCCGACCTCCAGCAATTATTAATCGACAGCCAATGGCATTAAAACCCAATATTTCACTGGGATCTTGGCGCCGGCCCAAGAGCTAGGAGTGGATAGATCCGAAAAACGAATTAACAGCAAAAACATCCGTTAAGTGCGGTTTGAACTCTAGTAATGGATTCCGTAGGAAAATTTTGACAAAAATCGTGTAATTAATTAAGCGACCCGTTTGATAAGTTTTAGTACCCTCTGCATTTTCAAATCTTTAACAGAGAACCTTATTTTTGAAGACAAATAATATCTTAAACTGACCATGTCCTGAAATTTATCAATAGGCTAAAAATTAAGGACAAGTTCTCTTAAAGACGATTAAATAAATGTACATAAGTTGCATAGAAAAAAAAAAATTATTGTTTATAATTTTTAAATGTCATTATCATCTCAGCATGTTATTTCAGACAGTTACAACCAGAGCCATGGCTTCTATACCCAGGGTATACTTGAACCGTGATCCAGGATTTGGAAAATCAATTACAATGACTGCCATCTGACATTTGCCATCCTTAGGAACCAGAACAACTGGTTAGTTAGTGCTTTTCTGACAATTGATAACTGTCAGTGGCATGTTTCAGATAGACTTATCTGAAACATGTCGGTTCCCTCATGATGTTTTCAATCACTACCGAGTGAAATATAAGTAGGTACTTTTTATGGACTATTTACTATTCCTAGTCCGTAAAAAGTATCTATATTACAAATTAATCGTTTACCTAAACTAACTGCAGAACCCAAAAACCTAGAATGGCAAAAATATTTTTATAGTGCAACATTTTCCTCCCCACCCCCTGCGAATGTGTGAGTGTTGCCATTGCAATAACAAGACACACTTGGCAATCCCTTGTTCACAGTGAAAATAAAAATATTACTCTTACTATTCCTACTTATTGGAGAACTATATAGAGTTGATTCTACTCCTTGATTTTGATTACGTATCGGTATTCGATTCAAACTATTTTCGTTCAAATGACTTTGTTCTATTGACATAACACATTGAAAACATAGAAATCAGTGAACACAGAAACTTAGTAAATTAATTATCACTAATTTAATCAGATGCCACTGCGATACCACTGCCTCACAGAAAACCGGCGTGAAGCAGCCCCTGTGCTGTGTTTCGCCGAGTGAGTGAGGGTACCGGAGGCCCACTTGGGGGGGAAGGGGATAAAAGGTTAGCAGCGCACTTGTAACTCCACTGGTGTTGCAAGTGTCCATGGGCGGCGGCAATTGCTTACCATCAGGTGATCCGCCTGCTCGCCTGCTACCTATCACATAAAAAAAAAAAAAAAAGTAAGAAATAAGTGTATATTTTTCAATAATTCTGATATTTACGAACTGGTTCTCCTTTATGAGAATTATGAAAAGCCATCGCTACAATGTAATTCATCAAGCCCACTATGAATTATTTAAATGAATATTAATTGTAAACTAGTCTTCGGCGGTAAGGAAAAATATCAAAAGCGTAATTGCACGTTCTAGGCAGTCGTCGACACCTACAATTATTGAGATAATGATTCTATTATAATCCAGTGGGTCTTCTTTCAGGGTTCTGAAGGTCTAGTTTTGTAGACTTGGGAAATCCTAAGTCGTGTTTACCGTGTAGAAATAATATGTACTAGACTTATAATTGAATTTCCAAGTCGTTATTGCAAGTGGCACGGAGGTGGTGTGCCTATCAATAGACCATGCCGCTTGAAACAGTGACAAAAAGCCAATTAAGAAAGTGAGTGGCTATTAACCGCCCACTTTTCTTGCTCTTCCCTTCACCAAGGAAGCCGACGCCCACGCTATGCTACTTCATGGAAACAATCCCGTTGTAAACTATTATAATATTAATGTTTATTGAACAAAAACAAGTCGAGGGGTAATAACCACTCTAGGTGAATATTGTTGTATTCCTTTCAAAGTTAATGTGGTGCTTAGAAGAAGCCTTGATTTACTGTCTTAATATCACAAATGTATTGACCGAGCTGTATATTTTCATCCGTGATGCTATATTTATGTACCCATGTTAATTTATCGAAGTGGTTCATGCCACTTTATTTAATTGTTATGTAAGCTGTATACAGTATTTGCTGAAATACACGTGTATTTCGAATAGAGTTGCACGACAATGCATATCAAATCGTAAATAAATAACACAACGCAATTTTACTGATATCTATAAACATTTTGTATTGTAGAGTGTTATTTGTAAAGTGTGACAATTATATATTAGTTTGTGTCTAGTTTATTCAGTACCGGGCCATGATCTTGGGGTCCCGGGTTCGTTTCCTGGGTCAAGCAAAAGTATGTTATGAATTTTTCGAACATAGCTCGGGTTTGTGATCAGGCAAGCGCGTAAGCGTGGTGATTAAGCCTAATCCCATCATGGTAGCGATGACTTGATTTGCATGATGAAGGCCTTTGCCCCGCAGTAGGACAATAGTATTATAGGTTTCTCAGTCGTATATTTGTCATCACTTTTGCTAGAATGGTCGTGGCAGAGTTGCACATCCCAAATCATGATCTTACTCCGGCCTCCAGAGTAACAGTAAAGTATCAGCCTATATATTGTTCCACTGTAGTGCACAGGCCTTCATCATAGACATCAAAGTCATCAATACATATTTCGTAGTGATTGGCTTGAAATAAAATTACCATAAGATATTAAAGATACTCGTACGAAGTATCCATGAACTTAGTAAGTTCAAAAGTAATCTTAACTTCCCTCATGCACTCAACTTAACTTCCTATACAAGATAATATATTAAGTGTGTGAGTTTAGCGAGGCCTTAAGTAGTTTACTTTCGTCCCACAAGTTTTCTCAAAATCACTTCTACGGCTTAAGGAAATGAATATATTACTGAAATGGGGTAAATATTACTAGTAGCAAGTCTTTCAAATAAGTTTACCGTGGCTCATTAGTACCGTATCATAACCGATTAGTATCGTAGAATAACCTATCAGTACCGCACTGTGACATATTAGTACCGGACTGTAACCTAAGTACCGCACTGTAATCTATTGGTACCGCACCATAATCTAAGGTACAGCTGGCGGCACGAAAGCATGGTGATGACCGTTATTTTGCGCACTTGTAAAAAAGAAGACTTTCTATAAAAATTGGTTTCTGCGCACTCAAGGTCATTACCGCTGTTTCGTGCCGTAGACTATACCGGACCGTGATTTTGGAATCCTAGGTTGTCCGGTCAAGCAAAAAGCATTTTTTTTTACTTAGCTCGAATTTGTGATCACCAATCCGCATTAGGCAAGCGTGGTGATTAAGCCTATAAATGCTATGATGAAGGCATTTATCGAGCGCATTATACTGTGGAAAGCAAATATTTTTCCTTGTACCCTAGGAATCTAATCGAAAAAAAATGCATTCCCGTACAAATTCCAACAATCAGCTGATCACTTTTGTATGAAAGGAATGTAGAAGGGATGTCTTTTCGGAAATTAGGCCTTTAGATAATGTTCCTTGGGGAAAAATTATCTTTGTTTTCATCAGTAGGTATAATACCCTGGAGAAGTGAGTAAGACGGTTAAAAAAAACACAATGATATTTTTTTTTATGTGATAGGTAGCAGACGAGCAGGCTGATCACCTGATGGTAAGCAATTTCCGCCGCCCATGGACACCTGCAACACCAGTGAAATTACAAGTGCGCCGCCAACCTTTTAACTCCTTCTCCTCCCTCCCCCCCCCCCCCCCTCCTCAGAGTGGTATCACTCCGATCGAGCCGGCCCATTCATGCCGAAGCGTGGCTCTCCCACAGTTAAAATAGGTATGATGATAACGGTCATAATGTTATATTATGACGTCACCGAGCCTCAACAGCGTAGAACATTTGTGAACTTTTGAAGCTCTTTTACTTCTATCGAAAATACGTAGAAATCAATTAAGCTACGGTCTACGTAGGTATTCGACGTGCGCCTGGCCGGCCTGAGCCGATTTAATTCACTCGCTATTTGCGCTAGTTCCAATATTAGCTCAGAGACTCCGTACCCTGTACTGATCGGTGAAGAATTCATTTAATAGTATAATGAGATCATTCAGAAATAAGGAAAATATTTCTATTTTTTTGTTGCACTACAGGGCGTTCAATATTGGAAATCAAGTCATCCCTACTATATAATGGCATTAGGCTCAGGTGGTCTACACTACAACGCCAAACGATATCGATTTATTCGTAACGATACGACGAAAGCTTGTAAAATTTAAAAAAAGTTTGGCTGCTTGGTTTATTATTCTTCAGCGTGGACCATAAATGGCTGAAAAAAGTTTTTAAAATAACAAACGAAACTAACGATACCATCAGAGACGTCGTATGAATGTTCGTCGATTTGACGTTTGTGAAGCTGTCAAATTCAAATATTCGTATTTTAAGCTGTGTTAGAGTAGGGTTTTTGTAAGAACTGTCGTATTGTTACGAATAAATCGATATCGTTTGGCGGAGTAGACCCCCAGACACCACGTTTGGTTATGGATTGTGAAACGTAGCTCATGTTGAGAACATTTTAAACATAGGTTTGCCCGAACTAGAAACCGAACCCATGATCCGGTCCGGTCAGATATCATGATCCGGTACCTTACCCACTGACCAGACCTATTGGTGGTTGGTTTGAGTTAGGTTGGTTGACGAGTAGTTATTTCTTACCTTATTTTACCTTCCATTATATGAAAATATCGCGGCCCATGTACATTCTATTTGCAAAAGATTTAGCATTTTGTAATTGGACATAGTTACGCAAACTAGAACCAACCCACAAAAAGTTACATTCGAGATAATTAAACTTTTGATATCGAAAATATAGTGGAGAGTCTATTAAAATAATGTAACTCGATTTCATCCGAAATGAGGGTTGGTTCTTATTTGCAAAACTATGTTTAATTTAAAACAAATTTAGCGTGTCCGTTTGGCTTCCTACTTTGATGATTAAAACATTACTTAGTGTAGATAAAAATAGTGTATGAGTCTTCAAATAACTTGGTATTAAAACGCTGGAGAACGCTAAAAAGAAATTGCCAAGACTAGGTTTTTTTTAATCTCGCTCGTGGTTTATTAAATCTTATTGTATGACAACCACATAAACTATGTACTATTATAGGAAACTAGTTGAAAGAAAGCGTGCTGCTTTCTTTTGGTCTGAAATCGTGACCACTCTGCAGCGGTGTTTTATAGGGAAAAAGTGATATTACATTTTTTGTAAAGAACAACTTTTGCTAAGGGATCGCACACAAAAATAGCATAGATATTACGTCAAAGGACAAACGTGTTTGATATAACTTAAATACAGATCGAAGGAATCAAAATTGTAGATAAGGCAGCTTAAAAAACTTTCTGAAACGTACCGGTTTCCATACTATGTTTTCTCTCACTCCGTAAGTGGCAGAAATACTCACATAGTATTTATTATTTACTAATGGCCCACCCAAATATTATTTCGGGACCCAGTTCCTCTCTATAGTAGTTCCAAACTATACCCAATAGATGGCTCTAGGTGTCGTTTGCATTGCACCAGTGTTTCGTGTTTTCGGTTTACCTATAAGCCTTGTCGTTGTCTTAAGGAATTACTTTTTTATAAAAAGTGTGATAGGTGGCAGACGAGCAGACGGATCACCTGATGGTAAGCCACTCCCGCCGCCCATATACACCTGCAATTTTTTTTTTTTTATTTGATAGGTAGCAGACGAGCAGGCGGATCACCTGATGGTAAGCAATTGCCGCCGCTCATGGACACTTGCAGCACCAGTGGAGTTACAAGTGCGCTGCTAACCTTTTATCCCTTTCCCTCCCCGGGTGGGCCTCCGGCAAATCCAATAGTCACAAGCTCTGCCAACAGTGCCAACCTATAACCTCCTTTCCTCCCAATTGGGCCTCTGGTACCCTCACTCAATTTCTATTTTCTCTTTTCTTTCTTTCTTTTAGTAACCACTTTCGACCATAAATAGTCTTTAGATCATACGCCATTCCACACTGAAAGCGTTTGTTTAAAGTATTCTTCTTACAACTACAATACCTACTACATAATATGATTGTAGTTGTACTAGAACAGGTTCAAAGGGATGTAGTATCGGACAAAAGCAAGCACTAGTGTTATTGTGTTGCAAGTACCTGTATTATTATTAGTCTAGAGAACGGACCGCTCGACCGGCAACCGTGTTACTGTGTCCGGGTAGAGGATAATGTGGTTATAGAGTCCTACAGTCTTAAGTGTAGCCACATATATCAAAGTATACAAAACTGTCAAATTTCTTCAATCGGTTTGTATAGGGAGTCCCAAAAATCCTTCAAATAAAATGTAAATTATGCGGCAGATATGCATAGAAGTGACAACCGTTGGGGTAAACAAGTTCTGGAGTGGACACCGCATCTCGGTAAACGTAGTGTAGGACGACCTCAGGCCAGGTGGAGTGATGATCTGCGCAAGAGGGCTGGCTGGAGCTGGATGCGAGTAGCCGAAGATGGATCAAAGTGGCGAGCATTTGGAGAGGCCTATGTCCAGCAGTAGACTGCAACAGGTTGATGATGATGATGATGATGAATATGTAAATGTTTACAGATACAGCACATACACGGGGAAGTGCTGATTAATGGCTATCTACAGCGTAGTCAGCGAACATTCGTGAAACCGCGTCTTCGGCGTCGTTAAAAATCGTTTTGAAATCTAACCGACAATCTTTCTTTCTCCTTCTTTTTAATGTATTATTATTGTATTATTATTTATACAGGGTGTATCTGTGAACATTTACATCCCTTAAACAACGTGTTCTATCAACCATTCTAAACAATATTTGTTCAACAACTTTTCTAAATTCTTCGAAAAAATTTTCGACTCCCCATACAAAATGACCAAGTCACGTGACCGAATTTGTATGGGAAGATGAAAAATTTTTATGCGAATTTTCAAAAGTCATTGAACAAATGTTGTTCAGAATGGTTGGTAGAACACGTGGCTACACTGTTGTAAATGTTCACAGATACACCCTGTATATATTATTGTATTGTAAGAATTTATTTGCAGTACCTAGCGTCGCCAGCAGTTAGCTTCGACTACTCGTACGCTAGCTTGCACAGTGTAACCAGTCTTTCTCCTGATTACATTATCAACACAAACGCACGTGTTACGAGAAATGTTTGGATCCGAAAGGTATAGCGCGCTTTGGTTCCACGGTTTATCTACCCATCTTTAAGCAGGTCAAAGGTGTTTGTTTTTGGTGCTACAGTAGCAAACTGCCCCTCACTCCCCATCATCTCGTAAGTTACTGAACAGGCCCGGCTAAGCGTTCACACACGGTTCCGACGACAAATCACACAGGTATAACGGTTGTTAGAGTTTCAGGACTTTCAGGTATTGATGTAGAATTGTTTAGGTTGAAAAACAACTTGACATTTATGAAATTACTAGCGGCCGCCCACGATTTCGTACGCGTGGAGTTAATTATTGAGACTTACCGTCATATTTTGGACAATCCACACAATATATTTTTTAAATTGTAGCCTATGTGTTATTCTGATGTATATGCTATATTGTGGTAAAGTTTCATTCAAATCCATTCAGTAGTTTTTACGTGAAAGAGTAACAAACATCCATACATCCATACATCCATACTTACAAACTTTCGCTTTTATAATAGTAGTAGGAGTAGGATGAAATACTTACTTGTGCTATTATTATTATTATTGGTATAGATGCTTGGGATTTGACGGAATGACGTCACGTAACGCGGCGCGACAGCCGGGTGTCGCTTGGGTGTTCAGGAGTTAAAAGCCCGTCGTGTCCCACGGCTGGGCAAAACCCTAACCCTCCTCCACATTTCACGATCCTGGGCGACTACGGTCCAGTTGGCGCAATAGGTGTCGAGCTCATCCCGCCATCACCTCCTCGATCTACCTCGTGGCCGCCGTCGATTTTTGGGTTCCCACTCTGTGGCTGTTCTGGCCCAAAAGGTGTCCGTCATGCGGTAGACGTGTCCAGCCCAGTCCCACTTCAGTTGAGCGTCTCTTTTGGTAACGTCCGTGATTTGAGTTCTAGAGCGCAATGTAGTATTCTTAATGCGGCTATGTATGTGCTAATAGATACTATGGAAATTTGCACCTTAAACGTTCAACTTATTTATATGAATAAAGTCGGTTATCTATTATTGATTTAATCACTCAAAATGTTTGCGTTCATGTTAGTTTTTGCTTGAGATTCCGGATTTTCCTAGTTCAGGCAACCAACTAAAAATATTATTTATTATTTGTGTGTTGCAACCTCCAAGGTCAAAATGATGAAACAAAAACCCTCTAGAAACCGCAATGACCTCACCACTTACTAGATATTAGATACCTCATCAATATTAACTATTTTGGCTTCAACCAGAGGCAACAAACACATCTTCTTCCGAAGAAATCACGATATCGGGAGACAGGCTCAGACAAACACGATAAATCATTTGTCTATGCCCGTGGACTATCATTGACTCGATAGATAAATAGCGAGGCGTTAGGATTTATTATCTACTAGTTGAATTATCTTACACTTTTCCTAGGGGAGGGGATGAATAGATTGGCGATTGGAACCACGGAATTCGGGACCGCGGTCCTAAATTGTTTGAATGGGTCGTTACAACCTAATAAGGCTTTAGATTATTTCGATTAGTTTTAATTTATTTTAAAGCACCTACATACTAGAGAAGCAAAATATGAAGTGGATGGCTTTAACACCTATGTATTTCAGCCAAAATACTTATAGCGTCAAAGTATTCCGTAAAATAACAAAAAATTTAAATTCCGTAAAATCAACCTGGAGTCCATTTTTTTTTCCAGGGGAAACCATCATGGCCTTCACCCTGCCACATGTGGGGAACAAGGTAGTGTGTGGGACTCTAACCCTAACCAAAACCCCTGGGGTGTCCATCTCATCGCAATTGCGGTCGGATACCCTACAGCCGGGACTGGGCCGTACCGCAAATTGCGCTCGCCACTTTGAGCCAAGTTTGGCGCAATGCAGCCCTTCCCAAAAACGCGACCTACCAGGACACCCACTAGGATTTATTCCCTCGCGGAGTCGTGATACTGAGCAAGCCACTCCCCAGTAGTGGGCATGCTCACGTACTCCGAAGCCCGTTTAGTCGCCTCTTACGACAGGCTGGGAGTACCTTGGCAGTATTCTTAACGCCCACAAGGCACGAGTCCACGCAAGTCTTTATCAACTTCATCCCTCCGGCAGTACCTTGGTCGTCCTAACGGGCCTTCGACCCGACCATTTGGCCATCTCAGGTAAGCTTTTTTTGCCCCACGGTCTTCTCCCATTCTCTCGAAGTGAGGTAAAACAGTATCAAAAGAATTGAAACCACAAATCGTTACATCGTCACTCATCCGCAAAAATTACTTTCACTAAAAGAAAACGAAGGTACCTACATAACATAATAATGCAAATTAAACCAAAATTTCCTACCCAAGAGGGCATCAAAGGCCTCTTCATTTCCAAGTAATGAGCGATGAATAAAATGCAATGGAGTTAAAATTTCCATAAACGCTTCAGAACTTAATACATTTCGTTTTATATTATATTTTAAAAATGATTGCTTTTGAATATTAAACTCAATAACTTTTACAAGTGGAAAGTGGTTCAAGTTTTTCATCATAATATTAAATGGAATTGAAATTAATAAATCGATTCAGTATCAATGTTTCATGAAATATGTACTCATTGATTTTAACATAATTAATGTGTTTTATTTATAATTTCCCTGCAATGTTTTCTGATATCCATATCATAAGTGTTTAAGCTAAGTACGATGTTGTAATGAGTTTATTTATTCCTAGTGGCTCGTTCTCACTTCGTTTCGGGACTTAGCTTAGACCAGCACCGATAGATGGCGCTGGGAGTAGATTACTTGTCGCAAGTGTTTAGCTTTTTAGTTTTCTTATATTATATTATTACCTAACAGTAATAGGTGGACATCAGGTTTAGCAAAATAAGAAAGATATTTAGTGATCATTAAAACATTCATAAATCATCATAACACATAACACGACGCCGATACAGAGAAGATAAAGGTTAAAAATAATGTTGGTGCTGATGATACATGTATTGAGACACGTAATATACACGGTTTATATAAAAAAAACCCTCATCAATTGACGGAGACGTCAGTGAACATACATACTCGTAAAAAATTCTTTACCTATACTCTGATTCATAATCATGTAAAGTAAACTGACAGATGTCAATGTGTCATCCTAATACATTCTCACTCAATTTGACGCGTGCAAAATGTCAAAATGCATAGAAACTTGTCATTGACATCTGTCAGTTTACTTTACATGAAGCGAACCGTCCTCTTAACATTGTGTCGTCTATATGTGTTTGTTTATTTGTTGTTTTGTTTTGTTTTAGATGGTGTTAAAACACAATTATTAATAATATCCAGAAGAGCTATTCTCGTCACACCGGTCAATTTTATTTTGTACGTGTCTCTTTAATCACTCGACGTTGGCAGAGTTAAAGTGTGCTTGTGATAGCGCAATAGCAGCCATCCCACAAAAAAAAACTTTACATGATTATGAATCAGAGTATACATACTGACGAATTGGGAATCTCCTCCTTTTTTTTGAAGTCGCTTAAAAATACCTGCTTACTCAAATACCGCAGGCTCACACAATACCCCCCAATACACAACCCCATTTCCAATGCGGGCCACATTATTAATATTCAACATGCGCGAAAATGATTTAAGACGGGTAACACCATCAGTTTGATATCTCCCCCCACCACAGGGGGATCTCCTACGTCAGGACTCAGATGTGTCATTTGGTTTTAAATAAACAAAGAATTCGAACGTGCTGAGAGATGTTTCGAAATAAAATGTTCCATGTTTTTGATTAAGGGTTAAGGGCAAGGGTTATCGTTGTTATAAATATGGAATTATGAACTGGTGATGTTACGGAAAGATACCTAGACAGATTATAAATAAAAAGAAATCCATCAGTACGAACCGGACTACTCCTAGACACCGAACTTTGACTTCGGAGGCGTCGGTCTTAAGGATCGATTGTCGATCCAGGGACGTCGACTAATCCTTTTTACCATCGATTGATTGGTTTAATTTTTTTTAATTTGAGGACAATCAAGATGACCTCTCACTCCACCTGATGGTAAGCGGTCTTGAGATCCAAATATGAGATTGACATTCACAAAAGAACTAACTAATACCTACCTATTGGGACTGTCATCCTCACCCTGAAGGCCTGCTGAGATGCCGTTTCACGCCCCGCCTAAAAAGCCCAGGATTGTAAGGAAGAAAACAGATGAACTGGAAGGGCATTCCATGGTTTGATAGCTCGGGGCAAGAATGAGGAGCTAAACCTCTACCTGTTTGTAACACCTATAAGTGTACGATGTATTATTTTATTAGGTTACGGTACAGTCTCCAAAAATATGTATACACTTTAGGACTTTGTCACAATACATGTATAAGAACGACTTCTACTTTCTTATACATTATGTATTGTGACAAGGTCCTAAAGTGTATACATATTTTTGGAGTTGACTATACGATACTAAGAGGTTCCGTTACGTACTTAGACCTTAGACTATGGGGACTTAAACTGAATAAAGAGCATTTCTATACAAAGTACGGACCTTCAAAAAAAAGTTTGTTTCTTTCTTAATGCCTCGGAAGTTGCTCATACCATTAGATGTGCCGTGTTTGTTTGTCCACTGTTAAAAAAAAACTGGCTGACAGCAAACAATTCCCATGCATAAAACCGACCAGAGAGTTACGATACGTACATAATCGTACATTCCCGTGTCATTTGTTCTTCCCGTGACGTTCTACACACCTGCCCTCAGATTTATCTCTTCTACGTGATTTGGTGATACCACAGTGTTTAAAGCCAGTGGTTTGATATGTACTCTATAACGCGTCCACTTAAGGAGCACTTAGTTTCAAAAATATACATTGGAAAATTCTTCATTCATAAGAGGAGGCCCACCCGGGGGGGAAGGGGATAAAAAGTTGGCAGCGCAGTTGTTACTCCACTGGTGTTGCAGGTGTCCATGGGCGGTGGCAATTGCATACCAGCATGTGATCCGCCTGCTTGTCTGCTATCTATCACATAAAAAAATATGTCTATGCGGATCACTAAACTTGTAAAATTTTTTTTGGAATAAAAATAATATTTTTTTTTATTTTCTCACCACTATAAACAAACAATGCACTACTCGTAGTATAAAACAGTAATTAATTAAAAGAAGATGTTATTGTGGGAGACTGATGCCTAATCTAAGCATAAGAGCTTGTATGTCAGGTCATCAGGGTCTCCCCCCTTATTACAATTAAAGAACTTCATCTACATTTTTATCACACTACCTTAATGGATTAAATATGTCAAATCATATAATCTACCGATGGTATAGCTGGAGCCACAAAAGTATAGCGATGACCGTTATTTTGCGCACTTGTAAAAAATAAGACTTTCTATGAAAATTGATTTCTGCGCACTCAAGGTCATAACTACACTTTCCTGCCGTCATAATTTCGATTTACAGAGGATGAGCTTTTAGTAAAAATTAGGTTTTGTGTGAATAATAACACTTGAACTAAAATCCATGATTTAAGAATTCTTGTAAATACTAATACTGAGACAACTGTCGTCTGGGCTTCGTCCGTAGCTCAGAGGAAACAAGGCAACCAACTGGATCGTGGATAACTTCGTTTTCACGTCCTATTTCTAGCTACCGACTACTTTTCTACTATGGAAATATCAGCTTTGAAAAATAACATTTAAAGATCTAGAGTAAGAACTGACCTCGGTCGCATAGTTTTGTTAGGTCTCACTTCGTTTCGGGGCATTAGTTCCACTGTCTACCAATAGATGGCGCTGGATGCTGATTGCATCGCTCTAGTGTTTTGTCTTTCCAGTTTGCATACCTATAAGGTTTGTCGATGTCTACAGAAAGTATCTCTTAATAAATGGTATAGAATATGGTAACTATAGCTCGACCTTCTTCACTTTGAACTCGCAGAGGCGGGGGCGGTAGAGGGTGCGGTAGCGGATGCGGCAGCGGACGCGGTAGCGGACGCGATAGTGAACGTGGTAGCGGACAAAACTCATTACTATGGCCCCGAATGTGTTGTATACGTGAAAAAGTGTGTCTGTCTGTCTGTATGTGTTGTATTTCTGTTCTGTCTGTATGTATGACGAACTGACGTGATTTTAAGTGGAGATAGTTGAAGGGATGGTGAGTAACATAGGCTACTTTTTGCCCCCTTATAAACCAATTTAGGGAAGTGAGCAAAGCCACGGGCATAAGCTAGTAACTCCATATAACTTGCTTGATACCTTATTCATCAAAGTCAGCGGATAGTTTAGGCATAACCGACGACACACACATAACCCTTCCTCTTTAACTTCGCCGTAGTCAGATAAAAATAATAAAACTCCCGTCTTTTAACGAGAATAGATTTATTTTATCGAAAATTCCACCGCTGCACATAAACGCTTTACGATGTCAAGTTATGACAATGAATCTTAATAAAATCAATAAAAATTTGAGGAAAACAGTTTCATAAAAATGAGGGCAGACATTTTAAGACGCCATTTATCATAATACTAAAAGGGTGTCGGTATACATTTGTTGAAGTCCTAATAGTCTAAGATCCGAACTTAAATCGACCTTCACCGGGCTGATAATCGAATGAAATATCCTTTATGACAAATTTTATATACTAGAAAATATATTAAAAATAGGTTTGCTAAAAAAATCCTGGACAGGCCATTTTTAATTAATTTTTTAAAAATTATATTTAACTAAATTTTGCAACATTAAGGTAATAAGAAAATTTTCATTCTTTCTTAAAGTACAAAACGTATAGAATGTGCCGCCATTGGGTTGTCTATTATTTACCTGGACAGAGTACTTGAAGGTAACTGCCATCGACATACCTGTTTATACCTGACAACCGAGTACTCTAGTTAAATATTATTTTTAAAAAATTCATTAAAAATAGTCTGTCCAGGATTTTTTTAGCAAACCTATTTTTAATATATTTTCTAGTATATAAAATTTGTCATAAAGGATATTTTATTCGATTATCAGCCCGGTGAAGGTCGATTTAAGTTCGGATCTTCTACTATAAGATCAAAGGAAAAAAAATCGGTATCATGGTTTCATTTCGGATGACTGGTTTTCAAAATACAAAATCAAAATATCCTTATTTGGTTTAAGCCCTTTACAGAACATTTATGAATGTCAAATTTTGTAATCTGCCGCTGATTCGGAAGCTTTTCATCTATCATCATCAGCAACTCACGCTCGTCCACTGCTGGACATAGGTCTCCCCCAATGCACGCCACCGCTCCCGATTTTCGGCCACTCTCACCCAGCTCACTCCAGCCAGCCTTCGAATGTCGTCATCCCATCTTGTAGCAGGGCGTCCAACACTACCTTCATTTATTTTTTCATCTATACTTTTCTTTATGTGACAGGTGGCAGACGAAATCACCTGATGGTAAGCGATTCCCGCTGGCTATAGACACTTGAACCACCAATAGGATCACAATTACCAACCTAAACCACCTTTCCCCCCGATTGGACTTCCAGTACCCTCACTCACTCGATGAAACACAGCGCAGGCGCTGATTTCTGTCAGGCCGTGGCATTCATCATTTTGGTACATTCATGCCGAAGCGTGGCTCTCCCACGAAACAATAGGGTAGTTGACTAATATCGATGTAGTAAAAAATATTGATACTTTACCAAAATATTGGTAATAAGAACCAATAGCCTAAATTTTCAGTTAAAAATATAACGTCTAGCTGGTTTTGTGAGCATTCAAAGTTTCATGGCAAGTCCATTTTTAAAGTTTATAATATTATAAAAAAAAATATATCATTGAACTACCCACACATTAAACACAAACTTTTATTATAAAACTATGTACATAAACGAAACATTTGATATAGCTACCAAACAAAATTTGCTAGACGCGCATACAAGACACCAGCGTGTGACGTCACATGTTGGTAGCCATTTGTATAGAGCGTTTTTGGGCCCGCGTAAAATATGTGCTCTTAAAGTTGTGATATCTCAGGTAATTCAAATCAGAATCAAATAATTCTTTCAACAATGTTTCTTTAATAGAGGGGTCTTTTGTCTAAACACATAAAAAAAAATAGTCAAGTACCCTATTGTTAAACTTGAGCCAAAAGCCCTTAGAAAGTTGGTCTCATACAAATTACCAAGTTTGTTTCAACCGAGCCTTGGTTATAGTAACTAATTATCTTAAAAGAAAAAATAAGAGATGTATTAAAAGAGGATATAAGAAAATAGTACAGTAGGTAATTTAACACTTCTCAAATTGAAAGATGAACATTTGTTCAACTTAATATTAAACCGTAATCGGTCAGAACATAACTCAAAGCAGAGATAAGGGACGATTGTCTTGTAAATTAAACTCTATTACTTTGTGATAAGGGCCAGTGGTTAGTAGCATTGAATGCAGCTGACCCGGCAGTGGTGCAACGATATTCTACCGGCCAGTTATGTCTATGAGATGTTACTTGTCTGTGCGCAGAGAGTAGTTGGGTTCAGAGATTTTTTAGTGATAGGTAGCAGACGAGCAGACGGATCACCTGATTGTGAGCGATTGCCGCCGCCCATAGACAGTAGAAGCACAAGTGCGATGTCAACCTTTTGAGCCTCCGGTACCCTCACTCACTCAACGAAACACAGCGCAAGCGTTGCTTTACGCCGGTCTTCTGTGAGGCCGTGGCATCACTCCGGTCGAGCTGACACATTTATGCCGAAGTGTGGCTCTCCCACATTTTAGGTGATACCACCAAACTTGGTAAGTATTCGTACATTTTGTACTTGCACAATCTTTGATACGAAGTCTGTCAGTTAAAAAAGTCAATAAATGAATAACCGACTTGGCAAAACATGGATCTTATTACCACTTGTTACGGTAGTTGCGAGACTAGGTTTTTTCGACAAGTATTGTTTTTGATGGGATTACTTATTAAGATTGGATTAATTAATACCACGATCTAGTGTAAATATTGTCTCTGGAGTGGGCTGCTCTGTCCCGCTTGTTACTGAGTAGATCCCAGTGTCCAACACACAATATCTGCAGTAAGTCGACGAGAGCAGGTGCCACGGCCTATTCATCCGAAAGCGTGGCTCTCCCACGGCAAAATAATAAAATAAATAATGCTCCAATCAACCTGGTTTCAAACTAGGCAACCTCTGTACTAACTATGAGTACCAGATGACGTTAATTAATAGAAGGCGCCAACCCAGAACACTCAGACCCAAGAAAACTTAGAATATGTAGTTTCCTAAATTGACTTGGCCGGGAATCGATCCTGGGACCATTCACGCTTTGGGCGAACACCTTAGCCACTGCGCCATCGAGGCCATCAGATTGAGATGAGATGAATACCACGATCTGCCGGGCTAACTTGCGCACCACGAGATAATTTCGTCGACACTCGTATTGTTTCGGCGCAAGTTGCTTCTCGCTCACCTGACTGAGCGATGAGCGGGATAGAAGGATGCGCTCACGTGAACGAGAGTCGACAAAATTTTGTCGCGGTGCGCGTGTTAGGCCTACTGGTGTAAATCTTGTCTCTGCAGTCGACTGCTCTGTCCCGCTTGTTACTGAGTAGATCCCAGTGTCCAACACACAATATCTGCAGTAAGTCGACGAGAGCCGGCGCTACAGCGCTTTCATTTGATGGCCTTTGCAAACATTCGTTATTTTATACAACTGGTAATCAAAAATGTGGCAACATATTGTTTTCTTTTTAAACTTTCGCGTTGCATTATACAAATACTTCATACTTATAAACGGGACTAAACGCGACTAAAATTAATAAGTACATTCTAGCACTTACTGCTTGACGTTTCGACTGCGTTACAACAGCCGTGGTCACAAGCGAACTGCTTGTACTAGTACTAGTTAAGTACCAGTCCCGTTTATATGAAGTATTTGTAACATGTTTTCTTAGCTTTTAAAATATACTAGAAGAAAAACGAGCAGATGGTCAGACATCTTAAATATTTTTAGTGTAAAATGTATTTACACTTTTCAAATAGTTCTTCTTTGGATGCCTCTTCAATCTTGAAGGTTGGCCGCTAGTTTTATTGATCTTCTCACTATCTTTCGCGAGATTGAATATTTGTTCCATGCTAGTGAAGTGATTCCAGTCCACTCCCGCATATTCCGTAGCCACGATTTTTTCGTCCAGGACGCCTCTTCCCAAATAGTTCCAATAGTTAATAATGTAATTTTCATATTATTAATGTAATCTATCGCTTTCCCGGTTTTATTAATAATACCGGTTGCCCACGACACAGGACTTCTCCTAGTGTAGAAACTACTGTAATGCTCAACAATGCTACATGTTCTTTGGATAATAAAACTATTTGTACTTGTATAGATTTCCTTACGTAGTGTTCCCTCACCGCCGGTAGAAATACGCACATACGCTCATGGAAGGCGTATTCATTATCTACTGAGCTTATTAAATTATTACTTAATACTTAACTGCTTTTTTTAATACAAATAAATTATAAATTAATTAATAAATAAATAAATTCATACAACATCTCATACATTGACCTGACTCCGTACTAAGTAGCTTATGCACTTGTGTTACAGATATCAGAAAACAGAGGATCACAAATACAAACTAGAAGTGAAGAAACATGATTCTTGACTTTCTATCTTCGATACTATTTAAAAGGGGTAAATTCTATAGGCAACGACTTTTCATCTTTCCCTAAATGAAGCAAGCTATGAAGTACCTCATTAGAAAAAGACAAAATATAAAATTATAATGTAGAAGAATCTGATCTGTTCTGGTATTACGCTTCAGCATAACGAGTAGGTACTACTTATCTTTGTACATCACCTAATCATACTTTGATTAGTAAGTGACATGGATACTTAGACAACGGACGAATTATTGATCTCACCCTATACCTATCATCACTCAACGCTAATACCTACTACAGACCGTCTAAGACACCGCAACACATAAATCACCCATAAAATCAAGAACCAATATCAAAGACTTCATTTCCGAAGACGAAGCCAAATTCGTGCCAACCCCACCGCAATACTGGCTCTAATTCCAGACGATAAAGTGTAAATTCCGCTAACAGATCCAATAAGTGGCGGGAAACAAATACATTGAGTTCCCACAAGCCCAAAACATGGGTAACAAGATTCAATTTTCATATTTCAGCAGCTCAGTTGCACCATGGCAAATGTAAGAGCGGCGCCGACTGCCGAATCCGTGATAAAACTGCCACGGGGTGGCATACAAGTGGGGTGGAGTCGCTTCTACGTAATGCGGTCGTTTTATTTTGTACTAGCGGCCTGCCCACGACTTCGTACGCGTGGAGTTAATTATTGACACTTACCGTCATATTTTGGACAATCCCCACAATATATTTTTATAAATTGTAGCCTATGTGTTATTCTGATGTATAAACTATATTGTGGTAAAGTTCCATTCAAATCCATTCAGTAGTTTTTACGTGAAAGAGTAACAAACATCCATACATCCTTACAAACTTTCGCCTTTGTAATAGTAGTAGGACTATATTACTAGCGACCCGCACCGGTTTCGCTCGAGTGTAATATTATTACACACCCGTGCGAAATATGGGCGGGTCGCTGTACATACAAACCCCACTTTTTGAATCACTTTGTCTCATCATGATTATTCAAACTTCACTGTCCCAATCTTGACAGATTTTCTTTGTTAAACAGGATCAGACTTTATTTGTTAAACAAATTCACACAACATCTCACACATTGACCTGACTCCGTAATAATTAGCTTAAGCTTGTATTACAGTACAGACATCAGACAACAGAGGATTTATGCCCCGGGGTCTGCTTTCCGGCTTCAACTCCTTCACTTTGCACGGTCTTGGTTATCCACAATTTTAAATGAATTGGCAAGAAAGTCGTCCTTTACGACATCAAGCCCCCAGCGGCAGTGGCATTGGCACGCATGTCGTCCTTTACGCAATCAAGGCGGCAAATCAGCGGCAGTGGCATGATGACAGAGTAAATCTTTAGATGTGAGATAACAGCGATAATAAATAGATTTTCGTAAATCGAAACTTTGAAATTTTGCATATCACTATCTACTCCACGCTCACCACAATTCCTTTCGTCACCCGATATTACTTTAAGGTCAGAATCTCCGCTGTGCTATTACCGACTTTATTCCTTCCTCAATAAGGCTTTTTCAAGCCACAACTAGATACAGCTTTTGTTCTAAGACAGAAATCGCGTCGTCTTGAGAATAGAAATCAAAATTAAGGTGACCTCCCGTTCCTCCGTTATCGTTCGTACGAATGTGGAAATTTCAGTAGGATTCCTTAATTTTAGAGCTCCAACTTAGCTGGTCGACATTGGTTCTATATTTTGCTGGTACTTAAGCAAATACTAGCAGTTAACTTTTATGGAACTATTACATATATTCGGGTTAATAAAGTTATGTTTCTATCTCGTAAAGTCGGTTTTAAGGTTCGAGAATTTTTCGATTCTGCTTTGACTTGTAAATACTTAGAATGTATGTATTTACGAGTAGGTACACAGTGTAAAGACGGGCACTGGGCGGAATATTAAAAACTAAACAAAAAATTATAATGATTAATAATTTTTTTATATGTTTTTTCCGTGGGAGAGCCACGCTTCGGCATTAATGGGCTGGCCGGAGTGATAACACCTCAACGAAGACCGGTAAGAAGCAACGCTTGCGCTGTTTTGTCGAGTGACTGAGGGAACCGGAGGCCCAATTGGGGGATATGGGGTGTTGCAGGTGTCTATGGGCGGTGGCAATCGCTTACCAGTGATCCGTCTGCTCGTCTGCCACCAATTACATCTATAGTATTTAACTTCTATAAACAACGACAAGGCTTATAGGTAAACCGAAAACACGAAACGCTTGCGCGATGTAATTTAGCACAGCGCCATCTATTGGTTCATTTCTGAATTACGGTCCCGAAGCGAAGTGAGGGCGGGCCACTAGTAAAAAATAATTAAGAAGTTATGTCGAACCACTGTCCAAATTAAGACTGTGGTACTTGGATATACGCCTTTTGAGGAGATATTTTACCTACATTTAGGTCGTATGCAAATTATAAAATGGTAGTAAAAAGCTTTGTTCGATTAAATTTGGAGGCCGCAGGTCTGAGTTGCTAAGTAACTATTTCTATCCTTAAAATAAATTTAAAGAAAGCAATTGTATTCTTTGTTGAATACTTTTTGTCGTAGAATAAGCAATACGAATAAACTGGCGGTATTTAAGTACATTTAAGGTCACAACTTTTGCATATCAAAGAGCTCTGTAACGTGCGTGTAAGCCTGATTTGTACATATTTGGTAAAGAAAGGAAAAATGATCCTTCAAACAAAAGAAAATAGTTTAATCAGGCGTCCATTGTGAAATTAGGCATCATGACCGATATACTACTCCACTCACCACATATCCTACTTATAGATATTACAACCAGACAGAAAAGATAATCTGCCTTACCATGAGTTTGAAATACTATCCTCGCTATCGAAAACTATCGCTTTGTCTCTTTCATTGTGATACATTTGAAAGAGACAGAGCAATAGTTTTGGATAGCGAGGATAGTATTTCAAACTCATGGTAAGGCCCTTGATACTGCTATTTATTTTACTTTACTTTTGACCTCCTTCACGGCTTCAAAACCGGGCTGGCCGTAGAGTCTACCTGCAGATTCTGTAAAACAGAAGACGAGACACCCATGCACATTTTCTGTCATCGCGTTGCCCTCGGGCACCCAAGAAGCTGAATCCTGGGCAGCTACCACAACAGCCCGGAGGATGTTAAGGCTATCGCTTCCAAGGCTATCACAGTTCATGACGTCCTTGGGCCTAGGACAGGGTTTCTTAAACTTTATGCAGTCACGGACCACTAACTGAATTCAAAAACCTCTACGGACCCCTGTCAAAGAATATTTTAGGAAAAAAAAAACTTTATGTAGTAATCAGTTTTATTGCACAAAAATCTTTTATTTGTAGTTTACTTACACTTAGGCACTAATACTTAATTAGGTAACTAACTAGTGAGAAGGATGCTCTTGTTTGAAGGGCCCGTGCCCCAGTAGTGGGGACGTAAATGGGCTGATGATGATGAGCTGCTGCGGACCCCTGACACTCATGTTACGGACCCCTAAGGGGTCCGTGGACCACACTTTAAGAAACCCTGGCCTAGGATGATTTCTAGAGGGAGCGGAGGACATAATAGATCAATTTGGTCTTAGTGTCCACTCGGATACGAACGCTCCCAGACGTACAAATAAAATAAATATGGTGACCTACTTTTCACATTACTATATATGCAACTGGGTAGGGTAAACACTTCTTTATGGGTTCGACAAATCAATTCTAATATTATGGACGAAAGTCAGCATTTTTGCTGATTCATGATGGAATAACAACATTAAGAGATTTAGGTCTTCTTTGTATCTACACAAATGTTATTATGTAATGCGTCAGTTTGTGAAAATAATCCAATGGGTATGAGCCAACAGACAAAATTATAGATGTCATTATAATTTTAACATAAGTTCTCATTTTTGCTTAGCATCAGACTAAGGTTCTTGTAACGGGGCAATTTCAATGGTCATGTGCAAATATATAAGGCTAGTGGCCCGCCCTCACTTCGCTTCGGGACCGGAATTCCGAAATGAACCAATAGATGGCACTGTGTATAATTACATCGCGCAAGCGTTTCGTGTTTTCGGTTTATAAGCCTTGTCATTGTCTATTAAAGTTATCTCTTTATAAAAAGTAATAGATAATAGAAGAAGTTGTTATGTATTTGCTCATTACCATTGAAATTAATTTCTTTCTAAAGTGCGTCTTAGTAATTATCAATTACACCATTCTTTATTCTTTCGGTTTGGTTGAAAAGTTAAAAAAACGCACCACTAAAATGACGCCGAAAAATTGTTTTAAAAACTTACCCAATGATTTGCGGAGATTTCCTCAGAATAACCTCGTGATGAACTACGAAGGAAAATCAATCTATTGCTATTTTTGAAGGAATTATGTCTATATTTCAAATATTTCCCACTGAAACGTTAAAAGACGGGTTCAAACTTCAAACAGAAATCAAGAATATACAAAAATATGCAAACGAAATTTAGTGCAAGTAACGAACCCTGTGTAACTGGTACTCCTTTAGGAATCTCCCAATCACGACTTGCCAAACTCATTTTTGGAAGTTTATTGAAAATTTATTCAAAAGACAGAGGTCCCAAAAAGTTGGGCATAACTTTACACTCGGAACTTTGTCGAACTAAATTAGGCTCGTTATCATGATCAACCGATGGTTTCACATTTATTAACATTTTAGAGGATTAGACGACGTTTTAATTTTAATTATTAAAATTTAAGAGTCATTAATTTTGTCTCGTATTCATCGAAATCTTTGTCAAAACGGAATGTTATATTAGTTTCGTAATAATTCGTTTCTTAAGAAACTATATTGAAATCCTTAAGCTAGCATGGTACATTTCAAGAATATTTTCATTTATCCCTCATATTTTATAAATAATGTACATTGTAAATATTTTTAGGTAGGTACTTCTTTATTTTCAAGTTACTGTAATGTACTGTAAATACAGTTTTATGTTGAAAAATTCGAGGAGGAGTTGGTATGAGGACAAAAAACATTGTGGTAAAAATTTTGACGATTAAAAAGAATACCTGTCGAGTTTCTTACCGGATCGTGTCTACAGGATCAACTTTCCGATTTCGGTGGTAGAAGCGCATTATGTCTATTTATTTTGTGGTTTATCTATGTATCAATTAACAAATATATTTAATTACATGTAAATCAAGCAACAAGCAAGTTTGCGAGTGCTGTGCCGCTCTCCAAACCAAGGCCTATCTCCTGGCATGCTTTTGTGCCCGAACAGCTGCATATTATGTACGTCGAAATCCTGGAGGTCAATTCTCGGTTTTCGCCTTCTATGTCGAGTCGACTTCGTGGAACGCATAGACCAATAGGAGTCAAGATAAGGAATGTCGACTGTAATCTATGTTCTCCTATTGGTTGTGCGCTCCATGAAATTGACACGACATAGAAGGCGAAAATCTAGAACTGACCTCCTGCATCCTACCGACAGCGCAGTCACGGCGGAGTATTGGACTGAGAAAATTTAACAACTTAGTGCTATCAACACAGAGAAGAAGATTACTTACTTAAAAATACTAAAATAGTTTTAAAGTGTAAATGCTGTATAACAAACCTATGCAAATAAAGTGTTATTTGAATTAGAATCCAACAGATAAGTAAACACTGAAAACGATTTCGAGCAAGTCAAATTCCAATTCTCATCCCAATTTCCAAGAAAACATCCTTAACCACCACATCTCGATTAACCCTTACGTGACACAAAGTACCCTCCCGCGCCTACAAAAAGCAATTTTCTCTGAAATATCGTTTGGAAATTAGTCGGGTTCGACTTAACTGTGTTTTAATTAACGAGTGCGGAGCGGCAATTGATTAGATTCTCTTAATGTTACGCAGTTTGGCGACCACACGGCTCGTATTAGGGGCATACGGGTGCGAAGATACTTAAACTCTAATAAATCTTTAAATAAATGACCACAAGTATGACGTATATCAGCCTTCATTTGACTCAACCATATCAGGGGGAATGAAGTGACCCGTCAGCGCATAGCACCACCACCTCAGGAACATTTGAGTGAGCATGACAATTCTGATTTTTTTTTTTCTCTTTATTATCACTTAAAAACCTAAATAACATTAAATAGTATTTAACTTAGCACAGAAAACCACTACGGTTTATAATTATATACTAAGTTGATATTAAGTTTTACGCCGATCAACATTATTTTACGCAATTAAAAACAAAAAAGCTAAGAATTGGACAATTACTTTCATTATATGTATCAATGTAGTTATAATAAATTGTTAGGTATAGGTAATACATAATAATCTCAAATATTAATGAGGGAGCTTAGAAAATGTAATTTAAGCTTATATTTAATATTTTTATCTGTTAATTCATCCCGTAATTCCGTAGGTAGTTTATTTACTAGCCTAGGGACAATATAATTAGACGTTTCGCCGGCCGTATTCATTGTGCGCGAGGAACGAGTTGCATCGCAGCTGACGGCGAGCCACCGCGCGAGTGTATACCGGGTGTACAGTTGGTGGCCGATTTATCGCTATAAAGAAAAGTTTTTTCAATATAGAAAGTTTAACCTGAATATGGACAGGCAATACATTGCAATGTTTAAAAAGGCCACTATGATCGTCACTATATTTATTACGGATTTATTGGTACAATATTTATTATATTCTAATTTGGAGATCATAAATGAATGTGCGACCGTAGCTGCACAAACCGTACTGAATATATGATTCAGCTAATGAATTATTATAGCATGATTTTAACTTTATAAGGGATTCTATTTTTAAGTATAATTATATTTGCCAAAAACGGTCTAACTTGTTACACACATGTTCGACGTGATTAAACCAGTTAAATTTGTTGTCAATTTGAAGGCCTAAATATGTTGTGATTCTTCTCATATGCTAAAAAAAATACTAACCTGTAACCTACCTGCCCGTACCTGTGTACCTTTTGTTTTTTTTATTTTTTTTTTATTGCTGAAGTGGGCAGACGAGCATGCGGCCCATCTTAAAAAAGGACATGTCATAGCGACCTTTGCTGCTTATTGTTATTTTATGTCAAAGCAACTAAACATAGGATTTTCATTTATCTACAATTAAACAACAAAAATAATACCCAATAATTAATACAGGGTAATTTCAGAGGGGGCGGGATACTCAGAATCTAATATTGAAAACCAACTACGCAGATTTATTTTTTATTTTTCCGGCCTGAAAGGGTTACAGGTATTTCACCTTGTTTCTTCCTGAATGACAGAGACAAAAACGTGGGAAAGGATCGATACGATATACTGCATAACCATAACAAACACTTCGATTTCAAAGACAGCTCGAGCAATCTGCTTTACTACATTCATCATCATCATCAACATTTCAGCCAATAGACGTCCTCTGCTGGACATAGGCCTCCCCCAAAGTTCTCCACACAGATCGGTCCTGTGCCACCCGCATCCAAGGGATTCCCGCTACCTTCACTAGATCGTCGGTCCACCTGGTGGGAGGCCTGCCACGGCTGCGGACTCCTACACGCGGCCTCCACTGAAGGACATTTCCACCCCAACAGTCGTCTGTTCTCCTCGCAAACCTACACTACCTACTTACCTCGCTTTACTACATTCAACATCATCATCATCATTTCAGCCAATAGATGTCCACTGCTGACATAGGCCTTCCCCAAAGTTCTCCACACAGATCGGTCCTGTGCCACACGCATCCAAGGGATTCCCGCTACCTTCACTAGATCGTCGGTCCACCTGGTGGGAGTCCTGCCACGGCTGCGGACTCCTACACGCGGCCTCCACTGAAGGACCTTTCCACCCCAACGGTCGTCTGTTCTCCTAGCAAACCTACACTACCTACTTACCCCGCTTAATCGCTTTACTAAATTCAACATCATCATCATCATTTCAGCCAATAGACGACCACTGCTGGACATAGGCCTCCCCCAAAGTTCTCCACACAGATCGGTCCATTTATTACATTGCTTGGAATTAAAACCGGTGTTGTATCATCGACCAAGCCGTGTGTATCCGCTAATATCAGCTAATTGCTGATGTAGGTAATTAGCATTGCTCGTACGAACAACTTCTTATTGTTCAGTTCTATTTTAATTGCGTTAATACATAATTATCAGGTTTGAGTGCCGAAGTTTATGTGGGAGTTAACAGCCGTCGCTATCTCAAGAACATGAATGGAAAAACATTTTTTTATGTGATAGGTGGCAAACGAGCAGACATCATCTGAAGGTAAGCGATGGCCGCCGCCCATACTAGACATCCGCACCAATAATAATAAAAATACAAATAAAAAAAAGAAGTGTGGACCGGATTGGACTGGAGTGGAGACCGAGTACTAAAATTTCCGTCTGTCTGTCTTTTTTTTAATAGATAATGGGCTTGCCATTGGCTTCATGCTCCAGAGTTCAGAAGAAGCCTACAATGGCGCTCCTAAATAATCGCTAACACAGAAGTGGAGACTGCGTCTTAGTAAACGTAGTGTAGGACCACCTCAGGCCAGATGGAGTGACGATCTGCGCAAGAGGGCTGGCTGGAGCTGGATGCGAGTAGCCGAAGATCGATCAAAGGCGAGCATTTGGAGAAGCCTATGTTCAGCAGTGGACTGCAACAGGCTGATGATGATGATGAGGAATACCTACTAGTGCGCTGCCAACCTTTAACCGTCTTTCACCCCAATCGGCAATCTCTCTGATCTTGTTTGTTACGCTTCGGGGCCGGCTCGACCAGTGATACCACGGCCTCACAGAAGACCTGTGAAGCAGCGCCTGTACGGTACTGGAGTGGATGTCAGTGACGGTGGGGGATAATTGGTGGCAGCTCACTTGTAACTCCAATGATGTTGTAGGTGTCTAAAGGCTTCGGCAATCGCTTACCATCAGGTGATCCGTCAGCTCGTCTGTTACCTATCACATAAAAACTACTAATGTGTTTGAGCCATGCTTTTGCATGAATGGGCCGGCTCGACCGGAGTGACACCACTGCCTCACAGAAAACCGGCGTGAAGCAGCTCCTGTGCTGTATTTCGCCGAGTGAGTGAGGGTACTGGAGGCCCATCGGGGGGGAAGGGGATAAAAGGTTAGCAGCGCACTTGTTGCATGTGTTCTTGGGCGGCGGCAATTGCTTACCATCAGGTGATCCGCCTGCTCGTCTGCTACTTGGGATCACCTTTTCAAACGCTTTCTGTGTGTATCTAGTTACTATATCGATGCCTTTAAAAAACATACTTTTAAGGAACTATATCGATGAAACTAGCGCTGCCAACCAATTTACACTTATTGTGGCGACAAATTATAATATCTATCTATACCATTTATAAAGAGATAACTTCTATAGACAACGACAAGGCTTATAGGTAAACCGAAAACACGAAACGCTTGCGCGATGTAATTGGACACAGCGCCATCTATTGGTTCATTTCGGAATTACGTTCCCAAAGCGAAGTGAGGGCGGGTCATTTTTAAATAAAGTAAAAATTTGCAGACATAGATGCAAGTAAATTGGATTTTTCAAGATGCAATACAATATTTTTAATACGCGAACAATAATGTTAATTTTTGCTCAATAATAAAATTTTATCTAGTCTGTAATGTTTTACTTTCTTAAAAAATATCATATTGTCGCCACAAAATATATTTTTTTATTGTATTGTATTTTGGTAATGACTATTTTTGGATGTTTCGATATTAGTATGTCATGCTGTTCACACATACTAGTGGAGTTACAGCCTAAAGTTATTTAATTAAGCATGTCTCCCTATAATGAAACCACTGTACCTATCTCTGTTTTGTGTGACAAATAAATAAAAAAATCAGCGTAAATTGGTTGGCGGCGCTAGTTTCGTCATTGTAGCCCCTATATTTTCTTTGTCTAAAATGTCAAAGGTTACATTATAAATGTTTACTTTGCGACAAAATGAAATCAGTGCTTTATAGAGTTGCTTCCGTCTCCCACTAAAAGCCTAATATTTAATTTATGTTTGCAGTGCTTTTAGCAGAATATTTTAATAGTGAATTAATAGGGTTTGTTCGGGAAAGTAACACCGCCTTTTGATTTTACTTAATTGTAAAAATAAAAGACATTTTCAGTGTGGTAGTTTTTTTTATATTTGTGATAGGTGGCAGACGAGTGGATCACCTGATGGTAAGCGATTGCCGCCGCCTATTGACACCTGCAACACCAGTAGAGTCACAAGTGTGCTGCCAACGTTTAACCCCCCTCTAATTGAGCCTCCGGTACAATCGGCGAAATACAGTGCAGGCGCTGCTTCACGCTGGTTTTCTGTGAGGCCGTGGTATCACTCACTGCATTCATACCAAAGCGTGGCTCTCCCACGTTTAGTTTTAATAACTCTTAAAGTAAAGTTTTAACTGGCGATTGCGAAGTTTTTAATAGCATTCTAGAGACTTAATACCCCGTGCAGTCATTTAATTTATAGGTATACAGTCTCATACACTACTTTATCTACTCTCATGTTTTAATCTTCAATGTAAGAAATCAATGTGAAATACATTTTATAAGCATCATAATTAATTCATTCTTTCGTCAGATAAGTGACGAAAAATTTGTATGCAGTAAAACAAAAGACGCGCACATCACGCCTTAAAAAGGTATCCTAATTAAAAATAATAATTCTAAAACCGTGAAAATTTTATTCGAAAATTCAAATCCACGGTTCTACCAACTTGCAAAAACCGTCCTAATCTTATTTTTAATTTTTAAATTCCAGCCAGTTGTTCGAGATTCAAACTTCACACTTCAAAATCATTGACCAAAACAAATGAATACCTACTCCCCGAATGCAAAATTTTATCATCAAAACACGTCAAAGTAAACAAATAATTAAATAAAACCAGTGACAGCATAACAAATGAACGAGACACCCTTGCATCCAGGTAAGCACGACATTTAATTAAAATAAATACAGCAGTCATAATTTGACCACGTTACGGGAGTGAACGGGTTTCGGCTTTATACAAAGTGGTACAAAATGTTGCTTTGTTCGTTGGTTTTCAGTTAAATATGTAAAATCCTAAGTTACTAGTAATAATGAGAATACAACGCCCCGTTGAACTGGTATGAGTTTAAGTACCGGGCAGTGAACTTGGGGTTCTGGGTTTGATTTCCAGGTCGAGCAAAATTATGTTTCGATTTTCTTTTAGCTTGTGTTTGTCACCAAATGCTCATCAGGTAAGCGTGACTAAGCCTAATTCCATAATGGTAGCGATGAATTGATTTCTATGATGGTGGCCTGAGCCCTGCAGTCGGACAAATGATCATCATTATCCACTGCTTGACATAGGCCTCTCCAAATGCCCGCCACTTTGATCGATCTTCGGCTACTCGCAAAGTCTGTGAGGAGCTGGCTCCAGCCTGTCCTCTTGCGCAGATCGTCACTCCATGTGGCCTGAGGTCTTCCTACACTACGTTTACCAAATTATAAGCTGATACATTTAGAATAGTTATTTACACGATTACTACCTTGTTTTTTTTTCTCCATCAAAAAATAATCATAACATATCGTCTAGATGTTTACTAAACCGTCGGAAATCCAAACAAACTACCACAAACACATATTTAAAATCAACATGAAGTGGAAAGCTGTGTAAGGGATTACATTGAATAAATAAGTAGGAAGGGCCTTAGGAGTTTGGCCTTAATCCCTGGCGAGCGTGAGGCTGCATGGGACATGCGAAATCATGTTTCAGTGCGATTTACGATAATAAGAAGGGTTTCAGACTAGCTTTTTTATGTTCGCTTTTATACCATACGCGTGTTTTGTCAGTAATGCCCCAATAATGCGCTGCGTTGTGTCGACGCAGAATTAATGCGTGATGATCCATTAGTGCGTTGCGCTGCGTTACCGTGCGTCGCCCTATATTGCGTTGCGCTGCGTTGCCTTGCCTTGCGTTGCCCTATATTGCGTTGCCTTGTATTGCCCTATAGTGCGTTGCGCTGCGTTGCCTTGCGTCGCCTTATAGTGCATTGCGCTTCGTTGCCTTGCGTCGCTCTATAGTACGTTGCGTTGCGTTGCCTTGCATCGCCCCATGTATTAAAAATATGTGAAAACACAATTCACCATTAACGCTGTGACGAAATGCGCACTAACTCACTCATAAGTACTTCATTCGGCAATGTACTGCCGCGCTCAGAGACGTTGAAACCTTAATTGTAAAATTTAAAAATATTTGCCTTCATATTACTAGACATAAAGATTATCCATAGTTAAGATAATGAGATTTATGGTCAAATGACTAAATCCTCCAAGATGGCAGCCGTCAGAAAGTGAGTGTCAGGTTTTTTTTTTATATTTTCAATTTATGTTTACATTTATTTGACTTTGCAACCCTTTCCCATCCTTTCCATGTGGCCTAGCCTTCAGAGTCTGTGAGTTTTTGTTTCTCCAATTTCATTTTTGGCTCTACTCACTGAATCATGGTTACAATTTTCAGAAACTATCCTAAACGTGCAGGTTTGAGCTGCGCTCGCTGTCGGCGCCAACGGCTACACCTGCCACCGCTGTTTAAATAACCCTACCGGTATTGTACATTACGAAAACTTCCATGACATTGATTTTCAAAGGACCAAAGCAAACAGGTATTATTCTGGGAACAATACGCAAAGCTGGGATCGCAATTCACTCAGAATTAAACGAGTCGTTTAGTAGACGAGTTTGCTTTTAAAGCCTGGAGTTTCGCCATTGTGGCGGCAAGTCCGGAGTAATTGTGTTGTTCCAACGGTTTTAAATGATCGACGATTGGACAAAGCGAGGCGTTTCTTCCCTTTGATTAAAATCGTTTGACACACAGTAGCGGAAAATAGAGAGACAGAAATCCAGCTACCTACGTTGCAAGTTCAACAATCTACGCACATACAGTAATCTCCCTTTCGGCCGCATTGGCAACCAAGTTTGACAACCAGTTGCCGAAGAAGAACTGGCGTTCTTGTTACTCAACCAGTTGCCAAAAACGATAGGTTTTTCTTTTTTCGCTACTGGTTGCGTACAAAGAATTATTTTATTACTAAGGTTACGTAAGACGAATTTTCATTCTCAGTTCGCAACTAATAAGTAGATGATATTTATTCCTTTCGCCTGCAAATTCGGGATTTTAATCGGCGTGGTTCAAGATATAGATAACATTTATTGGCCACAAAAACACAGAAGTAAAATAAAAGTATCATCAGCTAGTCACACTATGAGAATGCACTTGGTGATATGGACCCAGGTTGTCACGAAATGGCAGCCTTTAGACGCTGTTAGACGGTAGTCGTCCAAGGTAGGCCAAAAAGAGATGGCGTGACGACCTGCCGGGCTAACATGCGCGCCACGAGATAATTTGGTCGACACTCGTATTGTGTCGGCGCGAAGTTCTTCTCGCTCACCTGACTGAGCGATGAGCGGGATAGAAAGAAGCGCTCTCGCGAACGAGAATCGACGAAATTTTGTCGAGGATACGCATACCTTAGGCCAACTGGACCAATACTCCAATAACTGGCAAACGCTAGAAAAGAATAGACAGCAGTGGAGGCTATTAGGGGAGGCCTTTGCCCAGCAGTGGGACGATACGAGATAACCAAAAAATTCTACCTACACCTTGACAATGGACGGATAAAAGCAACAGACAGAAAGACAAGACTAATCTATAAGGGTCCAGTTCTTTGCCATTTGTCTACGGAACCCTAAAAACGAAATGAGATGAAAAATCTGCTGTTTTAGATTTTTCCACTTTATTTATTTTGATCGAGGATATCTAGAATTGATGGCTTTGGTTGTCTACGTAAACAAATGGCCTTTTGTCCACATGTCTAAGTCATAATTCAAGGAGGAGACGGCGTCTGCTTTCAATATGTTTATTATTCAATGCTACTGGGACCAGATTTGTTCGATCGCGAATCGATAACTTCGATCAACGTCGATCGAAGTTGTTTGAGTGGTCTGGTAGCTTTAATTAATCGACTACTTCCATTTTGAGACTAAATTAATAAGTGTGAATCCTCGCGCCTCGGTGATAAGTAAGCGCTAATCCGATACCCACATAGCCTACCGAATTAGCAAACTGAAGTGGCAGTGGGCTGGTCACATTAGCCGCAGAACTGACAACCGTTGGAGCCGTAAAGTCCTTGAGTGGAGACCGCGACTCGGCAAACGTAGTGTTGGACGCCCTGCTACAAGATGGGATGACGACATTCGAAGGCTGGCTGAAGTGCAGCTGGATGAGAGTGGCCGAAAATCGGGAAGCGGTGGCGTGCATTGGGGGAGACCTATGTCCAGCAGTGAACGAGCGTGTGTTGCTGATGATGAATCCGATACAGCGCAGGACAATTTAAAATAATAGTTCCGTGTTAAATAATAATTCGAGATCCACTTACCATTTCCGTAACAAGTTAGGTCAGATCCGTTTAACAAATTATCACCACCCTGTAAGTATATAGTGAAAAATAAATTGCCCCAACTAATGTCACATAATGAAAATTTAAAACGACAAGGGGAAGGTAGGGGTAATATAGGGGTACTAAGAATTCCTTTATTAAAGCCGTAAGTCTAGAAGTAGCCGCATTCTAACGGACGATTGGAAACCCCTAGAGTCTTCTATTTTAGGATATACTTACAATTATAAATGTAAGACTCAAAGTAGTTATGAAATAACAAAAATATGTCGGACAACCTACTTGGGTTTTCCGAAATTATGACAAGATCCGTTTGACATTGGGTTTTTTTTGAATAAATAAAATAATAAATAAATGCGCCAGACAATCACACAAACCAACCTGGTCTCAAACTAGGACAGCTCCTGTATTATGAGTACCAGGTGACGATAATTAATTGGGGGCGTCAACCCAGAACACCCAGACCCAAGAAAATTTACGAAATGTAGTTCCCTAAATTTACTTGACCAGGAATCGAACCCGGGACATTTCGCGCTTCGGGCGAACACCTTAGCCACTGGGCCATCGAGGCCATCTTGCCTTGCCTTGGACTTGCCCTTGGGTTCATACTCTTAGAGTTGAGAAAAACCTACGTTGGAGCGGGCTTACCCAGATGTAGCCTATTCACTCTAGTTTTAAAATAAGTATTGTACTCATTGGTGAAAACAGACGTAGAAAGAGTGAACCACTTCTGAGCGGTGCGCAACACAAATGAGGACGAAAAGTTTTGTACAGACAGCCACACATCAGGTTACCACAACCTGTCAAATTTCCTCAATTGATATTCATCCTAATCTGTTTGACAGTAAGCTGAGAGTCGATTGAAGAAATTTGACAGTTTTGTACACTTTGATGTATGGCTGTACGTAGGTAGGTACGTAATCGAGGAATATCAGCTACCAAAAGAGTACTGAAAAGTATTGAACGATACAGCTACAAACATTCACCGATCCAGCAAATGCTGAGTTCCTCTCCAATTGCTAGACATTTTGACATCTCACATCAAATATAAATCACCGTGTAGATGGACCTCAGTTCTACAAAACGCCATCTTGCCGATGTTGGACATAGATCTCCCCAAACGCCACCCCGCTCCCGATTTTCGACCACTGTCATCCAGCCGACACCAGCCAGCCTTCGAATGTCATCATCCCATCTTGTTATTAGGTAAGTATGTTTTGGAATTCAAGACAAACAAAAAACTATTTAATTTATATTTTATTATCAGCATTCTACGATTTAAAAGTTGTTTACATCATTAACGTTAAGAACTATCACAAACCTTAATTATTATTTACTTAATATTTGATTATTAGATATGTATGTAAATTGAACATGTTGATAAAACAGTTTCTTATTGGACAACATAATATCACAGTTGGTTCTTTTTATTAACATTTTCCGGTGGTGGAGAGCTGGGGGCTTACCACGAAGCCCTACTGTAATAAATGAGAATAATAGACATACGCGAAATATATCACTGAGATGGCCATAAAGATTCGATCTTGAATTTTGTATCCGCTGAATCATGTAATTCAACGACAGAAGTGAAATATCTTACGAGTATACTACTCTAGCCCCTATTTTATAAAATACTTTACAAAGATGATTCCGACACAAAACTCTTTCCAGCTCCTATTAACATTCCGTGTTGAAACGGGATAGCTTGAGTTTTAGTAAGGTAATTAATTTAGATCGCGTTTTGTAATAAGGTGTATAAGAACCTTGATACGCGGTTTAGACGTAATAAAAACATTAACACTCTTCTTTTGAAAAACCTCTAAAAGATACTCATTCAATAGCCAAAACGTTAACTGAAAGAAAATTCTCAGGAACAAGGCTTTACCACAAAACTGAAAGAAAATTCTCAGGAACTAAGTAAGGCCTTACCACAAAAAGGAATTGACGACCGGATCTTTATTTCCGTCTTTTTCTCACGCGCTTTACCGCCATCTGCATTTTTGTAATCTTTTGAGTTTTTTTTTATAATATAGGAAAGCCAACGTACCTATATTATAAAAAAAACTCAATATAATATAGGAAAGCCACTTACCATCAGATGAGACCAGAGATTGAGCAAGCGGGTCATCTGATGGTAAGTGAACCCCGCTGCCCGTGGACGTCAGCTACACCAGAAGGAGTGCGGGTGCGTTGCCGGCCTTTTGGAAAATATAGGCTCGTTTCTTGAAGATTTATTTGTATTTATCTATCTATCTTGTATTTGGATGCGACAAGTTCTCAATCATTACGGGAAGGTTTCGTTGTAGACCCTCTGTACTGTGTGCAATAATTTAGGATACAATGTATAGGTATGAGATAAGAGGGCTTAGCTCTTTCCTGTCGTTACAGTCATACATATTTACTTTATATTCTCCTTACACTAATTTAAAACCACATTATTTATAACAGGAAACAGTTATTATGTCTCTTTATAGCATAATTATGATGTGTCTATTTGAGGTAAAAACTTATACAAACTTTACCTGTTATTAAGTAAGTATACATTTTATAATGTACCTACTTTTTTATGTGATAGGTGGCAGACGAGCAGACGGATCACCTGAAAGCAATTGCCGCTGCTCATAGACACCTACAACACCAGTATAGTCACAAGTGTGCGGCCAACTTTTTTTAAACCCTTTTCCTCCCGATTGGGCATCCGGTAATTACTCGAAGAAACTCAGCGCACAGCGCAGGTGCTTTACGCCGGTCTTCTTGTAAGGCTGTGGTATCACTCCGGTCGGGCCGGCACATTCATACTGAAGGGTGGCTCTTCCACGGTTGACACGTTCTTGTTAAATAAAATACGAATTAAAATTTCTGAGAGTGAAAGTATAACAAGAAATGCTAATGTTAGTTTATTAGAAAACCTTATATATGGTTGAATTCAAATCACTTACGTCATTATTTATTTTCTATGATATGATGCCGTTTTATCCATCTTTGGTTATTATGCTCTAAAAGTATATTAATTATTACATTATTTATTATATTATTAGGTAACTTGCCTTCTTCACAGGGTATATCAGTTAACACGTTTATCTTTTTATTTAAATTTGGTAGTTATTTAAAACATTTTTGCAAATAAAATCGAATTTCACTCTTATCCAATTTGTACTCAATTTTTTTTGCCTGAAAGATGTTAATTCTCATTTGTTTTTACATGAAACAGAATTAAGTACAAGTAATAGAAGAGGTAACGTTTTACCGATACAACCAGTATAACTTTAAACCCCTTATTACAAAAACAAAACTGGCGATTAAAGGAAACAATTATTATTTCTTCTTCAAAATACGCAGGTGAGCTGTTGCTCTATGGTAGGGCACGAATGTCAATCTTGGACTTGATTTACTGGACAAAGTTCTTCTGTCTCTGATCGGAGATGATCTTGAAGGTGGATTCTGCCAGTCTGGGCATCTGAAATGAACAAAAATAATATTTATAATCGAGGATGTCCCAGACGATGGGTAGGATAACAGTATCAGCCTATATTTTGTCCCACTGCAAGGCAAAGGATCTCCATAATAGAAATCAAATTATCACTACTATGATGGGGTTAGGCTTAATCACCACGCTTGCCTAATGCGGATTGATGATCACAAACCCGAGCTATGTACGAAAAATTCGAAACATACTTTTGTCCCGGGGTAGTTTAAGAACCACTACACCGAACGGGGCGTGCATAGGATACCACATGGAGTGATACCACGGCCTCACAGAAGACCGGCGTTAAGCTGTGTTTCGTCGAGCGAGTGAGGGTATCCGGTACCGCTAATCACTCGACGAAACACAGCGCAATTGGGGGAAAATGTTTTTTTTTATATGATAGGTAGCAGACGGGCAGGCGGATCACTTAATGGTAAGTAATTGCCGCCGCCTATAGACACATGCAACACCAGTGGAGTCACAAGTGCGCTGCTAACATTTTATCCCCTTCCCCACCGATGGGCCTCCGGTACCGTCACTCACTCGGCGAAACACAGCACAGGAGCTGCTTCACGCCGGTTTTCTGTGGGGCAGTGGTATCACTCCGATCGAGCCGACCCATTCATGCCGAAGCATGTCTCTCCCACAATTAAAAGGATTAAAGGTTGGGAACGCACTTGTGACTCTTCTTTGTTGGAAGTGGTCAAAGATAAGAGTCGTATGATAGCGTTTACAGTCGGCGTCAGGTCAGGCCAATAGCAATACAAAAATAACACTTGTATCCAAGACATAAAGAACCAAAATCCAAAAAGGTTACTCCACGTGACACCCTGTGTACTGCCGCTGTACCTTAATGACATGACATGACATCATTACAGGGAATACCCGAGCTCAGTGTTAAGCTAGTTGCTATTTTACTACCATCACATATTGATGTAGATACGAGTAACCTATTCATTCCAATACAAAAACATTAAAACACACACCAATGATAACAGCTATTTAGTTACAAACAGTACCTACGTTTTATGATGAAGCAAGTTTATTCATGTAAAAACACTGAACCTAAACTAATTGTTTTTACGTTAGATACCTAATAATACGAAACGCCCCGTTGGTCTAGTTTTAAGTAGTTTTTAAGTACCGGGCCGTGATCTCGGGGTCCCGGGTTCGATTCCCGGGTCGAGCAAAAGTATGTTTCGAATTTTTCGAACATAGCTCGGGTTTGTGATCACCAATCCGCATTAGGCAAGCGTGGTGATTAAGCCTAATCCCATCATAGTAGTGATAACTTGATTTCTATGATGGAAGCCTTTGCCCTGCAGTGGGACAGTATGTAGGCTGATAATTTACTTTTTTTACCTAATAATTCAATACCTAGTCAATACCTAGAGAGCGTAGTGTACGGCCTCCGGCTAGATGGAGTAACGATCTGCGAAAAGTCCTTGGTATAGGCTGGATGCGTCTAGCCGAAGACAGGGTGAAATGGCGAATATTGGGAAGGCCTATGTCCAGCTGTGGACTGAGATAGGCTGATAATGTTTATATCTCTCAGCACTATGCTAAATGCAAACTGGTTTGATTTTTAAAAAAATTAAGGTACCGTAGACTTTGGTATATTCAATTCGACACTTTCACGGGCTCTCCAAATAAATGGTATTATCGCATAGATGATCACCACGCTTCTATTTCGATGGCGAGCCCTAACATAATGGGAGAGACGATGGCACATACACTCCGATGGCTCGGCCATGTTGAAAGAATGGTCAGATCGGGGCGCCAAGAGGGCATATCTTGGGCAACCTACTGGTCGTTGGCCAGTGGGGCGCCCGCGCTACCGCTCTGGCGGGATGTAGTGGACGCGGACCTACAGGAATTGCAAGCAGGACATTGGCGACAAATAAATAAATAAATGCGCCAGACAATCACACCAATCAACCTGGTCTCAAACTAGGACAACCCCTGTACTATGAGTAACAGATGACGATAATTAACTGGGGGCGTCAACCCAGAACACCCAGACACAAGAAGACTTAGAAAATGTAGTTTTCTAAATTGACTTGGCCGGGAATCGAACCCGGGACCTTTCGCGCTTCGGGCGAACACCTTAGCCACTGCGCCATCGAGGCCGTCTACAAGCTGCACAAGACCGAGACAAATGGCGACATCTCGTATCGGAGGCTAAGACTCATTTTGGATCGTTGAGCCATCGAAGTAAGTAAGTACGCTTCTATTACATAAATAAAACAGATGGACAAAAAAGTAATCTTATAAGCGTTCCGAGGTTTTCTTTTTGAGATTCAGGACCCAAAAAACACCACCAACAATACACAAATGCACAGCATTTAAGACCAACCATAAGTAAAGTTTCATAAAAAAAGGCCCCATCTTTTTGAAAGGATTAAATCGTCACGACTGTTTTCAGATCGAACGATAAACAAACGCACCATGTGTGTATAGAAATCTTTTACACTTGTTTACAACTACAATAGCTACTATGAATGCGTCACGGTTCGAACGTCACAATAAAAAATATACGCAAGAAAAAAATTAATGACAATCACATTGTATTGTAGGATCACGGAGCTAAGGGGATTCACGCGCGACGTAAGGAGAGGGCTTGGCCACACTAGTGGCTTTGGTGGCACTACAATAACAGATGAAACGTATAGAGGTGTCGATTTTCGATCAACAAAAAAAAAACTATTAAGTGTGTAGGTACCATAAAATAACCACGTCATATTATTTCTTTCTATGTTATTCCATTGTTTTTTTTTTATCCAAACCACATTTCTAAGGAGGTATATTCTAAAGATAATCACATGGGTTAAAGGTAACTAAAAAGACACAACACTTGCGCGAAGCTATACACTCTTAGCGCCATCTATTGGTACTAATTTCGAACCAATACAGTTATGAAACGAAAAGTGGGCGGACCGTTTCCTTACTTTGCATTAGCTGAATTATTATTTTAAGCATTCAAGTATTCAAGTATTCAAGTATTTATTTGCAACTAAGTGTAGGTACAAAAGGTCTTACAGCTATTACAATTTGTTCTTATAACTTAGCAACCTTTTACAGGTATTGCAAATGACTAGAGTTACTTACTGAATTAAAATAAATAATTAACAAAATTATAAGTAGGTTAACTAAATTAAAGTTTAAATGAGATCATTCTCGTGAGATACTTATCATAACATAGGTACCATTTTCATTGCTATGTATTATTATTATTTATCCAAATATTCATTTAGAGAATAGATACATTTATTTAATAAAAATTGCTTCAGTTTCTTCTTAAACGTTATGTAGTTTTTCTCAACTTTAATGTCTTGCGGCAGTTTATTATATAATTTTATAGCCATGTAATAGGGACTGGTGTTAAGCATTTTTATTCTTGAGCATGGTAAGTGTAGTCGATCCTTAAATCGAGTGTTTATATTATGGGTGTCTTTTATTTTTGGAAAAAGGTTTTTGTTTTTGTATACAAATGTACATAGGTCGTGTATATATATAGATGGTAAGGTGAGCAACTCATATTTAGTGAAATAGGGTCTACAGCTCTGAGTGTTATCTATTTGAGCAATTATTCTAACACATTTCTTTTGTAGGACAAAGAGATCGTTAAATTGCGCGCTACAGCCCCAAAGCATGATCCCGTATTTGAGCCAGGAGTACGCATAGGCATAATAGGCTGACAATGCGGTTTTTGTATTGGTGCAGTGTTTTATTTCAAATAAGGCGTAAGTAAATTTTGATAGTTTAGTTTTTATTTGATTTATATGATTTTTCCAGTTAATATGTGTATCTATATTTAGTCCGAGTAAATTGAAAGTGTCAACTGTATCTATTGGTAAGTTTTCAAATATTATGTCTATATCTAGCGGGGGTTTATTGTAAGGTCTAAACTGCATGATTTTTGTTTTTTTAAGATTTATTTCTAGATTGTGTATTGTTAACCAAGATTTTACTTTTTCTAGGGTACTATTGATGAGAGTATGGTGGTCATTATTATTTTCACATTTTATTAAAATAGATACATCATCGGCAAACAATATGGGTAACGTAGTTTCTTTGTCTAGTAGTTTTGGGAGATCATTAATGTATAATAGAAAAAGTATGCAGCCGAGTACGCTACCTTGGGGTATAGGACACGTCAATCGTTTTTCTTGAGAGGTAACCATTCAACATTAGAAATGTACTGGAAATTAATTAAGCTAGTTAGTTAATTTTATTGTATTTCTTAAATCATCACGTTATCTATTATTTATTACCAATAAGCTATTTGTTTCCCTGATAAACATAAATAAAAAATAAAAAACTTAAATAGGTACGCACATTTACTAAAATGTACAAAAGCTGTGACTGCAAATATGAAAATTTATATCAAAACGATTTGGGTCCATCAAAACTCAATGAAACTTTCTTTTTAGGGTTCCGTAGCCAAAATGGCAAAAACGGAACCCTTATAGTTTCGTCATGTCCGTCTGTCCGTCTGTCCGTCTGTCACAGCCGATTTACTCGGAAACTATAAGTACTACAGTGATGAAATTTGATGGGAATATGTGTTGTATGAACCGCTACAAAAATATGACACTAAATAGTAAAAAAAAGAATTGGGGGTGGGGCCCCCCATACATGTAACTGAGGGATGAAATTTTTTTTTTCGATGTACATACCCGTGTGGGGTATCAATGGAAAGGTCTTTTAAAATGATATAAAGTTTTCTAAAAAACATTTTTCTTAAAGTGAACGGTTTTTGAGATATCAGCTCTCAAAGTCGTAAAAAGTATGTCCCCCCCCCTCTATTTTTATAACTACGGGGTATAAAATTCTAAAAAAAATAGAGGTGATGCATGCTAATTAACTCTTTCAACGATTTTTGGTTTGATCAAAGTATCTCTTATAGTTTTTGAGATAGGTTGATTTAACTGTAATTTTGGTTAAGTTATTGTGCTTACACTGAAAACGATGGCTGAACCTTTATTTGCTGCTACGGAACCCTTTGTGCGCGAGCCCGACTCGCACTTGGCCGGTTTTTATTATAAAGCTTTGAGGTTCAACCCGTTGATCTAGTGGTTTGAGTACCGGGCCGTGATCTCAAGGTCCCGGGTTCGATCCCGGCTCGAGCAAAAATGCTTCGAATTTTTCGAACATAGCTCGTGTTTGTGATCGCCAATCCGCATTAGGCAAGCGTGGTGATTAAACCTAATCCCAACATATTTCTATAATGCGGAGGCTTTTGCCCTGCATTGGGATAGTATAATAGGCTTTATCTTACTTTAGAGGGTTGAGTAACAAAACTGGTATCGATTATATTGAAAAATCTTTTGGTAGCAAATCAACCTGCACTTAAAATTAAAACAACACATGATACCGCGGCCTAAGCCACAGCTATGAAGTTATTCCGCGAGTAAAACGAACAACCCATGACTATTTTTATGTTATTTTCCTTGACAACAATACAACAATAGTCCTACCTAATATTATTCGATACCGACACGAGGAAAATGCTTACTCGCCTGTTTATGTAATGGTTGAGGAAAAACTGATTTAACCTATTTTATTATGCAATTGCAAATCTTATATGTAAGTATACTATATTTTTATAAAGATTTTCTATAGTCATTCTGGATGTGTCTGTGAACATCTTACATCCCTTTAACCACGTGTTCTACCAACCATTCTGAACAACATTAATTGTTCTAAGACTTTTGAGAAAATTCGCATAAAAAATTTCATCTTTCCATACAAAGTCGGTCACGTGACTTGGTATTTTTTTATGGGGTCCCAAAAAATTATTCGAAGAATTTGAAAAAGTGGTCGAACTAATGTTGTTCCGAATAGTTGATAGAAAACGTAGTTTAAAGGGATGTAAATGTTCACAGACCTGTATAATATGGTCTTATTGAAAAATGCTCTAGAATAGTCTATCTTATTTTACATATAAATGGTCTACTATTTATAACCTAGGTTAACCAAAAAGACAAGACACTTTTACGTTGTAACTTACACCTACCGCCATCTATTGCTTCTAATTTTAAACGAAGTAAGGGTAACAATACCCGCACTGTTAAAATACCGTGGGAGGATTCTAATGTTGGAGAGCCAAGCTTCGGCATGAATGGGCCGGCTCGACGGAAATGATATCGGACTGACAGAAGACCAGCGTGAAGCAGCGCCTGCGCTGTGTTTCGCTGAGTGAGTGGAGGTACTGGTGGCCCAATTGGGGAGAAAGGGGGTTAAAGGTTGGCAAAGAACTTGCGACTCTACTAGTGTTGCCAGTATCTATGGGCGATGGTGATCCGTCTGCCACATTAAAAAAATACACATTATTTTGACAAAATATTCTGTTTTGCTACTGGCTATTATTTCACTGCTATCTTTACCTGTATTTTATCTTTGAGAGCGGCAGAGCAAAAAACCTTATTCAATAACATCGCTTCGAGACATCTATCGAGCGAGGCGAACGTGTATTTTCCTGATGTATTTTTTGTTGGTAAAATACATACAATAGAAACATGACTAATCTTATGTAATGAGAGACGAAGAATACTTGTATCATTACTTTTTCGAGTAGGAGGGCAATCATGCTCTCAACATTGAAGTAGAATTAGAGACCTCGAATTTATAAAATCTTTTATGTCGAGTGCACGAAAATTGCCTACCAGAGGTGTGTAGCGGCTTTTTTACAATAAATCAAATACACATATCATCAGCAATTATAATTCCAGTAAGGTCTCTGACTCTCTCATCTTAACTAGGGATGTTACGAATGTCAAAATTTTCACATTCGCGAATGCGAATGCGAATGTTTGCGCTGCAAATGTGCGAATGCGAATGCGAATGTTAAGTACTTAAGACATCAGTCACATCAAATGTAAAAAAACAACAGATAAATCAATCATTTTTACTTCTTAAAAGACAAAAAACATACAAAATGTACTGACTTGACAGACATTCAGTAGTCAAAGTTTAATAAAGGCAAATTATATTTTAAGAACAGTCAGTGTCAGTGTAGCAAGATCAAGAGATTAATTTAAGCGAATGCGAATGTCGATGCGAATGTTAAAAACGATGCAAACCATTCGCATAAGCGAATGCGAATATTCGTAACATCCCTGATCTTAACGTGTAACTCCCAATCACAAATGCGCTGCCAACTGTTTCCCTTTCTCCCCGCATTGGTTCTCCAGTTACTTACTCATCATCATCATCATTTTCAGCCAATAGACGTCCACTGCTGGACATAGGCCTCCCCCAAAGTTCTCCACACAGATCGGTCCTGTGCCACCCGCATCCAATGGGCTCCCGCGACCTTCACCAGATCGTCGGTCCACCTGGTGGGAGGCCTGCCACGACTGCGGCCTCCTGCGCGTGGCCTCCACTCAAGGACCTTTCCACCCCAACGGCCGTCTGTTCTCCTCGCAAGTCTTTAATGCGTGTGTATTGCCAGTGATGACATACGGAACTGAGACGTGGCCGCTTACAATGGGCCGCTTAAGAAGGCTCAAAGCCACTCAGAGGGCAATGGAGAGGGCTATGCTCGGAGTCTCCTTGCGTGATCGTGTCAGAAATGATGAGATCCGCAGGAGATCTAAGGTCACGGACATAGTCCAAAGAATTGCGTGGCTGAAGTGGCAATGGGTTACTTACTCGATGAGGCCCAAATCAACCGCTGCCTCGAGTCAATTTTCTGTGAGGTCATGGTACCACTTCAGATAAGCCGGCTCTTTTTATCTCTTTTAGCTCTTTTTATCTCTTTTTAAAGAAACACCATACAACTAAGAGTATCCGCTTACTAGCGTCCTTTGAGCGTTGGCGTCTTGCCGGCGAACACAACGCCTAAAAACGATAGTATGGCTATGTGACATTATTCTTCATCTATAAAGTCGTGAAATCTATTCTCGAGGAACTATTATAGTCCTACAGTATTAACACCAATTGCAATGGGGTTACCGTACTCTATGACGTAACCGGCAGCGGCGCCATCAATTAATTTCATGACATTTTTGATGCATTATACAGGTTTCCCCAATGCGATAGTGTAGATTACTTACTTCTCTATGTCCGGTAGCGTGTGTCCCTTACAACGTATCTCCCATTTCTTCCAATACTTGAAGCCTTCTTGAGTGAAAACTGTTTCTGCGCAGACAGCGTCGTCTTTTATATTGTCGTCTAACAAAGCTGAAAATTAAAACCAGATATTAATAATTTGTAATGTTTGCAGATACGCGGTATTGACAAAAGCGTATTGAAGTACATTGTATGCATATTTTATTCGATAAAGAAGTTTCAAATGGTCCCAAAAGCCTTTTAAAAGGCATAAAAGAATTCATTTTCGATTGTGTCTGTCTGTCTGTCTGGGCCTTACGACCATAATTCGAGTACTTCGATACTTTTGACTGGCCAGATGGCGCTTTTTATAGTGACCCTGCCTCATTCGCCAAAGTCGTGGGTTCGATCCCCACCCTGGACCAACATTCGTGTGATGATCACTTATGGTTGTTCAGTGGGGTACGTATGGGTATAATATAGTATTTAATTATGTTAAAAAAAAGTCTTACACTAAATCTCAGTTTTGTAATGCCCTAGTTACACATCATTTGTTTATTATCATCAAAACACATCATTACTCCATATCGCAAATCAAATATCATAAAGACAAGACGTGTTTGTAAGAAACCGATATTTATAATTATTACAGAAGACATGCGTTATAATATAGTATCAGCTCATATACTTTCCCACTGCAGGGCAAAGGCCTCCTCATAGAGATTAAGTCATATCGCTACTATAATAGGATTAGGCTTAATCACCAAGCTTATGCTGGCCTTAAGCTTGCTATTAAAATAGTAAATAACATTTTGAATAGGATCCTTGTGTTATTTTAATATGTTCTACATTGTAAACATATTTTCTATGTAAAAAAATGCTGCATAATTTGTTATCTTTCATACATTACTTACATTCACAAGTGATATCGCATTTTCCGCCTTTCCGCCCCTCTTGCAATATTCACTACCGATCTGTAAAGAATAAAAAAAAATAAGTAAAATGTAAAGTATCAGCCATATTGTCCCACTGCAGGGCAAAGGCCTGTATAATAGAAATCACGTCATTGCTTCTATGATGGGATTGGGCTTAATCACAACGCTTGAACAAAAAAAAATTAAGACATAGACTCCGATGGCTCGGCAAAGTTGAGAAAATGGTATCAGATCGGGGCGACAAGAGAGCATATCTTGGGCAACTTAGGCCACATTGAAAAAATGGTATCAAATCGGGGCGCCAACAGGGCATATCTTGGGCAACCTACTGGTCGTCGGCCAGTGAGGCGCCCACGCTATCGCTGGCGGGATGTAGTAAACGCGGACCTGCAAGAATTGCAAGCAGGAGATTGGCGAGAAACTGCTCAAGATCAAAACAAATGGCGTCATCTAATATCGGAGGTCAAGACTCACTTTGGGTCGTTGAGCCATCGGAGTAAGTACGTAATGCAATTTTAAAAAACTAGTGTCTGTGTTTAGTAAACCAGTGTTTTGACTTGGTAATTAATATTTTGTCTACTTAGTACTTACTTGGAATAATCCATAATACTTTCTTCTTGGAGATTTGACAACCAATGCTGATGTGTTTCTGTCACTTTCTTGTTCTATTAAACATACCCCTGAAATTGAAACAATAGAATCAATAAGTACGTACCTACTAGACATCACAATACATAGAATAGAATAGTATATATAGAATAGATGTTTTTCTCCCTTTGCCTGTACCATATACATTGTTATAATACACATGAGAGTATGTACTTAAATCAAACCTCTTTTTGTTTTTCAAATGTCCTTTGCCCAAAGGTTGTCTAGTAGAAAGCGCTTTAAGCGATAAGACCGCCGAAATTATACACTAAATTTCTGTAATGACTTAAATTGTGATATTTGTGATATAGAGTATATTTATCTATCTATCAAACTGAAAGTACGTAATGGGGTCATTCTAAAAAAATACACTACTGAGGCAGTTTTACCTACCTCTGAAATTAACATCAGAATCTTAAAATTTACCGATTACTCGTATAAACTTAGGCTTCTTCTTAAAATATAATATTCATAGAATCCTTTGTCAAATTATAGATTCAAAGACAGCCAAGGTAATGAGAGAACGTTAATTGAAACAATATCAGAGGTACAAAAGTTACTCAAATCAGATTCTAGGTCACAGTTTATAGTAGGTACAATAATAATCTCGATCAATTGTTTAATGCGAGTAATAATAGGCAACAGTTAACATTTGTTTACGTTTCTTATCAGTTAATTTCTCAAGGCTGATAATGTTTGAATTTATTTAAAATAACTATTTTAAGAAAGTAATGTTACGTGAAGTACCGGTAACGCATTGGTGCATCTGCATAACTATGAGCAATCTTTTCCAGGCAACCTTTAGGTGTAAGGCGTTTAGGTGTAGATGTCTATGAAATAATATAGATACAAAATTACTGAAAGTCATGCTATAAGTTGCTGACAAAGTTTATTCAAATACTGTTTTTTATGTGATAGTTGGCAGACAAGCAGATGAATCACCTGGTGGTAAGCGATGTTTTGCGTGTTTACCGCAATAATAACTATCACACCAGTATCTACTTATGGTACAATTTGTGAATTTCGAAACCCATAGCTAGGTTTATAAGTTAGTTAAATTTTAACATTGCCTGATATTTAAGTATTTCTTTTGATTTAAATTCACCAAGTTGCAAATGAAATTGTTGAAATAGGTAATCGATAAAAAATAAATTTGCATTGTTTGCAATGCAAGATAATTTAAGAGACATGTCTAAACAATCATAACATTTGCATTTAAAATCATCGTAAACACCGACAATTTGTATACAATTTTCATGAAAAACACCATTAATTAATTCCGCTTGGATCGTCTTTCCACGAACCCGCGCACCTTTACAAACAACACAATAAACAAAATAGGTACTTCCACAAAAAACTACTTACAATTGCTAAGAAAAGTCCTTGAAAACGCATACGTCTGCACCAACTGTAGTTTCAACAACTCCCGAGTTAACTGGCACCGGGTATACACCGTGGCTCGAACCGGACAGCATGATAAGGCTAAAATTCCGAGGACGAGCAACAGACGTCCGTTCGCCATGGCGACTGCAGCGCGACTGACAATTATCATAGAGCGTGAATTCAAAACCTGCGCCTACGCACGTATTGACATTTGCCTCGCGATTCGGGAAATCCGTCGGTGAGATTCAATTGTATTATGTTAATGTGTAGCAGGAAACCTGTGATTGGAAATGTCACAGGTGTTGAATTTTAATTAGGTTTGGTTCATAATAGCTGAAGCTATATTTAGCACTGTAATTTTTAGAGTAACCACAAACAAACCGTATAACTGTAATATTAATTACAACGAGAATTAACGCGACGTTTGTTGAAAAGTACATAAGTACTTACAATATTTTGTAATTTACTGCTGATTCGGAAAGTCGATTTACAAATTTTGGGGTTTCTCTATTACTATTTAAGTACCTACCTATGTACTGCGTTGCTCTCTAGAAATATAACTTGCATGGTACTATTGTGGTACTATCATGTGATCATTGCATTAATAAATAAATTTCGGGTACGTTACAGCAGCCGTGGTCACAACGTGTTTATCACACGAATGTTTGTCCAGGGTGGGAATCGAACCCACGACCTTTGGCGTATGAGACAGGATCATTACCAAAGGCGCCATCCGGCTAACAAGCCGGCTAATATGTTCATTTTAATACAGGTAATATTATAATATGCTGCACTTATACTCCTAATTAATTCCGGGTAAAACTTTGATAATATCGTCGCTTGTTTTATCAAGGCCAATTGATTATCATAAAAATTAGCGCACGGATTTGTTATTATTGTGCATAAGTTTACACGGCAATACTTTTATAGTAATTTAAATTAAAAGATAGGTGCAGTCAACAGCAAAGTTCTGCTCTCAAATGAATCACTTTGAGGCTATACGGAGTTTGCGTCAGAACTGTATGAATTTGACACCATACAGTCACAAAATAATTACACATCTATTTCTGACGCGATCTCCGCTCAAAAGTGAGTATAGAGTTTTTAATTTTGATTATCTACTTTTGCTGTTGACTGTACACCATATCCTGGATCATTGTCCAAGTGTACACTATCTTATCTAAAGCAAAAGCTTTAGACGCAACAAAATGACACGGTTTTAATTGATAATGAAGTGAACAAGGTACGAAAAAAGCAAAGTCTCAGCCTTCCATTGCCGGGCAAAGGCCTTCAATATCATAGACATCAAGTCATCGCTACTATGATGGGATTAGGCATAATCACCACGCTTGCCTAATGCGGATTGGTGATCATAAACTCCAGCTATGTTCGAAAACTCAAAATAGTTTTGCTCGACCCGGGAATGCCTCGGAACTTGTTGTTGGTTTACAAATACCTACCTACGATACTTATTAATAATTTAAAATCAATAATTAAATTTCACAGGATGTACGAGAATAATGCTGAATCAGTTTAATTTTAATTAAGTTTTACATGAATAATAATGAAATTATTCAGGATAAATTATGTATTAATAATAAATAATTATGATATTGTGTCGATAATTGTATTAATTTGTAACACTTTTCATATGATATTATTTTATAGGTAGTTAATAAAAAAACTTATAGGCTAGGAAAACTCACGACCAAGCCGAGGCATATTCCCAACGGTGGGCTAAGGAATGCTGATGAAGAAAAGAAGAAGAACAAAAAAACATCGTTATTTTGTGCCTGTCAATCTCATATTTGGATCTCACGGCCGCTTACCATCAGGCAGAGTGGGGTCATCTTGATTGTCCTCAATATAAAAAAAATGACAACTAAATAGGTACGTAGGTAAACGTACATTTACGAGGCTATTTCTTCTAAAAAAATAGTATTGCATCTTCCACATTGATCCCCACTTTGGAGACGCATTTTAAATAAGCATTTGTTTTCAGAGTCTTGGTTGAAATAAAAAAACATAAATAATTTGTTAATCTTTTATTCTAGAAAGAAATGCGTCTCATAAATTATTATTTACATCCATTTAAACTAATTAAAGCAAGGCCAAAGTTTCTACATGTACACGTCAATTACTTATATAAAGCTTATTTACCACAAACGCGTGACATAAAATTTTCAAACGAAAACTAAGTATTAACAATTAAAAAACTAGCTCGCATTTTTCTAATACAGGGTCTCTAAAATAGCATTATATTCAACTTTAGCCCTTTTATTACAAAACGGAGACTAAAGTTAGTCATGGTTTAGAATGATCCTCCGTGTCTACACTGGTAGACTACGCTGTAGCTATCTGATAGCTGCGCTACAATACTCTGTAGCTATGCTATAGAGTCTACCTAGCATAGCTACAGAGTCTGCGTTACGTAGATAAGCTTTAGGGTTTTCGTAACTACACAGTAGCTTTCGTAGCTACGCAGTAGTTTTCGATAGCTACGCTGCTGTAGTTTTCGATAGCTACGCTGTCTGTAGTTTTCGATAGCTACGCTGTAGTTTTCGATAGCTACATTATAACCCCATTGTAGCAGCTATATATCTAGACTGTTTTCATAATTTGGACGCTAAATATTTTATATATTTTTCTACACGCTGTGTCAAAAATCTGCAGTGAAAGTACTCTGAAACACATTTATTTAGCTTAAACAAAATTAAAACCTTACAAACAACATTATTAGGAGCCTCGTGTTAATTTTCATTAGTATTTTTAACAAAAAAATCTTCACAGAAGATATGATTTTAGTACAGGCAAGTTTGTTACGATAACATTATTAGAAAATCAGTCGTTTCTAGACTTATGTATAAAAATATTAACGATATTTAAGGCACAATAATTATGAATATTTATATAAGTACAACTGATTTTATAATCTTAAACAAACTTAATCATATAACATCAACATAGAAAATGGCAGAATTTTATTCTTATTCGATAAATATTTGCTAAATTACACATCAAATACTCTTTACACAATTTTTTAGCGTAACCTACCCCCAAATCTCGTAGTTCTCGATATAATATCGCACAAAAACGTTTTTTTATGTGGTAGGTGGCAAACGAGCAGACGGATCACCTGATGGTAAGCAATTGCCGTCGCGCATTGACACCTGTAACACAAGTAGAGTCACAAATGCGCAGCCAACCTTAACTACTACTACTACTATTAAGTATTCTGTGGATCTGGCTCATTTATGCCGAAGCGTGGCTCTGCCACGGTAAGTTTAAATAAAAATCATGTTTTTGCGATGTATTTATCGATTTTCGATTAATAAACCTGAGATTTAGGAGCCTGGGTCGTTACAAAATTTTTACTTTTTGTATGTAGTACCATTTATTGTATTATGTACCGCAATAAAATAACATATTGTCAGATCTCCATTAGCAATTACTGATATATAAAATTAACATAAGTATTCATTATTTTCCTCCTCTTCTGTCGCGCTATTTATTTATTTTTATTTACTTATCTTTAAAAATATATAAATATGTATTAATGCTCGATTTCAATTTATAAATTATATAAATCAAAAGAAACAAAGAAGAAATTTTTATTTGAAGCAATATTTGTTGGCTTTCATCAACAAAAAAAATTGCAAATCGTAAAAAAAACAAATAAAAAGATGCTTAATATAAATTAAATATAAAATACACACTGAAGAAATTTAAACGAATAAATAAAGTAATTAAATAAAGAAATAAACATTTTATTTAATTATTTGAACTCAACAAACAAGTAAGTTAAAATCGGACCGAAATCAAAAGTTTCCTCTGTGAATATTGTACAAACCCGAACATAAATAAATGCTTATCATATAGAGGTGTTTAAATTACCACAATGTAAATAAGATAATATTCGCAGAAGCCAATCTTCGTTACTACTTCACAGAATTAAGAATTAATTGCTTTAGTTGGAGATAAACCCTGAAATCAAAATATAGTTAACTGATTTATTATACCATTATTTTATTATTGAACTAGTGGCCCGCCCTCACTTCGCTTCGGGGCCGTAATTCAGAAATGAACTAATAGATGGCGCTGTGCTAATTACATCGCGCAAGAGGTTCGTGTTTTCGGTTTACCTATAAGCCTTGTCGTTATCTATTAGAAGTTATCTCTTTATAAATAGTATTGTAGAGGAAGATAGAAAATAGCAGGGAAGATTATTGCTTCAATCAGCTACAAAAAGATACACGTTAGCCATTACCAAATACTCTATCTAGTTTCTACTTTTTTGCGGAAGAAATAGTAGGTATTGTAATTACATCTTTTTGCAACAGACTGTACATTTAGCTAAATTTCAACTTATTGCTCGTATAGTTGGAATCTAGGAGTAAAAACTGTTAGCACCTTGTAAGTAATACTAAATTATGAAAATTCACTAACAAGGGCAAGCTTAATACGATGATAGAACCTTTAAAAGGTTAATTCATAGAACGTGATAGAGCATTATTATTCTAAATGATAAATGGTCCCAAAAAAGATAATACGATTGGTTTAGGAGCTCAAAGAAAAATAAAAGCTTCAATGATTAGTCCTAGGTTACCAACATTTAGACATAACTCCAACTGTTTCAAAGAGACTATTTTTAGATATCATATATCATATCGACTAGTGCATTACAACAAAAAAACCGAGCATATCTAAAACGTACACGTTTTCAGTCCACTGGTGGACATAGGCCTCTCCTAAAGTTTTGTGTAGGATTTTGGCGATGTTTTTAATTTGCAGAGAGCTACAATTTGGGTGTCTTTAAGTCAAGAGTGAGGCTTCTGGGAAAGCATGCTACATCTTAGACCTTGTTGGCACTTCTATCAGAAGAGGTCTAGTGAAAACCCATTTACGTAACATAAAAAAAAATGTTCGTGTAGGCGGAGTTTTGGGCTGGGAAATCGAACTTTGTCGCCATCAACTCGATAACTTTATTAAAGACAAATAGGAGAGTCAGAAACTTGTGTCATGGCACACTCTAAACCTTAGAAGTCGCAGTCAACATGACATAACTGGACCTTGGGTTCTCCTCCTGCACAGGCTCGGGCCTAAAGCACCTATGCGTTTCAAACTCTGCCGGTTTCTTCAGCATCTTCCTCACAAACCAGACCAAACCTACCACGATCACCATCAGGCCCAACGCCACTCCCACCAACGCGGTATTCAAGCCTTTGAACCCAGATTTCATTTCTAAAGAACCCGTCGTGTCTAAGAGTTGGGGGACTATACATATAGGTTGCATCTCGTTTCTCTTCAGCTTTGATAGCGTCGCGCAGACTTCGTATGGACCTCGCAGGAATCCTTCCATGGAGATCTCCAGGGTTGGCTGGCATGGTGTATCCTTCTGTGCTACAAGGGACCCTCGTGATAGAACTGCTAGGACGACGTAGCAGTTGTATAAGGGTTGGTACCGGTTGTCGTTTGAGACGCGTTGGGTGCGGGGGAGGAATGAGGGGGGTGAGATGCCCATAACGGAGATGAGGACTGTGAGGACCCCGTCACTGGTGACGTTGGAACGGACTTCGGAGACTCTGTAACAAAAAAAATATGATGTTACGTTATAAAAAAAAAACTCTTCCTTTTGATGTCACGACTCGGTGACTATATAATATTACTGAGAGAAAACTCAAAATCAACCAACTGCAGTTAACGCCCTTTTTGAAGTTTGGTTTTTTTGTCAATTTTATTTATGCTCGCGTACGATAGAGGCGACTCTTCAATTTTTCATAAAATTGGTTTACGATTACTGATCGTACAAAACGATTTCTTAGAAGTAATCGTACTATGGCTTCAGATCTTACTACGCAAAAACCAATCACGAAGTAGTTTACGTTATAAAACTTTGGCTGCAAATTATTGCCACAAAAACAAAACAAACAGCATTCGTAAAATCACGACCAAACTAAGAAACAATTAAACTCTAAAATGATCTTAACTTAACTCTAATACTAGGTATAATCTAACAAAACAAGTCTCCTTATCACCCAGAGCTATTATTTAATCGTACTAATGATAGGATTACGTAATGATCTGAGCCAAAGTTAATTATACTTAACATGTAGTATGTTTGAACTTTGATATCGTTATCCGATCCGGCTTCTGAGAACATCTCGTAAGATAAATCTATTTCAATAACTTGTACAATAGTTTTTAAAGTAAGTACCTACAATACGAGTAAATGCGGGTTTTTGCAAATGCAAAATCCGATATATGACGATACGTTGACGTCAGGTCCAACAACGAGTGGATTGGTTACATTTGACGTATCATGTCAAAATTATGAAGGTATGTTATAAAACAACGAATGTCGTCAAAGTGTGTGTGTTTTAACTGTGGGAGAGCCACGCTTCGGCATGAATGGGCCGGCTCGACCGGAGTGATACCACTGCCTCACAGAAAACCGGCGTGAAGCAGCCCCTCTGCTGTGTTTCGCTGAGTGAGTGAGGGTACCAGAGGCCCACCCGGGGGGGAAGGGGATAAAAGGTTGGCAGCGCACTTGTAACTCCACTAGTGTTGCAAGTGTCCATGAGCGGCGGCAATTGCTTACCATCAGGTGATCTGCTACCTATAAAAAAATAACAAAAAAGAAAAGTTGGACCTGACGTCAACGTAACGCCATCTATCGGATTTTTCATTTGCAACACCCTCATTGAGACAAAATCACCGATGGGTATTATATGTCGACTGTTAACCTGTGATCGGATTTAGGCCAAAGCCCCCATCCCGTAAATAATGAGAATATATCTGTCACATTCAAACAAAAGAGACGCATAGCACGTGTGAAAAGGACTGGGCTAAAGTTTAACGTTTTACTTTAAGCCCTCTAGATACCTAGTCCGCGCCAGAGCACCGAGAAATCGAAACACCCTTCTATATAAAAGTGATGAAGACAAGTGACTGATGCGATAACGTACTTAATTGTTTGGAAAGATTATTTTTTGAGTCTGGATTCCTAGGGGAAAATAAAAAAAGTTTTTTAAAAAAATCACAGTGTAAAAAAAAGTGAAAAAAATCCTCTCCGGCGGGGAATCGAACCCCGGTCTCCCGCGTGACAGGCGGGGATACTGACCACTATACTACCGAAGACCATGTAGATTCATACGAAATTATCAACCTGGCTTTGTCTGTTGTCATGGCTACTAACCGTAACGACACAGATAATAAAGATGCCGTTGTTCTATTAATATTGTAGTACAGTCGAGTTCAAAAATATGTATACACTTTAGTACCTTGTCACAGTACATATGTATAAGAAAACGACTTCTACTTTCTTATAAATATGTATTGTAACAAGGTCCTAAAGTGTATACATATTTTTGAACTCGACTGTACAATATATAGGAAATTTTCAGATGTTTGCTTTTTTGTCTCCATATTATTTTCCACCAAGAAGTTCAAATTTAATAATAATTTAACTTGGTACAGTTACAAGTTTTATATCGCACCTACGTCCCTCGAATTTTATATTTGCTTTCGCTAGTTATCTTTGTGTTCTGTCTGACTAATTGCAGGGATAACAGAGCTGATTCTAAGACAAAATATACTTACCTAATTACTTTGTTTTATTAAATTGTATTTTAATTGTGTTCCACGTGAGTCAATTTAATGTTTTTGTAAGTCATCATCAGGAGCGACTCTCGCCTATGTAGAGCCCGGGTGCAATCATAATCAATCGCCCCCACCAATTGAGGGTCACTACGAGCGTTTTTGCTAGAGTTGTGGATTTTAGGGCTTCGTTTTGTACAAGCGGCTTTTGGCACACCCTTGCACTTTATAATAGGGTACTTGACTATTTTTTTTTTATGTATTTAATCAAAAGACCCCTCTATTAAAGAAACATTGTTGAAAGAATTATTTGATTCTGATTTGAATTACCTGAGATATCACAACTTTAAGAGCACATATTTTACGCGGGCCCAAAAACGCTCTATACAAATGGCTACTAACATGTGACGTCACACGCTGGTATCTTGTATGCGCGTCTAGCAAATTTTGTTTGGTAGCTATATCAAATGTTTCGTTTATGTACATAGTTTTATAATAAAAGTTTGTGTTTAATGTGTGGGTAGTTCAATGATATAATTATTTTTATAATATTATAAACTTTAAAAATGGACTTGCCCATGAAACTTTGAATGCTCACAAAACCAGCTAGACGTTATATTTTTAACTGAAAATTTAGGCTATTGGTTCTTATTTACCAATATTTTGGTAAAGTATCAATATTTTTTACAACATCGATATTAGTCAACTACCCTATTATGATCGCTTACCATTAGGTGATACATGTGCTTGTCTGCCACCTATCACATGTACTACAAAAACGAGTCCAGGCAATAAGTGCTCATAATAAGGCGTTTATTTTATTGTAGAAACATAATTTTTGACTTTTGATTTAGTGAACAGAGGATCACAAATATAATACTTAAATACATATTATAATAATACCTAAAATACGCCTGGCTGTTATATAAATATATATATAAATATGTATAACACCCAGACACTAAACAAACACAAGTGTTCATCACACGAATGTTTGCCCAGGGTGGGGATCGAACCCACGACCTTCGGCGTATGACGCAAGGTCACTATCAAATGTGCCATCCAGCCAGTTACATATTTTATTATATATCAAAGACATTGTATCTCACCTTAAATGCATCCGTTCCACAGGCTCCGTGACCGGCGCAGGCGCAGCCGTGGCGAAGGTGGCCCGCTGCCGCACCGGCTGGGGGGCCCCGCAGCCCAGCACCAAGGAAAGGGGGGTGTCTGTGTTGTCCATCTCTTCTAGAGCTATACAGAACCTATGGAAATTATGATGTTGGTGAAATTGACAGGTTTTATGGGGTTAAAACTTGTAATTGAATTGAAATGAATATTCATCATCATCATTTCAGCCAATAGACGTCCACTGCTGGACATAGACCTACCCCAAAGTTCTCCACACAGATCGGTCCTGTGCCACCCGCATCAAAGGGACACCCGCGACCTTCACCAGATCATCAGATCTTGAGTGGAGGCCACGTGCAGGAGGCCGCAGCTGTGACAGGCCTCCCACCAGGAAATGAATATTGCGATACTTCAATTCAAAATACCGTTTACCCATACACCCTGTACAGTTTTATGTAATAAAATGTAAACACCTCGACTCTTATGCCAGGGCTATAAGCTTCATATTTGAATGTGGTTGTATACTTATTAGTGCACGTGACTGTACGTACAGTGGCCAGCACATCAGGTTACTACAATCTGTCAAATTTCCTCAGTTGATATTGAACCAAACACGTTTGACATAAAAGTGAGGTTCGATTGAAGAAATTTTACAGATTGTAGTAACTGGATGTGCTGGCCACCGTACAAAGGAAAGTGTACAGAACTTACGTATATTGCTCCATAGGATCTATCTTCAAGCCCCTAAGCACAATATTGGCAGGGGCAGCTCTGTGGCAAGCCACGTGCCTTGGAAGACCACCACCCTTGGAAGCCGTCACTCCGGTACATCGGAACCGCCTGGTGGAGGGAGGGTCTACCGTCCAGGACAAGTGGACTTCTTCGTCGTCGTACCAGGCGTCTTGGAGCTGGACCTGTTGAAGTTAGTAAAAGTATTCGCAGAGGTATTAATATTGGCATTATGAATTTCTTACTAAATTAACAAATATGCCTGTGCAGTCAACAGCAAGAGAAGATGATCAAAATCAAAAACTCTATACTCACTACTGAGTGGAGTTCACGTCAAAACTGTATGGTGTCAATTCATACAGTTCTCTCTGACGCAAACTCCGTATAGCCTAAATCATCTACTTCTGCTGTTGACTGTACAAAGGTACATACAATAGACTGGCGTGTAATGACATACGCAAACAGCCATTTACATGGAGCGTTTTGGGCTTACCTAAAAAAAATGTGTTATCAAAGTTGTGAATCTCAAGTTGTTTCAATGAAAATCAAGTAATTATTTACAACAAATTAGAATAGAAAATATTTATTTGGAGCAAATAACAACAGACACTTAAAACTTAAATTAAACGTATGCTACCAAATGGTTGCCACTCAGCATTGTCACTGCTTAGCAATGACGCTGGTATTCTGTGGCACCAGACAGAGTGAGGGCGCCACTTGTTTCTTCAGCTATGTTTTTATAATTGAGAGGTCTTTTGATAATTAAACCTTTAAAAATGTGGTCAAATACCGTATTAATGGTCAGGGAAGGTTATTCTAATTTTTTTTTCTACTACTACTATATAACAGGCTGCTTGGGCAGATTGCCTTTGCCGTGTAATTCGTTGTTACATATTAAGCAATGTTGGTGATTGGAGCGTTGTTGTCAGAGGCATTGGCGTACTTGAGGCTGCCCGCTCAGACACCAGGATCCATAGTAATTTCCATGCTATTTCTTACTTTTGATTTGGAGATGGGCAAGTCTTCTTCCCCAGGAAGATCCAACTCCTCGTCGTACATATCGTCGTCCAATCCGTCCTGCTTGTCTACATACATGTCTTGCACTGTCGCTTCCACATCAATGTACTTATCATGGACGTCGATCGCGTTCGTTATCACTTTGTTGTAATCGTATGGTAATGTACCTGGAATAGAGAGATACTCTACCGTAAAAGTGTATATTAAATTTATGTGATGTTGTACGGGCAAGCCGTCGTCATCATCATCACATAGGCTTCCCCAAACCTTCTCCACGCAGATCGGTCCTGTGCCAATCCAAGGGACTCCTGTGACCTTTAATAGATCGTCGGTCCTGGTGCGAGGCCTGCCACGGCTGCGGCCTCCTGCACGCCACCACTTAAAGACCTTTCCACCCCAACGGTCGTCTGTTCTCCTCGCAATGTTGCCCATTGCCACTTGAGCCACGCAATTCTTTGGGCTATGTCTGTGACCTTAGGCCTCCTGCGACATGCATCCATCGTACATACTACTTAAATGCTAACACTGCTACCTACATTTGGGCGCGTGCGAATTCATTCTGTTTTAAGTGATAGGTGGCAGACAAGCAGACGGATTACCTGATGGTAAGCGATTGCCGCCACCCATAGACACCTGCATCACAAGTGCAATTATGCCTCCGGTACCTTCACTCACTCAACGAACACAGTGCAGGCGTTGCTTCAAGCCGGTCTTCTGTGAGGTCGTGGTATCCTATTAAAGTTAAAGTTTCAATTTACCTTCATCTTTGGCCTTCGTTTCGAAATCATCGCATAACTTATTCTTCGATAGACGGGAGATGAGAGCACCCTCAAGGTGGGGAGGCGTGGTGCAGACTGCAGCTGACTTGTCCGTTTGAGTCAGCAAGCTGGCGTCGCGCAGCCAACGAGCGAAACCGGCCATCAGGCAGTCACAGTTTAGCGGGTTATCTAAAAAAATAATAGATGTTAAACGAAAATGACCATTAAAAATAGTTAATAACGGTTGAATTCAACTTTTTGTGAACTCCTCGCTAAGGTTTATTTTTGGTGACCACTATATAATGTCTGTTTTCGGCCACCTGTTGCCAGTCCGGCCGTTGTAGGTAGGATAGATCTTTTTCGACCTGGTCTATCCAGCAATTCCTTGGGCGTCCAGGGCATAGAGCGCTTACCGTTTGATGAAGACTCGTGTCGGACTTCAGGTCTCTGAGCCAGTGTAGTAAGTAGTACTTATACATAGGTATATAATGTGTCAATAAAGTCATATGATGGTACCACTACCGCTTGTGTCATAGGCTATGGTGTGTGGAATTCCGCTTGTGAACTTCCAGAAAAAACCGTTTTCACAACCTTCTTGACGCTATATTTAATCTGGACATCTTTATGGCAAGACTGAATAAGCATCTTTTAGGCAAACGTGAATAAAAGTGACATTACTGTATAAGCGACATGTAGGTAGTTAAAGTCCGTAAAAGTATGTAGGTAGTTCGAATTTGGAATATCAATCATCTTTTCACTACAAATATTATTTGAAAATCGAATTTAAAATAATAACGAAACATTGCACGACACAAAATGTGACAAAGTTCCGAATCCCAAAAACACATTGTAACAAACATTTCAACGTACCGTTTTTCATATAAAGTTGTTCGTTTAAAAACCGTTAATCTAGAAACATGTACTGGATAATTGGACAGGAGCTAGTGTAACATGGCCGTGGGCAAATTAACTCGCATGTAGGCGAAGATGGGCAGACGGACATGTGCCTTAATTACTGCACAGAGTAGAAAACTAGTCCATAACAGTGTTACTTATAAACCGAATATAAAAACTTATGCTTAAAGGTTAGTAGCGCACTTGTGACTCTATTGATGTAGCAGGTGTCTATGGGCGGCGGGCTTACTATCAGGTGATCCGTCTGCTCGTCAGCCACCTATCACATAAAATAACAGGTTTTGTTAAAAAATATTCGTCAATAATGTTGTGAAAGTAAAGCCCCTTAGCCTAATGATAAGCAAGAGGAGAACCAGGGTAATATTATATACAACTAGCGGCCGCCCGCGACTTCGTGCGCGTGGAGTTAATTTTTGACACTTACCGTCATATTTTGGACAATCCACACAATATATTTTTATAAATTGTAGCCTATGTGTTATTCTGATGTATAAGCTATATTGTGGTAAAATTTCATTCAAATCCATTCAGTAGTTTTTACGTGAAAGAGTAACAAACATCCATACATCCATACAAACTTTCGCCTTTATAATAGTAGTAGGATAGGGAATTTTGTAATACCATTTGATGGGAAAGTACAGCAGTAAGCAGGATGCGTGTCTTGGGTCTTAGCCATCTCGGTTTTTAATATAAAAAAAGTTACAAGGGACCTTTATAACTTTGACGTCAAGTATTTTTGGGTAAAATATGAATTTTACCCGTTGAAGAACCCCAAGCTCCTCGCGATATATCTATGAATGATCGATGGCATCCAGAACAGGGACCTGGGCCGACTCACTATTGAAGGTAATGGCGATACGATGATAAGCATTTTATTGGGACTCACAGCTGCGAGGGTTGGTGAACAAACTGCCTCAGTCAGACATATTTTCGTAATAAACAAACAATAATTTTATTTGCATTAAAATACCTTTTGGAACATATGTATGAAATGCCATAAAGATTCACAAAAACTATTATTAAATCATAGATTACGCATTCGTTATCGACTTTTTTTTATTTGGAGAAATGCCGCTGACCCAAGAGATGAGCCGACTACCTTATGCATACCTACCCACCGGGGGGCATCCGGAGACTTCTCCTAACGAGAATCCGGGTAGAGGCATATACCCACTAAACTCCCGGTGGTTCTCCATCCTCGCCCATATTGAGGAAATATCATGGTGATACAGCCGTAGCCTCACTTAACGACATTCCCTGGGCCAACTTCCCACCTGGGGACCGCGACAAAATTTTGTCGACTCTCGATCGCGAGACCGCATCTTTCTATCCCGCTTATCGCTCAGTGAGGTGAGCGAGAAGCAACATACGCCGACACAATACGAGTGTCGACAAAATTATCTCGTGGCGCGCATGTTAGCCCGGCTGGACGGTGGACTAGGTGGTTCCTCCCCCGGACGGACCTGGTGGGTCTTCCCTCGGACAGGCCAGAAGAGGGGTAGGGACATAACCAACCACCTTCCCATGGTCCTTCCCACCTTCTTGGCTTACGGACCGAAGACGCCAACGGTGCTTTTTCCGAGGATCTTTCCCATATGGTTTGCTTGACTCTCTAAAAAAATATTTTCCGTCCCATACCTTTTTCTGTGTCCTGTGTTATCTTCGGCGGGTAGGGACAGCCGGGAGAATCTATACGATTTTTTGCAATTCGGCTACGGAACCCTAAAAAGTAGGTGAAATATGTTCATGGACGGTCATAGCCGTGTGTGCTGTAGCCATATTTGTCGATATCCAACGTTTTCATTGAGCAGTCGCCTTTGTGTGGGCGCCGAAACGCCACTCCATGTTATATTGTTGCATGACTCTTACTATTCATGCCTTTGTGGCTATTTTATTTATGAGACTTTTGATGTGAAATAATTTTAGTGCTGACATTTTTGGTTCGTAGAGTTTAATTTTGTCGAGATATTTGTTTCTTGGATTACCTATCACTAGGTGATCTAGGTATGTACTTATTTTAACTAGGTATAATATTTGACTTCATTCTTATTGTAGGTTTGTAGAAGTGTTTAGATTAATTGAGATAATCGTTTTTAGGATTCCGTCAGTCTTTAAAAATGATATTGAGGTTTCTTAAAGTAAAAATAATAAAAACTTTATTTAATATATAATAATTTAATAAGAATAATATTATGGGAAAGTAATTTCACAATAGGAATGTTGGAATGGGTGACAGGAAATGTGGGGGAAAACACACGGTAGGTAGTAGACCGCCACGCATCCATGTAGGATATGTTTGTTTCTTGGAATTAATAATCCTTTGGGCCTTCAGTACCCACATCCACCCGATGAAACATAGCACGCGCTATAATATGATATTTCTTGACTGATACTTTGGAATTCGGTCCCACTCGTTTCTTTATGTGTGTCGTAACATATGCATATAGGTGGTGTCGGTAGACATTTGAAATCTTTTAACCACGTCTTCTAATACATTTGTCCTACGACATTTTGGAATTCGACAAAACAACTCCGTCCAAAATACCCACGTGACCGATTTTGTATGAAATGTTGAAGTATTTTTATTCGATTTCCAAAAATCACAGAACAATTTATTGTTCAGAATAGTTGCTAGAACACGTGGTTAAAGGGATGTAAATGTTTAAAGATAGGTACAAGCAGTATCGGTGAAATATTATGTCCTGGTGGAATGAAAATATACCTGTCACATTCAAATAAAACGGTGAAAGGGCGCGTGTGAAAGGGCAAGGAACTCCGATTCGGTCGTAACCTCCACTTCAAATTAGGCCCTCTGTATACGATCGAAGAAGTAGGTACTTCTCGGTTGGGACGAATCGACGTAGGTACTTAAAACATAAATACGAGTGGTCTTCCAAAACCTATCTCTGAACGACACAAAAAACACATACGGCGGAAAATTGCCAACATTGGTTTTGAATATTTTTTTGATGGCCGTAACCATTCGAACCTAGCCATTAGGCAATGGCTATTAACGACTTGGCCGGAATAAACGAACGTTTCAAGCCAAAACAGGTTTATAGAGAATTTTAAATGTTCTATCTCCACAAAGCGAGATGTTACTATTTTATGTTTTTTTTTAGCAGACGAGCAGGCGGATCACCTGATGGTAAGCAATCGCCGCCGCTCATGGACACCTGCAACACCAGTGCAGTCACAAGCGCGCTGCCAACCTTTTATCCCTTTTCCTCCCCGGGTGGGCCTCCGGTACCCTCACTCACTCGGCGAAACACAGCACAGGGGCTGCTCCACGCAGGTTTTCTGTGAGACAGTGGTATCACTCCGATTTATGCCGAGCCGGCCCATTTATGCCAAAGCGTAGCTCTCCCACAGATAAAATTTAATAAATGTGACAAATAAATGGCAGTGATAAATGGCAGACGAAGGGGTCATCTGATGATTACATAAACACCAGCAGCAACAGTACAGTCACAAGTGCGCTACCAAACTTGAACTCCGCTTCCTCCCAATTGGGCCTCCGGTACCCTCACTCACTCAACGAAACAGCAGCTGCTGTTTTACGCCGGCATACTTCTGTGAGGCCGTGGTAATCCTGGGTTCTTTAGGCGGAGTGTGAAACGGCATCTCAGCAGGCTTTCAGGGTGAGGATGACAGACTCAATAGGTGATCAGGAGACCTATTTTTGAATTGTCGTCTCACTAAAAAATGTGTGACTCGCATGATTTTTGACATCCGCATTTTTGAATCATTCGAAAACGAGCGATTTGCAACGAGTGGTGTAAACCACTCGTTTCCGTGAGGCGAGTGGACGCATTTACGTCAAATCACACGCCAAATATTAACGAGTTAACACTATACTTTGACAAAATTGGCGACACACTAAGCGAGTGATTTCAAAAGTAGGAAAAATTATGAATCATACGACTCACGAGACGACGTGACTTGAAAAACGAGTAGTTTTGTTTGGACGAAGCGAAAATTCAAAAATAGGTCTCCTGTTTGTTCTTTTGTGCCCGTCAACCTCATATTTGGATCTCACGGCCGCTTACCATCAGGCGGAGTGAGGTCCTTAAAAAAAAGTAAATAAGTTACCTTCTATAGTAAACCGACTCAGCTCCTTATGCTGCGCGAGCGCTCCATCATCGATCATAGATATATCGTTATCGTGCAGGAACAGTTCACTCAAACTCCGGAGTGACTTCAGAGGCTCCGCTGACAGCGACCGGAGGAAGTTGTGGGACAGGTCTAGGCTCAGCAGGTTTGTGAGCTGAGCTAGAGATGCGCCTGTTGAAAGATTAATCTTTAGTAGTTCAGTTGTACCACAAAATAAGGACTGACACAGAAAGCTGATTGCCGACTAAGAGCTAAAAATATGTCATGCGTGAGTAACGCATGCGCACTAACGGGCAAAAACGCCTTTTCGACCACATTAATCCTAACTTATGACATACCTAAGATTGTCAAACTGTCGAGGTCTGTGGTAGAGGCCACGCGCTATGTACTCGTACTCATGCCGGGCAACAACCCTAGCATATGTCAACGAACTCTTCTAAATTCAAAATCAAGGCTAAGTCAGCCTTCTGTCTCAGTCCCTATTTTGTGGTTTTACGCAGATTAATTATTTAAACGTGAGCCACTATTCTACGGGATGTTTCTGTGAACATTTACATCCCTTTAACCATATCTTCTACCTACCATTCATCTGTTCTAATTTAAAGATTCTGATATCATGCAAATAAATAATCTTTAACTTTTGCTATTGCTGCTTTTAAAAAAGTTTAAATCTTCTCTTTGTAATCAAAAGTAAAATATTAGCCTATATACTGTCCCACTGCAAGGCAAAGGCCTCCTTCCATCATAGAAATCAAGTTATTGCTAATATGATGGATTAGGCCGTCAATCATAATCAAACCATCATTATATTTTAAGCTGTTTATCTCTATTATAACCCCCCCCCCCCCCCCCTATTATCTCCATGGCTTAAAAAAACAATTTTGGGAGGATTCCCCTCAATTTTTTTGTTATGTTATAGGTAGCAGACAAGCAGGCGGATCACCTGATGGTAAGCAATTGCCGCCGCCATGGCTGCAACACAGTGGAGTCACTGGGGACGGATTCGATGGAACTCTGTCCCCTCACTCACTCGGCGAAACACAGCACAGGAGCTGCTTCAGTATTTAGCATCAGTAACAGCACCCAGAGACCCAAACTCAACACGAAATTTTCCTAATTCTCCCTACTACTCCCAAGCTTTGTAAAAACATCTTCAACAAAACCGTTCAAATTGTACTTCAACAGACTTCGATTAAAGAATGTATCGATTACCGATGATATTTTATTTCCGCGATACGGTGCCTTCCATTTTTTCGGCCGGAAATTAAAGGCTGACTGAGTTCTTGGCTTATTAGACATTATCCTTGCTAATCGTGGTCTTATTCATATTTCCATCCAAACTCGCAAAACGCTGATTCTAAGTTAAATAAAATAACAAAGCGTCATCAATTTTATCTCTTTAACTTTGGTTATTTGAGCACTGATGGATAACAAATTACTGTAACAAAATTAATTGAATCCCTATCTACAAAGCCCTGTTGATCTAATGGTTTGAGGTTACCATTTCGTGATCTCAGGGTCCAGGGCTCGAATCCCGGGTCGAACAGTGCTGTGTTTTGTCGAGTGGGGGTACCGGAGGCCCAATTGAGGGGAAAGGGAGTTTAAGGTTGGCTACGCACTAGTGACTCTACTGTTGTTGCAGGTGTCCATGGGCGGTGGCAATCGCTTACCATCAGTGGCCTTACCATGAGTTTGAAATACTATCCTCGCTATCAAAAACTATCGCTTTGTCTCTTTCATTGTGATGCATTTTGAAAGAGACAGAGCAATAGTTTACGTTATGTCAGTTTTAGATGTCAATTCATGGCAGTGCTACAGGTGATTTGTCTGCTACCTAACACATACAAAAATGTTCCTTAAATTCTTATAATAAGTATTACCTACTTGTAAGTAAAAATATTTTCTTATTATTATTTACCTGATACGGCGACTATCTCATTATGAGATAGATCTAAATGCGTTAAATTTATCAAATGGCGAAATGCGTAGTCCTCCAATACGTCGATTTGATTATTATGTAGGTTCAAATGAGTAAGGTTCGTAAGTCCTGAAAAAAATACAAAATTATTTTAAAACAATTAACTTACCTACATTTACCATAAAGATGAGCAAATCCTATTTTGTTCAATAACTAGTAGCCCGCCATCACTACGTTTTGGGACATTAGTTCTACTTTGAACCAATAGATGGCGGTGGGCTTCGATTACAAAATCGTGCAAATGAATAGTTATAAACCTTGTTACTGCACATTGAATTTTAGTCTTTATAAATAGTACAGATATAGATATCTATCAGCCTCGGGATGTCCACTGCTTATAGGTAGGTACTTAAGTCAACGAGATTTTACGACTCTTATCAGTTTGAAACATTTTTGGAAAATCACAAAATAAAGAAGCACCTACTCATTTACTTAGATATTATTTCTCTAATTTGTTTTCTTATAAATCTATAGAATACTGAAAAGGTTAAGTGGTATATCTAATCAAATTCAATTTAAGTACCTACTATCTAAATAAAATTGTCTTTATCAACTTTCCTAATTCGAGAAATATACATCGGCAGCTGAAGTTAAATGGATAAAAATTGGTGAAGTTCATTGAAGTATGCGAGTTAGTGTATTTACGTAGAAATCTGTGATAGATATACATAAAACAAAAACGTATTGGAAACTTTAAAGAACAAAAGCTACTTTCCACTAATGGCTAACTAAAACAAATAAATCCTTTTCTATCACAAAGAACTTGCAGCTACTAAAATGTTTCACTCTTGTTAGAGCGCTGAAAAGAAACGGCAAATAGGACGCACTCACCTGACAAAGCCCCACGGCGTATACTAGCGAAAGTATTGTCAGACAATTGCAGATTGGTCAAGCAGCTTATAGGTGGAACCGTGGTCGGTGTGAGCGGGCCCTCGAGAGCATTGCTTGAGAGGTCCAAATCTCTTAACACGTGGGCTTCCTATTGTGGAAAATAATGAGAGCGTAGAGTCTTTGTTGATACTTACATTTTGAGAGCTACACGGTGGGCGCCAGTATTTCACATGGCGCCCAACGTGGGGCTCGAATGAAGTTCTCGTATATTATTTATTGCATGGGTATGGGTACGTGCAGGTAGTTAACTTGATGTATTGCATTTGTTGTTCAGTGCATGCGCATGAAACTCATTATTTGGGCTGGCTGTTCCTATTACCAGGATAATAATTAAGTTAAACCAGACTAGTTTCAGGATTAGACTATTAACATTGGGAATAGAATTCTAATTATTTGATGTTTGCAAGTTCCAAAGGCTTAAAATAAGTATGTTGTGATGATCCTGAAGACTAAAGATTGAATTTACGAAGTATATATGCTTGTATTGCAAACCGCGTACGTTCGAGTAATAAATAGCAGACTCATTGAATTTCAATCGTAGACATCACGTTTACTAGAAAACGTGCTCTATTCGAAGTGGATTTTATTTATAGGCGCACATTTTTGTTTGAAAGAGTATTCCAAGCCTAATGGACCCATTAGTTTGAAATCATTTGTCATCTCATTGCTTGAATTACATGTTGGGCGCCAAAATGTATTTTTTGCACAAAGTTAAATTGATTGAGTCACGTTGAACAAGTTACATTACTTACTTCGGAGTTTATTTGGATGAGATTATAATGATAAAGTACAGTTTATTTTTAAAGTTTTCACTGTTTTTATTAACTTTTGAATGCTAGTGGCGACACACGAGAAGGCGGGTCACCTGATAGTAAGGAATCACCAGCACCCGTGAACATCTCCGATATCAGTGAGATCTTAGAATATTAATATGTTTAAGTGCTAGCACGTTCATTTTAACCGTGAATTTATTCATCAATGTTGTATGGAAAGTGTTTCTGTATAATTAAGATCTATGTTTTCTTAGGGAAATTGTTTTCTTTTATCCATATAATACTCTCTAGAAATTTCTCAGGGCGGATTATTGCATCATCAGGTAAAAGTTAACAGACCAATACAGAGTTATTCGGCGAATTAAAATTATCTTATACCTTACTATAATGTTCTACTAGATAGTAAAATGACAAGTAAGGGTTAGTTTTTGTCATGCATTGCATGAAACAAGAATTTGTCTGTCATCAGATGATTGAAAAATCTGCCTTTAGACAGTAAAGGACAATTGCAGTCTAAAAGCTCAGACCCAGTCGTCAGACCCAGACATTTATGAATTACATATCTATACATAATCATTAGATATGTTACCTTCAAGGAAGCTAACGCAGGAACTGTAAGGAGGTTTCCTCTAAGCCTTAGTACAGTCATTTTCGTCAACGGCTTGAATGCATCTGACGAAATATCAGTCAGTTGATTGTCGCTTAGATCCACGTATGTCAAATTGCTTATACCCTGAAAAAAGATGTTATTATGATATATATGTCAAGAAGGATCTTGATCGCCTTCGAATTCTCGTGTCGGAGGCCAAGATCCACTTCGAGTCACTGAACCAGCGTAGTAAGTAAGTATCTCAAAATGAAGACGACTTTTTAAACTCCTTAGATCACATTTAGGGCCTATATCACAATCTGAAGATAAAGTGTCACATAGATTTACAACACATCTACTTTATTTTAAGAATAAAATATGCGATTCCTCATGGGAGTTTGGCAGATAGAAATCGCAAATGCGTCGTCCATACGTAAAGTAGCAAGTAACGCTATTTGACAGTCGTAAAACGCAACAACAGTGTTATGTGAGTATATCGTCCCTTTGGTGGAACAAGGGCACAACTGTCAAAAATTGCACTAAGTAAGTTATGTTTGAAAAAATTGGGGAACATAATATTTTAAATCATTTCTGCATACTTAACTGATTTATGCAATTTTGTGACAATTATGCCCTTGTTAAAGGTGCGATATAGTATAAACCGTATAATGTGAAAAAAATCAGGACGATAAAGTAAAATTAAGTCTGTATACATAAGTATCTTATTGTTATTTTAGCAATAAATATATAAAAAGGTACCTATCTGTTTGACTCATTTATTTCTTATTATACTTACATTTAAAACTCGCATGTATTCTATGCATTAGCGAATCGATCAATAGTTCTTACCTTAAAAGAATTGGAATCTAACATATGAATCTTATTGTTAGACAAATCCAGCCGATCTAAATTCCAAAGCCGTGTTAAAGCTTCCGTAGGCACCGACGGCAATTGATTGTTCGGCAGCCCTGAAAGAGAAAGGACCCCATTACTACTGATCTTTATCTTAACTTACATAATAAATCCAAATGTGCTCCTTTCAATTCAGTAGTTTTTCCTGAGTGACAAAAAACTGGGCAGGATTTTTATAGACGCAGCCCTGGGAATGGAATGATCAGTAGCCGTGAAATTATTAACATGTAGTGTGTTTAGAGTAATTTATTTCTACTAGTTTTACAAACCTATTGCAACTTATAATACAAGGCAATATCCAAGGAAAAAGAAGCCCAGAAAGAAGAATAACTTCTTGGCTAAAAAATCTGCGCCAATGGTACAATCACCCGTTTTCTGTTTAGAGCAGGGTTCTAGTCGCCATTTTGATCATTAGAAGATGGCACTTAACGAAGAAGTTTTACAAACATTCCGAAACGTTGTCCTTACTGTTTTCTCCTAACACATATTGTAAGTTGTTGATTAGCCAGTAGTCCGCTACTAGGCTTATTATATTCTAGAGGCCCGCCCTCACTTTATTTCGGGACTTATCATTCTTACAAGTTCCACTCGTTGCCGATAGAAGGCGCTAGTATGAGGCGACCAGAAGAGACGAAACACTTGCGCGATGGAATCGACACCAAGTGCCATCTATTTACAGAAATCGGAACTAATATAAATAGCAGAACGAAGTGAAGGCCACTATTATTTTGATAAAAGAAAAACAGCTTGTGACTTGTGTTAGTGGTTATTACATTTCTACTATTGTACTTAATCGACATACTATGATAACAAGTCAAGTTACTGTCTACTGCCTAAACCACAGTTAGTTCTGTGTAAACCAGTCATTAACTACCACGATGTTGTGCTTGAGTACCTCATGGCCAAGGTTCAACATCGGAACCCCCAAGAGAAATCTACTAACGTGGAAACCCCCAACAAATGGACCTAATTAGCAAAATATGTGCTCGAATTCATTGTTGGCATAGCCTCTCGCGTTTTATTTATATGAGTTGCGAAATCGGCCGACCTTTTCGGTGAAAATTAAATTTCAATATTAATTTACGGTTAACCGTTATTTACAACGGCTTTTTGTTTTACTGGAGATGCGATTTTAATGCCAGTTTCAACTTAACGGTCGTTTTGTGTTAATAAAGGTTTTTTTTCACAAGCGGGTGGAATTAGCTAAGTCTATTCTTATATTAATACTAGTGGCCCGCCCTCACTTCGTTTCGGAACATAGTTTTGCTATTAGTTCCGATGTTTGGCAATAGATGGCACTAGATGTCGATTCCATTGCGCAGGTATTTTGTCTCTTCAGGTGACAATATAAGCCTCGAGGCCGGAGGAGGTCTCTTTATAAATAGTGTAGCTTACTTCGCGGCACTTTGCTGCACAAAAAGTACCTACCCACCTACACGTAAGATCACTAAACACTCGAAGCAATTTGTTTATTTACTAGTGGCCCGCCCTCACTTCGCTTCGGGAACGTAATTCAGAAATGAACCAATGGATGGCACTGTGCTCAATTACATCGCGCAAGCGTTTCGTGTTTTCGGTTTACCTATAAGCCTTGTCGTTGTCTGTAGAAGTTATCTCTTTAAAAAGAGTATAGATAGAAGATTTAAACCCTGTTTTAAGGGACGTGCAGTACCTAACTCAACTTTTCTTTCTGTATTTTGCTGTGCTGTACAACGCACTAAATCATCTTTCTTGTTTATTACCAAAATGTCAAAATCTGGGTACCAAATATATCCCAAACTCTAAAAAGATGGCATGGCAAGCTACTGGCAATGACGTGTTACGCAAAGATGACCATTCAGATGCAGATGTCATAGACAAGATCCTGAAACTGGCAAAGAAAGAATATTTACCTAACGCCAGCAGAGTCGAAGCCACGCTATTAAACGCTCCTTGCTGCACCCGCCTAATGTCTCCAGACGATATGACCAGGCCGTGGACCCCGATGCCAGCCAGCTCTGACACAGATGCCGTGGACAGAGCTGATACTCCTCGCAGAGCGCAGTCCAGTAATGAAACTGCTGAGTTCTTGTTCCTCGCTCGCTGCTCTCGAAGGTGTCGACCGATTTTCTGCAAGAGAAAATAAGTATCATCATCATATACATCATAATAGACGTCCACTGCTGGACATAGGTCTCCCCCAATGTTCACACAGATTCGTCTTGTGCCACCCGCATCCAAGTAACTCCCGCGACTCTAACTAAATCGTCGGTCTATCTTGTGGGGGGCCTGCCACGGCTGCGACTTCCTGTACGCGGCTCCACTCAAGGACCTTTCTGCCTCAACGGTCGTCTGTTCTCCTCGCAATGTGCCCTGCCCATTGCCACTCGAGCCATGCAATATAAATAAATACCTGTCAACGATAGCTCAATAATGTACCTCTCTCATCTAAGCATGTAATTCCCGATAATGTCAGCTGTTGCTTTGGAACTCAGTGTATGTAAATCCATGATTCCAACCTTCACAACATCTACATTACACCTTCGCAAACGTACAGGTTTCCTCATGACTTTCTTCTCACCGTCGAGAGATATGGCAGAATACACATACTCATATTATATTGGTACAAAGTTGAAATAATAATTGTGACTGACTAACCGGAACGAAATGAGGGCAGTTCTCTCCACGAGTATTTTATAAAGTAGGTGTAAAACATTTTCCTCCCATTTCTTCCCCCGACCACCAAAAAGCCTAAACACACCTTTGCATATCAAATATTAATAATCTAACAAGGTTTCCCAACCAAATTATCCAATCACCAAATCAAAATTTAATTAAAAGTCTACAAGGCACGTAATTTCCTGCCCAAACTAGATTTAATTAAAATTTTTGTTAGCTTTCGTTACTTGTTGGACCCATTGATAGAGAAAAGATGACGTAGGGACATGAGGGCTATGAGTACTCAGCAGTGGGTGGATGCGGGCTGATATGATAATAATGATGATGAAGTAAGATTCATCAATTTATTTATTTATTTATTCTTACAAAATCCACAGCTCTTAAATATGATAATTACAGTAGGTAAGCCTTTTTTTTCAGCCAATAAAGGATTTAAAAAAGTAAAAAAAACTTTTATTTGCCTCTTTACATTTTATCTTCATAACTTTCCTAAGCGGTCTACAGTAAACATCGCGATATATATAGTTAAATAAAAATAAATTGCTTAATAAAAATAGCCACATGCAGTGTGTGTGTGTGTGTATGTAGGCGTGTGGTGCATGTGTCTATGTTCTTTTATTATAAATCATCTTCCATAACCTCCAGAATCTGTATGATAGTAGTGACGGGTTTTCGTAGAATTAAACCGTCACTACTATCGTTTTAGCGATATTTGACAGTAGTAAACAGTATCAAATTGAACTAACTTTTGCGGACGATCAATCAATGAAATTGGTATAAAGTTGTCTGTTCAGAAGATAAACTACGCGTAGTTCAATGATCGATTTATGAGTTCGACTGGTTTACTAATGAGTTTCAACTAGCTCCATAAAGTATTTATTAGATTTGTTAGATGGGCCCAATGGCGCAGTGGGTAAAATGTTTGTCCAAACTCCAAAGTTTCCGGATTAAATCCCTGGTTAGGTGAAACTAAACTTTTCTAGATGGTATTGAGCTGTCTCGTAGCCTGGATGGAGAGTAACCCGACAAATTGACGTGATTTGAATTGATTGAATTTGTCGCTCTGTTTTGCCATGAAAAAAAGACCAACATACAGACAGACACACTTTCCCATTTATAATATTATTTAGTATGGATATCTAAAGTAGTACGTGGCTGATCTTTAAGATTACGGTAGCTGACTCGTTTGAAGGAAAGTGAACTTCGCAAAAAAACATGACGCAAAACCAGCCTAAGTACTATCAGTTTCTCAAGGTTGGCATCACGGAGATGTATGTGATAATAGTGAGTGAGGAGCGAAGGTCGGGAGGGACTGGGCCGCTCAGACCCCGCTCAAAGTCACAGGTGCCAATCGATATCTTTGTTTACCCGACCTCTGACACGCTTTTAACCTCTACCATTGGTTTGAGCTGAATTACAAAAGAAAAATAATTTTATTCTAGAATACAGATAAATTGCCTCTTTAATCGCTTGACAGTGGCAGAATTAAAGGGCTACACGAATGAAACTAGCGCCGCTAACCTATTTAAAAACGGCCACTTTTAGCAATAATTGACATTATTGTTACTTGTCGCGTGTTTTATATATTATATTGCATCTTGAAAAATTCAAATTACTTTTATCTAAGTCTGTAAAGTTTTGCTTTCTTAAAAAATATCGTATTTTCGACACAATCAGTGTAAATAGGTTGGCGGCGCTAGTTTCATTCGTATAGCCCCTTAAGAGTATTTCTAGACACGGTAGGAATCAAAAAAGTAAAAAAAATTAAAGGCTCCATTTTTTCGTTTTGAGTTACTAATCTCTAAAAAGACAATTGGACATACATAGTTATGCAAACCAGAAACAACCCACAAAAAGGCTTTCGAGATAATAAACCGTAATGAATAGTATTTTAAAGTATAAAGTTGATTACATCCCAATTGAGGGTTGGTTCTTGTTTGCAAAATTATGTCCAATTTAAAGAACAACCACTATCAACTGTGGGAGAGCCACGCTTCGGCATAAATGGGCCGGCTCGACCGGAGTGATACCACTACCTCACAGAAAGCCGGCGTGAAGCAGCCCCTGTGCTGTGTTTCGCTGAGTGAGTGAGGGTACCGGAGGCCCACCCGGGGGGGAAGGGGATAAAAGGTTGGCAGCGCACTTGTAACTCCACTGGTGTTGCAAGTGTCCATGAGCGGCGGCAATTGCTTACCATCAGGTGATCCGCCTGCTCGTCTGCTACCTATCACATAAAAAAAAACCTAGGCAACCTAGTCGCACTTTCGATCGCAGGGAAGCTTTCCATTCGTAGTTCCTAACAAGAAGATTACCACTATATCACTCACTCGTGAAAGGCTGTGATAATCGAATCTAGGCGCCTGTCGACATAGTTTTTTCGTGTTATCACTTTGCAAATTGCTTTTTAATGTCCTTCATGATCAGAATTATGTCATAATTCATCTAAATTTTGTGAGCGTGAAAGTAATTACATCATATCTTGGAAATAAGTTCAAAAGTCCACCGTGGCAGAACCACGCTTCGACATGAATGGGCCGATTCGACCGGAGTGATAGCACATCCTCATAAAAAAATCTAACCCACCAACGCTATGTTTTGGCGAGCGAGTCCTCATTTACTAGACGAAACACAGTCCCAATTTTCCCCAATTGGGGGAAAATATTCATATTTGGATCATTTTGGATCTGGATGGTCAAAGTCAAATATTTTTTATTTGCATAGGCTTACAAATCAGCACTTACAAATCGTCATACATAAAGAAAATATTTAAAACTATTTAAAGATAATGTATATGATTTAAATGAAATTAAATATATTATATCTTGATACATAAGATATACTAAAAAATAAATAGACATAATGCGATTCTACCACCGGTATCGGAAAGTTGATTCTGACGAGAAGATCCGGCAAGAAACTCGCCAGTTACTCTTTTTAATCGCCAAAATGTTTATTACAATGTTTTCCTCATACCACTTCCTACAGTCCAATACTTAAGATGAAGAAAAATGTTAAAAGCTAAGAATGAGGTAAACCGGAGCAGATCAGTCCCCAGAGGCGGCACCTGTACACAAGTATGACGTATGCGTCAGCCATCTTGATTGTCCTCAATAGAGAAAAAATAAGAGGTTTACAGGTTGCCAGCGCTCTTGTGACTCTACGGGTGTTGCAAGTGACTTTGGGCGACGGCAATCACTTACCATCAGGGGATCTGCTCGTCTACCACCTATCACATAATTCACCCGATCACCTGATAGTAAGTGATTGCCGCCACACATAGACAACACGTGGAATGACAAGTGCGCTGCCAAACTTTTGAACCCCTATCCAATCGGTACACTGACGGTGAAACACATCGTAGCCAATGCGTTCACGCCTTGGCACATATCTTAGCCAGCCCATTCATGCTGAAGCGCGTCTCTCCCACGATAGAAAGGAAATTGTGGCGGTTACTCACGCACACAGAATTGCTATCTGTGTAGGCTACTGTTATCTCTATCACGTACGTTATGTCAGCAGATCTGACTACGTACCTATGTGATAGACGATAGGACGTCAGTAGTGTCAGTACCTATATAAGCCTATAGAGATGGACCTGCATTATTCATTTATTGTTCATTGATCTTTATTATAATATACCAGCTAGTCACACAAGACGTGGTGCATCATTTCTCCCACCCACCCAGCAATTACCAACTACCGACAAAGAAATCCTTGATAGTGGTAAGCATTATATAGGTGAGTCGTAACAGTTTGATTGAAACGGGTAGCTATTGGCTAATAAGAATGTAACAACACCCGCGTTTCGGTCCATTTCAATTCGATGTAAAAGATCAACAAGATCCGAAGACACTTCGTAGAAATAGCTCTAACAACATTTTCGTATCATTGTAACAAGATGTGAATTACGAGTAGATAAAGTGAAAGAATAAAAATGTAGGTAGGTATATTTTCTCATCTATATAAATAAAAATGAATCGCCGTTCGTTAGTCTGGCTAAAACTCGAGAACGGCTGGGCCGATTGAGCTGATTTTAGTTTTAAAATGTTTGTCGTAGTCCAGGGAAGGTCTAAAAGGTGAGAAATTTAAACAAAAAGTAGGTGAAACGAAGTTCGCCGGGAGCCACTAGTCGGGAATAAATGCTTTCCTTCGTCAATACTTTTTTAACTTCATGGAGCAATGATAGTTCATGTTGAACTGTAAACTTTATTTTCTATACTATTTATAAACATGAATACAAACCGAAAAATCGAAATACTAGCGCGTTGCATTCTACGCCCAGCGCCATCTATTGGTAGACAGTGGAACTACTGTCCCGAAACGAAGTGAGGGCGGGTTACTAGTATGAGATAAAGAGGCGAAATAGTAAGCGGGTCACCTGATGGTAAGTGATCACCGCCGCCCGTGGACAGTCGCAGGAAATAAAATGTAAACACCTCGGCTCTTATGCCTGGACAATAAGGTTCATATTTGAATGAGGTTGTATACTTATTAGTGCACGTGACTGAACATCAGCCACACCAGAAGGATTGCAGATGCGTTGCCGACCTTTTATAAAGGTAGTTGGCTTGTTTCCTAAAGAAATCAATCAATGTCTAACCTAATAATTTACGGGTAACAAATAAATAATGAACTAGATCGAGGACTTACCACCTTCGCTTCGAAATCATTTAAAATCAGAAAAAAAACGAAACTTTTTTTAAACCGCTCTTTTAAAAACAAAAACAAACCATTACCCCACCTAATTTAATATAAGAACGGCTTTTATCGTTTTCAACCTAAAATGCCGCGAGAATCTTGAAAAGGTCGTTAGTATACCATAACGAGAGTTCAGCACTGACAAAAATATAAACATATTGCCTTAGGACAATAAACTTGAGCCCATAAGACTGAAAAATGACCCCATTTAAGTTTTAGAGCGCTTGGGACAAATATTCTTTATTTTAAAACTTTCCTTTTATAATTTTAACGGGAAACTGTAAGTAACTGACTGCTTGTTGTTATTTGGTAAGGACTTCGATATTCAAACCTTAGATACAGCGTGTGTGTGTCAAAAAGCGTCGCCGGTTATGAAGGCTCCATTCACAAAAGAGCGCTATTTGGCATTATCGGAATTTTAATTTTTAATTCGGATTATAGTCCACTAATAAGTATAGTTTGACATCTCACATCAAAAATAACCAATTACCGTGTAGTTGGACCTCAATCTTCAAGTACCATTTAACGGATTTTTCACACGCGGTAGATCCCATTGGGGGAAAGGGGGTTGAAGGTCGGACAAACTCGCTCTATCATAGGCTTCTTTTCAACTCTAGGGTTTCCAATATGAAGCTTAAAGAAAGTCCATCAACAAATAAAAAAAGTTTTAAATATAAAATGCCTCCATAAAGGATGGATAAATTGATTACCCAGTAAAAGCATTGTTCCTGTAAACTTTCCGGGAATAAAGAGGAATATCATCAACGTTGTGTTTGTGAGTAGTGATGGGAAACCTGTTTGTTTTACGGTCAGCTTGTCTCCATCGGGTTCCGTACATTTAGGGCTGTCGAAAGAACCGTTAACTGTAATCTCATCGTGTTATTCAGTCAAATCAAAAGCGAGATTGGCCGGATGGCACATTTAGTAGTGACCCTTTTTTTTAGTTGACTCAGCTGAATTGTCGGCCCAAAGTGCAATGAGCCGACGTCGCCACCTGTCGGCGGCGCCTTATGCACACCCCCGGCTGGGAGACCAACGGGTGATGTTGGACTCTCCCGTGGAACTGCCCGAGCGCGAGTCGCTTGTGCTGTGGTATTTCACGCCCCATTTGGGGAGAAGTGACATTGAGATGGGCTAAAGACACAGACTTTGTAGGGAGTGAAGAAACGCACCGGGGAAAGAGCCCTTAGCAAGTACCTGGTGAGCGTCTCCCAAGATTCGGTCCGTATGCCGAGACGGTAGGAAGGACCATGGGCTGGTGGAGAGATCTGTATCTACCATGATTGATGGGGCCTCAGCTATTCTGAGGCCGGCCAATAGACATACCAACTAAAACACCTGGAGCTGTTCCGTACGTGGTGGGAATTTAGTACTAACCCTGCCTCGTGTGTGTGATCCTCACCCTGAGAAACATTCGTGTGAGGAACACTTGTGTTTGTTCAGTGTCTGGTGTAATATAATTGTGTATTTAAGTATAACTGGAGGCACGAAAGTATAGCGATGACCGTTATTTTGCGCACTTGTAAAAAAGAAGACTTTCTATCAAAATTGATTTTTTTTTTTATGTCATAGGTAGCAGGCGAGCAGACGGATCACCTGATGGTAAGCAATTGCCGCCGCCCATGGACACTTGCAACACCAGTGGAGTTACAAGTGCGCTGCCAACCTTCTGCACAATCTAATCTTGATTTCTGCGCAATCAAGGTCATAACTACACTTTCTTGCCTCGAACTATATTACATTTGTATTTCCTTTGCTGTCTGATATCTGTAACACAAGTGCTTAAGCTACTTACGGAGTCAGTTCAATGTTTGAGATGTTGTGTGAATTTATTTATTTATTATCATGCAAAATCTTTCTCAACTTCATCCCTCCAATGGTACCTTGGACGGCCAAAAAAACAAACTAGATGGAACCTGAAGTAGGAAAAAAAACTGAGAGCTAGAAGACCTAGTGTGGTGTATGTGACATAAAAAAATAAACCCTTCTGCCAACCAGCCCTACATCCGTAAACACCAATTTCGCTGAAGCTTCACGCACATCCAAATTTTTTATCCTGTTCGGTTTCGCCAACAACAGACAAAGTACGGATTTACCGGACGTAGAGTAAACCGGCCCAATTGAAAACAGTATTTCACGGTGAAATTGTATTACCGCAGTATAAATAGTAGGTAAGGCTTTTTGATGCTTATTTATCTTCAAGTAGGCATAGGGAGCCGCAGCTCGGTAAACGTAGGGCAGGACGCCCTCAGGCCAAGTGGAGTCACGATTTGCGCAGTACCTTTGAGCGCCGGTGGAGACGAATAGTCCGAGGCAAGAAAGTGTAGTTATGACCTTGAGTGCGCAGAAACCAATTTTGATTAGAAAGTCTTCTTTTTTACAAGTGCGCAAAATTACGGTCATCGCTATACTTTCGTGCCTCCAGCTATACGGGTCGCGGGTTCGATTCGAGTTCGACTCAAATGTTTGTTGATGAAACAGATATTTGTGTTGGGTCTGGATGTTTGTGGTTCCTCCGTTGTTTTCGTTTCCATATCACAAGGGAAAACCTTAGTTTGGGACCAGGACAATGTATGTGATGTTGTCTCAATTTTATTTAAGATCTAGTTACCTATATACGTCATATTACCATACGTTAACATATACATTCAATAGTCATTTAAATTTTCGCGTTGCATAACTATTATTATTATAGACTCGAATAAGGTCACGTTAATTTTTAAACACATAATTATTTTGTACTTACTGCTTTTTATGTGATAGGTAGCAGGCGAGCAGGCGGATCACCAGTGGAGTGTTTGCAACACCAGTGGAGTTACAAGTGCGCTGCCAACCTTTTATCCCCTTCCCCTCCGAGTGGGCCTCCGTTACCCTTACTCACTCGGCGAAACCACAGGGGCTGCGCAAGGAGATTCCAAGCATAGCCCTCTCCATTGCCCTCTTGAATTATTTTGTACTTACCGCTTGACGTTACAGCAGCCGTGGTCACTTTTCAGTCCACTCGTGACCAAGGCTGCTGTAACACAATCGAAATCTCAAGCAGTACGTAATTATGTGCTTAAAAATGTACGTCGAGTTGATTCACGTTTCATCATCAGCAACCCACGCTCGTCCACTGCTGGACATAGGTCTCCCTTAATGCACGCCACCGCTCCCGATTTTCGGACACTCTCATCCAGCTTACTCCAGCCAGCCTTCGAATGTCGTCATCCTATCTTGTAGCAGGGCGTCCAACACTACGTTTGCCGAGTCGCGGTCAACACTCAAGGGCTTTATGGCTCCAACGGTTGTCAGTTCTGCGGCTAATGTGTGATTCACGTTTACACTATATTAAAAGTGCTCCCGCATGTCTTTTGTTTAAACAATCAAAATTCACGGCAAGTCAGTTATTATTTTGCATAAAATCCGATAATCACATTGCCACAACATTATAAATCTTTTACTTGCTCATATCGAGCCGGCAATCAATAGCAAAAGTTATTCAATTAATTATAACCAACTCGCACACGTTTAGGGCTGATTGAACTGAGTTTGTATCTAATTCGTTCGGGCGACACAAATCAGCGCTCTGGCTAACCACTAACTGCCGATAGCGCATGATATTGGCGTTGTGGAGTTTCCCAAAGTTTGTGCCAACCCTTAGGGTTTTTTTATTATGTGATAGGTAGCAGACGAGCAGGCGGATCACCTGATGGTAAGCAATTGAAGCCTTCAAGAAACGAGCGTACTCCTTCTTAAAAGGCCGGCAACGCATCAGCGACCTCTCTGATCTCGCAGATGTTCATGGGCAGCGGTGATTGGTGGTGGTGGGTGACCAGCAGGTGACCCGCTTGCTCGTTTGCCGCCTCTAGTATAAAAAAAAAATGCCGCCGCCCATGAGCACATGCAACAGGGGTTTGCTTTTGTTAGTTCATCCGAACATAAAAAGTCATAGCAGACATCCCAAGGTGGATTGACGATTTCGTGAAAGTCGCGGGAATTCCTTGGATGCGGCCGCCGACCGATCTGTGTTCATGCCGAAGCGTGGCTCTCCCACGGTGTCTGCCTTTAACAAAGACGCTTCAACGTGACCTCGACAACTCAACAAGAGTAGCGACAGAGAAGAAGATATTATTATTTGTTTTGTGGTATCAGCTGGGCTTTGAGGCTGCAAGTTTGAGACTACTGGCTCATCGCTAAAACAGACCGGTATCTCTGCTCGTATTTTGGTTGCGAGGAAATTATGAGCGACATGTGAACGCGCGATTGATATCTAATTGGAGTGTACTAGTTTTGGTACTAGTCTAAACATGTGCGTTGGTTGGGTACTTCGATCGATTATTCCTTGGTTTATAGTGCTAGATATCAAAGAATGGCTAATTGCTATGAAGATCACCTATGTTTAATAATACCTACACAAAATCTCAATCAAAGCTGAATTAAGGACAACACACTCTGAGCACAAAATACGCTTTTTCTGTGCTATGTGGCAGACGAGCAAGCGGATCACCTGATGGTAAGCAATTGCCGCCGCCCATGGACACCTGCAACACCAGTGTAGTCACATGCTCGCTGCCACCTTTAATTACCCGGTACCCTCACTCACTCGGTGAAAGACAGCACAAGTGCTGCTTCACACCAGTTTTCTGTGAGGCAATGGTATCATTCCGGACTAGCCGGCCCATCCATGCCGCGCTTCAGCGTGAAAGCTCCACTATGCCGCGCATGTGACAACGCGCATAGTAACGCAGCACTCTAGCCTCACGTCATGCTGCATCAGTACCTGCAGTGCAGTGTGGTCCCCGGTGCAGCGCAGCGTGTGCGGCAGGTCCCGGGCAGCTCTACTGTGCCGCGCATGTGACAACGCGCATAGTAACGCAGCACTCTAGCCTCACGTCATGCTGCATCAGTACCTGCAGTGCAGTGTGGTCCCCGGTGCAGCGCAGCGTGTGCGGCAGGTCCCGGCAGCTCCACTGTGCCGCGCATAGTAACGCAGCACTCTAGCCTCACGTCATGCTGCATCAGTACCTGCAGTGCAGTGTGGTCCCGGTGCAGCGCAGCGTGTGCGGCAGGTCCCGGGCAGCTCTACTGTGCCGCGCATGTGACAACGCGCATAGTAACGCAGCACTCTAGCCTCACGTCATGCTGCATCAGTACCTGCAGTGCGGTGTGGTCCCCGGTGCAGCGCAGCGTGTGCGGCAGGTCCCGGGCAGCTCCACTGTGCCGCGCATAGTAACGCAGCACTCTAGCCTCACGTCATGCTGCATCAGTACCTGCAGTGCAGTGTGGTCCCCGGTGCAGCGCAGCGTGTGCGGCAGGTCCCGGGCAGCTCTACTGTGCCGCGCATGTGACAACGCGCATAGTAACGCAGCACTCTAGTCTCACGTCATGCTGCATTAGTACCTGCAGTGCAGTGTGGTCCCCGGTGCAGCGCAGCGTGTGCGGCAGGTCGCAGGAGCACTCCGCCGCGGGCCGCGCGCTCAGTCCCGGGCAGCTCCACTGTGCCGCGCATGTGACAACGCGCATAGTAACGCAGCACTCTAGTCTAACGTCATGCTGCATCAGTACCTGCAGTGCGGTGTGGTCCCCGGTGCAGCGCAGCGTGTGCGGCAGGTCGCAGGAGCACTCCGCCGCGGGCCGCGCGCTCAGTCCCGGGCAGCTCCACTGTGCCGCGCATGTGACAACGCGCATAGTAACGCAGCACTCTAGTCTCACGTCATGCTGCATTAGTACCTGCAGTGCAGTGTGGTCCCCGGTGCAGCGCAGCGTGTGCGGCAGGTCGCAGGAGCACTCCGCCGCGGGCCGCGCGCTCAGTCCCGGGCAGCTCCACTGTGCCGCGCACTGTGACAATGCGCATAGTACTGCCGCACAGCACACTAGTCTCATTCTGTGGACAAAAATAAATAAATGTTATATACCCATACAGCTTTTTATTGGTTTTCAGTTAGTTTCACATACCGTTTCCCATTAAGAGAAAGATCAGCAGCCCCTGTGCTGTGTTTCGCCGAGCGAGTGAGGGTACTGGAGGCCCACCCGGGGGGGAAGGGGATAAATGGTTGGCAGCGCACTTGTAACTCTACTGGTGTTGCAGGTGTCCATGAGCGGCGGCATTGCTTACCATCAGGTGATCCGCCTGCTCGTCTGCTACCTATCACATAAAAAATATATATCAAAGATAGTGTAATGTTGACGTTGGCATGTTATTACACGTGAAACCTAGTTATGCCTGTTTCCTTTTACGATGTCTTTAATATTACATAATAATAAGTCAATCAAATATTTGCAGTTATATTAAGAGAATTAGAAGTAGAGAGACACAATTGTGTATAATACGCAAAATCTTGTACACCATCACACTTACCATCAGGTGGCCCGCTTGCTCGTTTGCCTTCCTATAATATAAAAAAGCCATATATGTCATATGTTTTTAATTATAGTGGCACATTCCTTAATTTGATTGACAATTCGAGTGCCGACGTTGCAATTACACGACACGGCATTACATTATTAATTTGAGATTGGTCTCTATTGGCCGAAATTTCTGTAGAAGGACATTATTAATTTAAGAAAGGTTCTCCTATCTAAAAGATGCACCAAACTATAGAAAACTTTAAGATATTTATTTTGTTTGTTTACTTAAAAAGATTTTTTTTACTTTTTTAATCACAGCGTCGGATCTGAATTAAAAATCTTCTCCTTTAAAAAAACTCGAGTTTGTTTGACTCTAGACATTTAGGTCCAACAAGTTTTTTAATTAACCTTTAAAGAAAAAGTTAACATTAAGTTAACATTGTAAAATAAACTATCTAACTTTTATTAATACGAGTACTAGAGGCGACAAACGAGCGAGCGGATCAGCTGTTGGTAAGTAATTAATCAGCGTTTGGTACATAGGTACATTTGTCGTCAGTGCCAAAGATGTGAAAGAGAACAAGACTTGGAACAAAATATTCTCACAATTCGTCAACCATGCAACTCATCATAATATCAGAGCGCCGAGAACTCGAGAACAAGAAGTACCGCGATGGTATAAGCTGGCACTTGGGCAAGAGTCGCGGCTGCACACTATACCTAATAGGGCATTTCCACTGGCTGACGACCGGACGACCGAGATGCAAAGGGCTCAAGTCACTAGCGATTTACATGTACAGTTCGAGACTTAATTTTGCAAGTAGTTCTAAATATTAAAACAATAGATGGCGGGGTTTGGTAAGTAAATTACACAAGTGTTTCTTGTTTCGAAAATGTAATAACCAAATAATTACATCCTAAGAGCTATAATACGTCCCGTTGGTCTAGTGGTTTACCTACCGGGCCGTGATCTCGATTCTCGAGGTCCCGGGTTCGATTCCCGGGTCGAGCAAAAGTATGTTTCGAATTTTTCGAACATAGCTCGGGTTTGTGATCACCAATCCGCATTAGGCAAGCGTGGTGAATAAGCCTAATCCCATCATAGTAGCGATAACTTGATTTCTATGATGGAGTCCTTTGCCCTGCAGTGGGACAGTATATAGGCTGATACTTACTTACTTAAGAGCTATAAAGTTCAAAGGATAAAAGCATGTACCATTTAAACGGGAGATACATGGTCTCCACTCTTGAACTAACGATTGCTTATTATTGTTGACAAAGTTACTAAAAGCGCTCATAATTTTATTCGTTGCAATTTATTCTTAACTAAATAATACCTACACTTAAAAAATGTATTGTAGGGTTCAGGTGGTATCAAACCCACAACCTTCCACATACCGAGTGGCTGTTCTCCCAATTAAACTAACCAATTTAAACTAACATAATTGCTTGACTTAGTACGCGTTTTGGTTCGGTTAGGTTAGACATTATTACTTTGCTGAGTGGGCGCCATTTTGGTCCAGTTAAATTTAGCTTTTAAATTTCAGTGTATAATTCATCTATTGTAATATCGGACCAAATAAAGATTTTTCTTTCTGTCTTTCTTTCTTTCTTTCTTTCTTTCTTTTCTTTCTTTCTTTCTTACTTTGAAGTGGTGCGAGGCTCCGTGTCCCGGACCCAAGACATGTTCCAAGATGGACGATGAGGAAGAGTCCCAGTGGTTATAGTCGGTAAACCCGGGGGTTTATCGACTATAACCACTGATGCCCGCATCAGCGTGGGGATTCCGACATGTGTAACGTAACGCATGTACCCTGGGTCAACAAATAAAAGGCATTATTTACTTAAAACCGCTCATTTCTTTTCCCTTAAACCGCACTTAGCACACGTAGGGAATAAGGGGGAAATTACGAGCTATTGATATCAACGGGTGACGGACGACTGTTGACCTGATATCAGACGACGCTTGCGTCTAGCAGAGCTCCTTCTAACCTGGCGAAGACTCAACCTCGTTTGTACGTCAGAATATAGTGTTGAAGATTTTTTTATACTAGAGACATAAAAAGAGAAATCGAGTCAACTGATATGAAGAATAGAAAAAAAATATTGTCATACATAGTAGTCTATTTCCTTGGATTATTGTAGGTACTTTATTTTGCTCATGCTGTTGTATGCTAATTTCATTTTAGAAAATTCGTAATTTTTGAAAACAAAATTAGCACCGTTTGTTATTTTAGGAAAGATTAGTGGCCCGCCCTCACTTCGCTTCGGGACCGTAATTCAAAATGAACCAATAGATGGCGCTGTGTCCAATTACATCGCGCAAGCGTTTCGTGTTTTCGTTTTACCTATAAGCCTTGTCGTTGTCTATAGAAGTTATCTCATTATAATTAGTATTGATGATCCGGTGAGTTTTAACTCACGGTTCAGACTATTTTACGGTGACCTAGATACCCCTTAAAAAAAGCACTCATGCTCATAACTTTGACAGCCATTACCTTAATCAATTTGATTACAAATGGTCTAAGTAGCATCTCCGACGCTTTGACACAATTTTCCCAAAATCACGATGAAAATAAGGCATAATATAGTCAGACGAAATTACCTTCAGAGTTTGTCTTTGAAGTAAATAAGATCAAATACTCACCGCTCACAAGTACTATACATTATTCATATTTTAATTTGTATCGTTAATTACTACCTTGCGTCTCGAACGATACCTCATGAATAATATCAGCGCAAGCACTTGAATATTATATAAAGACAGTGGTGGGCGGTACTAGTGGCGAAAACAAAAGTCGGACTAGTTTTGAAATCTACTAGTAGAAATTTCAAAACAATCTACAGCCTATGTTACTGCACTAAAAGTGAAAACAAAATTCTCATTAGTTATAAAATCTACTGGTATAAATGTCAGTTTATGATATAGAGCTGGTTTACGCTACGCAACTAATCCCCCATCATCATTTCAGCGTGTCATTCAAAGTCAAGATTTTGGAGCCCAGGATACGTTAAGTTGTTAGACCATAATCCTTGGGATTTATAATTCTATCTATTTCTTAATGTGCAGCTACGCTCACAATTTTTTCCCTCACCGCCGAGCAAATGATAAAAATATGCACATACATTTAAAAATCTTGCCCGACTTGAATCTACGACCTTCCATTAAAAAGGTGCATTGTCGTACCCACTTACGTACACGTTAACTCTATTGAACTTTTCATCTTGGTCGATATTAAACAAAACATTGGTACTAGTACGAGAAGAATATGTCACTTTACGATTTAGGCATTACTAACGCACATCACTATTGCTAGTAATCCAATAACTTCAAAGATCTATAATGTGAATTCTTTATCATATTTTGGCGTCTGTATGACATATATTACGGTCTCAGATTGCAGTATCCTGCGGGTGATAACCTCGCATATTTTAAACTGAGGTTGCTTGTCGAAATGACAACTAATCCCAGTTGAGCAAAACTAGTTTTTTGAGGTTCGACGCAAATAAATCTTTGGCTGTAACGCACACATCCCTACTTATGTGCTACTATTGTCACCTTTTTGTCGACTTACTTGACTGCTAGAAGGGAATAATGGTTACAAAAGGTCTCACTCCGATCTAATAAAATATTTGTAGTGGACTGCTCCTCAAAGAATGGGGTAGCCCCAACCACTAAACTTGGACCTCTGTTATCCAGTCAATAAACAGTTAGCACGAAAGAAATCGGTTCTGTCAGGGAGGTTAGAGAGTTCTATGTAGGTTGGATACTGGTTGTACCATATATCACTATGTGTTAGTGGTAGTGACACGGGCCAAGTTTCGGGTGTAAAGTGTTTTGGGAAGGGACCAATTTTCATTTGCATTGTGATTTTAAATTATGCGGTCGGAAGTTATCGCTTTTCGTTCTTTTTGCGACGATTGTAAAATATTTTGTGGGGTTTGATTAACATAATTATTAGGTATTGGGATGATATTTGTACTGGTCCTTATCTTCGTCTTTATTATCATAAGAGAGGCAGTCCATTGGTGAACACTAAACATAGGCCCCTTAAAATTTTTGGCACTTGAAATGGAATCTCCTACTAGCTTCTTCCAAGCATTTATTAAAGTGTTTCTTCTTTTCCAGCTGCTTTTTCTTTTGTATCGATTTAAATTTTAATCACCCAGTACCCTAGCACATATGGACAGTTCTGCCAAGTTGTCTAAAGATAATTACCGACTACCTCCTTCTTCATTTTAGCTGTACCCTATCCTATGTTGTGAAAATAAATCATGTCATTTGCTTCTAGATTCGTCGTAATTTTTATTTAAAGACTTGAGATCACATCACACCGTGTTGGTTAATACTTTAAAATCAACTATGAGTACACACAACACCACAATATCTAAGTAGACTAACTTTTTCGTGTAACCGTCAGAATTATATTACCTACTTTTAACAATATATGTATATATTTATAAAACTTTTTTCTCCTCTAAACCTTAATTAGCTTAAAGTAAACCTTCGTCTCGTTTTCTTGCAAACAAATTAAAATATTACGGAGCTCCAATTTTCTTGCGAAAATTAACTTGCCCAAAAAAGTTAGTGGCCTAAAAATATTTATTATGATGCCTCAAAGAACTTGGCCATGAAAAATATTCTTTGAATAAAAAAATATGTAGGTAACACCTCGAAGCGTTTGAGATTCCGTGAGTTATTAGAAATCAGAAATTTCTTAATTTTTTTTTTCATAATAGGGACTTTGTAAATGTAGCACAAGCAAATTTGGGTCTACGCAAATTCAATATATTTTCTTATTACAAAGATCCGGCACGTGTACCTTACCATTGTGGGTTTTTTTTTCTCTTTATTTAAAAGGACTTTTATACAAAAGTACATGTCAGTCCTATATAACAATGCTTAGGTTACACTTACTATTAATTATATAACATTATAATATAAATGAGGCAGGTGGCTTCTCAGCCTCTTGTTTTGATACATGCTATTGCAAAATCCAGCAGAAACCTTGCACGTTCTGTCGTTGGTATCTGGTGGAACATGCCAATATCAGAGAAGTTCAAACCTATTTTTGCTACCAGATCCTGTCTCTTTTGCTGGTACCGAGAACATTCTATCAATAAATGATGGACATCTTCCACACGTCCACATTTATCGCAGTTAGGGGTATCAACTTTTTGCATTAAATGTCCGAATTTATTAAGTGGCATGTGTCCAGATGACCAGAGACCATTGTGAGATGGGCTTTTAGAATATTGGTGGCACTGTCCACCCGGGATGGAGAAGTATGGGGTAGAATATGTGGGACGATGGGCTGTCGACGATTTGAGTAGTAAAAGAATGGCTAATTTGAGTCCGATGCAGACTGCTCAAGACTGATTGATAGTTCTGGACAGGTTTGAGTGTCCGTTTATAAGGTTTTTCCGTGGATGAACCACGCTTCAACATGAACGGGCCGGTACGACTGGAGTACCTATGCTACGACCTCTCAGAAGACGTGAAGCAACGCTGTGTGTCGCCGAGTGATGAGGGTACCGGAAGCCCAATCAGGGGGAAAGGTTGGCAGCACTTGTGAATCCACTGGCATTTGCATATGTCAAAGGCGCCAGCAATCGCTTACAATCAAATAAGTAAAAATTTCATAAAACAAAATTTCGAAAAATTTGACGGCCTCGATGGCGCAGTGGCTAAGGTGTTCGCCCGAAGCGCGTTAGCTCCCGGGTTCGATTCCCGGTCAAGTAAAATTATAAAACTACATTTTCTAAGTGGTCTTGGGTCTGAGTGTTCTGGGTTGACGCCCCCAGTTAATTATCGTCATCTGATACTTTTAGTAAAGGGGTTGCCCTAGTTTGAAACCAGGTTGATTGGTGTGATTGTCTGGCGCATTTTATTTACACCAGGATTTTAGCTTAAAACGTCTTCCTGTATGGAAGATGCTTCGTTCTCAGTGGGCTACCACCCCTACTGGGAATCTATATCTGTGCTAATAGTACAAAATCATTAAGCCCAGTTACTAGTCCGCTCATTTCAAGCAAGTCACGTATAGACCGTTTCTACGAGTACATTTAGCGAAATACCTGCCCACATTCGTCTTTCTCTGCTAATTATAGTGCCAGCAGCCCCTGTAAATGTTTTCAGGTGGGCTGCTATTGTGTTATATTGAATTAACTACTACTACGTAAGGGTAGGACGTATCGTCGGCTTATTGCAGGAACTTATTTTATTGCAGGATCAAATTATAAATATATATTGGGTCCTCATCTCTGCACCTAAATTGGAGTTTTGTATGGAATTTTAGAAAACTGATTTCCCATACTAACATTTTTAAAATATTATGTAAGTAACGATGAATGCTAGGTACTTACTTAATCCAACATCAACTGTACTTTAATGGTCAACGTTGAGGTATGTGTAGAACTGTTTTTCAGAAAAAAAAACTGGTTAGATATTTGAAAAGTGGCGGTGATTGAAAACGAATGATGAATATCAATTCGGCCTTACAAAAAAAGAGTCACTTTCAAGATTTTTTTTCTGCATCAAGGATACGAAAATATCTGATCCGAAATTTATGTAAATACTAGTGGCCCGCCCTCACTTCGCTTCGCGACCGTAATTCAGAAATGAACCAATAGATGGCGCCGTACTCAATTACATCGCGCAAGCGTTTCGTGTTTTCGGTTTACCTATAAGTCTTGTCGTTGTCTATAGAAGTTATCTTTTTATAAGTAGTATAGAAGAAGATAGATTTTAAATGTATAGATAGATGTATAGACATTTGTATACGACATACGAGTATATCATTATTTGTATAGTGAACAGCAATTGCGTATCCCCTCGCATGATTCACTTGTCGTTGCAATAGTGTGTGCAGCAATTTCGATGGCCTATATACAAATTGAATGCAAGTTTCCCATTAGGCAATAGTACAGGAGGCGACGAAAAATAATTTCTCGCAGATTATGAGAAAGAAATTATGAAGATATAGAGATTATGAGAATATGTGGAAGCAGATAACACAAGCGAGGTGCAACTCATCCCCATTCAATTTTGACTACGATCCTTAGTCGGGAGCGGCCAAAAGAGAGAGAAGAACTTAGACTGTGCTGGTTCTGTATTTAAATCTGGCGAAGATCACCTTTCCATTCAAAACCGTAAGCCGTAATTTGTAATACACATAGCACTAGCTTTTGTCTTATCCGCCAATCCGAGCAAAAAAAACCGGCCAAGAGCGTGTCGGACACGCACATGATAGGGTTCCGTAGCCATGAGATGGGCCGACCTCATTTTCATAGTTATATTTTTTAGTAATTCGGCAGGTATTGTACAAACACGTTCTATTTCAAATTGTCAGTCACTCACTCACAGACTGACCGATCATCAACTTCTAGCAGACATAGAACCTTCAAATTTAGAATAAAGGTAAGTAATTAGTGTTTAGTTTATGAATCAAGAAAAACTAAAATATTTTTCAATAATCGGTCTAGTTTTCTAGATATATTAACTACATAAGTAAATTTGTAATCCCATACATATACCCCCAGATACAAAGTTACATTTGCAGTAGGTAAAGGTCACTCAACCTGATATTCTTTGAGGTTGTGGAATAAGCCGGACGCGCCGACCCATTAATGCCGAAGCGTGGCTCTCCCACGTTTAAAAGTGAGTAAGATTCACGATTTTAGCGCTCACCGCTCGGTCTGCAGTCCCGGTGGCTAGCTGATCAAATAATTTTCGAGTTGCGCTGCGGTCGCAGTCGCACCCGGGCGCGTGTTGCGGTCGCACTCACCACACCACTACTCCACCAGGTACTATCTATTGACTATTTAATTGGCAATGTTTCTAATTAAAGTAAAAAAGTATCAGCCGTTCTCACAGAGACAGTTCTCACCGTAGGGCAAAGGCCTCCATCTTAAAAATCATGTCATCGCTACTATGATGGGATTAGGCTTAACCACCACGCTGGCCTAATGCGGATTGGTGATCACAAACCCAAGCTATAGTTTTGCTCCACTGCTTGATTCTGGGCCTAATGATTGTGCCCGTACTAAAACCACGAAACCAACTGGGCGTTTCTAATAAAATTATTTTATATTTTTGCATCTCATAAGTGCTTCAAGAATGTCAACAAATTTTGATATGAATTGAATGATAAAGATTCCTGGACATGTTAAACTATTAGTTTTCATTGATGATATTGTGTGCGTTTATCTATAACTAGTGGCCCGCCCTCACTTCGCTTCGGGACCGTAATTCAGAAATGAACCAATAGATAGCGCTGTGTCCAATTACATCGCGCAAGCGTTTCGTGTTTTCGGTTTACCTATAAGCCTTGTCGTTGTCTATTGAAGTTATGTCTTTATAAATATTATAGATAGAAGATTTGTATTTAAATCTGACCATTATCTCAACGATAAAGAAAATAATATTGTCATATATAGTAGTCGTTTTTCTTGGATTATTCTCTTCTCTTTGAAAAGAGTAACTACTGACTTTCTTGTTGATGTCTTCTCAACACTTCCCGACTCTTATGCCAGGACCATAAAGTTCATATTTGAACGAGTTTGTATTTGTTTGTTGTTTGTTAGTGTAAATATAACTGTACAACTAAAATAAATTTAGTAATGAGCAATTCTTCAGGTAACAACATACGAATGTTTGTGGTTTCCACAGAGCGCCGCCACAATTACGGAAGGCAAGCTCACAAATAGTGTTGTCAACTTAATGGAATTTCCACCAGATCTGGTGGTTTAGATATGCCTTTCGCCGGGAAAATGTTGGTTTTAGTGGCTGGTGGATTTATTAAGACTAGTAGCTCGCCCTCACTTCGTTTCGGGATAGTGTCTACCAATAGAAGGCGCTAGGAGTCAATTGCATCGCGCAAGTGTTTCGTGTTTTCGGTTTACCTATAAGCCATGACGTGGATTAGAGAAGATATAAAAGATTAGATTATTAAAGTAAAAAGGTCAGCTTCGACGTAAAACCACTGTCGCTTATAACGTCGAGGGTTTGGTAGTGGTTATAAAACTTGGGAAATCCGTTAGTTCCTTAAAAATCCGTCATGACTTTCTTGTCACATTATAATATTTCACCAATACCAATTGTAGACTGCTAACCGTGCCGCGTAACAAGATGGGATGACGACATTCGAAGGCTGGCTGGAGTGAGCTGGATGAGAGTGGCCGAAAATCGGGAGCGGTGGCGTGCATTGGGGGAGACCTAAGATGTCCAGCAGTGGACGAGCGTGGGTTACTGATGATGATGATGAACCGTGCCGCGCGTATGGCTGCTTTTCCACCAGAGCTGTGCGATATGCTCTGTGCGATGTGCGCTGGTGGAGCTCTAGTGATGTTGCAGGTGTCTATGAGCGATGGCCATCGCTTACCATCAGGTGATCCGTTCGGTCGTCTGCTACCTGTCACCTTAAAAATATAAAAAGCAGCCTAAACAGACTTTCACGAGTCACGAATTCTTACTTTCTGTCGCGTTGTGCTGTGTGTTTAGATTAGTATGTGAAATCCTGATGGTTTGCGAGGTCATTCCGGTTTCAGTGGTTTCTGGTGGTTTACCCTGCCACATATGGTTTCTGGTGGTTTACCCTGCCACATATGGTTTCTGGTGGTTTACCCTGCCACATTTGGTGGGTTGGTAAAATAAAGTTGGCAACACGGACTCACAAACTTGAAATTCAATTAAAACTAACAGCCGTGTTGCCTTCGGCAGGTCTCGGTGCTCTATGCATTTCTCATTAAGTAGAAGTACCATTCTCTGTTACAAATGGAAACATTGCTGAGAAGTACGAGATAAGATAGATTTTTAAGTAAGGCAAAGGTGACTGAAGTGTTGGTTTCGTCACCAAGGTTTTGGCCTTGTCTGTAAAGGAACCGTGCTTCTACCATACTTAATGAAAGAAAAAGTTTATCATTAAATATATATTTCGTGGCGGCAATGACTTAACGCACTACACACGGCCCTAAATCAGTGGCGTTATCGGGGGAAGTGGTGGGGAGGACCCTAAATTGGCTCGTGTTCTTATTTTATATTGGCTCAGTAGATGGGCTCATCTCAGCCTGATGATAAGCAAGAGGAGAGCCCACGTTGCAGTCACAATTAAACACAACGGACGCGATGGCACGGCTTCACATCCGTTGGCACTGCCATACTGGCCCGCGAGATGCTTCTTCACGCTTCGTTTGAAGGAATCCATATTGTAGGACAGAGGAAACACATATTGTGGGAAATCGGACCTTTTTAAATTGGGATCTCCAAGAAAAGAGAAATTGTTTGTCTGTGGTCTTTTGTTTAGTGTGTATTTTGTTGGTTGTCCTAATGAATAAATAAATAAGAGAATTCTCCTTCTTAAAAAAACGGCAACGCATCAGCGACCACTCTGACCTCGCAGATGTTTATGGGCGGCGGTGACTACTTACTTATCAGCAGATGACCCGCTTGCTTGTGTGCCAGCTCTAGTTTAAAAATATCGTTCAAAGCACCCATGACCATTTACAAGACGATGATGTAACTGAAATTTTGTATGAAAATTTTCCCAAAGTCGTGAAACAAATGTTGTTCTAACTACCTTTTAGCAGTTAGTGAAAGAGGTAGTTAAAGGAGTGTAAAGTTACTTACCTCCGAATATTTATAAAAGCACAGATTATTCAATGTTCCTACTAAAGGTTTCCAATTTCCGAAATACGAAAACAACGCCAGTAAAATTTCCGGCTAGTTGTGAGAACAATATGAATTTTCTAGTAGTATTATTTCTGTTATTGCAGCTGAAATGTTTTGGCTCCTTACCAGGTATTACACGGCATTATATCTCGTGATGTCAGATTTATTGAAAGATAAAAGACACTAATACGTACCTGTTCGTATGGTTTTAAAAATGTGGTTTGAAAAATATGTGAATATTTCTCACAGTATGCGAACGCGGTCCGGTCCGTGATCTCGGGGTCCCGGGTCGAGCAAAAGTATGTTTCGAATTTTTCGAATATAGTTCGGGTTTGTGACCACCAATCCGCATTAGGCTAGCGTGGTGATAATGCCTAATCCCATCATAGTAGCGATGACTTGATTTCTATGATGGAGGCCTTTGCACTGCAATGGGACAGCATATAGGCTGATACTTTACTTTACTCCCACAGTACAATAAAGGAAAGGCTTGGAATCTAGGACAAACCCTAGATTTAAGAATACACTGCTTTATCTGGCGCTCCTCATATTTTATTGAGTGAGTTTTAATGAGTGTCATACACTCATGTCAGCGTAGATAAATAAAATTCCCTTTGTATCCAACAGAATGGCTCCGCTCTCCCGTCTGGTCATCCTCTTCGCTACCCTAGCCTCCCTGGCGTCCAGCTCGCATGGCCACGCTAGGACCTTCACCCGGTGCCAGCTGTCCAGGGAACTGCTGCGATATAACTTCCCTAGGAGCCTCATACCTAACTGTAAGTAACTTCCCTAGGTGCCTAATACCTAACTGCAGGTAAGAGAGAGTAAGAGTAAGAAAACATTTATTGACCACAACATTTACACAGACAAGTAGATAAAACAAGGGAAACAGAAGTTGCAGCCAACAAGGTTCAGCCTCAGCATGATGCTACAGCCGCTGCAAGCAGCTGCTGCAGCGCTGGTTTTCAGGCTGGACCTTGAGTAGGAGCCTCATACAACTGTAAATAACTTCCCTAGGCGTCTCATACTTCCCTAGGAGCCTCATACCTAACTGTAAGTAACCTAGGAGCTTTATCCCTAAATGTACATAACTTTCCTAGGAGCCTCATACAACTGTAAATGACTTCCCTATGTGCCTCATACTTCCCTAGGATCCTCATACCTAGCTGTAAGTAACTTCCCTAGGAGCTTTATCCCTAAATGTACATAACTTTCCTAGGAGCCTCATAGAACTGTAAACAACTTCCCTAGGAGCCTCATACCTAACTATGACTTCCCTAAGAGCCTCATACCTAACTGTAATGACCCTAGGAGCTTCATATCTAACTGTAAATAACTACCCTAAGAGCTTTATACCTAACCAAAAAACCCTGCATTTAATACAAATTAAACAATTCAATAAATTTATCTAAAATGTTGACTGGAAACTTAACCCGCTCATGAAAGTTGGAAATCCATAACTGAATCTTCAATCTTATTTGGTTTTGACCCTCCTAACTGTCTGTCTAGTAATTATTGCTTGACAAAGGCCGTTCAATATTATTATTTCAAGAGTTACTTAGAGCTAATCGTTTATTAGCAACTGGCGTAACTGGATTAAAAAAGCTTATTTGTTTTGGCTTGTATACAGCACTTACAAATCATTATTATTTTTTTAAAGTATGTTTTTAGTAGTCCAATTTGCATGCCGTAATGCGTGCCTTATTAGTAAGAATAAATAATTAGAAAAAATGAGGATTAATGTTCTTGCAAGTACATAATTAATGTACAAAATAAGTCTTAAAATTACAAATGCTTTTTCCTGTATCTTACAAAGCGGTTTTTAATATTTAATGTCTTAAATTCATCAAAGTTACTAAAAAACAATTAGCAGCGCTACTGAACTGACCAAGCGCTCTAAACTGGCAAGCAGGACCGTGAAACATAAACCATAATGACGTTTATCATCATGTTAACGTTTTATCCCGGGGTCCGTTTTCCTATGACCCCTCCACTTCGCACGCTGTTTAACATTCATATTGTTTATTAAAAAGTCGTAGATCAAAATACGTTGTTTTCAGAATAGTAAAAGACGTGGTTAAAGTGATGTAAATGTTCACAGATACACTCAGTAACAGTATGCAAGTATTCATGCGAAACGCCGCGGGCGCGTGTTCAACATGAATATCGCCTACTCGTTTACATAGTAGCGATTTGCGCTCATCCGCGAGCACAAATTGCAGCGCATTCGTAAACACGTCGTCAGTCCTGGGCAAGAGTCGCGGCTACGTAACGTGTACGTAACGTGGGTTTAATGCAACCTAACGAACGCTCGGTCTCTGGGGTACAAGGAAGAGCTCTTAGGGGTAGTGCACAGTTCTATGTGATATGCTAACAGTGATTTGTAGCAATTTTCACGCGCCACTAGCATTTCATTGCAGTAATGTGGAGCTGCAATATCAGCTGCTGCAGTTTCCATTCTCCAGGAATCTCCGCATCAAGCAGCGCTTTTCTTCTATTTGCCAAATGACGTATCTTGACTCTCTCTTTCCTCGCACATGAACATGTCACGCGTTTACGCAACTCATCTTGGAAAAACTTGTGGTGGAACTGGTGGAAGGCAAAATTGAAGGCAAAAGAGCTCGAGGCAGGTCACCAAAGTGCTAGACTGACCAAGTAAAAACGACCAAGACCAGTCTGCCAAGAGTCTAATGACAAAGAAGAATCTGAGTTGTAATCGACCATTGTTTTTCAAATGTCTTACAAACAAACTTCTCAAGGGCAATATTCCCAAGGCGATTACAAGAACTATGTCTTATGCCAGGGGTAACAAATGAGCAAGTGGATGGTCTGATGGTAATATGGTATGAATCACCGCTGCCCAAGAACATCCGTGAGACTAAAGGAGTCGTTGTTGCGTTTAAAACTACACTACTCACTACGCTGGCTCAGCGTTTTAAAGTGGGTTTTGGCCTCTGACGTCAAAATTTGCCATTTTGTTCGAAGCTATATAAATATACTGCCGCAGTTCGAAGATATATATAGCTTCCGACCGATCGTACTCGTTGAAAACTATACAACATTATTTTTGATATGACTCTAGTGTAGCGTAAGCCTTTATACAGCCATATAACAGTTGCATTAGCGCCTGCAGCGCGCTAATCAGGGAGGTACGTCGACTTCTGCTCTCGAGGCGACGCTATATTGAAACTATAATCGGTTCCGCACACGGGCTCACTCAGGGCACAAACTTTGGTCCTACTTTATTCATGCTCAGTTATACTGACTTATCGAATGCATAGTAAGTTATACTGAATTCATACGTCTATATAAACATGGTAGCTCAACAGTGACAAAAACATGACATCATGAGAATGATCAGTCAGTAATCACCTCAATCTAATTAAGGCGCTGTGTTTTTCCGAGTGATTAGGGGACCGAAGGGGCCCAATTGGGGTGGAAGGGGAGATGTTGACAGTGCATATTTTCACACGTGTTCAGGGTGATTATATGCGCCGGCAATCGCTTAACGATGATCGCTCCATAAAAAAAGTCTAACCAAATCCTGGATCTAGCTTTAAGTACAAACATTTAGAAACGGTAATGAACACTAGAAGGCACAAAGAAGAAGATGTTGTAGGTATAAAAGATACTACGAGAATAACAGCATTGACATCTCTCTTCTGTATATTTCTGTGTTTTAGTTTGTTATTTTTAACCACTGACTAGCGACAAAATAAGTTATGCTTGAAAATACTCTAATGAGCAATTAAAGTCCAAAATTTAAATCATTTCAACTACATAGTTTTTATTGAAACTTACTGTGCCTAGTACAAATCGGTCTTAAATTATTACCACTTAATGTTTTATGGTGAATAAACTTCGCTTAAAAAGTCAGTCTATGTTCTATTAAATATTTGTAATACCTTCCGCGCATCAGAACGCTAAAGCAAAGTCGCACAGAATCCCAATAAGATCGTCTCACGCCAACTTCGAAACAAGCCGCAGCAGTCGGTGTCAAAACGCAAATCCCTTCAAAAAAGACCAAATCGAGGCCAGTTTTAAACAAAATTAAATTCACCGACTTCCAAATTCTCAATTCAAATAATAACATTAAATGCGAGGCAAAACCAAATGAATTGCTGCCACCGACCTTAATAAGGACCTTTAGGGATGCGACGGTTACTCAAGAAAAATATCGATACTAAACGCACAGCCCTCTTAGCACATCTCCGCGTTACAAAATTGTAATAAATACTCAATATGTATTTAAATACCTACTCCATAGTATCTTTTTATAGTGACACAATATATTGGCTTACTTTATGAGCCTGATGGTGAATAAAAGAATTAAACCTATTGCAATTATAAAGGACGCTACGGACCGGAACGCAGATGGTAAAATAACCATCCCAGCATTTTTAGTCCAATTTCTTTGATTACATAATAAGCTTCTCAACCATCATTGAATTTGACTTCTTTCATGTACGTCATTATGTTTTTTTAGCTAATAAATAGAAAAATTGGCCACAAAACTTATAAAAAAAAAATTTAAAGCTTTACTTAATAACATTTTGAGATTTGTCACTTTAGTTTATAAAGAGAAGCTATATCATTTCATACGTTTTGTCTGCTCCCTGTCAAGTTACGTCTTGATTAAATACTTATATAACAAAAAAAAATATGTTGACGATTGGGGGCATCAAGTAATTTTTATCGATATCTAAATTATTATGACAATCACTAGCCGCTAGGAAGTCCACTTGGAGAGAGATCTTCTATTTGCATAAAAAGGGGACATCATTCGGATGACAAAACATTTCTGAATCCCCTTTCATTTAAGTTTAAAATTGTTAGAACTGCTTTAATTGACAATGTACAAGGACGGAAGCGCGGCCGGCTTATTGTATAATCTGAATTAATTCAAATTAATACAACTGACGCCTTGGATCCAGTGATTTAGGGGTATCGATAGGGAAAAATGGGGCGTTTAAGAGAAACGGGAGGGTTAAGCGAGAAATGTTACAGCTCGTTAACTGACATAAGACGAGGAGAAACTAAAGCAAGATAATTATCCTAAATGAAGGTTTAATCAGTTTCACAGGAAAAATCTTACGCCTTCGACAGCCATTATACCTACATCGCTAAATTTTAGTCGTTTTTAGTTCCATACATTAAAGTCTGGTGAAAATTCTTTTTTAAAGGAATCATCATCAAAACTATTTTCCTAGTAGTAGTAGTCGATGACGCAATGGCTAAGGTGTTCTCCCGAATCGCGAAAGGTCCCGGATTCGATTCCCGGTCAAGTAAATTTAGGAAACAACATTTTCAAAAATTTCTTGGGTCTGGGTTTTCTGGGTTGACGCCTCCAGTTAATTATCGTCACCTGGTACTCATAGTACAGGTTGCCCTTGTTTGACACCAGGTTGATTGGTGTGATTGTCTGGCGCATTCATTTATTTATTTGGTAATTGTAATCAACATGACTCTGATGTATGTTTTGTTTACAGGGGTGTGTCTGATTGAGCACACGAGTGGCAGAACTACAGACAAAGTGACAAACCACAGCAATTCCTACACGAGCTATGGACTCTTCCAGGTAAGTGGAGTTTCAGTAATATACGAATATTTTAATAACTTGTTATTTTGAGCCCACATAACAATGAAATTGTCGTAATTTCGATAAACCCGTAATAATTGTATTACCAATCATCTAAATAGAATTAATTTAGCTTTACGACTTACCCACACATGAGAGCATTAAGTATTTATACGTATGTTGGTATGTTGTAATCACATAGTCGGGGTGGCAAATGATGGTAAGTACGTATCTTGACAGTATCAGTAAAATAATGCTTGGAATTTCCTTGCGTGATCGTAACAGAAATGCTGAGATCAACAGGAGATCTAAGGTCGCAGAAATAGCCCAAAGAATGGCGTGACTCAAGTGGTAATGGGCAGGGCATATTGCGAGGAGAAAGGCCGTTGGGGTGGAAAGGTCCTTGAGAGACCAAGAGGTCGCAGTCGTAGCAGGCCCCCCAGAAGGTGGACCGACGATTCTAGTGAAGGTCGTGGGAGTCCCTTGTGCGGGTGGCACAGGACCGATCTGTGTGAAGAGCATAGGGGGAGGCCATTGTCCAGCAGTGGACGTCTATTGGCTGAAACGATGATGAGTGAACAATGATGTGTTGCATTGTCCACGGACTGCTACTGTGTCGTTACACTTTTAGCAGAGCGGCCGCGGCCGTGGTCGGCACATGACCTGCTTCATAATCCTATGTCCTCCGCAATGACACTTTTCAAGTGCATTAGTAAAGTCGACCATTGAGGTCGGTTTTTATCCCTTCATAGAGTTCTTAGGCAACCTGCCTCGCGAGTCATCTCGATTCATCCACGGCAGTGCTAGACCATCGCTCTAAATTTGATTTTTTTTTATGTGATAGGTGGAAAACGAGCAGGCGGATGCACCTGGTGGTATTAAACCGCCGCCTATAGATACACTAGTAGAGTCACAAGTACGCTACCAACCTTTTAACCCCCTTTCCTCCCAATGGGCCTCCGGTACCCTCACTAAATCACACAACGCAGGTGCTGCTTAACTTACTGCATCTCGCTCCATAAAAAGATAAACATTAAAATAAACCTCACGTCCGTACAATTATTTCCCGGCCAGACTAGGTGGGAATTTTCTACGTTAATAAGATATTGTGGGAATAGGTGCCCACGGGAATTAATTACGTTACTCTAGAAAGCCAACACGCGAATATGATACCTTTGTGTTTTATTTGTTTCACCATAGCTTAAGAGAAAATGATGTTACAAAGATGTATACAAAAAAATTATGTCCCACCAATTCACAACACAAATGTTTGTTGATCAAAACATCTATGTGTGTTGGGTCTGGGTGTTAGTGGTTCCTTCGTCGTTTTTGGTTTCCGTAGTACGAGGGAAAACCTTAGTTTCGGACCAGGACAATGTATGTGATGTTGTCTCAATTTTTTATTCATTATTTATTTATTTATCAGGGTGTATCTGTAAACATTTACTTCCCTTTAACCACTTCGTCTACCGACCATTCTGGAAAACAAAATTTATTCTATAGCTTTTGGAAAAATGCATAGAAAATTTTTAACTTTTCATACAAAGTCGGTCACGTGACTTGTTAATTTTGTATGGAAAGTCCAAAAAATTTTCGACGAATTTCCAAAAGTCGTAGAACAATTATTAATGTTGTTCAGAATGGAGAAGAATGTATAGGTTTTTCACAGGCAAGCACGGCCCACCTTATCATTACCTAATATCAGGTGCTATCGAGGTTAAATGCTTGTCTGCCGTAGAATAAAAAGAAAAACATTTTTTTATAGACATTACGAATGGCTGAAAGGATAGCAATTTGTGCTGTAAACCACAGAAACGCTGTTAAGGGTTATTATGATATTACGAAACCACGTGTAAAATTATAAAATACGAATAAAGTTGTAAATGCCTCGAAAATAATTTAATTGTCAATCATTTTAACATTAAAACACTGATGATTTCACGAAGCTTATTGCCACTCATTTATCTGGCATGGTAGTATTAAAATCCTGATTCGAATGTCATATTGCGTCAGAAATCGAGATATCATAATGATTAATTCATTATCATTTCTCGATAAAACATGCTTGATTGACTTTTATGTAATTTTAAAAGCAATTTCCAATCCATTGATCATGGCAGGCAATACGAGATGTGAATGTTTTCAGTGATTTATCTTCTATCTTCTATACTATTTATAAAGAAGTAAATTCTATAGACAACGACAAGGCTTTAGGTAAACCGAAAACGCAAAACACATATGCGATGTAATCGACACCCAGCGCCATCTATCGGTTGCATGGGAAACTAATGTACCGAAACGAAGTGAGGTCGAACCATAAATAAATAAAACAAATAAATTCAGACAACATCTCATACATTGACCTGACTCCGAACTAAGTAGCGGACTTGTGTTCCAGATATCAGACAACAGAGGATCACAAATATATATTAAACCCAGACACTGAAGAAACACAAGTGTTCATCACACGAATGTTTGTCCAGGGGATCGAGTCCATGACATTTTGCGCATGAGGCAGGGTCTCTACTAATCAAAGGGTCACTACCAAATGCATCACCCGGCCAGTCTCAATGAGACAACCCTACAGATCTATACTAATATAATAAAGCTGAAGAGTTTGTTTGTTTGTTTGTTTGTTTGTTTGTTTGTTTGTTTGAACGCGCTAATCTCCGAAACTACTGGTGCGATTTGAATAATTCTTTTTTTGTTGGATAGTCCATTTATCGAGGAAGGCTATAGGCTATCAACATAATAATATTAAGGGGGTTGTAAGGGTTTAAAAGGGGGGTAAAAAGTTACTTTTCCACGCGGACGAAGTCGCGGGCGGCCGCTAGTTCATTATAAAAGTAGCCTGCCCATACTTAGTTTCAGGACATTAGTTCAACTCTTTGCCGATAGATGGCGCTGGGCATTGATTGCATCTAGCTAGTGTTTCGCCTTTTCGGTTCGTTATTATAAGAATCGTCTCTTACTTCAGTCAAATAGTTATATAGCCCCTTTGGTCTTCTGGTCTGTGATTTCGGGGTCCTGGGTTGGATTTACGGGTCGAGCAAAAAGTATGTTTCGAATTTTTCGAGCATTAGTAGCTCGGGTCTGCGATCACCAATCCGCATTAGGCAAGCGTGGTTATTAATTAAACCTAATCCCATCATAGTAGCGATGACTTGATTTCTACTATAATGGAGGCCTTTTCACTGCATTAGGACAGTATATGTGTCGCAGTCATCTGGTTGAAATAGCTATTTGATTGGATGACTAGCGCGTTTATTGAATAGCGACGTTTAATTGAATGACTAGGTCGAACGTTGAATGAACAAGCCTCACTCAATGTCCAATAAATTAGCGGATTGAAACAAAGCTCTTTGAATATAGCGGACACAAAATCAGTCAGGTGATTGTAATTTAGTTAATTTTTTTTCCACCGCGGCGTTGGTGGTCATCAAAACAAAGATGGCGTCAAACAGCTGGTACAGATCGAATAAAATAGTACTGTGCTGAGATTATTTTTTGAGAGAAAAATCTTATTATGGTGTGTTATTATGTCATGGCATATGTTTTTTTATCTTAAGTTAGTTATCTTTTAAGTTTCGAACATATCAAACATTACAAAATCGGCTATATCCCATTCAACGACTATGCTAAATGATGTTCAGTCAAAAAGTTGAACGTTATATCTAACAACTTGACGAGTTGTCCTTTAGTCATTCGCTAGGTATCCAATCAAATCGCTATTTCAACAAGATGACTGCGACATATGTATTGACTAATACTTTACTTAACTTTACATTCAAAAAGCCTATCCTACGCTTTGCCCTTTACACAAGGCCTTAACAGCTCGAGCGTTCCCGAAGTGTCGCTACATCATTAGTTCATTACTATGCAAATGCGCGTTGGAGTGGATCAAAATTCTATTAACCACGATAATCTATTGTTATACGCACGTTAAAATTCACTGCCGTCGTGGCTGCGACGTCATAAGCGCAGAGTTAGGGGGAAGATATTACGTACTTAGGTGTTGGTAAACAACTCTATACAACCATCATTGATATGATTCTGTACTACGTAGCATAACCAGTTTTGTTTTGGAATAGAGAGAGAACCGTGGGAGAGCCACGCTTCGGCATGATTAGGCCAACTCGACCGGAGTGATACCGCGGCCTCACAGAAGACCGGTGTAAAGCAGCGCCTGCACTGTGTTTTTTATTTATTTATTTATTTCATAGTAGTGACCCGCCCTCACTTTGTTTCGGGACTTCAGCCATTCCCAATAGATGGCGCTAAGAGCTGCCGTCCCCGGCCACCCTCCCCCCATTTGAAAAGTCCATGTTATCAAGTGTTCATCACACGAGATATCGCGCTTTTGGAATCGCTCTACAGATATAATTCTCGTATACTCATTAACATACCCACTAAATAACATTTGCGACACGCATCAATTTCAGTTTGCGCTGTACAGTCCGTGCAATTAAATGTAAACACGTCGACTCTTATGCCAGGACTATAAGGTTCGTTTTCGCATGAGGTTCTATACCTACTTATTAGTGCATGTGACTGTACTGTACGCGCGTGCACACATCACTCTGGACAGAAATGACCCAACCGTCCGTATTAGAACACATTTCTAATGCTCATTTGTAAAATACGACCTCATAGTGTTCTAGTTGGTTCCGTATTTATGGTGGTAGTTTATTGGGAATCGTTCGTCATTCGACTTAAATGAACAAATGACTGAAAATTTTAGATTAAGAGCGATGCAATGTACTATGTTTTAACCGTGGGAGAGCTTCGGCATGAATAGGCCGGCGCAACCGGAGTGATACCACGGCCTCACAGAAGACCAGATGGGATACCAGTTTGACACGACTGAATAGAGATTGGGCGCAGGACTAACGGCTTAACGTGCTTTTCGAAACACGGGTACAAGACCGCCATTTGCAGACTTCATCAGGTACAAATTTGCTTACAATTACAAATAATAAGTAAACAGCCAAGAATGGGGTGACTTCCTGTGGGTAGACCACCTTTTTTATGTCGCTGGGGAATGCGTCCGTATGCATACCGACTAAACCCCAGCGGCGCTCCCTCGACGCCAGAGTGGAGAGGGGACATGAGTACTGGTTGAAGAACCTTACTTCACGTCCCGTGGGTAGACCACCTGCCCGTTTGGTCTGACGATATTGTAAGGGTGGTGGGGAAACAATGGATGAGGCTGGCTGGTGACCGTAACGAGTGGCGTAAAAGGGGGTAAAGTTACTTTTCCACGCGGACGGAGTCGCGGGCGGCCGCTAGTTACCTATATATAAATTGCTAACATGTTAGCAACCCTACAGTGTGTAAACGCGCATAACACTCGGATCTGCCGTGTTAATTTAGATGGAAGTGGGCCGGAGCAGCGACCTGCAACGCACTCAAAGCGTTGCGCCCGGTGAATGCACATGCATCCGATTGTTATACCGATGTAGCTATGCTACTCTAACAATCTTAGTGAGCACTAAAAAGGTTGCCGACTTCTTGATTTTAAGAGCTATGATAGCTCAGTTATTAAAGAACTACTGAGCTCTCTCAGTAGTTAAAGAACTTGCGTCTTCTACTAAAGTTACTGTGACAAGCAGTGTGAAAGATTTGCGACTCCTTGATTTAAGAGCGATGATAGCTCAGTTGTTAAAGAACTTGCGTTTGCGTTTTGTTAAAGAACTACTGAGGTATCTCAGTAGTTAAAGAAATAGCGTCTTCTACTAAAGTTACTGTGACAATGTAAGCGAGCATCAAAAAGGTTGGCGACTCCTTGATTTTGAGAGCGATGATAGCAGTTAAAGAACTTGCGTCTTCTACTAAAGTTATTGAGACAATATAGTGAGCACCAAAAAGGTTGCTGATCCCTCTTTGTGATCACCAAAAAGATGGCGACTCCTCCACTAAATTTATTGTGAAGCAGTGGACTCCGGTCGAGCCGGCCCATTCATGCCGAAGCGTGGCTCTACTACAACTAAAATTGTATTTAATTGTAGTTACGTATTTGAGAAACTGTAAGCCTTATGTGTCCACAATAGGATATTATGTAATCGTAGTGTTTTAGTTCTGGATCCATTAGTTTTCTTTGGAAGTTGAAAGAAACATTGTTTTTTGTTATCTCCAAAAAATATGTCAAAAATTGTGCACTCAAATAACTAAGAACGCCATGACATTGATTCAACATGTCATACAAGGGCACTATAATGTTCTTGGCAACAGTTTAAACCAAAAGCAAACTAAGTCTGAATGTCACATTACCAGCTTACCAGGATCGTCTATACTTTAAGAACAGACCCGTACTCAGGGCAAAACTGACACACGTATGGGGACCCTGTACTGAGCATTTTTGGTTTGTTGTAGACATGCGAACTTTGCTTTCGCGATGTAGAATAAAAATTTGAAATTGAACATCGTCTTTAAGACCTATGTGACGTGGATAAAAAAAATGCTTTGGCTACGAAACTCTAAACAAGACGCACGTTTTTATCCAGTTACCATCGCCCAATTAACTCCGTTCAGTAAGTGAGTGAACGCTATGTATGTATTGTAACCGGGGCCCCAAAATTGTATTAAGAGGGCCCCGGCGCGCCCTACAACGGCCTCGGACATTGCCGTTTGACGTTCCATGATTGATGATCGCTCCTCCCATTGTAAGAGTTTTAGTAATTTTCACAAAAGATTACTTTAAGACAGCCTTGAGACGATTAATCAGGTTAAATGTAAATGTGTTTTGCAAACTTAGATATTAATTTTCGGCGAACTAATTTATGGAGTCAAACTTGTTATACTTCAAAAAGCCTACGTGGGTTACTTGTAGTTGTAAAAGTAACTAGTTGAACAAGCTATGCTCGTACTTCTCTATAATTTTTACCAGCCTGTCGAAGAAATGATCGTTAAGTTTTTCGAGCCTTACATTACAGGGGGTATCTATAAACATCTACATCCGATGAACCACGTGTTCTATCAACCATTTTGAACAATATTTGTTCGTATTTTGAAAATTCTCATAAAGCAAAATATTTTCATATAACCTTATAATTCCTGATTCAGAACCCTATATTATTCCGGTATTGCCAACTAGTTCCATCTATTTAAGCTTAATTTGCTCTGTTAATCAATACAAAGTGCTGCTACCTACAGACGGTGCTGCCAACTGGTGCCATCAATTTGAACTTAATTCGTCTTGCTATTCAAAATAAAGTGCTGCCATCTATAGATACTATACGTGACATAACTACAGCCATAGCTACAGCTCGTAGCCGCTGACAATGCACGACGTTCCTACCTCCGCGAACAACCACGTAGCCGGCGATGACGTCATACGTGAATGCTATTTAAACTTAGATTCACTGCGTGATAGCGAAGCGACGTGAATCGAGATGGGAACGCTTCACGCTGTTTTAGTATGCATAATAATGTTTTGGAAAACAAGAAATGCTACCAATAAGTATGTGAACAAAATAATGTTAGAATAATAAAATAATCCAACCGATATTCGGCTATGACATTATTATAGTTACATAATTATTATATAATAGTGGTCAAGTGTGTGTAAACATAGGTGCTCTGTCTATTCCCTTATCCTCGTTATAATGTGATGGGAAACTAGTGTTACACGTTCGAAGAGAAATCGGGCGCAGGACCTACGGCTTAACGTGCTTTTAATGGTTTCCACAGAATACCAGCGTCATGGCACTCCGGCGCCGTGACAAAACAGCTGAGTGGCAACCATTTTGGTTGCATATCACAAAAGAGTTTCTAATTTTATTTTGTATTTTCTTTTATTTGTATTTTGTACCTAAGTGATGTGGTTACCAAATAAACTATTATTATATTCTATTCTATTCTATTCTTTTATATAATATTGGTGGTTTTTTTTAGGTGAACAGTATACATATATCACCCATTTAGAATTATTGTATGTTATACTTACTTACCTACATCTTTTTTCTAAGGATTATTTATTAAGATCTATGGAAAAAATTCTTTGCTTTCTGTAGTTTAAAACCAATCAAAAGTAACTTATAGTAACATCATTTTCGGAATTCAAAGTAACCTGTTACTTTCTATCTGTAACTACAAATAATAGCGCTGTTGGCATTACATTTTCAAATGGTATTGTATACATTATGTGAGGGAAGTTAGAACTATCACGTCAGCAATCTATGTAATGTTCACGTGTGACATCACTACGTGTCTCGCGATTTGCATTGTCGTCACTGCGGGGCGTCTAGCTCAATCCCCGACTATCCGCCTAGACGAGCTAGTGACGTCAACTTCGACATCTTCGCTTACCTAAGTTATAATATGTCGACACATTGAAAGCAGTAAAAGAAGATACTCTCTTTCAAAGCCAATATATAATGGGTATACAATTTGCAGTGATAATAATCTTCATCTTTTGTTTATTAGTTAACTATCACCTTTGCAAGCTAAGTAATGTTCACGTGTGACTTAACTATACTCAAATTATTAATCCTGTGGAGTAAACTGACAGATGCACTGCACTTTTAACTGTGGGAGAGCCACGCTTCGACATGAATGGGCCGGCTTGACCGGAGTGATACCACTGCCTCACAGAAAACCGGCGTGTAGCAGCCCCTGTGCTGTGTTTCGCCGAGTGAGTGAGGGTACCGGAGGGCCACCCGGGGGGAAGGGGATAAAAGGTTGGCAGCGCACTTGTAACGGCGGCGATTGCTTACCATCAGGTGATCCGCCTGCTCGTCTGCTAGCTATCATATAAAAAAAAAAGATGCAAATGTCAAGTTTCTATAAATTTTAACATTTTGCGTCTGTCAAACTGAGTGATAATGTCAGTAGTGTAACTCTGGTGTCCCATTTATTTAATAGGGGAAAGGAATAGATAGTGCACTTGTACTTGCACACACACTGAGCACTATATTATCCTGCGAACGTGGCTGATCTTTAAGATTGGCCGCCGTAGCGGAATATCGGTTGGAGGATTTATTTTATTATACTGGTATCGATATCCTCACACGCTCCACATCCCTCCTACCTCCTCGATGGCAAATGGAAGCCGCGATTGAAATCAGCTAGCGGTCGGTAAATAACGTCTCGAGCTAATACTTTCCCCTGAGATTGCTAATCCCAAGGCTGCGCCTCTCTGATGAATCTGCGAATAGGTGCGCTGTTTGATCGCCAGAGGGCGTGACGGGTGAAACGTTCGAAATTTACATTTTAACTCGTACAATTGCTCGTACTATTTAATACTAGTGGCCGCCCGCAACTTCGTTTGCGTGAACTTTATGACTCTTGACTTAAAGATGATTATTTAAATAGATATAAAAAAAATATTACTTATTATAAATGTTCGTTTATAGGTTAATAGATTATAAGGCGGTTCATTGATATTTTATACGAACTGCTGAGGAATGGAACAACTTGCCGGCTTCTGTATTTCCAGAGAGCTACAATTTGGATGTCTTTAAGTCGAGAGTGAATCTGGGCTTCTTCTGGGAAAGCACGCTACATCTTAGACCTCATTATCACTCTCCATCAGGTGAGATGAGGTTAAATGCAATACCCATTTAATATTAAAAAAAAGAAATCAACTTCTAATGAAAGTAGCCCCCAAATTATTTTTGAATCTTATATTTTATCCATCAATTCTGTCAAAGAACGTGTATGCAAAAATTGGAGTAGATTGGGCCAAGGAATCACGTAGTCCCATGAACAAACTTGGAACCGGGTGATTTTCCCAAGCACTTTTTTTTTGCGGCGAAGCTGAAAATCGATGTATCGAGAGCTACTAGTGACAGTTTTTATTTTTTTGGTAAATATTTGAACTATTATTTATGACATGTCATCAGCGTTTTAGCCTTTAGATATGTATTTATTAGTTTAAAAAATGTTGGAAGACCTAAATTCTAATTACGGTGGACTGTCCGAATTGCATTAGTTTACAATAAAAGTGTTATTGTAAGTTTTTGATGAATAATTGTAACTTTAAAATAATGTACACTTAAAATACAATAGACGAGACTTCAAATTAATCAAACAGAATTATTTAAATATTAATAATTGGAATTTTATATCGATCTCAAAAATGTCCCGCGGAAAATAGCAATAACGGTGGCGCGTTTTGAATCCTTCTTTACTTGTCACGATGTGCTTTGGGAGACACGAGCTCTGCTTCCTCCTACCGCTCAGTGTGTCCCCATGATCGGGATTAAAGGACATGCGGCGCGCTGTCATCGTTTTCCCGCCAAACAAGTAAGTACTAGTTGCGGTGGCGCAGGAGAACGTTTTTCATCAATACCGGTGGCATGTATTTTGAGCTGTCTTTTCTCCTTTACATGAAATCCAGTTTTATAGCTTATTGAGATTAAGTTAACTGTCATATTTATAGACTGTAAGTTAGTGGTGGGATAATATATTTTTTTATAATACCAATTTTGTTACTGTTTCTAAGTCCGGTGGTGCAATCCCGGTGGCTCCGGTGGCGAAATATAGCGCCACCGTAATTGTACAGTGCCACTGAAATTGATTTTCTACTAATTACAGTACATTTCTGGACTCTTTCCACACCCTTTGTGCCGATGAGCAACGGCGAAGAACTTGTCACTCCACATCTCATTTCCTGGGTCTGGGATGTTTATCTTCAGACCCATTTCCCGAGCTTCTCGTCGAAGGTCGTCCAGTTTGGCCTGCATGTCAGCTCGTGTGTGGCTCAACAGGCAAAGGTCATCGGCATAGTCCAAATCTTCCAATACGTTGGACAGTCCCCACTCTATGCCTCAGCGTTTGTTCTAGGTTTAATGCATAATGCCATCCAGAGCGACAAATAAGAGGAGAGGCGAGAGGAGACACCCCTGACATACCTCCGGATCAACTGGTACGTCCTCCGAGACGAGGCCTTCATGCGTCTCGACTCGACTCTACAGGAATAGTTCCAGTAGATGGCCTTGATTATGTTGGTGATCTTCTCGGAAACTCCGATTTCACGAGCCACCAGATAACGTTTCATTTTAGATAGCGTTTCAAAGACTTTTTCGAAATCCACAAAGGTCACATACATTTCCCTTCTGATGCCTGTTTGAAGATTATTCGCAAGGTGTTGATCTGGTCAGTACACGATCGGTTGGGTCGAAAGCCAACCTGCTCTTTGCGAAGAAGAGCTTCGACGGCCCTCGATACGATAGTCTGTCTAGGATGATCCAAGAGAGCTCTTCAAAAGGAATTGAGAGCAAGGTGATGCCTCTCCTGTTGCCACATTCACTAAGGTGTCCCTTCTTGGGTACGGTGGTGAGAAATCCTTTTTTTCTCTAATCCTTGGGCACCTCTTCGGCCAGCCAGCTGTTCTTCAAGAGGGGATTCAGCACGTTCGCAGCGGTCCAGACATCAGCTTTTAGCATTTCCGCTGTGATGAGGTCCACTCCTAGGGCTTTCCCGTTTTTCGGGTATTGGATGGCCTTCAATACTTTTCATCCTGTAGGGGGAGACAACATCAATGTTGCCTTATATATCTCCCTGAGATTACTGGCATTGTCAGTGCGTTAAGCTCGTTCGGCAATACTGTCAGCCCACAATCGGCGATCACGACGGGTACTGCGGTAAATTTTTCTGCGAATCTGTCGGTATTGGAGGTTGTTGAGTTTTGGATGGAGAGAGAGTTGAAGATGGAGTTCCCGTCTTGTCTCAATCAGGTTCCAGGTTTTCTGAGACATACAGTCTTCGCGTGTATGTGTTTTGTGTCCAAGGACGGCGGAGTTAGTCTCTGTATGGGCCATTTTGATATGGTTCCACTCCGCGTTGACAGAAAGTGTAGAGACATTTTCGAGGGCGGAAAAGCGATTTCGCAGTTTTAGCCCAAAGGCGTCGGCCAGGTCGATTATCTTGCGAGCTTTGCTGTTGAATCGGGCCGTGATGATTCGCTCTGAGATGGGTTTCCAGTCCAGTAGGCTCTTCGTCGCAACGTGAGAAAGGAGGAATCCTACGCCGTTTTCACGTACCTACGCCTTCTTCATCCTCCTTCCCAGATTAAAAAAAAGTAAGGCCCCTGGACGTTCCCAGTTCTCCGAATCCATTCCTACGCACTTGCTGTGGACGAGTATTTGCAGCTTGTATCTAAGCATTTCTGCTTCCACTTAGGCTAGTCGGCTATCCTCGCCGAGTGTTCGCACATTCCAACATGCTATTCGTGACCGTATTTTCATGCCAAAGGTCGTTGTAGCTTTATCGGTCCGGTTTTGTACTTCTTCAGTTTCTTCAGCTGGGTTCAGGTAAGCCAGTGATTAATCCACTATACCCTAGCAAGCTAGTAGGGCTGCCACCTTGGAGCCTGCAAGCGTGCTCGGTTTTGTTTCGGGTTTCCTTTCTTGTGAGTTTGGTTCGGTTTGGAGGCGCAGAAGACTCGCCTTTCGACCTGAGCTCAGCTGCACCTCAAGGTGGCGGCCGTGTGGTTGAACGGTTCCAGGAGGAACGACGGTGACGTGAGGTGACTTGGACTGGCTAGGGCTCTGCTTAAACTTGGTGTTCCGCCACTAGCACTGCAGATGGTTTCTTAGCACTTTATTGGCAATGCCGTTCTCACTTACTAACAGTAATTCCCACTAAGACCATACCCTGATTCCCCCCTCCCCCCCCCCCCCCCCTTACGACTATTGCTATGCAACAACTTAAAAACTGATCATATTCTACACGACTATTACCTTTATTAAAAAGTCATACAGGTTACATTAATTAACATCAACTAATGTGTACCTATAGGTATTAACGTGATTGCAATACAGCTACATGTCATATATTATATCTAATTAAACTCAGGTTTTTAATAATTTAATTCAATAAATGACAATAAACAATAAAATTGTTTATTTATTATAATTTCGCTGGCTTAAAATAATCGCGGTGGTAGGGATTAAATTACGGTGGCTCAAATACAATTACGGTGGCTTGTAAAAATTTTCAAATTGAAATATCTCTAAAAATAATTATAATATTTTTATGCCTCCTATATTTTTGAATACTACAATGTTTATTCTATTATGTGCCTCCCATAAAATGTATGTAAAGTGGTTTTAAAAATTCGCCACCGTAATTAGGCAAAAATGGAGTTTGTTGAAATTCACCCAACCCCCTTTTCGCTCCATTAGGGGTTTAAGTTCGGAATATCCTTCCTTATAGGATCTCATCCAAAAATGCTCATCACATTTGACAATTTTCTATTCCATTTCATTCCATATTTGTTATAGTGGAGCTGGGCTCTTAGAGTTCCAAACCAGATGTTCCATGACCTTTGATTTTTTTCATAGCATTATAAAATGCTCATCAATCTGAACAACTTTTGTTAAAGTGCCATTGACCTACCTCTTATAGTTTAGCTGGGCTGTTGTGGTTCTACATCAAGGAGCCTGATCTTCAAAATATAATATATCCTATAAGTTGCACTGATATTACAGCTATACAATAAAAAAAGTTTCATTCAAATTGGTTCAGTAGTTTCCGAGATTAGCGCGAACAAACAGACAAACAGACAAACAGATAAACAGACAAACAGACAAACAGACAAACAGACAAACAGACAGACAAAAATTTAAAAAATCATTGATTCATGTTCTGTTACTGTTTTTTGGTCGTCCTAAATTGTTTTGGGATAAATATCTTCAATGTACAGACACAGCTTTTTTACATTTTTATTATATGTATAGATTTACATCTGTGCTTATATAGACACTAGTAAACTGACGACTTCAAATAGAATGCGGGCGAGTGCGGGTGCGCTACCAATAGTGCGTTCCGTGCGTGAACTATAGGGTATTATACTCATATTTAAAAAGTGCCACCGTAACTGTTGGAGAGCCACGCTTCGGCATGAATGAGCCGGCTCGACCGGAATGATAGCACGGCCTCACAGGAGACCGGCGTGAAGCAGCGCCTGTGATGTGTTTTGTCGAGTGAGTTAGAGGATACCGGAAGCCTAATGGGGGTAAAGGGGATTAAAGGTTGTAGCGCACTAGTGGCTCTACTGGTATTGCAGGTGTCTATGGGCGGCGGAAATCGCTTACCATCAGGTGATCCGTCTGCTCGTCTGATAAGCGATTGACAACTGCAAGTAGAGCAACAAGTTCTGCCAACTTTAAATTAAAAAAAGTAAAAAGTAATGTATCAGCCTATATTCTGTCCCACTGCAGGGAAAAGGCCTCCATCATAGAAATCAAGTTATCGCTACTATGATGGGATTAGGCTTAATCACCACGCTTGTCTAATGCGGATTGGTGATCACAAACCCGAGCTATGTTCGACCAATTCGAAACATACTTTAGCTTGACCCGGGAATCAAACCGGGACCGCGAGATCACGGCCCGGTACTTAAACCACTAGACCAACGGGGCCAACTTTAAATTATTGTACTATAATAATACATCTAAGGTAATCAGCGGTCTCTAAAGGTTCAAAAAGGGTCTATTATGTATTTCATATTAAAATAGCCTATTAATAAATAACTTACTACATAGTTGCAAAATTACCCCCCGGAGATATAAACCCAACAGACTCCATTCAATTTTATATATCTTTTGATTGATATTTATTTAGGAAAATATATTTCCCGAACATGATTGAAATGCACGTACTCTTCGCTTAATATTTGTTCGGATATGATATACCAAAATAAGTTATGTAATAAAACTTTTGGCGTATGATTGATTGGCCTCAAACCTTCTCGTCAGTACTCCTCTGTATGACAAAGACAAAAACGGGCCAAGTTAGAAACGGAATCGCACAAGTAAGGTTCTGTACCATTAGATTTGTTATGCATAAATTGTATGTTTATGAAACTAAACGTTTTTACTTTCATAGGTTCATAGATTTTTATTTAATACACGGCCACTTTCGTAACATTTCGTCTTTTCTTTAAACACAGTAGATGAGGAGTAGACCTCCAAAAATATACCTACAGAAATCTGGGGGTCTACTCCGCCAAACGATATCGAATTATTCGTAACGATACGTCAGTTCATACAAAACCCCTACTATAACACAGCTTAAAATACGAATAATTGAATTTGACAGCTTCACAAACGTCAAATCTCGATATCTCGAGACGATACTCCTAACGATACCATCAGAGACGTCGTCGGAATGTTCGTCGATTTGACGTTTAGCGGAGTAGACCCCCTGATTATCTTAATACTAACATAGTCATTAATTGTGTTTGTTCACCCTTAAAATCGACCACCTTAGTCACCAGCATAAATAAAGTGTAAGATCGTGGTATTACTACGGTCGAGCCGGCTCATTTATGCCGAAGCGTGGCTCTCCCACGGTCGATTGATTAATGAACAGGTATGTCTTGTGACATCCAATGTCCACCCTAATAATGTGTACCAACCTAATCGCTTTACTTACGTCTTCAGTGAACACCCTGACGTGTACTGGATATCGGCTGAGTAGTCTAGCAGTAGACATTGATTTGACACCGGACACCCAACCAGACCCGGGTGGTGGAATTATTCAAATTGCAACAGACTGGTTGAAATGTTCCCGCGGAACATTCAACGCATAAAATGTACATTGAAGCATTGGATTTGTGACACTTCAATCGTGGTTTGGAAAGTTCCCATGTCAAAATGATGGATCTTAGAATATTATTCTAAGTGATGGATTTTTTTTATCCGTGGGAGAGCCACGCTTTGGCATGAATGGACTGGCTCGACCGGAGTGATACCACGGTCTCACAGAAGACAGATCACAAAGAGGGTTAAATTAAGAAATAAGGGTTAATGGTTGGCAACGCACTTGTGACTCTAACTCTCTCTCTCTAAGTTTGTGGTTCAGGTGTATAGACACCTGAACCAGGGCGGCGGCAAACGCTGACCATCAGGTGACCCGTCTGCTCGTTTGCCACCTATAACATAAAAAACACTGAGCTACCGTAGCTTTAAACTAGCAATGTCCTTTTCCGATCCGAAATCCGGGAATCTACACTATTTATAAAGAGATAAACTCCATAGACATCGACAAGCCCTATAAACAAACCGAAAAGGTGAAATACTAGCGCGTTGCAATCGACGCCCAATGCCATCTCTTGGTAGACAGTGGAACTACTGTCCCGAAACGAAGTGAGGGCGGGTTACTAGTCTCTTTATAAATGACATATATTAATTACCCGACTTATTGGAGCATTTCATTCAATCAAACCCAGTCGCTCACAGCTTCGCAAAACAATTGCAAATAACTATAAGTACCAATAAATTATTTCTATGCACCGTAGTGCATTCAGATAAATAAGCGTATTAATTAAAAAGCTGTTTGCTGACAAAATACAACTGGGCCGAATGCCTCTCTGTCCTCGGAGTGAAATTTGCATTTTCATACCGTGTTCTATCGGAAAGGTTGTAGCTGAGTTTTATAGCTGGTGAGATTCGCCCTCTTTTATATGAAAGGTAGCAGACGACATAGCCCAAAGAATTGCGTGGCTGAAGTGGCAATTGGCAGGCCACATTGCGAGGAGAAAAGACGGCCGTTGGGGTGGAATGGTCCTTGAGTAGAGCCACGCGCAGGAGGCCGCAGCCGTGGCAGGCCTCCCACCAGGTGGACCAACGATCTGGTGAAGGTCGCGGGAGTCCATTGGATGCGGGTGGCACAGGACCGATCTGTGTGGAGAACTTTGGGGGAGGCCTATGTCCAGCAGTGGACGTCTATTGGCTGAAATGATGTGATGTGATGATGTAGCAGACGAGCTGACGGATCACATGATGGTAGTCAAATGCCGCTGCAAATAGACAGACACCCGCAAAACCACAAGTGCGTAGGGTACCCTTTTAATCCCCTTTCTCCCTTTTGGGATCTCCGGTACTCTCACTCGGCAAAACACAGCGTAGGGGCTGTTTCATGCCGGTCTTCTGTGTGTGTGGTATCACTCCGGTCAACCCGGCCCATTCATACCGAAGCGTGGCTCTCCACCGTAACGGTCTTATAAGTAGCCGTCCTTCAGTGCAGGTACAAACTTCCAGACAAGACCACAAACTTCAAAACTTCGGGCTAATACTGAGAATTTCTGAACAGAAAAACTCAGGTACAATTTTTTGCCCCACCCGGGAATCGAACCCCAAGCGCAACTGTCGTTATCCACTGCGCTACCAGGCAGTGCTTATACTATGCATGTACGAGTACCGTGTCGGGATGTTCGTTCTATCCGCGGGAGAAAGCTACAAGGACACGCCAACATTTGCATTTTTAGCACTTGTTATGCAGAGAGGGTGCTATCCGACGTTTAAACGGCTTGTCCCGGGACTGCAAGCCCGGGATCCGGGACTAGCTTAGCGGGATTGACACTGACCTCGGGAATGATCTGCGGGATAGACCGCGGATCCTTTGAGTTGTAAAGCTTTTGTAGTTTTTTCTCGTAGACACGGATATTGGGACAGTTATTGCGTTTGCTAGGATTTAGCACATAGTCATGTTTTTATTCATCTAAACGAAAAATGGTGGAGGAGGCGATGGCGGGATGAGATCGACTTCCAGGGGCGGCTTTACCTATAATGTGGGGGGTACGGTGCACCCGGGCGCCATGTACTAAGGGACGCCAAAAGCCGCTTGCAACTGTTCTCACGAAACGGAGCATGCTAGAACATTAATTGATGGCGGCGCTAAGTTATGATTGCACCCGGGCGATACATGGGCTAGAGCCGCCCCTGTCGACTCTCATAGCTCCAATCGAACCATTCGTGTGCAAAATCGTGAAATTTGGAGAAAGTGGAGGCCTTTGGCGGCTCTTAATAAACGAAATAGGGTGATTTTCGGGACTTTTTGGAGGTTTTTATTTTTTTTTAATTGAAATGAAATGAAAAAAAAAATAATTTATTCAGAGTAACAATAATTTACACGTGCCAAAAGTAAAAAAACTACTGACGCTGAAAAAGTATAAAACAAGCCTTCGTTGCCAATTTACAATAATGTCATACAATACTATTAAGTGCAATATTCACTATGTAGAGATAAATTTTCATGTTTGGAAATCCGCAGTCACACGTTGTCAAAGCGCTACGGTAGGTAGGTAGGTATTATGAAGGTAGAGATAAATTTTCATGTTTGGAAAGGCGTAGTCACACTTATTCAAGTTACTCTTTGGTCACACGTTCATATACCTACCTACCTACCTTTTTCAGCGTCGTTTTTTGTCGTAGTTGGGTTTTAGTTTTCTTACTTTTTTTTTAATAAAGGAGATCGGACTTTTAGCCCCAAACAATGTTCATCACACGAATGTTTGTCCAGGGTGGGGAGCGAAGCCACGATCTATAGCGTAGTTATGATGCAAGGTCACTACTAAATGGTGTAAAGTTTAACGACAATTTTTTTTTTTAATATTTTTAACCAGTTCCGCCCTCATCGTTTTCAATCGTACGGCGTAAAATAGTGAAATCGAATTGCGGTTAAGCGATTAATATCCCGCGCAGGGTTTAATGAGCGAAAATGATTTTTTGCCAGAACCCGTGACGTCATCACATTACAATGGCTATCACAATAGCCGGATGTTAATTTAGCAATATTAAATACGGACGTTTTGTTGATGGGCCTCATAATTTAATCGTCGTGTTACTGATTAATTAATCGCGACCGAGTAATGTTATGTCGGGATTATGCTGAGGGATGTCAGGCGGCGGGGACACAGTTAGGGTTTTATTAGAGAACTTGCATAACATCTCCAAGTAGTAGACCAAGCTGATGGCCAATCTTTATCACTTTAAGACGAAGAAGACCATTATTTTGGCTTTTATAGGTATCTGAAGTATAGTGAAAAGTCAAGAGGAAGTCCATCTTCTACAACATAAATGCTTTGAACGTGAGGTACTTCCTTACGCTCCAAGCGTCTGGTCTATTATTGAGTTACTCCAGATGAGGCACTAAGCTTCTTTTTAATGATGTGTCTATTGTCCAGATTTTAAAAAATTATACAACCCTACTTCTAACTTGAAATAAAAAAAAAACACTCCATACTTTCACAAGTGTTCGTCACACAAATGTTTATCCAGGTATATCAGACCCACGACCTTTGGCGTTTGAGGCAGGGTCACACCAAATGCGCCATCCAGCCGTCAACTAATATAAGACCTTTAAGGGTCGATTTTTCAGTTGTCAAAGCTGGCAACCCTGCGTGAATAAATTAATGGCGGTACATCAGAATCATCCGTTTCTCATTCAGATTTCCTATCGGGTTACTATCGTGAGTGATGTTGGTAGCGATAGTATTGCTACGTGGCAATAGTATCGATACTCGATAAGGAAATTTGAACTATAATATTGATAGACCATTCGTCGTCCCAATGGTCTATTGGCTTAAGCACCGGGCCGTGGTATCTGATGCTCGATTCCCAGGTCGAACAAAGTGTGTTTTGAATCAGGGATGTTACGAATATTCGCTTTCGCATTCGCTTATGCGAATGGTTCGCATCTTTTTTAACATTCGCATCGACATTCGCATTCGCTTAAATCAATGCGAATGTTTTGCGAATGCGAATGTATGCAGATCGTGCGTGCGTGAACTCTTTTTTTGTCTTTTAAGTAATAAAAATGATTGATTTATATGTTGTTTTTTTACATTTGATGTGATTTTTTGTGGTTACCAATCCGCATTAGGCTAGCGTGGTGATTAAGCTAGATCTCTAGCATATTAGCGATGGCTTGTATATCTTGTATATTCGATTTTGTTAGAAATTACAATACTATCGAGTATTGACGTTACCAATAGCATTGCGCCATTTTCCTATAGAAACTATTGCTCTCGGCTGTATTATCGATATCCTGTATAGATTTCGAGGTCAACTTTCGATAGTGAAACTAATGAATGATTATACTCTGATTCATAATCATGTAAAGTAAACTGACAGATGAAAATGACAAATTTCTATGCATTTTACATTTTGCATGTGTCAAATTGAGTGATAATGTATGGGGATGACACATTGACATCTGTCAGTTTACTTTACATGATTATGAATCAGAGTATAGTTTTAGATATCTAACAGTAAAACTATCGATAGTTCCGCAACATCACTCTGTGATAATTCGCGTTGTAAACTAGCTTTTGATCGGGATTGGTGTCAAGCGGGAATGATTTTTTTTCAAGATAGTCAATATGATCGAAGCAATGGTCTTATACTGTACGTAACGAGTTTGTCCTGGTTTTAATAAAAGAAAAGTACTTATCAGCCTAGTAGTAGTAATTGTCCCACTGCAAGGCAAAGGCACAAAATAATTAGACACAGAAGGCTGACTGCCCACTAAGAGCTAAAAACGTGTCATGTACTCACGCATGCGCACTAACGGGCAAAAACGCCTTTTCGACCACATTAATCCTAACTTATGACATAAGATTGTCGAACTGTCGAGGTCTGTGGTAGAGGTCGCGCGCTTATGTACTCATGCCGGGCAACAACCCTAGCATATGTCAACAAACTCTTCTAAATTCAAAATCAGGTCAAAGTCTTACTTCTGTGTTGCTTCTGTGTCAATATCTTTATTTTATAGCAAAGGCCTCCATCACTAAATCAAGTCATCGATACTATCATAATAAAAGTATGATGGCGTAAAGAACACGCTTGCTTAATGGGGATTGGTGATGATCACATATCTGAGCTATGTTTGAACAATTTGGAACATTCCTACTTTTGCTCAACCCGGGACCCCGAGTGTAGGCCCGTTACTTAAACCACTAGAGCAGCATTTATTAATTTGTTTTATTTTTCTTTCAGATCAACAATAAAGATTGGTGCAAAAAAGGCCGAAAAGGAGGTCACTGCAGTATGAAATGTGAAGGTTAGTAATATATCAATGATAACATTTCAAACAATTTACCATTAAAATAATGCGCGAATCTAGGAAACCCCTCAGATAAAAGTTATCCCCACTAACAACTAAAATAAATATCAGAAGCTTCTATCTCGTCTTAGCAGCTAATAAAAAGGTTTTTTTTTATATTGAGGACAATCAAGATGACCTCACTCCGCCTGATGGTAAGCGGCCGTGAGATCCAAATATGAGGTTGACGGGCACAAAAGAACACACAATGCATAATACATGCTAGAATTGGAACCTACGACCTTCCGTCTGGAAGACGCATTCATATCTACTGAGCTACCAATACCACCGCTTTTTTTTTCAGAACTGATAAACCATACGCCCAGTTAGGCAAGATTGTGTAAATGCCTAGGGAAGGTAACCAATTCACTCTTTATCGATGCCATGTACTGCACATCTATCTAGGTATTAAAGAACACAGATGTTGGCAAGGAATTCAACTCTTTGCCCCGCGTTATATAGGTACACGCCTCTCGAATACTTATTCGTAGAGATGTGAACGATAACTGATCATTAAAATTAAACTATCGATTTTAAAAATACCTAACCAAAGCGTAGCAAAGTCTGAGAGGTTACAATGAAATGTTAGCAGAGTGGGTAGTGGCACAAAATAATTACACACAGAAGGTAGACTCAGCCTGATTTTGAATTTAGAAGAGTTCGTTGACATAATGCTAGGGTTGTTGCCCGGCATGAGTACATAAGCGCGCGGCCTCTACCACAGACCTCGACAGTTCGACAATCTTATGTCATAGGCTAGGATTAATGTGGTCGAAAAGGCGTATTTCCCCGTTAGTGCGCATGCGTGAGTACATGACACGTTTTTAGCTCTTAGTGGGCAGCCTACTTTCTGTGTGTAATGATTTTGTGGTCCAGACAGCAGACACAATAGAAAATCAATTGTTTAAGTCATGAAAAAAGTTTCACAGTTTATGGTTAGCTACATCGGAATTCCAAGAATAAGGTACATAGTAGCCGCAATAAGCATTCTAACGAAAAAATCGATTGTGGAAAGAATCGAGTAATGTTTAGACAAAAAATCGGCTGAAATACAACCCATTTTTAATGCCGAAAGTCACATCTCTACTTATTTGGTATGTCGATAGAATATGGATGACATTTTTCACACGCCCATACGGAGATAGTAAAATATTAACTTCATTCCAAACCGTCGTCGTACAAAATGTTTATGAGCGGAACAACATTCTTGAACTTTTTAAGGTTCCGTATAAATTACCTACAATGTAAGAATTTGAAATCCCTAACGATTTAAGACGGGTTCTAAGGTGAATGCCTATATATGGAAGCCTAGCGGCCCGCCCTCACTTCGCTTCGGAAACGTAATTCAGAAGTAAACCAATAGGTGGCGCTGTGTCCAATTACATCGCGCAAGCGTTTCGTGTTTTCGGTTTACCTATAAGCTTTGTCGTTGTCCATAGAAGTTATCTATTTATAAATAGTATAGAAGAAGATTTAAGAACATTGTGGAAACACCGGAAAGGGTACCTACACCATTTTTTCTATGGGAAAATGTTAAAAACTGACACTGGTAAGGGAAACAGCATTATACTTATACTCTGGTTTCTAATCATGTGGAATAAACTGACAGATGTCAATGTGTCATCCCCATACATTATCACTTAATTTGACACATGCAAAATGTCAAAATAGAAATATAGCATAGAAACTTGTCATTAGCGTCTGTCAGTTGACCCCACATGATTAAAAACCAGAGTATACTTAGTTCTGCCTGTGCTTTTTTTGATAAGATTAACTATGGTAAAATTTCCCCATGTATGTTGAGGTAAATAATAATGTGCTCTATTTTTATAAATGTGTAGGTGTTACGTCTTTTGAGTGGGGGGAGTTTAAAACAGCCTTAAGGTGCCTAACTTTAAATATAATAGAAATTTGTTGAAACAGATGTTTTTGTTATTTGTACTTGGATGCATAAAATTGAGTTTAATATGCTTTATTCTTCTGTACCATAAAAAAAGTAAAGTAGATGGTAGGTAGATGTGGTTAGGCTGCCTAACCACTGTCCCATTGCAGGGCAAAGGCCTTCATCATAGAAATGAAGCCATCGCTACTTTAATGGGATTAGCACCATGTTTGCCTGATGCGGATTGGTGACTTACCCGTACTTAAGAATATTATAATATATTTACTTTTCTTTCCAGATCTCCTGAACGAGGACCTGGCTGACGACGTCCGATGCGCCAAGAGAGTCTACGACCGGGTCGGCTTCAACGCCTGGTCCTCCTACTCCTACTGCAAGGAGAAGTCCCTGCCTGATCTATCGCGATGCTAGTTTGTAGTCTGCAGTATAGAATATGTCTTCGTCTTCCATGAAACCATGCCTGAATCTTTACTCGTATAATAATAAGGTTCAATTTAGAACCCTTCCGTGAGTAGTTACATTAACACTGCCGCGGTATCAATGAAATGGCGGCTATTACTAGCTTACACTATGGATATAATGAAGATACCTAGATATTCTTTATTGGACAAAAATATAATGTACACGAGTGAAACAACAGCGATAAACAGTACAATAAGATATTGAGTATTTATAATGCAACGAAAAGTTTTAACGAAAAGCAGACATTTTATTGTGACATGGTAGCTACTAGATGGCGTTAGTTTTTATGCATCTCTACTTTTTTTGCCCCGGCTTGACGATGCGTGTGACAGGGTCGCTGACAAGCCCTATAATAGCACCCTATAGGGTCGAAGACCGCCCCTACTGTCAACTTTAACCTTTATTAAACCTTCTAGTTACTCCTCTTCTCGACCTCGAAACCATAACTTTATTATAACAAGTAATATCCAACAAGTAGGAAGATACTTTATTAACAAAATTTGAGAAACTAAATACGTTCTACATTATCCAGGACGGAGAAACAACCCACATAGGTCTAAACTTTGAACTGTATTAAGTTGGTATCTATGTAAAATATCTAACTCTTCATTTAAAACTTAGTTGCTTACAGAATTTGTCGAAAATCTTGCCAGTTATAAATATGGCCAGTCTATTTTGAGAGAATTTACTTAAGTTTCGAGTTTAGACAGGGGCGTAATTTTAAGGTAGCAGGGCTGCCGAAATGCCACGAGGCCCCAACCCAGTAGGGCCCCGGGGCCTAGAGGCCACGAGCTCAGATATAATAACCTTACATTTTAACAACACCTGTTACATCATCCGGTGGGCCTCATGCGAAGATTTTGACCACCTCACTCGGGTAGATATAGGTTACGCCACTAGTTTCAGATTAACACGTGTATGCTGAAAGGTCCGTATAGTCCGTATCCGTATAATCTGAAGCCACTTGTACGTGGATCGTTCGTTTCGTTTCTCGTGCGTGTAACCACCCTATTTATTGCAAATAAATGAATATGTATTTATACTAACAAGTGGTTCAGAACGCAGAGTAAGGTTAGGTACACAAACAGGGATAATTGTCTCACTAATGTATGTTAATTGTACTCTAGACCTAAAGCCTGTGTCACTTTGAATATCGTACATTATTAATACTCGTTCTGTTTCCAATTCAATATTCCTCCAGAGACAAACCCCGAGTAAATGCACAAATCAAGTAAATAAGGATCAAATGAAATGCTAATGTAATTTTTACCAACTAAATTCATGGAAAGTTACTGAGTTGAATAAATAATGGTAAACAGGCGAGTCTCGCCCCCGTAGCTGTCATTTGATTTAGTTTTATTGCTGAAAATAACGACGCGCGTCTAGACAAGTAGACGTACTAGATGTTACCTATTAAAGAACGAGAATATAGGTATTAAACGATTGTTTGATAGTTTTACTCTCATAATAGTCGGACAAATTAAAAAGTACAACACGGAGATTGTGTATTAAATAGGTATATATCCTCCTTAAAAGGCAAGCAAATGATCTCTGACCTTGCCGATGTTATTAGGCAGCAGTGATCTTAACATCAGGTGACCTAGTAGCGTAGCGTGATGTGTGGGGAGAGGCACTTTTTAGGGGGTGGCAAAATAATAGCTTCATTCTTTTCAAGGAAGGAAATATGGCGGCCAACGACACCGCTACGCTACTACAAGTGGCGTAGCGTAATGGTGCGATAGTGTGGGCGGTAAAATTTTAACTACATCCTCAGGTGGGGTGTCGAGGAAGAAAGGAGGCCGGCAACGAACTACCAACGGCGTAGCGTAACAATGGCACACGCTACGCTACCACTAGTGGCGTAGCGTAGCGGTGCGGTATTGTGGGCGGTGTGTGTGAAAAGAAGGTAACAGCCGATACCAAGTAGGGAGATTTGAATCTCTTCTAATCTCGCGGTCATTGACGGCGGTGGTCACTTAATGTGTCAGCTTGCTATTGTTTGCCTAGATAAACTTTCTAACTAATAGAATAATCCTTTCAAAAAACAGCTTAGGTATAAAGGTTACCCAAGTTTTCAATTCTAACAATAATCCAGCATTTTCTGAGTCCAAAGCCATTAAATAGCCAATTAGATCCAAAAATAATACCTAATATTAGTTTTAAGATTATATTTTTTCTGTGTTCTAAATAAATTCTCTTTTCCTATCTAAGTAGGTACCTAATCTCAATTGATTTACTATTTAGACCGAGAGTTGAATAAAAAAAAATATTTACGAGGCTTTACATAACTTGAACGTTGTTATTAGTATTAGTAAAAGTAAGTAGGTAATTAAGTTTGTTTATCAATCTCAACAAAATGGTTCGTCATCGATCTAAAGCAGTGGTTCTTAACCGGTGGTCCGCGGACCACTGATGGTCCCTGGAGGCATTCCAAGTGGTCCGCGAGGACATCGTAATAAACAAGTGACGTGACGTGATGAGTCGAGTCAACACAACGCAAACGGCGCCGCGACGCATGTCCGAAGTGTGTGGTCCCTGACACGACAGAATTTTGGTAAAATGGTCCCTCATGACTTAAAGGTTAAGAACCACTGATCTAAAGTCTAGATTCTAGACACAGTTCTGTTCAGTAGGTACATACCTACAGTTCCAAAGGACAACACAGGCAGGTAAGCAGGACAAGTGTGTACGTATACGAAGCATTTAGATTTTGACTCCCTTATATTATCATATTTACTTTAGGCAATTCTACTCATTGTGTTCCTGATATTTTTATTACTAGTTTTTAGTCTTAGATTAATTCTTTACAAAGAACATTGTATTTGTTTAATGCTATATTTAGATTATAATTATTATAAAATATTTGTATAAGACTAATTAATGATGTTCACTGCCATGAATGTACTGTATTTTAGGATTGTAGAGTAAGACTTTTTGGAATTTTGTATTGAACACAAATAAAGCTAAATTGAAACTCATGCAAGATGATTTTAATCAGAACAATTTAAATGTCCATTGGACTATTTTGCTACTAAAATTGTAAAACTTTTTCCATTAATAATTAGTAGGTACCTAAGTTTCTAACTACCTACTTGTCTTGTCTTGGGTTATATTAAAGGCCAGTGGTGGGTCAATTTAGAAAACGAAACCCTTATTTAATTTGACTCGGACCTGTAAATTTCCTAATAGATACTCGTAAATAGTAGCACAAAATCCATACTAATATTATAAATGCGAAAGTAACTCTGTCTGTCTGTTACTCTTTCACGCCAAAACTACTCAACGGATTTAAATGAAATTTGGTATACAGATAATCTAGACCCTGAGAAAGAACAAAGGCTACTTTTTATTGCGAAAAGGGGGTTGTAAGGGGTTGAAAGGAGGGTAAAAAGTTACTTTTCCACGCGGACGAAGTCGCAGTTGGCCGCTAGTGTGTAAATATGTTGTGGTAGTAGGGTCAATTTAATAGCTCCAAAATATGTATACACTTTAGGACCTTGTCACAATACATATGTATAAGAACGACTTCTACTTTCTGATACATTATGTATTGTGACAAGGTCCTAAAGTGTATACATATTTTTGGAGTTGACTGTACACAGTTTGATATTGTCACTCGTCAGTTAAAGCCTAATAAAATATTACCGATGTAAAGCTTAAAGTCGACTTTAAACCATGAATTTCGTTTTTGCAACAAAATATAAGTTGGAGAAGCAAGAGCAAAACATAAATATTGTCTTTTAAATTCCCTCTTGTAATACAGTTCACGATCTAACTCCTGGCAATTTAACGCCTGAAGTAATTTATCCTGCAATAGCTTCAACGCTCAGCTCTGCTATAAGCAAATGTACAGTAGCGGACGTGTTATTGCATCTGCGGTAAATATTTATTTGTATGCAAACTAAAAACGGATAACTCGTAACTATAACAGACATTACACAACGCGAAAATAAATAAATATTTTTTAATACCTAGTAGTTGAGAGCGTACCATATTATGAGGTACTTAGTGGTTCCAAACCAACCACGCACGTCTAGATTTATCAAATCTAGGAACTTACGAGAAGGCATATGTGAGTTTGTTGTGCCTATTGTCAGTACATCTATATCTATTTTTTAATAACATTATCTTCCCCTGACTGTACAACCGGCTACAGTCGCTGCATAGATAAGCTAGCTAGATCCAACAAAGCTCCTACATTTCAATATATCCAGTGATATATTTAGCAAAAAGTCCTTTGACGATGCAATATTAGAGCTCGGGCAAAGTTCTCTGTGTCTCATATTTATATTGAAAGTAGGAGGGTCTTATGTATAGAGTGAGGTAATAATAGGTCTTAGCTCTCTGTACTTGCAAAGTGGTGTGGTACACGTGAAATTATTTATTAGGTGGCAGCACTTTGTATTGACTAGCAGGGCAAATTCAGTTCAATGAGATGGCACCAGTTGGCAGCACCGTCTATGAGCGTTTCCTATACCGTGGCCGCTACAATGTCAAAACTAGCGCTGACAACCTATTTACACTGATTGTGGCGACACAATAATGATTATTAAAAAAACCTCTACAAACTTAGATGCAAGTAAATTGAATATTTCGAGGTGCGATACCTACAATGTTTTTTACTCGTGACAAGGAACAATAATGTTAATTATTGCTAAAAACGGCCATTTTTAGCAATAATTAACATTATTGTTACTTGTCGCGTGTATAAATACGCATGTAGATTGGAAAAATGCAGAGTCCACCACTTCAACACATTTTTCATCGAGCTAACTAACCATCGCTTTGTAATAATCAGTTTAACAGCTTACTATAAAGAACAAAAGACGAATAATAACCATTTGTTTTCATGAAAAGCTGATAAAAATAGTTCCTAAGCTAAATTAATCCGTTCTTAAACTACCCTCTTCAAAAAATGTTGCTTATTTTGGCAGTGGGAGGCAGTATGGGAAAGCTGGTACCAAAAAGTAAAAGGAGCGTATGAGTGCACACGCAAGATTATCCGTGTACCGTTTACCCGAAAACTGTTTACCCGGCTTCGACATAGAGAAATGAATTACAGTGAAGCATAGCTGGAGTATCAGCCTGTATACTGTCCCACTATAGGGCAAAGTCCGCCTAGAGATCAAGTCATCGCTACTATCATGGGACTAGGCTTAATCACCACGCTTGGCTAATGCCGATTGGTGATCAGTGATCACAAACCCGAGCTATGTTGGAAAAATACGAAACATAGGTAAATCAGAGATCCGACCTCAGTACTTAAACCACGACCAACGGGGCGTGTTAGTGAAGCATACCTTAACATAAACATAAATAAATGGTGGTTTAACTTGAGTGGTGTCACGATGTTTTATTCCAAGATCCAAGCGGCTTAGGAATGGGTACATAGGCGTAAGTGAAGGGAGGCCTATACTATGGGCACTACGTACATCATTCTGAACAACTTCCATGGATTTTGGATATTCGCATTAAAAAATTAACTTTTCATACAAAATAGGTTACGTGAGTTCTTCATTTTGTATAGGGAGTAGAAGAACATTTGGACGTATTTTCATAAGTTGTAGAACAAATGTGGTAGAAGAAATGGTTAAAGGGATGTAAATATTCTCAGCACTCTATATACAGATGGTTGTAACCCGACATGTGGCTAACCTGTACATCTGTGCCAGATTTTGAGCAGAATCACGCCTGTTGTGACATTACAGCTGCGCTCATGGTTCAACTCGTATGCAATTGCATAAGTAAATTGACAAAATCTGGCACACAACACTAAGGTAACCTCACTGCTGTCCTCTCAGGCTCAAGTTCCGAGTGTCCTGTTCTGTATGAATTTTTAAATCAAACTCTAATCCCAGTGCACTCGGAGCGGGACCCTTAGTGTTGCGACTTAGTTCCTATTTCACTCGAGTGACATCGGAAAAGAATGCCTAGAAGCTATATTTTTTATTCATTCCGTGAGGCCGTGATATCACTCGACCGGAGTGATATCACAGCCTCACAGAAGACCGGCGTGGAAGCGGCGCCTTTGTTGATCGCCCATGTTTCGTACCGGAGCCCAATTGGGGAGAAAAGGGATTAAAGGTTAGCAGCGCACTTTTAACTCTACAGGTGTTGCAGGTGTCTATGGGCAATCACTTATCATTGGGTGATCCGTCTGCTCGTCTGCCACCTATCACATAACAAAAAAACATAATGTGTGACGCGTTATCGCTACTTTTATGTATCAATCGTCTTGGAACTTTTTTGCTCGACCCAGAAATCGAACTCAGGACCCCAAGATCGCGGACCGATACTGAAACCACATCTGCTGCCTTTTAATGTGCGAAGTGGTTTTTAAAAATAAGCACGCGGCCTCCACTCAAGGACTTCAAAGACCCTCGCAATGTGTATTATTTACTCAAGGAAAATCTATCTAAATATGACTCTTTTTTTCCTTTTTTTTTCATCATCATCAGCAACCCACGCTCGTCCACTGCTGGAGATAGGTCTCCCCCAATGCACGCCACCGCTCCCGATTTTCGGCCACTCTCATCCAGCTCACTTCAGCCAACCTTCGAATGTCGTCATCCCATCTTGTAGCAAGGCGTCCAACACTACGTTTACCGAGTCACGGTTTTTTTTCATGGACTTAAGTAAATATGACTCGAGTGCAAAAGTTAACTCGATTCCGTCACTAGCGAGCGTAGTGGCTGCCAAAGCGGCGGATAACCGGATATTGCTTACAGTTGGACTTGCAGGATCCCACTACAGTTTAGATTTTACTAGACTTTTTATGATTAAACTAGGATCTAGGTTAGTCCGCATTAGTTTTAACCAGCTTGGCGAAGACAGTTGGAAATTCTTTGAAGAAACAATTTAGAAAGAAAGTGGAACTTCTCTTTTAAGTATATCTTTTATGCTTCGTGTTTGGTATATGGTATGACAATCGGAAACTTAGGATGTGAATAACTTAGTCATTTAACTTCTTTGTTTGACTACATTGCAGTTTAAATAATATATATATTATTTTTACGTAATAAGTGGCAGACGAGTAGAGGGATCACCTAAAGGTAAGCAATTTCCGCCGTCCTCTAACAGAAGAGCCACAAATGCACCACCAACCTTTAACTCCCCAAGACTAACTTAAACAAGACAAGCTAACAATATATTCTAATAAATTTGTAACGCAATATAAAATTATTATAAATTCAGGTCATAAAATAAGCAGGATAATTAAAATATTAAACAATTTGAATTTATCATAAATAATAGACTCATTCTATAAATTACAAGGTAATTAATTAAAATCATCAATTAGCTTCATTAAAAACAAAATATTCATTTAAGAAAATTGGCAGATTAAATACTTACGTTTAATTATACATTTACCTCATTAAGGGCTGATTTTTCAATCGTCTGATAACAAACAGACCGATAAAATGTAATCCAATTTATAGTAACTGTCACTCTATGTTATACAATTATAGTAAGATGTAAGACAACTTTAATTCGCCGGGTAATTCTTTATTGGTCTGTTAAATTTTATCAGACAATGGAAAAATCGGCCCTTAAACTAGTAAATCATCAATATCATATCTATCTTCTATCTATTTTCTATTTTCTATTTATAAAGAGATAACTTCTATAGACAACGACAAGGCTTATAGGTAAACCGAAAACACGAAACGCTTGCGCGATGTAATTGAGCACAGCGCCATCTATTGGTTCATTTCTAAATTACGGTCACGAAGCGAACCTAAAAGCATACCTACAGATCAAATCATTTAATAAACCGGTCATATCGAATCAGTCCGAAAATACCGTAGTTTACATTATATAGATTTTACTGTAGATTATATAATTTAAATCCTTACCAAAACATTTTCGAGTGATGAATGTAGGTGATGTACTGACTAAATTACCTGCGAACAATAAGAATTACAGATTAATTTTATTTACCTGCGAATGGTTTCCAGCATGCACCTATGCTCAATAATTATTTGAAAGGTCAAATCCATAATATGGGGTTTTGCTACAAAAGGTGTATTAGTGATGGACATAGCACTTTATGTCATCAAGGCTGATAATGATATCCGTTGTATACCCTCGGTTTTCGCCTTCTATATCGAGTCGACTTCGTAGAACGCACAACCAATAGGAGAACATAGATTACAGTCGACATTCCTTATCTTGTTCTCCTATTGGTCTATGCATTTTCATGAAGCCGAAAACCGATTTATTAGCCTCCATTCATCATCATCATCATCAGCCTGTTGCAGTCCACTGCTGGACATATGCCTCTCCAAATGCTCGCCACTTTGATCGATCTTCGGCTACTCGCATCCAGCTCCTGCCAGCCCTCTTGCGCAGATCATCACTCCATCTGGCCTGAGGTCGTCCTACACTACGTTTACCGAAACGCGGTCTCCACTCCAGAACTCGTCCAGAGCCTCCATTTCTCGAATAGAATTCAACTTTCTGACATAATCCTTTCCCAGTATTCTCCACAGAGATCAGTCCCGATGGATGTTAACGAAACCTTTCCGTAACGAATGAGAACATACCTGTCGCATTCAAACAAAAGAGACGCGCTTGAATTCCATTTCGTTTTAGGCTCTATGTGCCACCCGCATCAAAGGTATGTCCACCTTGTAAAGTATGCGTTTTGAAGGGAAAACAGGACAGCCACGGCTGCGAATTCACTTCAACAGTAGCGTAGCGTGGGTGTCTCCCCTACTCCCCGATGGAGCCTAATTTTGCCGCCCCTGGTCATCACCAGGGTCATACCTGGTCATTATCAATACCATTGTATTGATGCCACCATCTACGAATCCAGAGGGAGAGAGCCCTCAGCATGAAGCAGAGATAAATTGCCCTCTCTATCTAGGAATGGCATTCTATTTTATGCTTTCGCTATCTATACTATTTATAAAGAGATAACTTCTATGGACAGCGACAAGGCTTATAGGTAAACCGAAAACACGAAATGCTTGCGCGATGTAATTTAGCACAGCGCCATCTATTAGATCATTTTTGAATTACGGTCCCGAAGCGAAGTGAGGGCGGGCCAATAGTCCATACTAATCCATACTAATATTATAAATGCGAAAGTAACTCTGTCTGTCTGTCTGCTACTCTTTCACGCCAAAACTACTCAACGGATTTAAATGAAATTTGGTATACAGATAATCTAGACCCTGAGAAAGGACATAGGCTACTTTTTATTGCGAAAAGGGGGTTGTAAGGGGTTGAAAGGGGGGTAAAAAGTTACTTTTCCACGCGGACGAAGTCGCGGGCGGCCGCTAGTATTTTATAAAAACGACGTAAATGAAACACCTACCTAAGACGGCGGCGGTACTGAGAAGGAGAAGGAGACTCACCACGCCAACTCAAAAGGCACGCTTATTTTTGGAGACACTTCATTTCATGGCTTGGATGTCTGGCCAAATCACAAGATATTTGGTCAATTGACGAAAGCTGCTAACAAAAAGTCACGCCAAAATGGATGTGGAAGACGCATAAAACGAATAGCAGACTAAGACTGATGATGATGATGGCATATTGGACAAAGTCTCTACAATGGCATCACCCATCCTAAATAACAACCTTCACAATTATTATCATCTCCACATACTTCTACAAAGACAAAAGTAAAACACTGCAGACAAAAACTGCACAATCGCACGGCGATGCCTCCTCGGATTCCCACGTAGCCGATACTAGTGTTGTCCACTGTCGATTATCGATAGCAATTGAAAAATTAATGGACGATGAGCAACCGTGGGTGAATTAATAACCATTCGACGAGTTAGATACCAAGGCCTTACAGAATACCGGGATGTAGAAAGAAAATTTAGTTTTAGTTCTAAGTTTTGGGAATCCGTAATATTTTATTTATATTTTTTGTATGAAAATCTAAATGCGGCTCACAAAATAATCTATTTACCAAGTTTCAGTTAACACAGTAGGTAGGTATATCTTAGAGTTTCGGAAAACATTGGCTGTAATATAATATATACGGACGGACAGGCAAACAGACAAATATCTGACTAAATAATATAATTATAATCTTTAAGGGTTTAATTTTTTGCTATTTGGCTACGGAACCCTAAAAACGACGTAAATGAAACACCTACCTACCTAAGACGGCGGCGGTACTGAGAAGGAGAAGGAGACTCACCACGCCAACTCAAAAGGCACGCTTATTTTTGGAGACACTTCATTTCATGGCTTGGATGTCTGGCCAAATCACAAGATATTTGGTCAATTGACGAAAGCTGCTAACAAAAAGTCACGCCGAAATGGATGTGGAAGACGCATAGATAAACCGAATAGCAGACTAGACTGATGGATGCTGATGGCATATTGGACAAAGTCTCTACAATAGGGCATCACCCATCCTAATAACAACCTTCACAATTATTATCATCTCCACATACTTCTACAAAGACAAAGTAAAACACTGCAGATCAAAACTGCACAATCGCACGGCGATGCCTTCCTCGGATTCCCACGTAGCCGATACTAGTGGTTGTCCACTGTCGATTATCGATAGCAATTGAAAATTAATGGGACCGATGAGCAACCGTGGGTGTGAATTAATATACCTGAGATCGACGAGTATTATTTTATTTATTTTTTATGTGATAGGTAGCAGACGAGCAGGCGGATCACCTGATGGTAAGCAATGCCACCGCTCATGTTAGATACCAAGGCCTTACAGAATACCGGGATGTAGAAAGAAAATTTAGTTTTAGTTCTAAGTTTTGGGAATCCGTTATATTTTATTTATATTTTTTGTATGAAAATCTAAATGCGGCTCACAAAATAATCTATTTACCAAGTTTCAGTTAACACAGTAGGTAGGTATATCTTAGAGTTCCGGAAAACATTGGCTGTAATATAATATATACGGCCGGACAGGCAAACAGACAAATATCTGACTAAATAATATAATTATAATCTTTAAGGGTATAATTTTTTGCTATTTGGCTACGGAACCCTGAAACGCGTGTTACAAAGATATTTTCCCTACTCGCCGATCTTGTCGAACAAGTTACCTATACCAGTATATCGATATTACCCTCACTCGATATTGATTTTCGACTTCAGTAAAATCAATCGATTGTCCAACACTACCCGATAGGTCGACGACTTGGCTTGATCGACTGGCCGCGGTTTTTGCTCGCGCGGCCAAGATCGAAATGCTGAGCTAACGAGTCGGTGTTATACGGTAAGTTATTTAATAACGCATTTTTGTGTGTTCCGATTGAAGATCAATAGCTATCTATACACTATTCTTTATTGTCTCCATAGTGTTCCAAAACTACAATCAGGGAGGGAGCTGCTCAATGAGGGGATTCTCGATTTTTTTTTTTTTATGTGCTAGGTGGCAAGACGAGCATACGGATCACCCGATGGTAAGCGATGGCTGCTGCCCATAGACACCTGCGACACCAGTAGAGTTGCAAGTGCGCTGCCAACCTTTATCCCCTTTCCCCCCAAGTGGGCCTCCAGTGCCCTCACTCACTCAACGAAACACAGCACAAGGGTTGCTTCACGCCGGTTTTCTGTGAGGCAGTGGTATCACTCCGATCTATCTGGTTTATTTTACACAAAATCCTTAGCTCTTATTTATTAATAACAATAATCTTAATTCAAATCTTACAGCTGATGGCGGATTTTAATTATAATATTGCTTTAGATTTTAAATAAATAAGCTGTATTCTTAGCCATTTAAACATTTTTGTGCCAGAGAGACTCGATCTTTCGTTTGCCGCTAATTAAGTTTCTCATTTGTGTAGAGTTTGGCGTAGAGCCTAAGTAGGTACTTTCTTAATTTCATAGGTGGCAGACGAGATTCCTAGATCACACTCCGCAGCTACAGCTTGTAATTAGGTATTGGTATAGAGAGGTGGCAGATTAGCATACGGATCACTTATGGTAAGCAATTGCTGCCGCCTACAGACACCGGCAACCGGTGGGGTCACTCTAATGTGGGGTAATATCAAACCATCATCATTTCAAACAAAAGAAGCCCACTGCCGTACATAGGCCTCCCCAATGTTCTCCACAGGCTCTGTGTTCCAAGGACTGATGAGGAGGATGTGTCAAGAAAACAAAAAACAATATAATTTTGAACCATAACGCTCTCTGCAAAGAACGAGTCGTTACAACCAGTTCCCACGTACCACCAACACAATTAAGTCCTAATGAGAATTAAACGAAATCATCTCATTGTCTGCGGCGAGGATTGGAAAGTGAGCCGGGACCCGCCCACGCGCATGCGTGGGGGCAGCGAAGCATTGACAAACATGGCGGCATAGACCACATTGGTGCGCAAAGCGGATATTCTAATTTATTTTTGTGCTAGGTGGCAAGACGAGCATACGGATCACCCGATGGTAAGCGATGGCTGCTGCCCATAGACACCTGCAACATCATTAGAGTTGCAAGTGCGCTGCCAACCTTTATCCCCCTTTCCCCCCAAGTGGGCCTCCAGTGCCCTCACTCACTCGACGAAACACAGCGCGGCGCTGATTCACGCCGGTCGAGCCATTATGTCAGTTAGCCTCCGTCGACCCATTCATGCTGAAGCGTGGCTCTCCCACGGTAAATAATAATAAATAATAAATAAATAGAGACAACATCACATACATTGTCCTGGTCCCAAACTAAGGTTTTCCCTTGTGCTATGGAAACCAGAAACAACGAAGGTATCACAAACACCCAGACCCAACACAAATATCTGTTTCATCAACAAACATTTGTGTCGGTGCGGGAATCGAACCCGCGACCCTTACGTCTCAACCGGCGCTCAAACCATTGCGCTAAACGGATCGTCTGATGGACTGGTCGCAGATGTAGGTGGAAAATCTGAAAAACTAAAATGGATCTAGGGCGGGTCTGCACGGAATGGGCCCCGAAAGATGGACTAAAACCCCAATCGCGGCCGATCGATGGACACCGTCAATGGGCTTCATGTGCTTTGTGGCTGGGGCGTTAAGAATATTGTCAAGGTATTCCCAGCCTGTCGTAAGAGGCGACTAATCGGGCCTTCAGAGTATGTGAGCCTACCCACTACTGGGGAGTGTCTTGCTCATAGGACTCCGCGAGAGAAAATTCTTTTTTTTTTATGTAATAGGTAGCAGACGAGCAGGCAGATCACCTGATCGTACGCAATTGCCGCCGGTCATGGACTCTTGCAACACCAGTGGAGTTAAAAGTGCGCTGCCACCTTTTATCCCTTTCCCCCCGGGTGGGCCTCCGGTACCTTCACTCACTCGGCGAAACACAGCACAGGGGCTGCTTCACGCCGGTTTTCTGTGAGGCAGTGGTATCACTCCGGTCGAGCCGGCCCATTCATGCCGAAGCGTGGCTCTCCCACAGTTATCTACTGGATGTCCTAGTAGGTCGTGCAAATAGAAAGGCTACATTATCCTCGTAAGGCCCAGACAGCAGACACAATGGAAAATCAATTGTTTTATGCCTTTTAAAAGGCTTTTGGGTCTTACGACGTCAAGCCAAACGATTTGGCATAAAGTAGCAAGCGCATTTAGCGGTACGGTCCAGTCCCGGCTGAGGGGTATCCGACGGCGATTGAGCTAAGATGGACACCCCAGAGGTTTTGGTTAGGGTTGGAGTCCTACCTCACCACCTTTTCCCCTACATGTGACAAGGTGAAGGCCGAGATGGTTTCCCTTGGGTAAACAAAAAAAAAGACATTGTAGTACCTACCACGATCCGCTATTTTGTCACTAACATGCCCGAAGCGTAAAATTTAAATAGAACAAGCTAAAATAAAGTATAACTTATTCAAATTAGAAGCATAATACAAATGTTTGTATTGAAAATATTGGTTCGACACCAAATATGGCAGAGGTTTTACATAAAATTGGCTGTGAATTTAAACGATTTTTAGGGTTCTGTTTTACTTAGAAACATTTTACCTACATGTTAATCTGAGGAAAAATACATGTCAAAGAAAGATGGCAACATTGATTGAGCAAAAAATCTGAAATGTAACTGAGTGTGTGAGCCTATATACAGCAAAGACTTTGGTGTATTAAAGTCTTTGATATAGTCCCAATGCAGGACAAGAGCCTCTATCATAGAAATCAAGTCATCGCTACTATGGTGGGTTCAAGAATAAAATGCTCTCTAACCGAGAAATGGCGCTGGATGGGTTTAATAACCACGCTTGGATTGGTAATCACCAACCCAAGTTTGGTTTGAAAAAATTGAAAATATTATTTTTGCGCAACCCAGGAATCGAACTCGAGACCCCGAGATCACGACCCGGAACCGGACTTCTTAAGCCACTAAACCAACGGGGCGTTACGTAACTACCAAATGTCCAAATATCTGAAGATGCATGCCCGGATTCGAACCTGTCGTGGGTTGAGAAGGCGCAGGTTCCCACTGAGCAATAATAGATAATGTTTATGCAAATCAAGTGTAGGCACTTCCATTCAAATCAACAATCAACCATTCGATTCAAATCATGCGATGGGCACTGACAATTACAGCTATCAATTATGGAAGCATTCTCAATGCACCAAAATTAAGTTAAAAAAAAAACATTTTCAAAAAAATGTTCTGGGTAAGGCCGCTCGATCGTCAGCTTCTTCTCAACTTTTTTTTAGGAAGCCAAACGAGCAAGTGGGTCACCTGATGGTAAGTTAGTGTTAACAATGGTCCATAGGTGTCTGATGTCCATATCAGCTGCATCAGAAGTAGTGCGGAACTGCGGAAGCGTTACCAGCCTTTTTGGAAGGTATAGGCTCATTTCGTTAGGACTTTAGGGTACAGTGAGAATCCAAAAGGGCATGCCCATCATCTATACTAATTATAAGAGGTTAGTCTTATAGTCCACATAAACCGAAACCACAAAACACTTGCGCGATGTAATCGACTCCCAGCGCCATCTATTGCTACTGGTCTAAGTTAGCGAAGTAAGGGCTGTGCACTACTCAACAATAAAAAGTGTCCTACGGGACCATCAAAGACAAAGTTCCACTCTCTGACCGCTGTTTGTCTTGTCACGATAACATCTGAAGCCATTTTATTGTTTGTCTGTGGTTAAATATTTTTAGTGTCAGCGGGGACTCTATTATTATTATAAAATATGCAGATGCAAGATTTTATAACAGAATTTGACTCGTTATAGTATTTCTATGCTTCTGTAAATATATTTAAGGTGCTGTGATATGAACGGATTTGAATCTAAACGACTGGTAATATTATTTATTGCTTTAGAAATTGCGTTAAACATTTCATATATTCGGCGATAAATAAAATAAAATGGCGATTTTATTTTGACACGCATGAAGGAAATTATGTATAAAATAGGTAGGTGGATGGGTTTGGAATTTAAATATTTTGATTATGTCTAAAACTCGTCTGGCTAATAGAATAACTTAATCGTCATCTAGACGATGGTGTTAACAGATAATATAAGTAAAGAAGTGATCCAAATAGATAATTGGGATTTATCTTGAAGTTAAATAAATATTTAACAAATATTAAATAAATCATATGTACGTAACCAGCTGTAGTCAGATTTGGTACGTATAGCCACACATCAAAGTATAGTCTTTCTTCAATCGACACTAATCTTACTGTCAAGTACATAAAGTTGAATATCAATTGAGGAAAATTGACTGATTGTGGTAACCTGATCTGTGGCTGTCTGTACGTCATTTTTTACCGCGCACAGTAAAACTGTAGAACCAGCTATTAACGAAGGTGGAAAGGGCTTATTCTTTCCTTAAGAGCCGGCAACGCATTTGTGATGCCTCAGGTGTTGCAGATGTCCATGGGCCGTGCCGCTCAGTTACCATCAGGTGAGCAGTCTGCTCATTTGTCCGCTATAATGTAAAAAGCAACCAAAATTGCTGTAAGTACATGTACATATGTGGAAACTGGTGGCCCCCTTCACTTCGTTTCGGGACATTAGTTTCACTCTTTAACAACAGATGGCTCTGAGTGTTTCGCCTTTTGCGTTTGTATATAAGATTTATCAATGCCCATTAATTTTATCTCTTTATAAATAGTAAAAGTAACAGGGAAGCTTAGGTCAATATTAACATTATGTCAATACATGCGTAGGCGTCCAGTCAGTAAACATGACTTAAGAAGCACCAACTCCTGTTGTCACAAGTCCATTTATAACCTTTTGTCAACAATTTTCCGTATTTGAAGATCTCTATAAACAGCAGTTGTCGTATCAAATTTGCACGACCAGTACATACAGGGTGTATTCGTTAGCGATTAGCGTTTACATTCCTTTTAATCACCTCTTCTACAAGCCATTATGAACAACATGTTTTGTTCTACAAGTCATACGTCATAATTTATTTATTTATTTATTCTTTATTGCACAAAATAAAAAGTACAATTGGCGGACTTAATGCCTTACAGCATTCTCGACCAGTCAACCATTGGGCGAGTCAGAAAAAATTTTTGCGGCGTAAAATGATAATAATATATTATATTGATATACATTAAATAAACCTTTACCAGGCCAGATGGAGTGATGATCTGCGCAAGAGGGCTGGCTGGAGCTGGATGCGAGTAGCCGAAGATCGATCAACGTGGCGAGCATTTGGAGAGGCCTATGTCCAGCAGTGGACTGCAACAGGCTGATGATGATGATGATGACATTAAATAAAATATATATGGGAGGAATTATATGATACCATATAAACCTACATAGGTATATTTATATACGTAAAATATACTTACATATACCTACAAAAATTATAAATTATTAGCAATCAACCTCGTCAGAACAAATCAACAAACAGATGGCGTTGGATGCATTCGATGTCTATCGAATTTGTGTCTTTAAAAATAGTATAGTAGGTAAACTACACCACAGTAGGTGATAGTAGAGACAGCCCTTAGAATACTATTCTAAGGGAAAGCCTTATTTAATGTCTACGATGGAACAGTCTATGGTGTATCCAATACGTCTCCTGCAATGTAGCATATAGTTTACCATTTAATTCACTTCTCGCCGTGGGAGTAAATCTGTAAAATTAAACTATGAATGGCACGCGTCGTGGCTCGCTCATTCACGGCCCAAGATATTAATTCGTTTTTAATTAAGCAGCTGTTCGCCCACCTGGTGCTGGGAATGTTAGTGTTATATTGCTTGTTGCACTAAGATTTCCACTGGATCTAACTAATATTTCATTTCTAACATCTGGCGACGCATCGGTGATATAGTCCGTGGCAACTAACGGTGACCGTTAATTTGCGCACTTGATGTAAAGTTAAAATAGAAGACTTTCAACTAAAATTGGTTTGGTGGTCCGTCTGATCTTCTCCCGCCTAGTTTCGGTCCAAATTATATCTCCATTTGAATACCTATGGAATTTGATGAAGAAGAACCAAGATACATATCGCAGCTGAGCAATTCGCAGTTTGTCAAGTCTTCTTTGTCAGTTTTCTTTCAAATGGACCGAATAAGCGCAAAGTGGATACGTACATAGAATCATTTGAAAAATTCATAGGTGCATGTTCGGATTCCAAACACTACCTCTCGTAAGAGCGTTTCCATCCCCTGAACTATCATCGTTCCAGCTACTGTAGATTTCAGTACAGTAGATTAGGTACAGTAGATGATCTACCAATTACCAACAAACTCAAAATCGAAACGTACTCAACGGACCGAACCTGATTTTCCAATAACCGATAACACCTCTAGAATATTAGGTTTGTCAGGCGCTAATTTGCGTGTCACAGTCAAATCATGCGCCGATTATGATGCCGCCCCCGCAGAACACGTAGCCCACCAGCGCCCACGCAGCACCCGCATCAATGGAGTCGGCCATACTCGTAGAGATTGTAGTTTGTAACAGTTTTTACGATAGTTTCTAACGTAGGCTATAGCCACTACTGTGATGGCCTCCGTGATCGGTGAAACGGTTCGTTGCTTCAAGCGGTATTAAAGTAAACTGCGTTCGTCCAGGCACTGTAACTATTGAGCCGTGGTTGCAGCCACAGATTCAATTACCGGATTTTTTATAAGGTTGGTAGCAGACGAGCAGGCTCTTGTACTACTAGTGTTGCAGTTGTCTATGAGCGGTGGGCAAACCATAATTTCACTACCTATCGGATAAGAGCGATTTACACTTCAAAAAGTAGCGAGTTAAGTTCTCTTTTGAGTGCTTCATCAGTGAGTTAAGGCGTTTTTGCCGTTCAAACTGTTTTCACACGGCAAAAGTGACTTAACTGGCTGATGAAGTACTTTAACTCGCTATTGTACTTATTGAAGTGTAAATCGCTCTATAAAGATTGGTTTAATCGCGCAGACATGCAAATGACGTACTATGTCACAGACATACCAACATCCATATCGTAGACTGGACTGGTAATTGCATCCTTAGATAAACATCCCACAAGCCTTACATCCATCAAGGTCACCAAAACAAGACGAGTGACTTTATGTCTACATACATTTGAATAAAACACTAAATCACACAAATTGGAAAACTGTGGCAATACAAATGGCAGATCTTTATTTATGAGCTAAGTGATATCATCATTATGTCATTGTAGTTCTATAAATTGTATAAAACCTTGAACTTTTACAACAATAGCCAGTGACGTGGTAATGATGATAACCTGATGATGGAACAGGAAGTTTTCCACTCGTATAGAATGGTAGAACCTTCCATCCTAATCCTAACTAATATTATAAATGCGAAAGAATGTAACTCTGTCTGCCTATTACTCTTTCACGCCAAAACTACTGAACGGATTTGAATGTCCATCTTCTGTACTATTTATAGAGAGATAACTTCTATAGACAACGACAAGGCTTATAGGTAAACCGAAAACACGAAACGCTTGCGCGATGTAATTGGACACAGCGCCATCTATTGGTTCATTTCTGAATTACGGTCCCGAAGCGAAGTGAGGGCGCCCCACTAGTACTTAATACAGATAGTCTAGACCATGAGAAAGAACATAGGCTACTTTTAAGGGGGTTGTAAAGGGTTAAAAGAAGGGGTGAAAATGACTAAATAATTAAAAATGCTACCCAAAGATACTATTCCACGCGGACGAAGTCGCGGGTAACAACTAGTACAGCTAGCAGTATCTAGTAGTAGTCCGCTATGTAGAAATATAATAGAAATATATTGCTTCATTATAGCGTACAATTTCAAAAAATCAAAAGGCTCAAAAATAGACGGCGGCCACGAGGTAGACCAAGGAGGCGATGGCGGGATGAGCTCGACTCCTATAATAGCCCTTACTGGATAGTCGCCCAAAATCGTGGAATGTGGCGAAAGGGTAAGGACGCCTTGGCTCAGCAGTGGGACACGACGGGCTTTTAATAATAATTATAGCGGACAAACGAGTACATGGCTAGTGATAACCGCCCATGGACACCTGCCACATCTGCTTGATGCATCACAAATGCATTGCTGGCTCTCAAGGAAGGTTACGCTACCTATATAGGTACAACTTTTTTTTTTATGTGAAAGGTAGCAAACGAGCAGGCGGATTACCTGATGGTAAGCAATTGCCGCCGCCCATGAACACTTGCAACACCAGTGGAGTTACACGTGCGCTGCCAACCTTTAATCCCCTTCCCCTCCCCGGGTGGGCCTCCGGTACCCTCACTCACTCGGCGAAACACAGCACAGGGGCTGCTTCACGCCGGTTTTCTGTGAGGCAGTGGTATCACTCCGGTCGAGCCGGCCCATTCATGCCGAAGCGTGGCTCTCCCACAATTAAACTGCAACACCAGTAGGTACATTTTTATGCTAGAGGCTACAAACCACTGAATCGGCGGGAAAGGGGGATAGAAGTTGGCAGCTGCTCGTCTGCCACCTATCACGCATCACATTTGTGGAATAGAAACGTCAAGCTAGTTGGATTGGGCACGACAGTTGTGTCGTTGGGCTATGAGAATTTCCCACGTCTGTAGCTCAGATATAGTTTAAAAAATAACAGTAAACTGGTACAAAAAAGAATTAAAAGAAAAACCTTCTTTTTAATAGTATAGGAAGGCAAACGAGCAAGCGGGTCGTCTGATGATGATAAGTGAACACCGCCGCCAATGGACATCAGCCTCACAGAAAACCGGCTTAAAGCAACGGCTGCGTTGTTTCGTCGAGTGAGTGAGTACTGGAGGCCCAACTGGGGGGGTTAACGGTTAGCAGGGCACTTGTGTGTGACTCTACTGAAATAGACATATTTATTATTTTGGACATCACAACACGTTATAGTATACATACATTCTGTTACATATATTTACATTGAGTACTATAAATACCTTAATAATATATTTAGGGTACAAATTGGCCAGGCAGTGCTTAATATTCTGTATGTTATGACATCCAACGGTATACTGGTGTACGATATACTGGTGTTGCAGGTGTCTATGGGCAGCGGTAATAGCTTCCCATCAAGTGATCCGTCTGCTCTTCAGTAGCCTTACCATAAGTTTGAAATACTATCCTCGCTATCAAAAACTTTTTTCACGGTAGGCAGCGGCATGACTGTGCCTCGGCATTGTTGTTGTCTATGAGCGGCGGTTACCATTTACCATCAGATGGGCCGCATGCTCGTCTGCCTATTTCAGCAATAAAAAAAAACTATCGCTTTGTCTCTTTCATTGTAATGCATTTGAAAGAGACAGAGCAATAGTTTACCTTATGTCAGTTTTAGATGTCAACTCATGGTAGCGCTACTGTTACCTATCACGTACAGAAACTTGCCTCACTGCCAGCCTCTGCACTGTCACTCAGGCATCCCACAAAATGTCCGATTTCGTCAGGGCTTCGCCCACGTGTCGTCGTAATGTATTCAGAGGTAACCTTAATAAGCGAATGCTTGCGATACTAAATGGAGGATAAATTAACTAACTAAGGCCTTCTAAATTGCTGACTTACTGATATAACAAATCGTATTTTTAGTACACCGTTTTTTTTAAACTAGTGGCCCGCCCTCACTTCGTTTCGGGACCGTAATTCAGAAATGAACTAATAGATGGCGCTGTGCTCATTTACATCGCGCAAGCGTTTCGTGTTTTCGGTTTACCTATAAGCCTTGTCGTTGTCTGTAGAAATTATCTCTTTATAAATAGTATTGATGATGATGATGATGTTGTTAAGCCCACCCTCATAATGGATATCATGAAGAAGATATTTTCATATACCGTATACGTACTCGTATGTCATGTAGGTATATCTTGTCTAAATAATTGGACTGGTATATTTTTCTACCTTTCGAATTTATCTTTTTTTAATTTTTACTACTCCGCTGGTAGGTAGGTACAGTACCTACAGAATTAATAGCGTTTTTCCATTTATATTAAGTACGTACAGCCACACATCAAAGTTAACAAAACTGTCAAATTTCTTCAATCGAATCTCATCTTACTGTCAAACAAATTAGGTTGAGTAGGTCAATTGAGGAAATTTGACAGTTTGTGGTAACCTGATGTGTGGCTGTCTGTACCTATGCAGAAAACCTAAAGCACTAATAAATATATGGGATCCAGCTGGATACAGGGTGTGTCTGTGAACATTTGCATTCCTTTAACCACGTGTTCTACCAACCATTCTGAACAACATTTTGCTCTATGACTTTTGGAAATTCGCATAGTAAAATTTCAACTTTTCATACAAAATCGGTCACGTGTCTTAATCATTTTGGATGGGAAGTCGAAATTTTTTCGATGATTTTCGAAAAGTCGTTGAACTAATGTTGTTCAGAATGGTTGATAGAACACATGGTTAAAAGGATGTAAATGTACACATGGTTACCCAGTATGAATGTACGATATTTTCAGCGTAAAACAAACAGCTAATAACTAACAGATATTTCAGGGGTGACCCCCTGAAAAGCGCCTCCACTGAATTATGAACGCGTCGCCATCGCAGGTAATAGAGTTTCATTACGGAGGCTGCGTCTAATAATTAACGACGTGTTTATCCGCAAAAGCTTTTAAGTTTTAGCGAAGCCCATTATTTTGACTCCACGTATGAGTAAGAGCTAAGTGTATACGGAAAACGGGATTAATAGTTTTATTTTATGCTAGCGGCCGCCCGCGACTCCGTCCGCGTGGAAAAGTAACTTTTTACCCCCCCTTTCAACCCCTTACAACCCCCTTTTCGCAATAAAAAGTAGCCTATGTCCTTTCTCAGGGTCTAGATTATCTGTATACCAAATTTCATTTAAATCCGTTGAGTAGTTCACTACCGTGAAAGAGTAGCAGACAGACAGACAGACAGACAGAGTTACTTTCGCATTTATAATATTAGTATGGACTAGCCCGCCCTCACTTCGTTTCGTGACATTAGTTTCCCATGCAACTAATAGATGTCGCTGAGTGTCGATTATGTACCACTTGTGCCAGACAATGGCCTGAAATTCAACAACAACCATTTAGGGTATAATTATTTTCAAATCTTTCAGTGGCATACCGAACACCCGAGCAGAGCTAATTTATACAGGTAAATTCTATAGACAACGACAAGGCTTATAGGTAAACCGAAAACACGAAACGCTTGCGCGATGTAATTGAGCACAGCGCCATTTATTGGTTCGTTTCTGAATTACGGTCCCGAAACGAAGTGAGGGCGGGCCACTAGTTATAAGATAAATTAAGATAATATTTATCGCCATAAATTGTGTTACATTTGCTGTTTTATGTAGGTACATAAATGCCGAAGTGCATGGTAAAACGTATGAATTTTTAGTGTTTAGTGATAGGTGGCAGACGAGCAGTCGGATCACTTGATAGTAAGGTATAGGTTAACGTTAGGTACTTGAAAAGTTATCGAGAGGCCGGCTGATAACGAACGCTAAAAGCATGCAGCAAAATATGAATGAATTCTAACAAGTGAATCAATATGGCCGAACTTAATTACACATATCGTGTTAATTCGCTGTCTAATCGCCATGTTAACCTAATTTCTGATGCTAATGCCCGCTCATTTGCATATTTTGTTGACCCTTTGGGTGTTACGTTGGAAATACCAGAGATAATAAAAACTTTTATATTTCAAATAGTGTGTCGGAAAATGATAGATAGATTTGACTGGCCAGATGGCGCATTTGGTAGTGACGTTGCCTCATACGCCAAAGGTCGTGGGTTTGTTTTATGCAAAGATATTGGATATAAAACAAAATCTTTGGTTTTATGAGGATCTATTGTCGTTTTCTTGAAGAAAATTTGAAAATTTGCAGTACAACACCCTCTAGTACATCATTCTTGGTCTGTACACAGTCATGTACATTTTGAGATGTGCCATCTATGCATTCAAATTAAAATGTTTTATTGCATCACATGTGGTTTTTTATAAGACATCTTATAAAAACCACATACTGTGTAAGTGCAGTAATACCTACTTACAAACGACTTTGTTGTTTTACACGGACTCTACTTTATAAAGAATACATGTGGCTACACGGAGTACCTTCCTGTGACGCTTGGCACCACCTTTTCCCAATCCCTTTCCTCCCTTACCGCGATATAGGTTCGTTAGTAATAATTATAATTCATTAAAGTTTTACCAAAATCCATCTAAACCTGCATAACTTTTACCAATAAAACGAACTCCACAAAAGAGGTTAGTTACAAAAACAAAAATATAGGTACTTAAACGCTTACAAAAACATTTATTTCTCATTTTATGACTATCTAACTTTTGTTTGTTTGACTGCAACAAAATGATGTTCTTTGGTCAGACAGTGAAAGACAAGCTAGGGTTATCCAAATGCAGATACCTAGCCAGGTCATATCTCAAAAACTATACTTGATTATACTATCTATGTACGTACAGCCACACATCAAAGTATATAAAACTGTCAAATTTCTTCAATCGACTCTCATCTTTGTGCCAAACTCATTAGATTGAAAATCAGTTGAAGAAATTTGACAGATTGTGGTAACCTGATATGTGACTGTCTGTACTTATGTGTACGGTGAAAAATTCAAACCTCTAAGTAAGAAAAAGATGCGGCCGCCACCGAAAACTGCATATTTCGACGAAGATTTTTTTAAATATAGGTGGCAGACGAACCGATGGATTACCGAAAAAGGGCATTAAGGGTTGGAAGCGCACTTGTGACTATTGGTGTTGCAGGTGTATATGGGCGGTGGTAATCGCTTACCATCAGGTGATCCGTCTGCGCGTCTGCCACCTATCAAATAAAAAAATAATACAAAAAACAGTTTATCAGAGTTGGCAATCCTACCTGTGAGTGACGGGATATAAAAGCATCCAGCATTGTTGTGTAATGGCCCCATAGAATTTCATTCAGCGACGCTAGACGTGACTCGAGGTACAGAATTTCAAATAAGATGATTATCAATATTTCTGCACTTCAGACAAAGCATCAAGTAGGTATTTTGTATGGCACACCTTACAAAGTAATCTAAAGAATCGAAGTAAAAAGCCATTTGTTTTTTTTTTCGATAATGGCATATGACGTGTCTTTGCCAATGTAGTGTGAATTGGAGTCTTTATCATAAACATCCACTAATGTATATTTAATCATTTCTTTGTTGAATTTCTTAACAAACGTTCAATAAATCTAAAAGGTTAAAAGGTTGCCTGGAAGAGATCGCTCATAGAGATAAGGTCGCCTTTGTTGTACATTACTCCTGTAATAACTAGTTTTAAGTTGTATACCTCTGTTTTGTGTGCAATAAAAAGTATATTCATTCATTCATTCAAATCTTTATTAATTAAAACGTTAAGGCTTAGTGCTGTTGTATTTTAATGAAAGAATAAACAATATTTTTTTATTTTTGGTATAGCAATTCTTTGCAATTTATTCCCACCACCTGCGAGGAATTTTTTAAGTGCAATATTTACTTAAGAAAAAACAAATCATTTATTTTACCTATGTGTTAAAGAAATGCTCCGATAGTACGATGAATTAAGTGCCTACTTGAAAAAATCAACTTACGACGTCATTATATTTTGTGTCGTTCAAAGTATATTATGGACACTTTGACCGCTCAGATATATCTGGTGCTGACTGTACCTATTCCTACAAACGCCCCATTTGTCAATGTCATTTTTGGGCCAAACTAGCCTTCTACAAATTGTCGCACTGTCTGACCCTGCTTTTGTGCCCATCACCAAAGATTAAGGTGTTTTAGGTTTCATGTAGGTTATATACAAATACCTACTCGTAGGTATGTAATGTACGAATATGAAAAGTGCCTGCAATAAAATATAAACACCTCGACTCTTATGCCAAGACTGTTCATCCCAAGGGGAGGAAGTTGGGGAAAATAAATTAGGGGGCACCAGTTTTTAGGTGTACCTAGCAGCAAAATCTAGGATTCATCCTGGAAGGGAGGCCTATATACTGTCCTACTGCAGAGCAAAGAATTTCCACAAAGAAATCAAGTCATCGCTACTATAATACGAAAATGTGAGGTAGATAAGAGGGCGGTCATATAGTTTTTCGCCCCGGGCGGCAAAATAATCTTCCGCCCCAAACGGCAAAATAGCTTTCCGCCCCTGACGGCAAAAAGTCCTCCGCCCCGTGCGGCTGATACCTACGCTACGCCACATATTCCAATCAAATGGTTCTCCAACATTAGGCAATCGCGATCGTGGGTGCATTTACGATACCGACCGAGAAATTAGCATCGAGCGCGGTCGATTTGGGACGATACTTTCTATTTCGTAGTTTACACGTTTGGAGGAAATTCCATCTGCGTTTTAGCTTAACAACAGTGTTGTATCGAACGAAGTGTATATATGTTTTCTTTAGTCGCCTTGCCCGCTCAAGAATATCTCCTGCTGACTGACAAGCGCACCCCGGGCTCCAAAGCAGCCGTTTTAGACGCAACTGGGACAAGAAATGTAAAGTGATTGTCTGGAAGAGATCGTTATTAGCGATAAGACCGCCTACATTGTACTAGCATAATATAACCATAATTTAAAATTTGTAAGCTTTATGCAATGAAGACTATATCTATCTATGATACAGTTGCCAGCAACTCTGTTAAAACTAGAATTATACAGTTTTTCAACCATAAAAATTTTCTCAATAAGTGTGAGACTTAGACGCTCGTTCACGCATCTTTTTTATTTAGTTAGAGGACACTCACTGCTCACAGCTACTAAATATATAAATAATGATGTATATTAACTAAATTTAAAATTAATAAAAACCTGTAAATTTTTCTAAAACACTCAAATTTGTTTTTTCAGACCTAAATATACCTACCTACATTATTTCGTGTAAAAAAAGTTGGCCACACTAATCTATAATGAGTGCATAAGTGCATACGCAAACAAGTGAAAATCTCAACCCCTAACCGTATATGCAGATGGCACATCACTTATAAACCAAATTAATAATCGATTCACTTTGCTTTTACGACCTGAATCCGTAAATCCCCATGTATACACCCGACTTCATTTCCACGAACCTCGCCTCATCAGTGTGCACCGACCTTGTTCAAACAATGTTAGGCTTACCACGAGACGCACCAAGTTTTTCATGTGCACCAATTTTCTTGCGCACCATAATAGTTCCCTTTCGAGCACTTGCCAAAAAACACTCCACTCTGGATTTACTTTATCTCCCTTGGCGCGCCAAAATTGTACACTAAAGCCCACCAAATATTGAGAAATTAATTTTCAATGAATAATTACGAAATGAAATTATTACTAGCTGTACCCTGCGATGTCATCTGCGATTAGGAAACATAAATAAATAGAGTATAACAGTAAAAAACGGCGATTCACTTAATTTACTTTCGTTTCAGTTATCTTTGGAATTTTAAATAACAGCTAGATATATCATAATTTATCACATAATAGGTAAATTTACTCAGTACCTACTGATGGTATTTATATTGTTTATTTATGTATTTAAAACTATATCACACAAAACTTCGTGAAATAGGTGAACTTAAGACCAAGAGGCATTCTCTACCAGTCAAACTTTAGGTCAAGGTGTGGTCAAGGAGAAAGGACAAAGGTGCGGCGAAAGGAGACCTTATCCATAGATTATCGAAATGGTTACTACAGAGATATACTTAATATTCACAATTATCACAAAATAATATACTCGGTACTCAATCTCATGTAGCCCTAACATGCGCACCGCGACGAAATTTTGTCAACTGTTGTTCGCGAGAGCACATCCTTCTATCCCGCTCATCGCTCAGTCAGGTGAGCGAGAAGCAACTTGCGCCGACACAATAAAGTGTCGTCAGATTATCTCGTGGCGTGCATGTTAGCCAGGCTGGTGATCATCATTGTTGGTGCGCATTTATCTGGTGCACTTGAAAGTTGGTGCGCTGCATGGTACAGCCCCTGCATCCGATCTGATTTATACAAGCGGCCTATTAACAGCATCATAAGCGGAGGCATTTATCGGGTACGCAGTACACGCAGGCAATCAACCCAGCTCCCAGGAGGCGGAAAATATTGTAACAGCTGGTTAACCGCCTGTTCAGTACGCCCCATTGTCCTCTACCTAACCGCTCCCAAACTTTTTCGTTTTTTGCTTATTTTAAGGTAAGTAATCATAGAAGCCCAATCCCATCATAGTAGTGATGACTTGATTTCTATGATGGAGGCCTTTGTCATGCAGTAGGAGAGTATATTCATAGGTTGATACTTTTTTACTGTAAGTGAAGAGCTCACACACACACACACACACACTGCACACACATAATTTGTGGACAGTGGACAGAATATAAGCTGATACTTTTTTATTACTTTAAGTGCAATCGATCTCGTATCGATTAGTACCAACTCAAAATTTCGATTAACGACAAAAGTGGCCGGTTTTGGCGTTAATCAAAATTTCAGTGCGCAAAAGAAGACCAGAAATGACATGCACAATAAAATTGTATTATGGGGCATTAGTTCTACTCTGTATCAATAGATGGCGCTGGACGTCGATTGCATCGCGCTAGTGTCTCGCCTTTCATCACAATAGTTATTAACCCTCTCCCACCCCTGTGACTATCACACACACAATGTCCCTTAACTCCCTCTTGACATCCATGAAATGAAATTATTTACAAAAATAAAATCCATACTCGCTTCAATAATTTGGGAACCTAACCCTGTAACAAAGTGCAAACCTATTTAACACTATCATAAGCAACAACGTATTAGAGTTTGCAGCCAAAATTCCACTAGAGACGGGATCGGGTAACAGAAATACGGGAACATCCGGATATGTGTGTCACCCATCGTTGCCAGAAGCTTGCTTTTGTTACCTTGTTGGTACTTAACATGTGATATCTTCTATGCTATAAAGACGTTAATCTTATAGTCCACATCAAGTCTTGTAGGTAGACCGAAAACATGAAAAACTTGCGCGATGTAATGGACTCCCAGCGCCATCTTTTGGCACTGATCTAAGTTAAGTAGGTACCGAAACGAAATACGACTAGCGACGACTAGTTTTTATATATTTTTTAATTGTTGGGGTCCGTATTCTTTGCTTGTCCTTATAGTCATATAACTTTTTTTTTATGTGATAGGTGGCAGGTGAGAGGGGTTGTTTATTTTTAAAATAAGATAGTGAGTGACCCTGCCTGACACTACAAAGATGGTGGATTCGTAATGCATTTCTGCACATAGACAAAGAGACAAAATAAAGGAACATAGGTAGTAGTTGCGGCCAACCAGGTTCAGCCTCAGCATGATGCTGCAGCCGCCAGCAGCTGCTGCAGCGCTGGTTTTCAGGCTGGACCTTGAGTGACGCCTTAAATATAATAAACAGTGAAAGTGCACAAACAACAGATACTTACAAAAAAACCGAATTATAAAACAGGATCACAACGTTCACAGGAAAAACAAAAATAAACAACTAAAATAACTAAAAATATGTACCTACCTATCTTTTGGTAACTTTTCACAATTGCGCATGGCAACACAGAATCCTGTCAATATCTCTAATTCGGCTACGAGTCAAGGATTTCGCTTAGCTCCAAATCCGAAGTTGTTTCGGTTGGTGTATGCCAAGTTTTCCGGGTAAGGATTTTTAATATTTCGAGTTAAGTCGACCGTTGAAACTACGAGTTTTCTAATAGTGACGCGACTTCTGCCAATCGGACAAACATTTTAAGCAATAGATATCACTTAAATATTATTTTTACTAGGTAATCCGGCGAACTAACCTTCCCTGGACTTCCACAAATATTTACAAGCCCAAATTCGCCAAATCAGTTCAGCCGTTGCTCGAGTTGTAAGGACACTAACGAACAGCAATAATTCGGCATTAAACGGCCGGCTCGACCGAAGTGATACCACGGCCTCACAGAAGACCGGCGCTAAACAACGCCTGTGCTGTGTTTCGTCGAGTGAGTGAGGGCACCGGAGACTCAATTGTGGGGAAAGGGGGTTAAAGGTTGACAGCGCAATTGTGACTCTACTGGTGATTGCAGGTGTCTATGGGCGGCGTCAATTGCTTATGGGTACCATTAGGTGATCCGTCTGCTCGTCTGCCTTCTATGACATAAAAAAAATCTAAAACTTATGACCCGTAACGAAGTGAGGACGAAGCACTAGTAATATAATAATATATATAAAATGAACGAAACGAACGACTTTAGAAATCTTAGCGCTCATTTCATTCGAGAACCTTCATGTTAACTCGAGTTAAGAATGTTTTCCGATGTCACTCGATTAGTTAGATTTAAGTAAATCGCGTCACTATTTCTAAACTGAACTCTACGGTATTGAAGCGAGTAAGAGCAAAACTTTTCTCTAAAATAAAAGAGCAAATTGGACCAAAAGACGCTTTTTACAAATTATTCTATTTGTGCTCCCCTGAGAGACAGATTAAGTATGTACAGAGACTTACAGTATAAAAGTATCAACCTATATACTGTCCCACTGCAGGGCAAAGGCCCCTATCATAGAAATCTAGACATCGCTGCTATGATACGCCAAAGGTCGTGGGTTCGATCCCCACCCTGGACAAACATTCGTGTGATGAACACTTGTGTTTATTGAGTGTCTGGGTGTTATATATGTATTTAAGTATTGTATTTGTGATCCTCTGTTGTCCGATACCCGTTCACCCGTAAAAGCACCCGTTCTCTGTTTAGAGCAGCTGTGTCAAAGGTTCATTTCGCCACTATAATCGCCAACCTTCGTTAGAAGATGGCACTCAAAGAAGAAGAAGTTATCTGATATCTGTAACACAAGTGCACACTTAGTACGAAGTCAGGTCAATGTATGAGATGTTGTGTGAATTTTTTTATTTTTTAAAGTGGTGCTATGACGACAAGTTTCATCATGCTTCCAAAAACGTCAAACACCCAGACTTCACACACGGTGAAACAATCGCGCCGCACTAGCAGCGTGCGGTATATAGACTATGCCCTCCCCTTTGTTCGGCCGTCACGTTGCGTGTAAAGTACCTCTAACGGACTACACTTTATTTTCATAGCGCTACCCGTAATTAAGTGCTGGTGATCGAAAGGTATGCTGCGATACCCTAGGATATTATGACGACCCGTTTAGCGCAATGGTTTGAGCGCCGGTTGAGACGTAAGGGTGGCAGGTTCGATTCCCGCACCAACACAAATGTTTTTTTTTTATTGCTGAAGTAGGCAGACGAGCATGCGGCCCATCTGATGTTTTCCCCATGCCATGGAATCTGATGGTCTCTAATGGAAATGGTAACCGCCGCTCATAGACATCAACAATGCCGAAGCACAGTCATGCCGCTGCCTACCGTGAAAGAAGTACTCTTTTCAAACCTCGTTGATTTCGTCTCGTCGTTTGTTGATGAAACAGATATTTGTCTGGGTGTTTGTGGTTTCTTCGTTGTTTCTGGTTTCCATAGCATAAGGGAAAACCAGCCAGGGAGATGTCAATGAGGATGATGATTGACGATGAGGGAGAGTTCCAGGGGTTTTAGTCGATATACCCGCCGTCATGCGGAGGGGAGTCCGACATAACCCGTCCGCCCCCGGTGGACGGGTACGCGTTACGCATACGCAGGGGTTACCAAAAAAAGCTGATCCACTGCGTTACAAAAAAAAAGTGTGTCAATGTTAATACAAGTAACCTATATCGATGGAAGGATGACCTCTAAGCAACTTCTGCAAGCTTCGCCAAACATTCATATTTAACATACGACTCGCCGACTTGGCAGAGAGAAATCGTGTTCCCATGACGGATCGGTCTGCCATACATAATTACTGACCCTCTGAAACTGTACTACGTGATCACTTTGTATGACGTACGGACTTGATATTGAAGTTGATGGTTACATACAGTTATTGTTCTTATCTTTCAAAGAAAATAAAGAAAAGTGATCTGCGCAACTCGTTTGACACGTAAAAGAGGAACTTGATATTGCATAAATTTTCGAACGTTTCGTTCATTTCATGCCGCAGACTATACCTAAATAAAACTTGATAACACGATAGGGAAAGACACTTTCACACGCTTCTAAAAACATAAAATCCCATACAAATAGAGTTACGATATTAATAAATAAATTAATACTATAATAATATCAACAGCCAGGTATCTAACTTTATAAAATGGATTCAAACCCGTAGGCCGGAAACCCAAACGCCCATTATTTAGATTTGTTACCAAACGTTCACATTTCAAACGCTTTATATGGAAAAGAGACATGTTTTAAAACTGGAAAACTATTAACTATTGGACGCCAAATAAATAAATTGTTCAGTTTTAGTTGCCTCTACAAATGGACGAAAGGTTAGGAGAGTAGGTGAACATTTTGGACTGGGTTTTCATGAAATTATATCACCGACATGTTAAGGCCCTATAACGATTTATTTGATTTGAAGAGACTCCGCCCATTCCCCCCGCACACCTTATGCAACACTCGTAACTTTGTCACTTGATTCGCGTCAAATCGCACTTTCGCATGCGCGGTCACAGTAAATAAAGCAGTAAGGACATTGTGTCTGTGGTATACACGTCCGACGTCTATGAAATATCGTATTCTTTTTCGAAATTATTTACTTCACAAATTACGTACTTTCTGGATCGGTACCGCCCAGCTTAGTGAAAGTCTATGAAATATAGCATTCTTTTTTCAAACTTGCCTACTTCATAAATTACATACTTTCTTGATGGGTGCCGCATACTTAGTGAAGTCATTGCGGACCCATGTTGCGGACTACAAAATGAGATTCGAATCGATGAACGATAAATAAAAATAAAATGATAGGATATTTGACTAAAATTGAAAAATAAAATAATAGGGTATTTGATTAGTCAAATACCCTATTATTAAGTTAACTTTAATGTATAGAGATTAGTCTCTATACATTAAACTTTATCAAAATATTGGTAAAAAGGAACCATTATCCAAAATTTTCAGTTAAAAATATAACGTCTAGCTGGTTTTGTAAGCATTCAACGTTTCATGGGAAAGTCCATTTTTAAAGTATAAAAATTCAACAATTACCTAAATATCATTGAACTACCAATACATTTTACCCCAACTATTACTATAAAAACCATTTATGTATTTATTACAAGAAATATTTGATATGGCTACCAAACAAAATTTACTAGATGCGCACACAAGATACAAAAAGTGTGACGTCACTCGTCAGTAAGTAAGTAAGTAAGTAAAATATTTACTGACCAAACAAAAAGAGATACAACACAACAGTAGTAAGACACAGAATACATAATAAGAAGTAGGTACATACGAGAAACGGAAAGGAACATTAAGTGCTTACATACATAGACAGATAGGTGGTCAATAAGGTCCAAACTCAGCATATGCTGCAGCTGCTTCATTCAAGCCACTGCAGCGCTAGTTTTCAGTATGGACCTTGAGTGACGTTTTATAAATGAACGAATGAATGACACGCACATGAAACAATACAACAGATAGGTAACCAAAAAAATAAACAACAACAATGACACTTAGAAAAAAAATATTAAGAAAAAAAAACTGGAACAAACAACAAATAATAAACACACAATATACAAACAATTATAATAAAAATAATCTACCATTTGGGTATTTGACTAATCTCGATATAGTAAAAAATATTGATACTCTTTCAAAATATTGGTAAATAAGAACCAATGGCCAACATTTTCAGTTAAAAATATAACGTCTAGCTGATTTTGTGAGCATTCAAAGTTTCATGGGCAAGTCCATTTTTAAAGAATAAAATTTTAAAAAAATAATTATATCATTGAACTACCCGTACATTTTCCACCAACTTTTATTATAAAACCCAAACAAAATTTACACAGAAGTTTGAGTTGTGACGTCACACTTCAATAGACATTTGTACAGAGCGTTTTTGGAATTGCCCAAAATATGTGCTCTCAAAGTTGTGATATCTCAGCTAATTCAAATGAGAATCAAGTGATTCTTTCAACAATATTTCTTAAATTGAGGCATCTTTTGATATGTGTTTACATAAAAAAATATAGTCAAATACCCAAAGAGCTAAATTATGCTAAATCGTGAAAACGATAGCATATCTGTGACATGAGCGACAGTGAACTTGACAGCCACACCCATTCCGGCCACACCCCGACCACATTTTGCCACGTATCGGTCTGTACCTCTTGGGCAATGATAAAACAATGTTATTATTCATTAATACTGAACAAAATCAGAGTATGGATGAGATCTGCCATGACAATAACACTACTGAGCAAGCTAAAGTATAAAATTGTGAGAGATGGTGTATTGGTGTGCTTGTATAGTGTTTGAGTATCTGGCGTCAAAGCAGGAGGAAAAAATGTGTTGCACAGTAGCCATTACTACCCGTGCGGATAAACATTGGGATTAGAAATTAAAACTGCGAAACTATTCACTTCTCGCTCGCACACTATTTGCGTCTATACTCGCACGACTGACAAAAAAAAGCTGCGTTTGAATAAAAATATGTGAGCTAGACGCGCTCTCAGTTTTGAAGCTTTCGTTAAAATTGTCTTTTTTTTATGAGATAGGGGGCAGACGAACAGACGGATCACTTGATGGTAAGCGATTACCGCCGCCCATGGATCCCCGCAACACCAGAGGAGTCGCAAGTGCGCTGCCGACCGACCGGACCGCTAATATATGTACCTATCCCATCAAAAACAATACTCGACAAGAAAACCAAGTCTCCCAACTACCGTAAAAAGTGGTGAGATCCATGTTTCGCCAAGTCGGTTATTCATTTATTGATTTGGCAATCACACAATATATCTCACAAGCAATGCATTAATTGATTCGGTTGTTTAATGTGATTGCCATTCAATGTGAAACTAACGATTAAAATTTCTATGAAAATAAATCTATAATCGAATTGAGCCATAAAAGGACAACTCTAATCGTTCTCACCAAGAAGGCCGACTTTCGATACTGTTTTAGCTATATTTACTGTGGCACGGTCAACACACGTCATCAGAAACGAATTAGGATACCACGGAGACGCAACATACCTACTTAAAATTTAAAAAGGTAAAAAATGAGAGGCGATAAAATATCCCAACTAATATTGAAACTTCGTGAGATTAACTCCTTGGATTCCTCTGTAGCATGCTATTGTCGCAGGAGTTCGAACGGCAAGGTGATCTGAACGGGTAGGTTGTTGAGAGGTGCGATGTCCCTGATAACGTCAATATATGCTTTGCGTCTGATAACGTCAATTGAAATCACGATTCCAATTCTGTAATTTTGACCGCTGTTGTGACAATTAACTTTGCTCCTATACTGTCGGAGTGCACGAAGGTTCTACGTTCTTCTGACAGACAACATCGAAAATCCATGAACAGCCTCGTTAAGTGCTGATGTATGCTGATGATATGGCGCTGATAAAGTTTTATCAAAAATTGAGTCACGTAGCGACTCCAATGTTGGTCTTTGTTCTTTTGCAGATTTCGTTTTTCTGACTAATAATGACATACTTCAGTTTGCTCGCAACTGGCATAGGTCCGTCGTCTAAGAGAGCTGTCGCAGCACTGAGCAGGTGAGAACACGGCTACACAATTATACTCAATGGTCATGTCAATAAAGTCGTGAATACGTTGCACCCAGATTCTATCAAGTTGCTCAAAGATGTCGACAAAATCACGAAAAATTAATTACGTATTTATAAAAAAACTAGGCTGAATAACAAAATTCTGACACATACCAGACATCAGTATTTATAATATCTACTAATTAAAGGAATTTCCGATTGAATTGGTAATCTCGCTCAGTAAATATCTGGAGAAAACGTAATTTTTAGAGGTATTTTCAAATCGAAAAACTATCGAACCAAACTCGCCAAATCGTGTTTCTAAAAAATTACAGACTTAGATAAAGGTATGAATTAATGTTCACCTTAGTATCAGATTGTACCGTCTCCCAGGGACCTGGCAAAGCCACAATGAAGGTAAGGTTTTTTTTTTTATGTAGCCCCTTAATTACAGTCAGCCAGACATCAGGTCACCACTACCTGTCAAATTTCTTCAATGGGGGCCACCGCGTGTTGAAAATCCGTTAGATGGCATGGATGTAGACTTAGGTCCAACTACACGGTGATTGGTTATTTTTGATGTGAGATGTCAAAATGTCACTAAACGACCAATGACGTTAAAGTTGGACCTCAGTCTACACGTAAGCCATCTAACAGATTTTCCACACGCGGTAGTCTCCATTGACTTTCAATCTAAATGTGTACATATATGATGATAGTCGATTGAAGGTTGGTCATTAGTCCGATAGATGGCACTATGCATTATTGCATCGAGCAAGCAAAGTGTGTCCGGAATAATGACCTAAAGCTGCCTGCCCAGTCCCGACAGTTCAAAAACAGCAAAATATACAAAAGACAAACGGTCTGAACTGGTGGTTTTTTTTTAACTATCCCCCTGCCTTGACCGAAGGAGGATGCCATTCTAGGTGCATGATCTACTGTTTGTAGGAACTAAAAAATCCTTACACTCACACACACTTTTAAAGTATATACAAGGTGAATTTTTAAACACTATCCAAATTTTTAAGCTCGACTTAGAATCTGTAAGTGAACAGCTTTCTCCTAGAAACATGGGTCGAATGATGTATTTTTTTTACTTTTCATACAAATCAGACTGATCAGGCGAATATAGTATGGGAAATTCAAAATTTTTTGTCTTATTTCGACTAATATTTCTTTGAGAGAGTTAGTTGTACACTTACAGATTCTGAGTCAATCTTAAAAAAAATTGGATGGTGATTAAGAATTCATCTTGTATTATTCTGGATAACATTAGTCAGAACAGAAGTCTAAATGAATAAAACTATTGCCAAACATTCATAAACTATTTCCCGACACGCAATACGCGAAGCAAAACTGTGGCAAAACACACAAAGCATTATATCACTACTAACTGGCCAGTGCGGCCAATATATCCGGAATTCCGGAAGTATTTACCGCCAAGCTTCCGGAGGGTCGAAGTCTGGCCAGAAACTTCGTCTTTGGTTTGATCAATGGCGTCGACATGTTATTAACTGAACGTCGGATTTAGGTGATAATAAAGATCAGTTTTAGATACTTACACATGTTCCGTGTAGTATAGTTAATGGTCTTTGTCATAAATGCCAAATGGGCCAGACAATCACACCGCTCAACCTGGTCTCAAACTAGGGCAATCCCTGTACTATGAGTACCAGATGACGATAATTAACTGGGGGCGTCAACCCAAACACCCAGACCCAAGAAAACTTAGAAAATGTAGTATCCCAAATTGACTTGACCGGGAATTGAACCCGGGACCTTTCGCGCTTTGGGTGAACAACTTAGCCACTGTGTGTAATCTTCTCTACTATTTATAAAGAGATAACTTCTATAGACAACGACAAGGCTTATAGGTAAACTGAAAACACGAAACGCTTGCGCGATGTAATTGAGCACAGCGCCATCTATTGGTTCATTTCTGAATTACGGTCCCGAAGCGAAGTGAGGGCGGGCTACTAGTATAAGCATAAGCGTGTAATTCCCGTAGGCATTACAAGCTGTCGCTTCAGGGTCCAGGGTACGCTTAGACCATGATTCAGGAATTCGGGAGTCGGCTAATTACAATGATGCGACCCGTCTGACCTGAGCAACTCTTAAACAGGGAAATTAAACCATACAATCATGGTCACACATTTCAGATATCATTCGAAAGGTGCAGGATTCCTCACAATGTGTCCCTCACCGCCAAAATAATGGTAGAAATACGCAAATACTTATGTACTTCAAAATTAATTAAGTTTTTACGCAATTCTATTGGTGGGTGATTGGAAATGCAACCTCATCCACTGATGTTCCATCGTACGAATATAAAGTTCAAACTGAGAACCTTATTTTTTAGTCGGTTAAAAAGGTTTTAATTTTTAGTTTCTGAAAAATACGCATTGCGCTGTTAAATGTGCCTCAATTCACATCGAACATAAAACATTTGAAGTCAGTTCAAATATGGGTCGAGACAAACAAGCAATTTATCAGTTTACTAACAAAATATGACAATAATGTCTGAACTAACAAAGTTTTAATCCCCACCGGCTAGTGCGACCGATATTATCCGGAATTCCAACAACTAGGAGTTTCCGGAACTCCGAAGTTGCCCAGACGCGTATGATCTACGAGCGGGGTTGTTCGACCGAGGCTAACTTGAGTTTGACTTAAGTGGTACTTTAAGATGAAAAACTGGAAGAGGCTTGTGAACTAGCAATCGATCTTAGAAACCCTAGATATACAGCGTGAGGGAGTTAAAATCATCGCAGCCAAAGAAGTTGCAACACCAGTGGTGTCACAAGTGTGCTGCTTACCTTTTAATCCCCCTTCCCCTGGATTGGGTCTACAGTACCCTCATTCAAAAACACAGCGCATGCACTGCTTCACGCCGGTTTTCTGTGAGGACGTGGTATTAGCACAGATTATTATGTATTAGTCCGGTCGAGCCGGCCCATTCATGCCGAAGCTTGGCTCTCCCACATATGAGTGTTTCAATGCTACTACTTACAAGTAGTGGCATTGTATACTGTGCTGTTCACACTTTCTAGTGGAGTAACAGTCCAATTGTTGAAGTCATCAATTAACTTTAGACCACCTTTAGTAATAAGGTTTTTTGTGACTTCTTAACATATACATACAAAAAGTGTAGCTAATAAAGAGCCAACATCAATTTTAAACCGAGACCAACATTAGACCACGTTTTCAAGGGGTTTTATTTCAGAAATCATCGGATAGAATTCCACTTACTGTAATTGTTTATTACCATACTGTGTTTATTTACACGATTCGAACGTTGATTCATAGAAATTAGGAAATCCTATCAGATTACCAAAACATTTGGCACCGCCCAGACATAAAGTTAAATCGAATAGTCCTTTACATCGTAACCGACACAGGCCCATTATCCATTACTGGCTGGGAGGTGCAGCGTCTCTCACTCACCTCATTGTATGTTAAGTTTATTCTAATCAACGATTCCAGGCGGATTCTGGTTCACTCGACACGTAAGAGTGTTTAACGGCTTAAAACGTTTTCCTAAACTGTTAACCTGTTATTACAAAAAGGATGATGCTGTCTCTTTTAGAAAAGTCACAAATGAAAGTGACAGCATCAGTTTTAAACCAAAACTAAATTTATACAACAATTTTTTTTATTTATGTGATAGGTAGCAGACGAGCAGGCAGATCACCTGATGGTAAGCAATTGCCGCCGCCCATGAACACATGCAACAAGTGCGCTGCTAACCTTTTATCCCCTTCCCCCCGATGGGCCTCCGGTACCCTCACTCACTCGGCGAAACACAGCACAGGAGCTGTTTCACGCCGGTTTTCTGTGAGGCAGTGGTATCACTCCGGTCGAGCCGGCCCATTCATGCCGAAGCATGGCTCTCCCACAATTAATAGGGGGTTAGAGGTTTATCAGATCATACCCATACGCGAATATACTCGGTCCTGAGCTGCGCGCCATGTAGGTAGTCCCTTAGATTTTAGCGATGTCGTTGATCCATCTTCACACCGGACGACCTATATCTCGTCTGCCGTTATATAGTCCGAAGCAAGAAAGTGTAGTTAAGACCTTAAGCGCAGAAACCAATTTTGATAGAAAGTCTTCTTTTTTACAAGTGCGCAAAATAACGGTCATCGCTATTCTTTCGTGCCTCCAGCTATACCTAACCTAACCTTGTTCCACCTAGCATCACCGCTGAACTAAAGTGACAACATTATTAAATTAAGATTGTTAAACTTGTCGCTTGCGAAAAAGTAGCGAGAGAAGTCCTGCGGAGTGGTTGGTCCTGTCATTTTGATAGTGACCAGGAACTCTCACTCTAGGGTTTGACAGATTTAAGCAAAATTACACTTCTCAAATGGAACTTTTAGAAGCTAATATTCTTTCCGCTTCAATACCCACCATTATTCCAAGATATTCCGTTCCCTCCTACTCATTAACTTTGATGCATGTGCGAGCAGGATGGCCGTCTATTAAGATTAATCAGAAGCACCAAAATTGAGGCCTCCAGAACACATGCATACTGGTTTTAATACCAGCAGAATCTTAGTTACAATTGCAAATTAGACCTTATCGGCTCAAAATTAAAGTAGTGGGTTGAGAATGAGAGGTGCATGAACAAGTTTGTGTTATGGTGCCCACAGTGTCGAAATGTCGCGAGTACCTTAGTCTATTATTTTCACCCACGCGTCTCAAGAATGGCTGCATATGCAATGAAACTGGTTTTATTTGTGTTTAAGAAAAACTTTTTGTAAAGTGCTTGCTTACATTACTAAATCTAAAAAGATACTTTAATCTACATAAATCTATACTACTTATATTCTAAAAAAATCTACGAATAAAGTCTCCGTTTTTGGCCATTTCGCTACGGAACCCTAAAAATGTTAACAGACCCAGTTGGAACAAGATTTCATGATGGAAGTTCGTTTAAGCAAAATAAATAAATAATAAATAAAAAAATAAATTAGACCATGATCCAGGATTTGGAGAGTCTGGTAATGACAACCCAGCGACTGCCAACCTTCGCAACCCTTTAATAGGGGACCCAACCCAACCCAACTGAATGACGGCGGCAGTACTACCCTAATATAATAATCCCAGTAGATTCAACATTCTGGATAATATTCGTAACAAATCCAGCATCCGATACAAAACGTTTTTTTAATCAAATTACCAACTCGCCCGAAAATTTCAAGATATTTTGCTCTTCACTGCTCTAACCTAACTTCACCAAGTTTAGTCAGCCAAAAAATCTTGAAATTCTCGGCCGAGTTGTCCCATAACCCATGACGTGTGGCTTTTGATCCTAGATTTGGCCGCAAATGAGGATCACATGCTAAGTTATAAGAGATGAGAGAGATGTTTGTACAAAAGCGGCCAAGTTCGAGTCTTACTCACCATTGCATGGTTCCGTAGCAGCAAGTACCTACTTAACAATTATTTCCGTATTTGAGTTGATAGAATGTAATTTTAACGTCGTCAGACCCAAAAGCCTTTTAAAAAGCAAAAACAATTGATTTCCTATTGTCTGCTGTTTGGGCCTTACGACGTTGAAGCACAGAATACTTAATAGTACATTAAAGGTAAATTCCGATTTACGATTTATGACGTAATAAAAAATCTAATACTATCAGTACTTTGTTCAATATAACTTGATACGTAAGACAGCAGGACGGAGTCATACATTAGAAAGAGAACCTACGACCTCCCGTTCGGAAGACGCTCGTTGTTATCTATTGAGCCACCACTCCATAACGTCGTTCGTTAACCTCTCTTCTTTATTAAAAAGATAACCCTCCCTTATATACTTTCTTCTTTATTTATTTTATTTATTAGGACAACCAACAAGACACACACTACAAAAAATCTTAAATTTATTAAAAACATAACCCTTTGCGTCGCCGTAGTCGGGTGAAAAAATGATTTTATTATACGTTGGCACCGCACTTGTAACTCTACTGATGTTACAGTAGGTGTCTATGGGCGACGGCCATTGCTTACCATCAGGTGTTCCGTCTGCTCGTCTGCCACCTATCACATAATAAGAAAAGTTGGTATTTTGAACGCGGCTTCACTGATACCGCGAGAATTGCTACCCAAATCTTCTGCCATTACATAATAGATAAATTAATTATCTTTAAGTATCTTTATTTGCCTAGCCTATAAAGGAATGATAATGTCAGTCATATGCTGCTGAAAATAGCAGCATTGCATTATTAATCTACGAAGGACTTCTATTATGATGACTTTACTTGTAGGTTAAGTAATTTACCAACAGTAATGTCAACTTAACTTACACAAGCATAAAACTTTTGCGTTCTACATTACTTCTTTACTTATCCAACGATCCTGTGAATTGTAATTCTATGTAAAAATACTTCCATTCACTTCATATGGAATTCCAAGAAGGCAAAATCCCCAGCCAAGTAGTTAAGTGCCGCCTACTATGAAACATTCTGATTCATTCACCGCCGTCTCGTTCAAGTAGGCAGCACTACATTATGCCCCATTCATTATGTGAATGAGATAGTCATCAAGCCATTCGGACTCACCTTTTCGGTCTAATGATCACGCATTGTCATCAAATCGTCATCCGCTGATCCGAGGCTGACACAGTCACAACACTAAACATGACGTCACTTCCTATACCACTTCATTCATAAACTAAATCGAGAATCGATTCCACTCGAGTACTGTCACGGACGCACTGGCCGCAAGCAACCCCGTCGAACTTCCGATAACGGCACTGTGAACTGTCACTTTTGAAAAAGGAACACGGTTGCGCTTTTAATTTTGCTTTTTTCTTTTTTCGTTCGGAAAAGGTTTTTGTTTTTATCAGCGCGTGTGTGTCAGGCAGAGATCGCGTTCGTTTGAGCACGCGCCGAAGCCTCGCGTCGCCCCCGCGATTTCGCTGCGTGGGCGCCGACCCGGCACCCAAAACGAATTTGCGTAATCTAAAGATAATAAACCACGGATAAACTCTCCAAGTTTCAACAGACGACCGCCGACAGCAGGGGACTCGATGAAAATGGCGAGCTTTCTTTATAAGCGTATGTTAGAATTTTAAATGAGTATCGAATAATGCATTCGACATAAAAAGCTATCGGCGGCAGCTAACAATATTATGGTGGTGCGTTGGGACGCGAGTTCTCGTACAGGTCCTTGTATGGTGAAACGGGTTCCTTTGCAGTCCCACACGTTTTGACTTTTTGCGGACAACTGCAGGAAAGAGCTAGGGGCATCTTCGTCCAGCGTAAGTGGAGACGCCGCTCCCCTGAGCGCGCGGCGGATTCCTTCGCGCCATTGAGTAACAAAGGGTATAGCATGGGTCTTGGTCCAGTGGTCGGTTTTCGCCGTGGAAGGCTGATTGCCCGAGTCGTGCGCTTGCAAGCCACGTCTGGATCCTGGGTTCATACATTTGTAATGAAATCGTCGCAATAGCCGCAGTAATTAGATGGGGACAAGGTCCACAAGGAATGTGGTGACGAAAGGAATTTAGACAACTGGTTATGTTGGTGATATTGTAACAGATTGAGTTTGTGAGGCTACCCACAATTCTGCTGTCAATCATACTGTTTAATTCTTACAATAGAAGGTAAATGTATACCATTGGAAAGCCACGCTTTGGCATGAATGGGATGACTCGACTGCTTTGAAACCACGGCCTCGCAGAAATCGGCGGGAAGCGCCTGCGCCTTACGCAGCAGTGTTTCGGAGGGTTGATCCGGGGAAAAATAATTGTCGTAAAGTAAATTTTAGTCGTTTTAATTCCTGTTCCATACATTAATGCCCGGTGAACATCCTTTTTTGTATGGAACTGCTGATTTTTATTTTACTTATTTTGATGATCTTACATGCTAAAGGGGCTTTGTTCGTGTTACCTGTTATGAGAGCTTCATGATTAAAACGACTACGGTAATATTTATTAAATAGCATATATAGTAAATAGGATCAGTCTTTATACATTTAGGATTATAGGTAGGATCCCATAAACCAGGTTTTCCACTAACTATTCTCAGAATACTTAGTTTAACGACTGTCGGAGTTGAAATGTGTCCGAGGGCGGCGGCAATCGCTTACCATCAGAGGATCCGTCTACTCGTCTGCCACCCAATATATAAAAACTATTACGTTAAATTATTAGTAAGTAGAATAAATACCTATTATGACTATTCCATATTCCATTATCTTTCTAGTAACCCAGATAGCAAGCGAGCTTGCTGCAAACTTGATTTTTAGATTGTCACGTCAAACATGAAAAATCAAGTTTATGACAAAATTTGCTGTAAGCTTGTTGATTAAGGTATGATGTTTCAAGGCTTTGATAATTTTGAAGCAAAGTTCGACCGCAAATATAAAATTGTAATGCTATGTATTTGTACTAGATTACCAAGTTATTTGTGCGGTTCAGGGAACGAAACGAACTCTGTGCATTTTGTTTAGCAAAGCAAACCGCAAATCATCATCAGCAACCCACGTTCGTCCACTGCTGGACATAGGTCTCCCCTAATGCACGCCACCGCTCCCGATTTTCGGCCACTCTCATCCAGCTCACTCCAGCCAGCCTTCGAATGTCGTCATCCCATCTTGTAGCAGGGCGTCCAACACTACGTTTGCCGAGTCGCGGTCTCCACTCAAGGACCTTATGGCTCCAACGGTTGTCAGTTCTGCGGCTAATGTGACCAGCCCACTGCCACTTCAGTTTGCTAATTCGGTGGGCTATGTCGGTGACTCTGGTTCTTTGTCGGATTACATCATTTCTGATGTGGTCCTTCAAAGATACTCGTGTTGTTCTTCAAGAAAGGCGTCAACCGCAAATATAAAATTGTAATGCTATGTATTTGTACTGGATTACCAAGTTATTTGTGCGGTTGTCGTGTTTATTTTCTACATCGCGATGACGAGATTTTTTTTCCAAACAATGACTACCAGAAGTCCAATTTGTGAATAAGACTTGAGTCATGGATTCTTTATTGCAATCGTGACTGTTGTGGAGCGTCAATCGGGGACGTCTGCCACTGCGCCCTGCTTGGGAAAGTGTGTGGAACTGAGACAAGGTTTTTTTTAGTGATGCGCCGAATAGTGGTTTCACCGAATAACCGAATACCGAATAATATTCGGTTCAATCTTTGCCGAACCGGATATTCGGCCGAATTATTCGGTTCACCATTTTCTTGTTTCTGATCTCTCTTCTATACTAGATACGGTAACCGAAAGTAAGTCAATTCGTACTATATTATAACTTAAGTGTTTATTCCTTCCATATCACAAATTTTCTTAACGGATCTCTGTGTCTTTTATGTAAATAATACACTTAATAAAATCATCACAGGGTTCAAGTGGGACTCGAACCCACAACCCTCCACATACCGGGTGGATGTTTTAGTATGCGGTGGTTGGTGGTATGTTAAAGGTCGAGTAGTCTTCGATGATTTTTAAGAGCACCTACTTAAGAATAAATTGCAAATAATATCAATAAGTAACAAAACTAAAATTATTTATCATTAAGTAACTTATTATAAAATAATTTATTGTTGATTCATATTTTTATTTATAATAATTTGCCACATACGATTTTATTAAAAAGTGTTTTTATTAAAAATTAAAAAAAATTACTAGAGTTTGAACACAAAGCTTTATAATTTATTGTTTATATAAATTAAAAAAGTCCAGATATTTTTAAGTATAAAAATAAATAAGTAAAATTAATATTGATTGATCTGGCTTAAAAATAAATGAATTAGGTTTTTTTTAAAGTTAATGTTAGCTACATACTATAGGCAGGAAATAAATATGTGGAATTTAGATGTCAAAATACGAGTACATGTTGATTTAATGTTTAATTGCTTTCATTTATTAGCTTTTTAACACATTCCTCGCCAGTTTTATTTAATTTACAAAAACACACACTTGTCCTTTTAAATTCCATGTCATATAGCCAGGAAAATAGAAATACTCAAACCGAATATATTCGGTACTAAAACCGAATAATTCGGCCGAATACGAATAGTGAAAAAAGTGCCGAATATGCCGAATACCGAATACCAACCGAATATTCGGCGCATCTCTAGTTTTTTATATGATAGGTAGCAGACGAGCAGGCGGATCACCTGGTGGTAAGCAATTGCCGCCGTCCATGATGAACACATGCAACAAGTGCGCTGCTAACCTTTTATCCCCTTCCCCCCCGATTGGCCTCCAAACTTTGTTATGTCAAACTTGCATACACTTTATAGAATAATTTTCTAGCAAGTTTGTTGCTTCGGAACTAGAAAGTTTGATTTAACCTCGCCTCAAGTTTATACACTTGCCACGGCAAATTTGAGAAAAAGTTCCATGTTTGATACATCAAACCTATCGCAAGTCAGTTTCAAGTTTAAATTGTTATCTGGCGGTTCCACCTAATGACCCGGATAAAACAGGTCAAAGCAGTTGCAATCGTTATATCAATGTAAATATTTCTGTCAGGTTTCTGTCTTTACTATCAATTCTTTACTATCAAGTCTTTACTGTCAAGTCTTTACTATCAATGTAAATATTTCTGTCAGGTTTCTGTCTTTACTCAGAGAAGATGACTTACTCTAGTACGCGGGAATAATATTCCAATTTTATGTTGCGCTACAAACTGTTTGTTTCACTTCGTATTACTTTTATTTTATATTGTGTTTTATAGTTTTATTATTGCATGCTGTAATTACCTATAACTGTAAGAACAGTTAGTCTTAATATGTATAGATTTTTTTCAATTGTCAAATTATGCTGTATCATGTTGGTGATTCAATAAATAAATAAAATAAAATAAATTTCTACAGACAATACCTACATGTACTTTTGTACTGACAGCCATACATCAGTAACTATAAAATATTAAAACGGGCATAACGCGACGTTTATTGTTAAGTACGTACCTACAGCCACACATCAAAGTATACAAAAAAACAAAACGATCCTAATTTAACTTTGTAAAACAAAATGTTACATTACTTGTATGTAACGAATTGCTTTGATTTTTACGCAGGCATTAGACACTATGTCGTTCATGAGATGAGACTGATATGTCTGCGAGCGATGAAGGCGATGCTAGCCCGATGTACTTGCCATCAGGTCATCTATTTTCTAATCTGCCACCTATCTCAAAAAAACTATCGATATTTGAAAAAGTATCCGTCATGAATTAATTCGAGTTGCGCTGTGCCCTTCCACCCTTCCTCTTGCCGTAGGCGTTCGTTTCTTAATGGTGACCCCTGGTATATTTTTGGTCATCCCTGTTACAAGAAAAAAAAATCGGCATCTGGCAACCCTGATTCCAACTCGTTTAAAAAAGCTCTGATTTTTAATCATGTGGAGTAAGCTGACAGATGCAAACGTCAAGTTTCTATACATTTTGACATTTTGCATCTGTCAAATTGAGTGATAGTTAATGTATGGGGATGGGGATGCTCCACATGATTAAAAATCAAAGTATAGAGGTGTCTATACTCTGATTTTTAGGGTTCCGTAGCCAAAATGGCAAAAACGGAACCCTTATAGTTTCGTCATGTCCGTCTGTCCGTCTGTCCGTCTGTCCGTCTGTCCGTCTGTCACAGCCGATTTACTCGGAAACTATAAGTACTACAGTGATGAAATTTGATGGGAATATGTGTTGTATGAACCGCTACAAAAATATGACACTAAATAGTAAAAAAAAGAATTGGGGGTGGGGCCCCCCATACATGTAACTGAGGGATGAAATTTTTTTTTTCGATGTACATACCCGTGTGGGGTATCAATGGAAAGGTCTTTTAAAATGATATAAAGTTTTCTAAAAAACATTTTTCTTAAAGTGAACGGTTTTTGAGATATCAGCTCTCAAAGTCGTAAAAAGTATGTCCCCCCCCCTCTATTTTTATAACTACGGGGTATAAAATTCTAAAAAAAATAGAGGTGATGCATGCTAATTAACTCTTTCAACGATTTTTGGTTTGATCAAAGTATCTCTTATAGTTTTTGAGATGCTGCTACGGAACCCTTTGTGCGCGAGCCCGACTCGCACTTGGCCGGTTTTTTAATCATGAGCGGTACAAAAAATTTTGTGCGCGTGCCGCTAGGCTTACAGTTCTGCGGCTGATATGATTTTCCATTTGGTAGCGCTAAAACATTTTGAAAACCGAATCACGTCGATCACCCGGTTAATATTAAACAAATGAGCAACGAATGGAAAGTAAACACTAGTATTATTGATACGTTTATCAGCGTTTCCGCACACATTACCGCGGCACAAAGGTTCGCGGGTAGCGCGCGACGAACCAATTCATCGGCAAAACAATGGCGGCCTATTAAAATCTGCCTACTGTTTGACGGCGGAGGACGCGCTAGGGTCGTCGACTTTTTTCCATCATCATATTGTACCAATTGTATTGTGAAAAGAGCTTATCCTAAGCTTGGACCATCGTTTTTGCAAACAAGAACCAACCCTCATTTTTGATGAAATCGAGTTACAGATAAATAACTATATACAGATATTTAACTGCAGGAGAGCCACGCTTCAGCATGAATGGGCCGACTCGACCGGAGTGATACCACTGCCTCACAGAAAACCGGCGTGAAGCAGCCCCTGTGCTGTGTTTCGCCGAGTGAGTGAGGGAACCGGAGGCCCACTCGGGGAGGGAAGGGGATAAAAGGTTGGCAGCGCACTTGTCACTCCACTGGTGTTGCAAGTGTCAATAGACTCTTCATTGCGTTTTCTACACCAAAAGTTTAATTACTTATCTCAAAAGTTACTTTTTATAGGATGGGACTAGTTTAGTCGGCAATGCATTCTTGATGCCCGGGTGTCGCGAATGTTCATGAGCGGTGGTGATCACTTACCAACGCAACATTACTTACCTACTTAAAATAACCATGTAAAAGTATAGGCATTCAACCGTTTACCTCTTTCATGTACCTAGTTAGCTCTATGGTTAAGAAAGTGTTACCATAAGAGGAGTCGTGGTTCCAAACCCAAGTTTGCACCTATCGATTTGTCCAAAACTATGAGCATGTGTCTACCATGTCCATTACCTTTGCGGTGTGTGGGAAAATATCGTACGGAAAGCTGCACGCTTCAGATAGTTTCTGAAACGAGTATTCCATGATTCATTTAATCAGTGACTGTTAAAAGGTTGCGAAGGACAGGCGGTAATCACGTCATAGAATTACCAAATTCCCCAAGAGTACCTTAGTACTTCAGACTCCAAAGATACAGTTTTAGACGCAAATGGGAATTACACGCTATGATTAAAGATAGTTCAACGTTTATGATCTCGACATGTTATTGTAGGTACTTACCTCTAATACAACTAAATATTTGTTAAACTCTAACTCCATTAGAATTAAGTCGAGTTATCAGTTAATCACAACCCTACCGCAATTCACAATCGCATTTATTGACAAAGCTGCCATCTGCCTCCCGACAGATCGGCCCAATTAAGTACCCCGACACAAATATCCATCCACCCATTACAATAATATAACCCTTATTATAAAGGTTATAAGAGTTACAGTAACAGAAAAGGGTTTGCATGGATGTAATTCCCTATCTCCATTTTGATCCCAATTTGCAATACGTGAACATGTGTGATTTGGTTTTTCACTTCCCAGACAAGGTTGATTTGCTGAAGCCGTAGACTTATGGAATGTTCCCGAACATTGTTGAGGCTCGTCTAATTTTTAGGAGATATAAACACCATACGATACGAGGCTGTAGCTAAGTTTAGTTTTGACCTTGAAAGGTGGAGATTAATGATTTCAATCAGAACATGTGCCTTTTAAACCGAGCAAAGCACCTCAGGATTTTTCAAATCTATGTGCCTGCAACGCCCCGTTGGTCTAATGGTTTAAGTACTAATCTCGGGGTCCCGGGTTCGATTCCCGGATCGGGAAGGAGAGCGAAAGCACTCCTTCTAATGTGATCTGATCTGATGACTGATTATCTGATCTTTAGGTAGGTGTAGGCTCATGTGTGTTTCATGTGTGTCGTAATGGTTCGGAAATACCACTGCGGGAAATGATTCCACACTGAGGAGCTGCGTGGCAGAAAATGTCGAGCAAACGCACGGTATTGGACCTCCATCCATCCAGATGGTATGCTATGCTATACTGAGATGAATGATCTCCCATCATTTATCATTAGCCTACACATATTATGTAGGTTTTTTTTTCAAAATCAGCAGGTATGTGCTGTCCAGTCCTGTATAACTTGGCACTTCTTACAAATCATACGTTTAGTCATGAAGCTGACTAGCCACTCATCAGGTTACCACAATCTATATCAAAGTTTACAAATGACTTTGAACCGAAGTTGTTTTACATAAAGATCAAAGTCAAATTCTTTGATAAAGAACTGTCGAATGGGGCCATAGTTAAATTGTCATAATGTTATCTAATGGCGGTAGTATTTTTTTATAAATAGAAGATAATATTCTAAGAAAAACCTCTCAATCAACATCTCAAATGACATTCAACTTTGCCGGGCCTACGTATTTGGGTATATCAGTTTAAAAACAATGTTATTTATTACTAATAACGATATAAGAATTACTGATAATAGTAATGAATATGAATCGTGTGAAGTGAACAACGCATGCCCCGCTACTGACACAGTATACAACCAAACAGTAGGATAATATACACGTACACTACGTCAAGTGCTCGTGATCTACCACTCACAAATCATGAAATATAAGTATGTACTCGTAAAGTTAAAGAAGATATTTATTTGTGAATATAATTTTCATCTCAGCTCTATTGAAAGATGTGAAACCAAAGCACCTATTTTCAGATGCGCTAAAATCATTTCAAGACCTTGTATACCTACTTACCTAGTAATTGGCTTGCAGTTTGTCGTCAATTGCAAACTGCAATCAATAGGCTCTTTCGTTTTAAGAAGGATAAGATTATCTTGCATTGTTATGAAACTGGGACGCTACAAACAGGACGTCCATGGAATACGGCAAACCATTTAATTTTGGTAGTGACCCTGCCTCATACGCCAAAGGTCGTTTGTTCGATCCCCAGCCTTAATCAACATTGGTGGAATGAACACTTGTGTTTGTTCAGTGTCTGGGGTGGTCCTCTGGTCTGATATATCTGTAACACAAGCTTAAGCCATTCAGTTACCGTACTTAGTACGGAGTATTGACTCCGTACCATCCGTCCATACATTAGTATGCGATGTTTTTTATACTAGAGGCTGCAAACGAGCAAACGGGTCACCTGCTGGTAAGTAATCACCGCTGCTCATCAACATCTGCGAGATCAGAGAGGTCGCTGATGCGTTGCCGGCCTTTTAAGAAGGAGTACCTTATGTACGGAGTAAGTGAATTTATTATTATTATTGATTTATATTAGGCTAAATTGGACTTGATGCGGATTAGTGATGATCACAAACCCAAGCTATCGACCCAGGAAATTAACCCAGGACTAGTCCAACAGGCGTTTCGTTAGGAGATGGTTCACTGTGTCTTGCTGCTTTGTCCTCGTGTCGTCGCAAACTCTGAACGTAACCCGAGCCCGCAGCGATTTCCGATGACTTCCCGTCTGTATAGTAGCCATGGGTACGGATGGACCAGGACCTGACGATATTACGCTTTGTACCGTGAGAGAGCCACGCTTCGGCATGAATCTAAATCGACCAGAGTTTATATACCGTGGGAGAGCCACGTGATGTTACGTATGTTATGCTACCACAGAATAGTTATGGATGCTACCTAGGTACTCTACATATTACCTATTATTAATCACTACATACGTGCATACCTACCTATAAATGTGTACTCATTATGTAGAGAGGACTAATATAATAAATCATCATTCGACTGAGCTAGTTGCCTAATTTAATAACAACCTCCTTTCATGGTGACCCTGCCAGGATTCTGCTTCCGCATGAATGGGCCGGCTCGACCAGAGTGATACGATGGCCTCACAGAAAACAGGCTTGAAGCAGCGCCTGCGCTGTATTTCGTTGAGTGAGTAAGGGGTCCGGAGGCCCAATTGTGGGGAATGGGGGACAAAGGTTGGCATGCAGTGCACTCTACTCTACTCTCTGTTGCAGATGTCTATGGGTGGCGGGAATCGCTTACCATCTGGTTATCCGTCTACTTGTCAGCAATATCACATAAAAAAAAACTAATTAGTTTCATTTAGTGGCCGTTTGCAAATGTCTCAAAGAGTAAGCTGCGAGCTATCACTCTTTATTCTGAATAATTTATTTTTCATTTCATTTATTAGCGTGGCATGGAGTTAATTATTGACACTTACCGTCATATTTTGGAAAATCCACTCAATATATTTTTATAAATTGTAGCCTATGTGTTATTCTGATGTATAAGCTATATTGTGGTAAAGTTTCATTTAAATCCATTCAGTAGTTTTTACGTGAAAGAGTAACAAACATCCATACATCCATACCAACTTTCGCCTATAAAATAGTAGTAGGATTCTCTTTTATTTATTTACTTTTTGTTGCAGAAAGTGAATCTGGATGGCATTCTAACAACAATCGTTTCAAGCATTCGCCACTCGGCTTGTACTATTAAGTATTCTGTGACTCGGAGAAAAAAAGCAAAAGTGAGTAACAAGTACCTGGAGATACCGCGGTAGCTTACATAATATTTGACATTCATAAATGTTCTATAAGGACTTAAATTGAATAAAGAATATTTTCTACCCACATTTTTCATCCGATATCCTTCGCCCGCCTCGGAGTAGGGAGCCCCTACCCTCAGCCGTCCCTACGCTTTACGCTCACAACCACACAAACTTTCGATAACCATGTTAGCCCATCAGCTTACAATATTCATAACAAATTACTCATAGCGCCCATTCTGCATACACCCGAAGATAGAACCGATAATTATATTGACTTTAACCCTACCAGTGACCTGTGATAACGGATCTGAGAATTTTGTCATTTGGAGTCCGTTTGTGGATGTGCGTGGCAGTGACGATGGAATAAGGGTGCCAAAATGGATTGGTGTGTGACTTTTCTGTGTTTGTGTTTTGTTGGAGCCGCTTTGGGATCGGGAAGTAAGTTTTTTGTTTTCTACCCTTTTGTGTGAGTGAGACACATCCTCATTAAAGCAGTCGATGTAACTAGGATTACAGGTCGATTCACAAAAGATGACCACAAGAGACGACCTTCTACGCATGTAATCTCATGAAGAAATGACTCAAATCTTAGTTGACATACCATAAGGGCTTAGACTAAACACATTCTATGTTTAATTGAACATATTTTTGTCATAAGTCTTTACTTCATGAGATTACATTCGAAACGATCGTCATTTGTCGTCATCTTTCGAATCGACCTATAGGTACCAAGTGAGACGAATTTAGACGTAATAAGGTTCACATTTCTATAAAATCTGCTTCCACCTTCGCCCAGGATAGATCAATATAATTTTAATTTCTTTTTTTCTTGAGTTGAAGAAAGAAATTCAAAAACTTCCACCCTATACGCATTGCGTGTAGGTATAGGATTATAGGTAATAGGCACAGTCGCCTGCAATAAAATGTAAACACCTCAACTCTTATGGCAACGACTATAAGGTTCATATTTGAATGAGGTTGTTTACTTATTAGTGCACGTGACTGTATATAATGTACTAGTCTTACCATGTCAGAGAAGAGAACAAAAGCAACTTAGGGTCTAATACTATAACTTTATATCTGTAGGTGCCCATTAGGAGTCAACCCTCACCCCAGAGTCACTTCTGTTAGTTTAGTTTTTTTTTTATACAGGGTGTATCTGTGAACGTTTACATCCCTTTAGCCACGTGTTCTACCAACCATTCTGAACAACATTTGTGCTATGACTTTTGAAAATTCGCATAAAAATTTTTCATCTTTCCATACAAAGTCGGTCACGTGACTTGGTCATTTTGTATGGGGAGTCAAAAAATTTTTCGAAGAATTGTGAAAAGTTGTTGAACAAATGTTGTTCAGAATGGTTGATAGAACACGTGGATAAAAGGATGTAAATGTTCACAGATACACCCTGTATTTATTAAACCATCACTAACTTTTGTTTCGTTATTCTGCGTTTTCCAATAAACGGGCTAAAGATTACCTACTTACTAACAATCATGCCTTGGACTCAAAACTTCACGATGCCCTTCTATCAAAGTACCGTAGGTATCTCTCAGCCTTTTTCAAATTGAAAGCCTAAATACAGCTTTCTGGCAGGCGATCATTAGTAATCTTCAGGCACATTGGCCTAAAAGAGGTAATTTGTCGGAGAAGCACCATTTAAACGGATGGGCTCAATCAGTTCGCCTAGACTTAGGTAGCTTCTCAGAAATTGAGGTTAGAACTCATTTCAAACCCCAATTTCTGGGATTGTCAAGTCAATTTGCTCATTGTGCGAACGCCAAAATTTCCAATGCTTTAAAAACCAGCAAGTGCGATAACCACAGACGAACCCTTATTAGGTACTCGGGACTTTTACTTCATTCATGACGACCCGTTTAGCACTAGTGGTTTGAGCGGCGTTTGAGTCGTAAGGGTCGCGGGTTCGATTGCCGCACCAACACACATTTTTATTGATGGAACTCATATTTGTGTTGGGTCTGGGTTTGTGGTTCCTTCGTTGTTTCTGGTTTCCATAACACAAAGAAAAACGAATGTGATGTGATGTTGTCACTCAATTTATTTATTTATTCTATGTCTTTTGCTGAAATGCTGGCCTAAACCACAGCCTAAACTGAATTTCGTCACGGTTTGAAATACCTATTCTATATGTAGGTAGTACCTACATTATCGTCTGTTTTGATTAGAAACATCTGCTCATCCTGTTTATTCAACTTTATTAAGTTTAAATTGGTTTAATTTTTTTCTGATACTTAGAATAAAGTAAGTACGTATCTACCTACCTAATACATCCATAAGTTTGTATAAGTTTGTTTGTAGTTTTGCCCTAGTTGTATTTTAAAATTGCGTAATCTCAATCCTTTGTCTCATACATCAGCTCGTGCCCTGACCCCCGATGTCACATTAAATAAATCAAACCGCGTGTATCAAGGTTAGCAAATAAATAGCTCGCTTGCCCAGTACTGATCGCTACTTGCATATTTATTTATGTCACTTACCTATAGTGTAAAGTCTAGACCATATTACTCTACTCTTTGGTCTACACTATAAGTGACATAAATAAATATGCAAGCAGCGATCAGTACTGGGCAATCAGATATTAAGTAGGTAGGATAAAGCAATATGATGCGTCAAAATAACCAATAAAGCTACCATACCCTATGAGGCAAGCGGCAGTGGCGCCATCATTTTATTTTCATGACTTTATTGACATTAAAACTTAAAGTAAAACTTTAGATAAATCATGAACTATAATATAAGTTGTAGGCACCTACTAGTAGGACATAGCCACGCCCACACCTAACTACCACAAACGAACCTACTATGGTTTTATTTATTTATTAATCAAGGGGTCTACTCCTTTGAGTATATAGCCACTGGAGATGCCATACCGGGTGTTTCCCCTCCGGCAAAGTACATTGGTCAACTTTCGGAACTGGTCAACTAAGTTATACAAAACTACTTGGATGTCGCTACATCGCCATTTTGCATCGCTCCGTGTCGCGTGACGTTTCTCTTAAAAATGGTGAATTGTGCAGTATTTTCATGTAAAAGGCGATCTGACAGCTAAAATTCGCAACAAGATCGCGTTTCCTATCATAAGTAATGACTTTTATTAATTATTAAATGTGTATTAAACTAGAAAATCTATTTTAATAAAAAACCGTTACGATACGTAAACGACAGAAAAATTTAATAATGATATCGTGGTATCGGTCCTAGTGATGGGACCAATTAAAATCAACTCGACATTTGAATGAATCATTCACTCACTGCAGTTAGTTTCAAAATCCGTTCTTTTCATTATATTTTGAATAAAATAGTATAGACGTATATTATAATATTAAAACATTGTAAAGTGAATTAGAGAAATTACTGTCCTTTCTTCTGGTCATACGATGTTGGAATTTATTCTAAAAATAAAAAGAATTGATGGCTATAAAATATTTCGAGGTAAAAGGAATAAAATATGTGGTCCGGGAGTATCATGCATGATAACGGACTAGATAGTAAACCATAATTGGAGCTCGCTAATTTTAATACCTATAGAAAAGTATACGAATGTTCGTTTATCCAATATTTCCAAAAAATTAGACCCCCAGAAATATATTCGACACGTGTACAATTATAAACTTATTCATTTTGAAAATCAATATAAATGCGTAATAAGGAATTTTTGTAATATTTCAATAAATCATTCTAATTAAAATATATTGTTTCATTTACTCTCCCTTTGTTTGTCCAAATGTTTAACCCCAAACTAGCGCACATTTGTAATTTTTTACGTTTTATTTTTACGTTTTAGTATGTATTGCACAACTTCACCATTTTTTAGGGTTCCGTAGTCTACTCGTAATGTCTGTTCGTCTGTCTGTCTGTCCGTCCTGGCTCGTTCTCCGCCGTTTCTGCACCGATTGCCACTGAAAATTGGTAAAGAGATGTATACTGATAATCCAAAAATTGGTTTTTAACATTATTGAAAAATAATTATTTTTCACCCCCCTTTCCATACAGCGAAAAGTTAATTCGAAAAATAAATTCGACTTACCCCATCGTCTGGTCGGTATCGTTAAAAAGGTATCTTTAAATACAACAAAAATTGCCTTGACATAATGTGGATCAAACCCCCCAGTTTCGAGATATATTAATACAAAGTTAAAATTAGAGCTTCCTCTCCCCCCCCCCCCACAACTTTTGAAATACTATTAAAATAATTCTGAAAAAAATATGCTCTATACCTCCAAGTAAGTACCTACGTACAGCCACACATCACAGTAAATACTGTCATACACATTAAGTTGAAATATCAGTTGAGGAAATTTGACAGATTGTGGTAACCTGATGTGTGGCTGACTGTACTTTTAACGAAAACTTTAGCGGACTCTGTATCATACATAGTATTTTTAATACAACTTAACCAACTTATGACGTGCAGTTGCCCTAACTAAATGGTAATGTATGGAAATAACTACCTAACTTAACTATGAAAATAAGGTTTAAGGCCCATCTTTTGGATACGGAACACCTTCATGTGCGTGTCCGACACGCTCTTGGCCGGTTTTATTTTACAAACTGACTAAATAAATATTTATTTATCTTCAATGTGCAGAATTTTACACTTACAATTTTATATATAAGTTCATTCACCAAACTGATTTGACTCATTCTTTGTGTCCCATCACTGTCTTTTTCGTATGTATGCTGCATAGTTACGTGAAATCTTTATTTGTGAGCGTGTATTTTTTGATGTGTTAAATTTTTCTGTAGTGTGCGTTTATCGTGACAGCAAAATTTGTGACTGTTGAGTATTAAAATTTTTGGTGGTGTGCTGTATGTACGTGTTTACCTCGTCCCCCGCAAAAAATGGTGAAAAAAATTGTTAGAAGCGCGGACGTTAGGGCATCTCCAGTGGCTGTCTGCTCTAAGGGTCTACTCCGCCAAACGACAACGAATTATTCGTAACGATACGACATTGGTTCGAATTATTCGCATGTACCCTACTATAAGAAATGTTCGTAATCAGTGTCGATTATCGTAAGTATAGACAATTTACTTTTGTTTTATTCGGATGTTCGTGAACGAATGATTGTAAAATTAAAAAAAAGTTTGGCTGTTTGGTTTATTATTCTTCAGTGTGGACCATAAATGGCTAAAAAAAATGACACAAAAGAGCTATGACCAGCTATGACAGCTTCCACCACAGAGTACATTGTATTATATGCTTCCACCAAAGAGAATATTATCACTCCGTTTTGCTTCCACATTTTATTCAAAAATATAATGAATGAAATATACGTTGATTAAAAGAGCATGTAATGCTGATTAATAAGAAAATAAAATCGTAATTCAAGGAGGCTAGGTTTTTGAGTAATTTTACATAGAAGTTTAACAGGTTATGCCTTTATTAACCATATTATTTTGCGCAACAACAACAAAAACTCATTCGAAATGCAGGCAGCGCTTGGGTTTCATAACCCATAGCCCTTTATTGTGTGGATAAGGTAGAGAAAACATTGAAAACAACAAGATATAATTTAACAATAGGTGCTTTTATTATCATTCTTCATCATCCTCAATAACTAAGACATTGTCTAAGAAAGCAAGGCAACTGCAGCACTATTCATCAATTCCCATCCCAAAATCAATATCACAGTCCGAGTCGTATTATAAGTGGCGAAAGCAAGAGTCCTTAGGCAGTTCGGGTCAAAAATTATAAAGAAAACAGGGGTAAAGCAGCGAAAACACACAGAACACACTCGAGGGTTCGCGCCAAAAATACTCTGATTTATGTAAATCAAAATCCAAACGTCATCACAACCGAAATCTATTGAACAGAGCTGGGGTCAATGGTAAAGGAAGATACTAGTCCGGAGAACAGTAATATGGGTCTTTAAATGCAAAATCACAACGAAACGATAATCTTTACGACACCATCAGAGATGTCGTAGGAATGTTCCAAAGAATGTTCGTCGATTTGACGTTTGTGAAGCTGTCAAATTCAATTATTCGTATCGTTTTATGGTGTATTAGAGTAGGGTTTTTGTAAGAACTGTCAAAGCAATATCGTTCGTAGATTCGTATCAACGACAGTCGATACGATGGCACTTAGAGTAGGCTCCGACACGATTATTGGCACGATATATCGTTTATCGTTCGGCGGAGTAGACCCCCAAAAGTCATGAATAAGTAGGTACCTACACAGCCTACACTATCCGTTTTCAACAAAGATTTGAATCTTTGGTTTTCAAGCCTTCTTTCTTGACGCATAACACTGACATTTTTGGTCTATAATGGATGGAGCTGGCTGTTAAGGTCAGAAAAAATACGTAAAAAAGCTTTATAAATTTAGAGGAAACATTTTACTGTCAACATTATTTTCTTTTAATTAGTTTGAAATAAAACTGCCAGTTATAAAATTTGTGTATTTTTTTAAAGCTTGGATTAATTAGGTGAATGAAATTAATTGAATACTTACTAGTGGCCCACCCTCACTTTTTTGGGACCAGATTTCTTTCTGTAGATTTTTTATAGCAAATTGACTTCTAAGTAGGTATACCTAGGTAGATAAGGAGTACCTACTTGCCTAATTCTTGGTCTAGACAAATTGAAATCTCCAGTCGACTGTTTACTAGTCTAACCTCCGAGAGCGACTATTTATCGTCGTCAGTTTGTCAAGGATGTCCAGCGTTGCGCGACGGCCGACCCAGCCCTCGAGTGGGGGGAGGTCACGCATCACGCTTATTCACGCCTGCGGGCGGTCGCTCGGAAACAAGGATACCATCCCTTGATTTACTGGTTATTGTTGTGTCAGTTTACGTAAATTTAAAGAAAAGAAGTTACGCCTTTTTCTATTCTAGCATGTGCGCTACAACTATCCATACTTCCATACTAATATTATAAACTAGCGGCCGCCCGCGACTTCGTCCGCGTGGAAAAGTAACTTTTTACCCTCCTTTCAACCCCTTTCAACCCCCTTTTCGCAATAAAAAGTAGCCTATGTTCTTTCTCAGGGTCTAGATTATATGTATACCAAATTTCATTTAAATCCGTTGAGTAGTTTTGGCGTGAAAGAGTAACAGACAGACAGACAGACAGACAGACAGACAGACAGACAGACAGAGTTACTTTCGCATTTATAATATTAGTATGGATGCGAAAGTAACTCTGTCTGTCTGTCTGTCTATCTGTCTGTCTGTCTGTCTGTTACTCTTTCACGCCAAAACTACTGAACGGATTTAAATGAAATTTGGTATACAGATGGTCTTGAAATGAAAATCCGACCGTTTTTAAGACTGCATTGTACAGGTGGTCTAACTAGTGACGTCAATAATTTTTTTTTAGATTCCTCACTCATAGGGGTATCCAAAAATACCCCATGTATGTTCAGCGATTTTTTGTAGTTTTCGAGTTATAATTTTTTAAAGGTTTTTTACAAGTATTCTGCCAGCGAGGCTTACAAAATTCATAACTTTTTTTTTATTGGCTATTTTGTAATTCTTTTTTTATGACATGATTTTCTAGAATGTTATTTATAATAAATAAAATATTTGGCTTCCTAAAACCACTTAATGTTACCCAAAAAAGGTCTTGAAAGTTAGGATTTTAGTTTTCAGTAGGATTTACTCAAACATTCAACTTCAAATTAAAAATACAAAGAGGAGTTTCCATAGCTTCAGAAGTAAGTTTAAAAACTTCACAAGGTCCTAAACTATCAATATCATGAAAAAAAAAATACTACTTAATGGGCCTTTTTTTGAAGTAATCGGCCTCCGAACGCAGATAGGCTGAAAATGTATGAAACTCAATAAAGCAATTTTTGCTCGATTGAAGGATTTACTCAACATTTAACTTCAATTTAAAGTACAAAAAGATGTTTTCATAGCTTCGGATTAAGTTTAGAAACTTAACAGGGTCCTAAACTACCAATATCATGAAAAAATAATACTGCTTTATAAGCCTCTTTTTGAAGTAATCGGCCTCCGAACGCAGCTGCGCGGATAGGCTGAAAATGTATGAAACTCAATTGAAGCAATTTTTCTACTTTTTAACATTCCAACAGTAAATAAACCTTGAAATTGCGATAGTTTTAAAAAGCACGCTTCGGCATGAATGGGCCGGCTCGACCGGTGTACCACGGCCTCACAGAAGACCGGCGTACAGCCGGCGGAAGACCGGCGGCAGCACCTGCGCTGTGTTTCGTCGAGTGAGTGAGGGCACCGGAGGCCCAATTAGGGGAAAGGGGGTTAAAGGCAGCGCACTTGAGACTCTACTGGTGTTGAAGGTGTCTATGGGCGGCAGCCATTGCTTACCATCAGGTGATCCGTCTATTTGTCTGCCACCTATCACATAAAAGAAAGTAAAAAAAAGCGTGCGTGTTTTGTTTGCGTTATTTTCTCTCCTTAATGAACTAATTACGCTGTGTTAACTAGACTCTCTGAGTAACTCATAGTACTGCACAATCCAAGTCATTCAGTAACAAGCACAGGCGCAAAAAGAGCCTAATAAAGTAGTTTTATTTTTTTATGATATTGGTAGTTTAGGACCCTGTTAAGTTTCTAAACTTAATCCGAAGCTATGAAAACTTCTTTTTGTACTTTAAATTGAAGTTAAATGTTTGAGTGAATCCTTCAATCGAGCAAAAATTGCTTTATTGAGTTTCATACATTTTCAGCCTATCTGCGTTCGGAGGCCGATTACTTCAAAAAAAAGCCCATTAAGTAGTATTTTATTTTCATGATATTGAGAGTTTAGGACCCTGTGAAGTTTTTAAACTTACTTAGAAGCTATGGAATGTTTGAGTAAATCCTACTGAAAACTAAAATCCTAACTTTCAAGACCTTTTTTGGGTCACATTAAGTGGTTTTAGGAAGCCAAATATTTTTTTTATTATAAATAACATTCTAGAAAATCATGTCATAAAAAAAGAGTTACAAAATAGCCAATAAAAAAAAAGTTATGAATTTTTTAAGCCTCGCTGGCAGAATACTTAAAAAAAAACCTTTAAAAAATTATAACTCGAAAACTACAAAAAATCGCTGAACATACATGGGGTATTTTTTGATACCCCCAGGTGTGAGGAATCTAAAAAAAATTTATTGACGTCACTAAAAAACCACCCTGTATAGGTATTTAAATAAGCTTCAAATGAAAAACTTAAAATAAGTAACACTGAGCAAGTAATCACTACGTTATAAGTAACTAATAACTTTTTTGTTCCTCCCACCCATTTGGAATTATTCTATCGCTGCGCTGCTTTATGTAATTTTTGTTGCAAAACGGCTCGTCTGCAACATTCCCCTATTTTTATATTGTCCATGTTTTTTTTTAATTTCCTACACAATATTATTTAAAATTGGTCTAGGTTGGCTGTATAAATTGTGATTCTTTTGCTTGCTGAACTAAAACAGCTGACTGTCAATTTTTATTGTTATTTTCTGTTTACAAACAAACAGTTCAGTTTGTGCAGAAAACTGTAAAAATAATTAAGAAATCTTGCGAATTATTTTTCGTTTTTCTTGCAGATTCACTAAAAGATCCCTACATATGTGGGCCGCCGACATGTGCACGTAAGTATTTAACTCTTAAAAATACGGCCGTGAAAACTTCATACACTTGCTTTACAACTTTTCTAAAGCATAACATATCTTTTAAAAACTGAATACAATTTATCAAAAAAATAGACAAATGTTATAATGAAATATGCGCATTGATAAACAAATGTTTTCTGTAGCAATGTAATGTAAGCACTATTATTTTTATCACAAATCTTTTTAGAATATAACCTAAATGTAATTTAACTAAAAATAAATAATGTTCTCTGTTCTTACAGTTTTATAGTGTTGATAAAAGATTTTACAAATGAATGGATGTAATATGTGATATCTAAGTAGGTAAAGATAGTATAATTTATGTATGTACAACTAAGTAACTCTGTGTTTCAGCGGCAGACAAATTCAAGTACTTACCAGATGTAACTTACCACTATGAATACAAAGTGAATGTAGAAACCTACTTCGCTGGCTCAAGCAACAACCGTTCCACTTTGGACATCAGGGCACAGGTAAGAATAATTTCAACACAACATTTTGCTAAACTTTAATGCAAAGACTTTAGGCAGTTATCGTCATATTTCATTAACAGTTAAAGATATTATAATTTAACCAGTGATTTGATTAGGTAGAATTAGGTAGTGCAACTTTGGGTCAATGTCCGCCAACATTACCTACATAAATACGGATATTAGGCCCAAGTCATCTTGATTGTCCTCAAAAAAAATGCACACTGAATTGCAATATTTCAAAAACCTTTTACATGTTTAGGTTTCATCAATAAATCTGAAATACTGCACATCTAATCCGATCCTTAAATATAATGGTGATAAAAAATGGTGTTAATGAATGAATTTAATTGTTTTATTTTGGCTGAGTTTTCATAAATAAAATATATCTTGTATCTATCAGAAACATACAATAATCAATAATTTGACAAACATTTTACTTTTCCAGGCAACAATACAATTTATCACACCGTGTGAAGGACTCCTGCAGTTGAGTGATGTCACACTTATTGACCAAGATGAGAACTACCCCGTCGAGCGAGCAGAGAAGTTTATTCATGCTGTGTCATTGTATTATCTTAGGTCAGTATTTATCATAATATTTCCAACTAAGCCTCTTCAGTGATGGTGTTCTTTCCTCATTGGATGCAAAGTTGAAATGACAAAGTAGTTGCAAAATACTGTTTTTAAAATTTTGAACGAAGTATTCAAGCTGTGCAAGCACAATTGCTCCCCACTAAGGCGATGAGGGAGAACCAAGAGGTTTAGTAGGTAGGCCTCTCCAATCCAATATAACAACCATCCCATGACAAGGTTTGAGTAGGCATGCATGAAATAGGCACCCCAACTTGGCTAAATACTCTTGCGCTCAATCTTAGTGACAATGAAATGAAATATGAATTATTTTTCCAGATTTGCATTCCATGATGGGCTCATATCGGAGATCTGCCCGGAGGAAGCTGAAGAAGACTGGGTACTCAACTTCAAGAGGGGCATATTGTCCCTCTTCCAGAACAGCATGAAGAGGTTCGATATCAACTTCAAAGGAGTTGAAGTGAGTAAAAAACATAATTAAATGAATGTCCTCTGCAGATTTAACCTCTTTATAAATTGTATAGATTAATGGAACAGGGTAATGTTGTTCAAACTTCAACTTCTAGAGAGACATACACGGTACCTGTGGAGTGGAATATTTGGTTCGCGGGCAAGAGAACACCAGTTTGATTCTAGTAAAGACGCGTGACCTCACGCTTTGCAAGAATCGCTACAAGTATATGTCGATACTGCAGACTGTGCGATATGACTTCCAAAGCGTAAGTCTCTTTTCTTTCCTATCACCTCTAATGTCAACTGCTAACTAACTGCCATTATGCTACAATGGGTACATACGTAATTAGCTTATAATCTTATTAGATGGCATATTTAATATTAGAATAAAAATTCGAACTATGACAAACTGGGACTAAAACAAAAGTCTTTCTTTAAACGGAGGGGATGTAAAACATGTTAATTGCAAAATTTTGACTCTGGTATTGAATTCGACACTATTCCGATGGTAATGATAACTATAGATAACCATGCTAAATGGACTGTTACAGAAATTTCAAACCTGGCCAGTTTTGAAATCTGAAAGCAAATGTCGCGTGACAGTCGACCACCACATCTACAAAGCGGTCAACTGCCGGGAGAGGCATCATTTCGAGCCTTTCTCAGGGAAGAATTCTGGGGCCATGACTACTATTATTCAGGATTTGGAACTAATGCGTGAGGGCACTAAGACTGATAATGAGTTCATGGAAACGCAACCTAAAGGTTAGTAAAGCATTCTATTGTTTTCGAAATTACCTCATTTTAAGAGGCGTTCTCCAGGGGAGAATTATAGGACCAAAATTACAATTGGCTTAAATTACAATTTATTTTTTATTGCAGGTTGGGAAGCTATCCACAAACGATCAAATCTTTTCCACTTCCACACGCAGTATTCTAAAGACGAAACTGGAGATCTAAAAGCCGCTAGAGACGTCTTGAAGTTATTATGTTTGTAAGTAACATTTTTGTTGTGTATATGTTACGGTAAATGTGGATAGTGCGGTTATTATGTATAATTACCGGGAATTATGCATAATAACCAGTGCTCGTGGTAAATGTTGTAAAAACTTTCGAATTAATTACATTTACCGGCAATTATATAAAATTACCATACCCCTTCAGTAAATGTAGTAAATCAAACATTAGAATCAAATGTTTATTGAAATAAAAACAATTCTAGTCTTAAATATAATAAAATTTGGTTAATAATTTCACAAAATTAAAAAAAATTGGTTAATAATTTCACAAAAATAATAAATAAAAACCCAATGTTTTTTGACCAGCAGGTATTTATTTATGATAATAAACAGTCTGACAATTATATTAATTAGAGAACACACAAACAAGGTTACTTGTACATAAAAAGTTAGGTTAAGGTTATTTTTTTTATGACCACCCGGAACAAAATTTAAGTATTTTTGGGTGGTCATAAAAAAAAATAACCCTAACCTAACCTCTACCCTAAATACCTAACCATATCCCAACACGTTTTTTGGCATTTCACTATAATATAATAATAATAATAATAATAAGCATTTATTTCTCTTCACAAATAGGCTTATGAGCTAGGTCTTATTCGCTATTTTAAATGCATTCCCTATTTGTGAGACTGGCGCCTGATATATGTTTCATTAAGAACCTGTAAATACAGGACACCAGGCCCCTTCATGAAGGTCCGCATATAACATAAATAACCTAATAAGGAACAGAATTGCGAGAAAACTTAAGTATTATTAAGCAGTTGTACAATAGTATATACGACACGTACTTCATAAATGAGCTAAAGTTAAAATTACCTAGTAATGTAAAAAGGAATAATTTACTTAATTAAAAAATAAATGTTTAAAATGTTGTGTGTTAGGTGAGTGTGTATATGAAGTATGGAGTGCGAGTACTAGTGTGCATGTAATGGTGTGTGAGTGTGATGTATGTGTGTAGAAATTTATTAAGAAGGGAGGTTATAGGTACTCGGTAACCAGCAGAATGAGACTTCAATAATCAAATTAATTGGACCAGCAGGGCCTCTGTAGAACTCTCACTGAACCAATTTAGGGATTTAAACCTAAAAATATTATTTATTTATGCAAGAAAGACTTTTAGGGCACTTAGATTCAGCAGATTCAAGTTTAAATTGTTATCTGGGAGCTTATGACGATATTTACCACGGTCGCGTGGAAGTTTTATATAATTACCGGTAAATATGGATAATTCACTACATTTACCATGTGCATTGGTGATTATTTATAATTACCGGTGATTATAGATAATTACTGATTGCTTACATTTACCGTAACATATACGTTGTTTGGAGTTGTGATGTGATAATATCGTATTTGTAGTTCATTTCTTTTGTTAACGAGTTCTGGAGAAGAGACAGTGTCTTTTTTTTTTTATGTGATAGGTAGCAGGCGAGCAGGCGGATCACCTGATGGTAAGCAATTGCCGCCGCCCATGGACACTTGCAACACCAGTGGAATCACAAGTGCGCTGCCAACCTTTTGTCCCCTTCCCCCCCGAGTGGGCCTCCGGTACCCTCACTCACTCGGCGAAACACAGCACAGGGGCTGCTTCACGCCGGTTTTCTGTGAGGCAGTGGTATCACTCCGGTCGAGCCCATTCATGCCGAAGCGTGGCTCTCCCACAGTTCAAGTCTGTCTCGGTAAACCTAGGTCATGTATAACGATCGACGAGTGACGATTTGTGCAAGATGACTTGAGGATAGATCAAAGAAGCTAAAATCAATATCCTACTACTATAACTCCTAGACTAGACGGTAAACGGCGATAAACTATATGTAACGTCATTCTAAATACAATATGGCGGAATTGGCGGACCATCCAAAAAGGGCGGAAGGTATTTTTATACATTTCTGCAATATGGGTATCAGGTGAAAAGGCTTATTGAGGGGGACTTAATATATGTATAATGTGACCTGATTCTAAATCCTATAATCCTAAATCTTTTACAGCATTCAAATGAAAGCTTTGTTAAAAATCTTTTTTGCTTTTAATTGGTGTTATGAATTTGATTCATAATGAGAAATAAATGTCTTCCATATCATTTGGAAAGGTCTCCAACAGTGGACTGCGTCGATGTCGACGAATAACGATGATAATGATAACTTCTTATAATATTTTTAGGGTGAAAACAACTAAAAGCGACGGTAGCCAAGGATCAATAGACGAGAACATGGACAGCAGTTCCACGGTTGGCCTGTGGGGCCGCCTGGTGCGCTCCGCCCGGCCGCTGCAGTACCCGGCGCTGTCGCAGCTCCTGGCCAGGGCGCCGAAGATGTGCCCCGCTGCTACGTGAGTTGATTTAATCTATACCATTACAAAGTTCCGGTGGTAGCTCCGATGCCGCGATGCTGCTCCAGTCTTGCAGCATTCACCAATCTATCCACTGTCCACTTGTTCCGTAATATCAGCACCGATCGCGAAATTAAGTAAAAACAAAAATTCCAGACGTCCTCGATGATCTCACGCGGCCAAAAAAGAGTAGGTTAGAATGGCAGATCAAAAGCAAATGGCAGCCCACAGCTAACCAATCATCCGGTTTTTCACTACTCTGTAAGCGTAGTGTTGGACGCCCTGCGTCAAGATGGGATGATGACATTCGAAGGCTGGCTGGTGTGGGCTGGATGAGAGTGGCCGAAAATCTAGAGCAGTGGCGTGCATTAGGGGAGACCTATGCCCAACAGTGGACGAGTGTGGGTTGCTGACGATGACTGTTTTCATCAGTTTATGGTGTTCAATATGTTTCTAAAGTGCATGGTAGATATTTGATGTGAATAATGCTTTATGTAAACCACATAGTACATACCTAATCATAAGCATGGTATGTTTCAGCAAGCACATGCTAGACGCGTTGCCGTACATCGCGAGCGCCGGCTCCGTGGAGCTGATCAAGGACATGATCGTGCAGGGCGTGGTGGACAACGACACGCGCCACGAGTGGCTCATGTCCATGGCTATGATACCCAGGTGAGATTGTTTATGGTGATGCAATATATTGGCTTGCCTAAGCCTGATGGTGAGCATAGAAAGAGTAATTATAACAGACTAGCGGCCGCCCGCGACTTCGTCCGCGTGGAAAAGTAGCTTTTCACCCCCCTTTTAACCCCTTACAACCCCCTTTTCGCAATAAAAAGTAGCCTATGTTCTTTCTCAGGGTCTAGATCATCTGTATACCAAATTTCATTTAAATCCGTTCAGTAGTTTTGGCGTGAAAGAGTAACAGACAGACAGACAGAGTTACTTTCGCATTTATAATATTAGTTAGGATAGCAAAGCATTTCTTTGCTCTCTCTCTGTCTCTCTCTCTCTCTCGTTATCTCTCTCTTTCTCTCTCTTTCTCTCTCTCTCTCTCTCCTCTCTCTCTCTCTCTCTCTCTCACTCTCTGCCATGGTACGCGAGACGCTTTTTTACGCTTCACATATTGTAGGACGGAGGAAACATATGCGGCGGCAACGATTTGCAGCAATGTGGTTGGTAAACTTTTACAAGTCTCCGCTCAACTCCACGCAGCTCCGCTTCTGAGGACACACCCTAACTTTATCTTTATTGTGCGGCTATTTAAATATCTTCCTAAAAATGTTGAAAAGAAAAGGAAACGTTTGTCTTTGTTATTACATATTTAGCAAACTCTTGTTTAACCTTCTTTGCAGACCAAAACTGGACATGCTAAAGAGCATGCTGGAACTCCTACAGAAACAGACGAACGACAAAGTGGTCAGCTTCACCGTATCATCTATGGTACATTCTTACTGTAGGAACAGCGGCAAGTCATGTAAGTATTATTGCTCTTGGTAGCATATTGGGTCGCATAAGTGACTTTTGGGGTTGGGGTACCCGGGCTCGGGAAATTAGGTACCTACTTCAGTTTTTCGGCAATAAAAACTTATCTTCAGAACGGAGTCTATAAGTAGGTTGGTACAGACACAAAATACATATTGACACAGAAGGCTGACTGCCCACTAAGAGCTAAAAATATGTCATGTACTCACGCATGCGCACTAACGGGCAAATACGCCTTTTCGACCACATTAATCCTAACTTAGGACATAAGATTGTCAAACTGTCGAGGTCTATGGTAGATGCCGCGCGCTTATGTACTCATGCCGGGCAACAACCCTAGCATATGTCAACGAACTCTTCTAAATTCAAAATCAGGTCAAAGTCTAACTTCTGTGTGTAATTATTTTGTGGTACAGAGGTGCAAAACCACGTAATCATAATCAGCCGTATTTTTAACAACAGAAAGTTGATTTTTCTAATTTGTTCTGTTATTTTGAAAACTGTTGTTAATGCTAAGTTATCGCGCTGTTTTTCTAAATGAGTTTGAATGTGCCAAATTAATTGACGTTTACAGTGTTCCGTTATTTTTTTACCACTGTGAATGCTCTTTTAAATATGGTTACGTTGGTTGTATTGATTTACTGCAAACTGTGAATGCTACTAAGTATTTGGCGATCTTGGATGTAACTTTATACAGGGTGTATCTGTGAACATTTACATCCCTTTAACCACGTGTTCTACCAACTTTTTTCTATGGCTTTTTAAAATTCGCATAAAAAATTTTCATCATTCCATACAAAGTCGGTCACGTGACTTGGACATTTTGTATGGGAAGTAAAAATTTTTTTCGAAGAATTTAGAAAAGTTGTTCAGAATGGTTGATAGAACACGTGGTTAAAGGGATGTAAATATTCACAGATATATTCACTGTATATGATGCTCACTATACTGGCCTAGCCAACGTAAAAGGACTGATACATTTTTGTTTTATTTATTATTTTAGTGAGAGAGTGTTGTGAAGCAGACTATCCGAAGCAAATCCTGGAACACTTCCAGAATTCAGTGTCCACACTCGTCAATAAAGGCATCTCTCCCACTGATCGAGAGAATAACGACAATGTAAGTGACGTAAACGTATAAATGAGCTAAATATATTAGAATAGACTATGATGTACAGTCAGCCACACATCAGGTTACCACAACCTGTCAAATTTCCTCAATCGATATTCAACCTAATGAGTATGACCGTAAGATGAGAGTCGATTGAAGAAATTTGACAGTTTTGTATACTTTGATGTGTGGCTGTACGTACTGTCTCCATCTTGAAGTTCAAAATATAAGTTCAATGAGGATTTTTGCAAATGAAAAATCCGCTAGATGGCGTTAGTAGACGACTGGTCCAACAACGAGTGAATTGGTTACATTTTGACGTATCATGTCAAAATGGGAGCTAACGCGTGTGGAAAATCCGTTAGATGGCGTACATGTAGACTGACATTTTGGCATCTCACATCAAAAATAACCAATCACCGTGTAGTTGGACCTCAGTCTACACGTACGCCATCTAACGGATTTTCCACACGCGGTGGCCCCCAATATGATATTATGGTTTGAAACAACCAACGTCGTTAAAGTTGGACCAGACGTCTAAGTAACGCCATCTATCGAATGTTTAATTCGCAAAAACCCTCATTAATTATTATTATTATTAAAAGCCCGTCGTGTCCCACTGCTGGGCAAAGGCCTCCCTTCCTCCACATTTCACGATCCTGGGCGACTACGGTCCAGTTGGGGCTATAGATTTCGAGCTCATCTCGCCATCGCCTCCTCGGTCTACCTCGTGGCCGCCGTTGATTTTTGGGTTCCCACTCTGTGGCTATTCTGGCCCAAAAGGTGTCTGACATGAGTCATTAAATTTCGTATTATTAATTCCAGTTGATAATCGGCATCAAAGCGCTAGGCAACATCGGCGGGTTCACGCAGGAGTTCGCGAACGTTCTCATGGGCGTGATTGGTGATGCGTTGGTGCCGGTGCCCATCCGATTGGCTGCCGTCGACGCCTTCCGGAGGACACCCTGTATTGAAACGAGGTATGCCTTTCACAAAATAGCTTGATACGAAAGACAACAGGATGGACTTATATGTATTTTGGAAGAGACTAATTTGAGAAATATATTTCATTTAAACGCTTTTTGTGAGAATTCGTGATGTGTGCGTAATGTGTCACGGTTTTCTCTTTATCACTTTTTGTTTGCTTGAATTTATTTCTTTTTTGTACTCTTAAATTGTTATTAAAAATATCCTTCTTCTGTTTGTTACCGCGCAATATAATTTAAACTGTATGTATGAAATCCGTTATTTGCTGTGAAGCTTCATATAAATATTTCTGTAATTTACCCTCAAGAGCTGTGGGTTTTGAATAAATGAAAAATAAAATAAATTAAATAAATTTAATGGGCCCTAACCGTAAGCATGAGACCCCATTAATATAATGCTACGTCGCTTTCCACATATATGCAAAGACGCGACGCAACGTGTCCTAACCTAACTCACTTCAATATTATTTTCAAGGGAATATTTCCTGGAGATGTTCCGCGAAGAGAACGTGAACGTGGAGGTCCGCATCGCTTCCTACATGCAAGTGGTGAAGTGCCCCACCCTGAGCACTGTGAGGAAAATCTTCCACTCCCTAAGGCATGAGGCTGTCAACCAAGGTTTGTTTACATTTTTTTTTTTATAGGATAGGGGGCAGACGAGCATACGGATCACCTGATGTTAAGCGATTACCGTCGCCCATGAACACCTGCAACTCCAGGGGCTTCACAGGTGCGCTGCCGGCCTTTTAGAGCGAGATATGCCCTTTTCTTGAAGGTTTGTAGGATCATTATCTCTTTATATTATGGTTTCGTCATCCCATCTTGAAGCAGGGCGTCCAACACTACGTTAACCCCTTAATGGGCAGTAGGTATAAATACAATTAATTGGTTTTGGACCTTATCTCCAACACTAAAGGTTCAAAATATGGTGTCTAACATATCGACAGAGCCCCATAAAGGGTTACCGAATCGCGGTCTCCACTCAAGGACTTTATAGCTCCAACGGTTGTCAGTTCAAGATGGGATGACGACATTCGAAGGCTGGCTGGAGTGAGCTGGATGAGAGTGGCCGAAAATCGGGAGCGGTGGCGTGCATTGGGGGAGACCTATGTCCAGTTGTGGACGAGCGTGGGTTGCTGATGATGATGATGATTATGGTTTCTGATGTTTTGTTTTGCCTGTCATTATCATCAGGGAGATTCACAAAAGGCGTCACACAAATAGAGACGTCTTGTCTTGAAATTTTTGCTAATGAAAATTCCGATTTGTAGATGACGACGATTGACGATGATTCGTGATGTAAACGACTAGTCGGAACGATTCCGACCAGTCGTCTACATAACGCAGATGGCGTTATGTAGACTGGTTGTATTGGTTACATTATGACGTGTCATGTCGAAATTACGAAATTGCGTACAAAACAACCAATTTCTTTAATGTTGAATAATTTCTTTAAAGTCGTCTGCATAATTCCTCAACTCTTATTCAGGATTTGGGTAGTCTGATGAAGATGAAGTCAGACTATATAGAAATACTTAAGTATTTCGAGAAACTGTTACTGCAACTAAAACTCTATCACTTTGACTACAGTGGCGACATTCGTCTGGAGCCACCTGAACAACCAGCAACACTCGTCGCTGCCCTCGCGCGTGGAGATCCAGGGCTTGCTCTCCGGACACACCATGCCTCAGCTAGACGACAACCCTGACTTTAGAATGTTCTCTAGAAACTACGAGCAGAGTGTGTTCTTCGATCAGTATAATGCAGGTAATTTGAACTTTAATACCTGAGCTAGAATGGTTAGATTTGTTTACCAATATTTTTTCTGATTCGTGATCCGTTTTGTTATCATGTGTGTTCTTCGATCAATACAATGCAGGTTATTTGAACTTTAATACCTGAGCTAGAATGGTTAGATTTGTATACCAATATTTTTTCTGATTCGTGATCCGTTTTGTTATCATGTTATAGATAAGGATTCAGCATCTTAGGAGACCATAAATCGATTTTTATATTAATTTCAGGTGGAAACTATGAAGCCAATGTTGTATTCTCCCCTGATTCGTACATACCAAGATCGATAGGACTCAACTTGACAATCGACATGTTTGGAGAGTCAATCAATATCTTAGAGGTAAGGGATATAATACGTCAAAATGTCTTGAAAACAGATTTTTGGGAGTTTTATTAACCAGTGGGGTTACCATACTCTATGACAGAAGCGGCAGTGGCTCCATCAATTAATTTCATGACTTTATTGACACATTACACAGTAGGAAAGAAACAAGTTCTTTTAAATACGAAACTTTCGTTAGGACTTCTATGCTTGATGACTTTTTGTAATGAAGATTTTTGCAAATGCAAAATCCGATACGTAGATGACTGGTCCAACAACGAGTGGATTGGTTCCATTTGACATATCTTGTCATAATTACGAAGTTACGTACAAAACGACTAATACGTACAAAACGTCAAAGTTGGACCTGACGTCAACGTAACGCCATCTATCGGATTTTGCATTTGCAAAAACCCTCATTAATGAGCTCTTGCAATAAAATGACGCAATTTTATAGGTCCGAGGCCGCGCAGAAGGTTTCGAGAGATACTTCGAACAGTTCTTCGGATCAAAAGGCCCGCTCAGCAAGGAACGGATTACAGAACAACTAGAGAAACTTCGCTTCTACCGCTCCGCCGACGAGGGCGAGGAGTTGCGAGGGAAAATCGACGATCTCAACTACAAGAACGAAGCTCTTAAGCACCGTTTTCCTATGGCAGAGTTGGGGGTGAAGGTGTTCGGGAATGAGATATCGTTCTGGAGCGCGGAGGGAGATGATGAGATTAAGAAGTCGTTGCAGAGGCTGAATCCGCAGTTGAGGGTGTTGGAGATTTTGTCAGGAAAGGTAGATTACTGTTAATTTTGTATGAGGAGTCGAAATATTTTCGACGAATATTTTTTTTTATGTGATAGGTAGCAGGCGAGCAGGCGGATCACCTGATGGTAAGCAATTGCCGCCGCCCATGGACACTTGCAACACCAGTGGAGTTACAAGTGCAATTGTGAAAAGTGTGTACAAGTTAAATTTTTGTTGTCGTCGCAAGGCCCATAAGCCTTTTAAAAGGCATAAAACAATTGATTTTCCATTGTGTCTGCTGTCTGGGCGTTACGATGTTATAGCAATTCTTTGCAATTTCTTCTAAAGTAAATAATCCACTTAAAAGAATCATGTGGGACTCGAACCCAAAACCTTTCATATCGGGTGCCTGTTCTACCAATTAAATTAACCGATCCCCGTACTAAGCCGACGAATTTTGTAAGTGATTGATTCGCCATGAGCTGACGATAGTCTCATCAATATTGTAGGTAGTGGAAACATTATCACAAATATTTGACCACCAGTTAAGATGAATGTGTTAAAATAATTACATATTTTATTTTTGACGAATTTTCAAAATTAGAATAAATGTTGCTCAGAATGGTTGGTAGGACACGTAAATATTCGCAGATACTGTACTGTACAGTCGAGTTCAAAAATATGTATACACTTTAGGACCTTATCACAGTACATATGTATAAGAAAACGACTTCCACTTTCGTATAAATATGTATTGTGACGAGGTCCTAAAGTGTATACATATTTTTGTACTCGACTGTACCTGTATAATGTGTTTAAGTTTTTAATAGGTAGGTAACACCTAAACTTTTTCTACACCATTTACTCGCATCATTTGTAATGATGCGAGTAAATGGTGTAGAAAAAGGTATTCGAAAGATTTTGTTTTTTTTTTTAATAGATAGCTTGATTCTCAATATATTTTTTAGGAAATATCGTACGAGAAGGCCTCCCTGTTCCTAGACACGACGTTCTCAGTGCCGACGGGGAGCGGGCTGCCGCTCAACCTGAACCTCATGGGCACGAGCTACGTCAACGCCAAGCTGTCCGGCACCGTGCAGGATGAGTACACCCACTCCGGCAGTTTGGACTTTGAGGGGAAAATACAGCCGAGGTAAGAGTATGTACATCACCTATTATATACGCATTATAGTGAACCTCTGTGGACCAGGGGTCACTTCCCATAGAGGCCGTCACGCGACGTGTTAACGTGAGATAGATAGATAGATAGATACTCTTTATTGCACAACACATAATAGAACTTAATGCTAATAGTAATTTCTAAATACAATATCGGCGGCCTTAGCGTGAGGCGGTGCGTGAGCGGCGGTGAGGTTTGACGTCGCAGTTGTTTTACGTTGGTTGTAATTTCTATTCTTTCTTCTATTGTAGTTCATCCTTATTATATTTTGTTTACAAATCAATACAATTGGTTTCTCTCCGAAAGCATAAAATGACAACTTTTCATACGAAGTCGGTCATGTGACTTGGTAATTTTGTATGGAAAGTAGAAAAAATGTTTCGATGCATTTTGAAAGGTCGTTGAACAAATATTGTACAGAATGGTTGGTAGAACACGTGGTTAAAGGGTTATATATGTTCATGGATACACCCTGTATCGGTATCTTCTACCTCACTCCCTCAAATTCTTTCAATTCAAATAAATCTAGTGTAAGTGGGCCTTAAAGTTTATTTGGTCTAATTATCCGTCTGAATGGATCAAGTTATGTAAATATTTTGTTCTTTTCCAATAATTGTTGCTTTGCTCCAATAGTATTATTTTAAAGAAATATGTTTGCTTTCAAAAAAACCTTAGTTCCATTTTTTGACATCATCCAAAAACAGGCTTTGCAATGTGGTTTCTTAACAGAAATTTTGATATTATTAGTCAAAGATTTTATTTGTGAACCCACCTCTAGGATATTATTTACCATATTTATCCAATAAACAGTTGAAAGTTGTTCCCCATTGAATTTAGGATTCAATCCCTATTATTACTTAACCATAATATTTTTAATTTTTCCAAACCAGTGTGGCAGTAAACATCGCAGCAACAATGGGCGTGATCGCCGGCGGCCTGGCTTCCAGCGGCATCCGGCTCAACTCCCGCCTCTACACAGCGACTGATGTGGAAACCAAACTGACTGTTCGCGGTCTTAGCCAAGTGAAGCTACACTTGTCGCTGCCGACGGATAAACAGGAAATATTTGCCGCTAAGTGAGTTATTGTTATTGACTATACGTCGCTGCTAAATAATATAATAATGGATAGGCTGGGAAGTCAAATGAATTCTGGCGGAATAGGCGTGACGACTGGCCCTAAAATTTTATGAAATTGTTTGATGTTATGATAGATTTGAAATCGAAATAACTCTGTGCTAGTTAAAATTTAAAAATGTTTCGTGTATCTGTCTGTATGATCGTCAAAATGTGGATGTTGAAAGTCGATTTTAATGTGTTAAATTTTCCAGAAATCCGGATATCATTGGATTGCCCATCAAATTTAAAGTAACATTTATTAAGAAAGTAGTTGTCTAAATGCAACATTTCACATAGCTGTCATACAAAATGCATACGCCACGCGTAGAAAATACATAGCGGTGACGTCACAGATATGTAGCGATCTTATATGAAGCGTTTTTTGATCAAGTTCAAAACTGTGATTTTCAAATCTTAATATCTCTTTTTTTATATTAAATGGGTTTGCAATTGACTTCATCTCACCTGATGGAGAGTGACAATGCGGAAACAGGAATCTCTGGAAGTTTTTAAAATATCAAAATAAATATTTTACCAATGTTTTTGTGATTGAGGAATCTTACGATGGCATAACAAATTACAATTATTTCGTCATGCCTATTACACCTATGTGTAAAACTATTGACTTCCTTCAGATCAGAGCTGATCATCCTACACGGCGACACGGAGATGCAGCAGCAAGGGCTCAACCAGAACAGGATAGAGCAGAACACCTGCAGCTGGAGTACCTTTGACAAGGCTATTGGCATTAAAGTCTGCGCTTCTTACCAGGTACGACCTGCCTGGCTAACATGCGCGCCACAAGATAATTTGTCGACACTCGTATTGTGTCGGCGCAAGTTGCGTCTCGCTCACCTCACTGAGCGATGAGCGGGATAGAAGGAGGCGCTCTCGCGAACGAGAGTCGACAAAATTTTGTCGCGGTGCGCATGTTAGGCCTACTGATGTTCTTGCATTACACTACGTACTTTCGTGTTTAGGTTGTATCTGTAGAGGTATATAAAGACCTTTAATAAAACAGAAAAATATAAATCTAAGGTTACAAGGTTGTACATCAGGTGGAAATAACTTAGACGGTGGATCTTGCACTTGGAATATCGTATCCTGCGAGGAACTTAACCACGATTTCCATGCTAGATTTTACAATTCAAAAGTCAAAGTCAAGTACTAATAAAGGACCAACAATGTATGTAACAAAATTAGATATTAATAATGTAATAATATTTATGGGATGTCCTGAAAAGAGTTTTGTAAATCAAAAGTCCAATAGATGGAGTTACGTAGATGATCTGATCCAACAATCCACGAGTGGATTGCTTAGATTTCGACGTTCATGACGGGACATGTAGGCCTAACATGCGCTATATACTATGGTAAGATAATTTTATTGCAGTAACAACATTGTAGTAGATTTTTTGGTATTGAATTCCAGTTTTGGGTATACATAATTATAGATACAAATAGTACCTGTTATTTTTCATTCATTTCCAGTTCCCAAACATGACGAACCTCCACAACGCGCCGTACTTCCTAATGAGCGGGCCCGCCAAGTACATCATGTCGCTGGAGAAGGCCGACCCCTCCGCCAAGACCTACGCCTTCGAGTACAAGTGGGACAAGAATGAGACCAACAATAATATACTGTTCTCTTTCGACACGCCCAATAGTAAGGTAAAGTATACTCTGGTTTCTAACTACAATGTGTACAACTTACTTATTAACTTCCTAATGGCGGGTATCGCGTGTGAAAAATCCGCTAGATAACGTACTGTATTTATGTAGCTGTACTGAAGTCATTTACACGGACGCACGATTGGTTATTTTTGGTGTGAGATATCAAACGTCAATAAACTACCAATGACGTTGAAGATGGACCTAGTCTAATGCCATCTAGTGGATTTTTCACACAAATTTATTGGAATTTTATGTCTGTCATTTTAGTTCGCACAAATTAAAAATCATAAATGTCAAAAATGTTCATTGATTAAAAGTTGAATTATCACAGACGAGGCATATTGTTCAGTGGCCTCCAATAGAGACTATCACGGTACCATACTTTAGGACTTGGTTATTTATGAACTTGATTTTTTGTCAAAATGTAAATTGGATGAACAAAGCAGCCAATGCTGTTGAAGTTGAAACTAAGTTCAACAGTGCGACATCTAATAAATTTTCACACGTAATAGCCCCGATTGTAATCAAAGTCTTCTTTACATCTTCTCTTCTTCTGGCTGGTGTAGCTGATGTCTACAGTCTATTCCAATTATGATGTCCTTTTGGAAAGATGTCAATAGTTCAGTACTAGGGCAATACCCTTAGAAATCGATTCTCAGCAGCATCGATTCTCGATTTGTAACTAATGTTAATCGAATTGACTTTCAACTACTATGGTTAATAGAAATTGTCGAAAGAACGCTTTAAGACATACAAAACTTCCAATCTTATTTTTTGGTAAAGAAATGCACGATTGGATGTTAAGTATAGTTTTAAGGATATATTTTAAGTATATCTGTACGTGAAAAGTTACCTACAAATTACTTTTCAATATAAAATGCATCATAGTTATTTCAGCTATAAGTAGCCCCATTGTATTATAAGTATAAGTAGCTAGATTCAATTTCGAATTTTCGAAAATTCGAATGATCTTTTTGAGTAACTGAATACTTCAGGCACGTCTCTATGTTTAAAAGTAAAACATAAACCATAGAACGTAAACCGTAATCGCGCAAAATATATATATTTTATTTTGAAGTTTAGATGAATTTGAGCACTACTGTCAAAAACAATTATGTTTATTTTGCTTGTAAATTAATTGTAGGGTATTTTTGTTTAATTGTATATTTTTCAAAGGATGATTTACAACCAAGTACAAAAATATATAAGTGATTCGATCTATAGATCTCGCGCGTTACGCACACGTAACGAGCAGAGTTGCGTTCTTCGAAATGTCCAAAGGGACATCATAATTGAAACAGACTATAGTGGCGGTGATCACTTACCATCACGTGACCAAGTAGGTCCATTCCAGACCGTTTGCCTCAAAAAACATTATGCTTGTCACTCTACTGTATTAATTCGAACAAACAAAATACTTTTATTGCCGTTTAAACAGGGTGTCTACATGGTATATGATATTGATGATGATAATTTCCCAGGAAAAACGCATGATCAACGCGATCCTCAACATATCAAACACATCTAGCACGGCCGGCCTCATCCTCCAATCGGAGAAGAGCACGCTCAAGGCGAAAGCTTCGTACAGGAACCTGCAAGACGACAAGACTATCGAGGCCACGTTGGACGTGGACGGCCACAAGCAGTTCGACACGCTGATGTCGTTGAAGAAGTATGATATTAAGCATGGATACGTGTGGGTGCCGAGGGCATACTGGGTGGTTGATGATGAGAAGATCGCGGAACTGTCTGGTGAGTTTTTTTTATAGAAATTAAAAATCCCTTTTCTTGTGATTGTGTGACTCCTAATGAGAGTTTTTGCAAATTAAACTATCGATAGATGGCGTTAAGTAGACGCCTGGTCCATCTTTAACGACATTGGTTGTTCCATAACATCCTAACTATCCATACTTAATATTATAAATGCGAAAGTAACTCTGTCTGTCTGTCTGTCTGTCTGTTACTCTTTCACGCCAAAACTACTCAACGGATTTAAATGAAATTTGGTATACAGATAATCTAGACCCTGAGAAAGGACATAGGCTACTTTTTATTGCGAAAAGGGGGTTGCAAGGAGTTAAAAGGGGGGTAAACAGTTACTTTTCCACGCGGACAAAGTCGCGGGCGGCCGCTAGTAACTTTATAATTTTGACATGATACCTACGTCGAAATGTAACCAATCCACTCGTTGTTGGACCAGTCGTCGTCTAATGCCGTCTAGCGGATTTTTCGTTTGCAAAAACCCTCATTTCAAAAACTTTCACGTTGATCAGCGCACCACATAACTTTAATTTTATTAAACTCGCTAATAATTAACGGAATTATCCAATCAGGAAGCTATTGCTCTTAACGCGTTTTCCTTAATCTGGCTCTTCGAAGTTGTCCCCGATACGTAGTATTAACTGATTATAAACTCCATCGCCAGGCATCTTCAAATTCAAATCGAAAGGAGGCGTGACTCAATGCGACGTGTTAGTCGACTTTCAAACTAAACAACTAGGCAGTCACCTCGTGGGGTACTACACCATCAACGGACCAACTCACGGAACCAATCTTCAACTGGACTATCAGTTCTATAAGAACCCCAAGCAAACGGTGAAATTGGCCAGTGTGTACACAGAGAGGACGTTGGCGTACAGACATGATCTGTATGCAGACTTAGCTATGGAATTCTCAGCTTATTCTGTGTATAACTTTTATGCGGCGGTACGGAATGTGGTAAGTTATTGTTTTTGTTGCTTGCATTTTAGAAAACTTTTTTATGCGATAGGTGGCAGACGAGCAGATGGATCACCCATAGACACCTTTTTGACAGTGGGAGAACCACGCTTCGCCTCGAATATCCGGCTCAACTGGAGTGATATCTTAAGTAAATATTGCACTTAAAAAAATCCTTGGAGGGTTCAGGTGAGACTCGAACCCACAACCTTCCACAGACCGGGCAGATATGCTATCCATTTTACACTATCCGAACCCCTTACTAAGCCGACGAATTTCGTAAAATTGCAAAGAATTGCTATACCGAAAATAAAAATTATTGGACTGATATCTCATTGAAAACCGGCGTGAAGTAGCACCCGTACTGTGTTTCATCGAGTGAGTGAGGGTAAGGGGTAAAGGTTGACAGCTCTCGTGTGACTTTACTGGTGCTGCAGGTGATTAGGGGCGGCTGCAATCGTTTATCATCAGTCTGTTCGTCTGCTACTTATAGAATATTGCAAACAGTATTTACCTAAAATTCTGGATGGGATTTAAGAGCGTTCTCGGCTAGTGCGGAATGTCATGTTTCGGTTTTGATTTGCAAAATTTCACTCACACATAAGCATGTGTTACTGTTTGCATAGAGTTGCCGCGTACGTTTTCTTTATAGTTAGACTGACAAATTTTGATCCTTTCGCTTTATAGCAAAGTAAATTACTGTATTGTTGTTCAATTAAATTGCAAGTTAAATAAAATAAAATAAATCCAACGTTGATTTATTGTTATTCTTTTGATTTTTTGATTTAAGAAAAATAAAAAAATAGGTATATCATTTAGATACCTACCTACCTTTTTTACTCAGGACAGGTAAGCAATTAAATACTTAAAGATATCATGTTTTGTTTAATAAATCATTTAATAAAAAAGAACATTATACATTATAAAACAGTTGTATTTATACATTATAAAACAGTTGCAAACCCTCAATTTGATCCCTTTCTGGGATCAATTCTTTAAGAAACAGCCCCAGAGGAAATGGACGTGGCAGAGCCCAGATACTATGACTAAAAATGAGATCGACTTCATAATATATATCGGACATTAAGCGAATATTCAGAGATGTCTCAGTGATCAATAGGTTTAAAACCGGAAGTGATCACCGACTTCTCAGAGGCACTTTGAATATCAATTTTAAGCTTGAACGTTCTCGGTTGATGAAGTCCACGCTCCGGCCAAATCTGCTCCAATCACTCGCTGGTTCCGATGCCTTCCAACTGAAATTGGAAAATCGATTCACTGCCTTGGAAACCACAATTGACGTATATATCGACGAAGAATTCGACCAAGTGGTGGAAATCCTTCGGGACGAGGGCACAAAGTTCTGTGAGTAGCAAGCGGTCTATACTCTGGATTTAATGGACAAGAGGCGGAAAGATCCATCAGTCACTTCGGCAGAACAACGGGCTCTAAATAAGTCCATCTCCAAGCTGTTAAGACATGACCTCCGAAGCTCCAATTCACTCTCAATACAGAGAGCAATTGAGCAGAACCAGGGGGGTCCAAAGTCTTCGTACAACAGCTTGACAGGAGCCACCTGTCGAAGTTAACCAAAACAAATCGAGGAGTCGTCACATCAAAGCCAGAAACTTTTTGCCTTCTTTTACGCCATGCGACGGAGGATCTACCCGACATCGGCTTGGAGGAGATCGAGGCAGCTCTTGGACAACTTAAAAATGGAAAAGCCCCGGGAAAAGACGGAGTCACACCGAGCTTCTGAAAGTTGCCGGCAAGCCGGTGTTGAAGGAACTTTGACGTATATTTAACTCGGTTATTTTCTTCGGGAGAACTCCTAGGGCGTGGCCGCGGAGCTTGTTCGTATTGTTCTTCAAGAAAGGCGACAAAACCTTACTGAAGAACTATCGACCAAAGTCACGTCTATAAGTTGTTCTCAAGAGTCATTTCGAATCGCCTTACACGAAGACTTGACGAAGCTCAACCTGCAGAGCAAGCCGGGTTCCGACGGTTTTAGCACCATAGACCATATTCACACAGTGAGACAGGTTATACAGAAGACCAAAGAATATAACCAGCCCCTGTGCATGGCATTTGTGGACTATGAAAAAGCTTTTAACTCCGTCGAGACCTGGTCTGTTCTCGAGGCCTTGCAGAGGTGCCAAGTCGATTGGCGATATCGACTTGGCACGAGGTGTTGAGGTGTCTGTATAACGTCGCTAATATGTCCGTAGTAATCCAAAATGGCCAAACCGAGCCTGTCCTGCTACGACGTGGTGTGAGACAAAGAGATGTTATATCTTCGAAACTCGTCTCCGCTGCGCTGCAGGACTTGTTCAAAACGCTAAACTGGAAAGAGCGCGGAATCAATATTAATGGCGGGTACATGTCACACCTACGATTCGCAGACGACATCGTCATCTTGACGGAAACCTTACATGGCCTACAGGCGAGCAGCCTGGCTGAATCTTCCAATCACTTCGATCTTCGGATGAACTTGGATAAAACCAAGGTCATTTTCAACGAGCTCGTTGATCCGGGACCGGTCGCTGTTAATGGAGTACCTCTCGAAATTGTCCAGGAATATGTCTATCTAAGATAAACGCTCCAATTAGGCAGAAACAACTTCGAGAGAGAAGCCAATAGAAGAATTCAGCTAGGCTGGGCAGCATTTGGTAGGCTTCGTCAAGTCTTCTCGTCATCCATCCCTCAAAGTCTTAAGTCGAAAGTCTTCGACCAGTGCGTCCTCGCGGTCATGACTTACGGTGCCGAGACGTGGACGTGGCTGGACTAATCCACCCGGTTCAAAGTCGCTCAAAAAGCTATGGAAAGGGCTATGCTCGGAGTATCTCTGAAGAACCGCATCAGAAATGATGTAATCCGACAGAGAACCTGAGTCACCGACATAGCCCACCGAATTAGCAAACTGAAGCGGCAGTGGGTTGGTCACATTAGCCGCAGAACTGACAACCGTTGGAGCCGTAAAGTCCTTGAGTGGAGACCGCGACTCGGTTAAGTGTTGGACGCCCTGCGACAAGATGGGATGATGACATTCGAAGGCTGGCTGGTGTGGGCTGGATGAGAGTGGCTGAAAATCGGGAGCAGTGGCGTGCATTAGAGGAGACCTATGTCCAGCATGTTGGAATACATCAAAAATAACTCAAACTCGTCCCATGCTAATCTGCACTTAATTGCATAGTAATAGAGTTCCTCTTGTTGCACTTGTTAATAAGGTTCATTTTACGAATACATATTTCGACCTTGAATCCTGAGGGATCACTCTGTTAGTAAGTCTTGAGATGTTAGTAAGTCTTGAGATGCCAGCGAGTCTTGTCGACTCGGCCGGTTCGTCTTGTGGAGTCTGTTGACTCAGATAGTTAGTCTTGCTCTGTCTGTGAGTCTTGTTACTCTGCTAACTGTACATTTGTAAACATGCGTACTCTCCTATAAAACGATTTAATAAAGATATCGTTTAGTACCAACAAATAAGTTTGTCATTGACTCCCAAAACCCAATACAGCAGTGGACGAGTGTGGGTTGCTGATGATGATGATGATGAAATTCTACTTTAAAATCATAGTCATGTTTCTGTAGTTTGCGATTCAACTATTTCCAATTCTTCGGTGGTATTCTCATGTATTTGACCTTCTCTTTTCTGCCTTTAGCAATAAACGTAATGAAATCATCGTAAAAGAAAAATGTGAATAGATTATGACCAGCTATGTCATTAAAAGTGGATTCGCGGTAACTTACGTTTTAGCTTCATTAGCTTTGGCCAAATTAAGGACCATAACTTTTCCTTTTCTTCCCCGAATAGCGCCTTTTATATCACATTTTATATTATTATGTAAAATGTAAAGAATATAATATATTAATCTATGGAAGTTACTAGAATTGCATTTCTTTACCTTCGTACTCACCAAAATTTTGTTTGGTTAAAACAAATTAATATTCTTAAAACAAAAAGTATCAATCCGTCTCAGTCGCGTCAAAAAATCTCCAATTTCAAATAAAATTTTACGTAGCACGCGGTGACCGGGAGCGACATAGGTCCTACCTCGGAAAGGCCTCGGCCGGCACTGAGCGCTGGTGCGATTCTGCGCCGATTATATAGTAGTACTAAATGATTCATAATAAAATAAAAAAACAAGTTATTAAAGTTAAAAAAATACCACGTTTTAAAGCGTAAATTTCTTCATTAATTAGGTTTAAAAAAAATCAAGAATACCTTTTATTTCATCCTAAACTAATACGTGTAATAACTCGAAAAATTACTAACAATGATACTTTTGAGTACACTTTTCTTGTATGAAAACTTACAGTAATCACTATTGTTTTGTAGCCATGCCCTAATATATGTTATTGTTCTTTTAATAGAAATATTGTCATAAGTTTGTCGTTTATAGTTTTACTATTATCGAGCATTTGCGTAGACCTTCGACCACAAGTTTCAAAAAGGGATTGTATTAAAACTGTTCTAACGAGAAAACTAAATGATCATTTGAAAATATTTTGAAATTATGCATTAGATTATGAAATCTGCAATAATTTGACATCAATATCTTATTTACAAACTGTATAGATTATCATTTTATTCTCCATCGGAAATCAATGATTTTGACTTAAGTGTGACTCTTACGGATAAACGCTCTTAACAAAAAGCCGTTTAACTGTGGGAGAGCCACGCTTCGGCATGAATGGGCCGGCTCGACCGGAGTGATACCACTGCCTCACAGAAAACCGGCGTGAAGCAGCCCCTGTGCTGTGTTTCGCCGAGTGAGTGAGGGTACCGGAAGCCCACCCGGGGGGAAGGGGATAAAAGGTGGCAGAGCACTTGTAACTCCACTGGTGTTGCAAGTGTCGATGAGCGGCGGCAATTGCTTACCATCAGGTGATCCGCCAGCTCGTCTGCTACTTATACCATAAAAAAGAAAAAAAAACGTTATAACGTCTCGTTTATCTTCATTTGTTTCTTCATAAAACTCAAATTATTTTACTGGATGTATAACGTCTCTTTGACTTAATTGTTTCCTCAGAAAACTCAAAGCCACGTAGACGTCAGTTTCAACGTGAGCGCGTCGAAAGAAACGCGCGAGGAGCCAGCCTTCATGTTTATGTACAAACACGTGGACAAAACCAACGGCGTGGAGCTGGACACCCGGCTCACGCTGCGGAGGCCCAAGATGATCGACATGAAGGTGCATTACGATCAGGTGAGGAAAACGGTCACATATCGGTCGCTTTTGGCAACGATGGTTGCCAAAATTTAGTGGTACTGTTCACTATACTCTGATTTTCAATCAAGTGGAGTAAAATTTTGACATTTTGCATCTGTCAAATTGAGTGGTAATGTATGGGGATGATACATTGACATCTGTCAGTTTACTCCACATGATTAAAATCAGGTTTAGTAAGTAGACTCCCCATACAAAATGAACAAGACACGTGACCGACTTTGTATGAAAAAAATTTATGCGAATTTTCCAAAAGTCATGAACAAATGTTGTTCAAAAAGATTGGTAGAAGGCGTGGTTGAAGGGATGTAAATGTTCATAGATACACCCTGTATATTGAAGACTGGAAAACAAGCAAAGGAAAACAGCCGATGTGCTCAGTATCCAAGTGTGAAACAATCTGTAACAAGTTTTTGTACGGATTACTTACTAAATGTCTTGATAGTTACAGAAACAATAACTCATTTATGATATATTTTGATTGATAGAAAATATGTTTATATTTATAATACGAGTATTTCTATTAATATAATTTATTTTATGAATAAATACATACCATACCATACATTATTATACGTTATGTATAACTGAACATTTGTGACTTGGTATTTTCTAATTTTGTGCATTTATATCATGCATGCTTACTGAATTGGTAACCATGACATTTTCAACTCTAGACCATGGGTTCAGGGTACATTTTCGTGCAACCAATTTCTTAAGGACAGGTCCGAAGTACATGCTCTAGCATTTTTGAACTTTATAATGTATAAAGAAAGTCATGAAATTAATTGATGGCGCCACTACCGCCTAAACCATAGACTATGCTAGCCCCATTGGTTGTAATACGGAGTTCCATAGAACTCCATAATAGTTCTTCAAGAATAAATTTCATGACTTTATTGACAGAGTAAGCTCGGATCCAAATACATTTCTGTGTGCAACAATACTTCTTTCCTTCCAAACTGGTCCTACATACACTGCTCTAGCGTTTTTAAAATTCAGCACGAAGTCAAAAGCCTGGTACGAGTACCATGCGCTTCCTCCGAAGAACAAAGTCCGATCTCCTATATTAAACATATTGCAAATCCGACTTTATTCTTTGGAGCAGAAAGTCCGATCTCCTATATATTTTTTTTATATTGAGGACAATCAAGATGACCCCACTCCGCCTGATGGTATAGTCCGAGGCAAGAAAGTGTAGTTATGACCTTGAGTGCGCAGAAACCAATTTTGATAGAAAGTCTTATTTTTTACAAGTGCGCAAAATAACGGTCATCGCTATACTTTCGTGCCTCCAGTTATAAGCGGCCGTGAGATCCAAATATGAGATTGACAGGCACAAAAGAACAGACAAAGTGTCCATTGAGTTTGTCACTCTCACCCTGAAGGCCTGCTGAGATGCCATAATATTAAATATATTGCAAATCGGACTTTATTCTTTGGAGCAGACGCATGGTTCCTATACATTTGTGTGCAACAACACTCGTCTCCTTCCAGACCGGTCCGAAGTACACAGCTCTAGCGTTGTTGAACTTCAACCCCAAGTCAAGAGAGATCCTAGTGTCAGGCTACCTGTACTACCCGCCCGGGACGCAGCTGTATCTGGACGCCGAGCTCAACATGACGCTGCCGACGCTACACCCTTGCGTGATCAAAGCGAAGGTGCATGAGAAGCAGCCGAATGAGTACCAGGTGATGATTTGTCTATTATATTTTAATTTTGTACTATCCCAACATAGCGACGATGACTTGATTTCTATGATGGAGGACTTTGCTCTGCAGTGGGAACTGCCCCAACTGGCTGTATAATAACAACTAGTTATAGTGGCCCGCCCTCACTTCATTTCGGGACAGTAGTTCCACTGCCTGCCAATAGATGGCGCTGGGCGTCGATTGCAACGCGTTAGTGTTTCGCCTTTTCGGTTTGTATATAAGGTTTGTCGATGTCTATAAAGATTATCTCTTTATAAAATATAGAAGAAGATAGACATATTACAGTGTATATGCTGATATAGGTTGATACTTTTACTAGTCGTATTTATCTGTTGTATATGTAGATGCACACCACCGGCATCTGGTTCACCGGCATGGACTTCAACGTGGACGCGATGTACCAGGACCAGTCGAAAACCAACATGGCGGCGCACCGCGTCAAACTGCTCATCAACAGCAGCCACTTCAAGGACATCGCGATGCGCGCGCGCTTCACGCAGGATAACAGGCAGATCACGTTTATTGGACAGGTATAATAATAATAAACCGTTTATTTCAGACAAAGTCCATATTCTTTATTCATATCTAACTGTGGGAGAGCCACGCTTCGGCATGAATGGGCCGGCTCGACCGGAGTGATACCACTACCTCACAGAAAACCGGCGTGAAGCAGCCCCTGTGCTGTGTGAGTGAGGCTACTGGAGGCCCACCCGGGGGGGGGGGGGGGGGGGGGGATAAAAGGTTGGCAGCGCACTTGTAACTCCACTGGTATTGCAGGTGTCCATGAGCGGCGGCAATTGCTTACCATCAGGTGATCCGCCTGCTCGTCTGCTAGCTATCACATAAAAAAAAATTACAATCCATCAAGTTACATAAAATTGAAAAATTAAAAAACCCCCGCCACTCATTTTCTGACGGCGGCCATCTTGGATTTGAAATTTGTCACAATAAATATATTTTATTCTGGAAGTTAACGGTCTCGTTCCCCCGTGCAGTAGAAAGCACGTTAAATGGTTGGTCCTGCGCCCGATCCCTTTTCAGTCACGACTGAAGCACTGCTACACGTATATAGCACTGGTGTCTCATCGAATTAAGGGTAAGGGAATAAAAAAACTGTTTTTGGTGGTGCTATGTTGTTGAATTTATTTGTAAGTAACTTTTAAAATGGGGAAATTTCTCGGCCCATACGAGATTTACTTAGATTGTTTCAGTTTGTAACTTAATGTTAATAATGTGTTAGTTTGTAAAAAATAACATTGGTTAATGGCGATAAGTGGATAATAATAATTATGGTTTTTTTTTTGGTTTATGGGTACTTACTGTATTGCATGCCCCTGTGGTATGAAATTTTGCATATTGTTAAATTATATTTGGGTTTCGTATCATTCATCATGGTATAAATAGTATAGCGTACCGTATGATATTTTATTATTTCTATTTAATTTTATTTCTAAGTAAATTTCGTATGGACCGTTGTATTAAATCTTATTCCTATACGTACACGTATATGACTATTATTTATTATAATAATATAAAATATTCAGTATGTATGTATACCCAATATCTCATAAATGTACTTACATGTCCCTTTATCAACTTGATATTGACAGCGTTATTGACTGCGTTAGCTAGACGACCCATAGCAGCCATTAAAAAAATCAAACTTTACTTAAGGGGCTATGAAACTAGCGCCGCCGCCAATCTATTTACGCTGATTGTGGCGAAAATATTATATTTTTGAAGAAAATAAAACATTACAGACTTAGATCCAAGTAAATTGGATTTTTTAAATAGAAATAAAAATATAATAGAAATAGAAATAGATAATCGCGTATTTTATACATTGTATTGCATCTTGAAAAATTCAATTTACTTTTATCTAAGTCTGTAATGTTTTATTTTCTTCAAAAATATAATATTTTCGCCACAATCAGTGTAAATAGGTTGGCGGCGCTAGTTTCAATCGTATAGCACCTTAATTCGGAATCAGGGGGGCTATTCTCGTGCATTCGACACTGAAGTCGAATTTAAAGATTTCATACATACGTCTCCCTGGTCAAAGTGCTAAGTATGGGATGTTTTATGAATTAAATGTATGATTCAGGGGGAATACAACGAGAACCAGTACAGATCTCTCGTCCGGTACGTGGAGCTGTCGGAGCAGAACTTCATGACGTACGCGGAGGTGGACATCGGCGAGAAGGCGTACAGCGTCAACCTGAACGCGGACCTCAATAACAACACCAAGTTCAGCATGGATATACATTTTGACCAGTAAGTGTTTCAAATGGCACATACAATGTTACAAATTGCATGAATAAATAAATAAATAAATAAATAAAATACGAGTAAAACTTGGCTTGGACTGAGATTCGATGTAGAGCTGTTAAATTAAACAAAAAAATGTCACTTCCATGGAGGGCAACTTTCTTTCAACCCTTATAATTACGAATTTCAAAATATTGCGAGCTCGGCGAGTACTTTTCCCATGACCGCTGATACCAAATCTATTCAAATGCATCATCAATTAAGTACAGAAAAAATTGCCCTCCATGGAAGTGACTCTTTCCAGAAAATGAGAATTACCCAAATATAGGTAATATTTTTTTTATAAGGCTCTACCATCCTTTATGAGTATAACTTCGAAAATGTCAAGTGAAATAATGAGAGTTTTTGCGAATGAAAAATCCGATAGATGGCGTTAGAGGACGGCTGGTCCAACAACGAATGGATTGATTATGTCAAAATTATTATGAAGTTATGTTATGAAACAACCAATGTCGTTAAAGTTGGACCAGGCGTTTACGTAACGCCATCTATTGAATGTTTAATTTGCAATAACCTTATTGATATAATGTGGGTAGTCAACAGTCGAAGTCAGTCAAAGTCACGGACACTCAATAAAACCCCGGTGTTTAGCGTTTTATCGGCCTACGGATTCTGTTGCGACTACTATTAACAAAATCGCCGCTTTTAAGACTCCATTAGATTAAAGCAAGTTGTTGACGTGACAACTCACTCGACACACAAAAACAGTGTTAAAAACAATACAATTCGACAATCATCTCTTTGCGGCATTTCACTGCACAAAATAACACCTTTGTACACTAAAAACCACTAAATACTAGTTTTAAACCTTAGAATTACATTAGCCGATGCAATTTGTTTCTCTACCCACCACAGAATCCTTTTAAAAAAAAACGAATTCGTTAAATTACAATGAACTTAATAAAATTACCTCCTTTCACAGACTCCGTGACATTCAAATATCCTACCAACGCTCTTCCACGCCTCGCCAAAAGCTGCTAAGCTGCGCCATCAACTGGGACGCGAACCGGGACCCATCGAGGAAAGTCAGCATCGACATACAACTGGACAACAAAGGAGTCCTACACCACGGCGGACATGTCACTTTACACTACCCAGGACGAGTTGTCAACGGGGAGTTTGAGTTCTTATTGAGAGGTAATAACGTCTAATTTAACTTGATAGAGCCCTACATCACGGCGGACATGTCACTTTACACTACCCGGGACGAGTTTTCAACGGGGAGTTTGAGTTCTTATTAAGTGGTAATTATGGTCTATGTTTGTCTAAACAAGAACTTGATAGATTCCATAGCAGAATATCAGCATGGACATACAACTAGACAATAAAGGAGTCCTACATCACGGCGGACATGTCACTTTACACTACCCAGGACGAGTTGTCAACGGGGAGTTTGAGTTCTTATTGAGAGGTAATAAAGTCTATTTTTAACCCCCGACGCAAAAACGACGGGTAGTTATAAGTTTGCCGTGTCTGTGTGTGTGTGTCTGTCTATGGCGTCGTAGGACTCAAAATATTTTGTTTTGGTTTTTTTTTAGTTTGAAAGATGAATAAAGGGAGAGTGTTCTTAGCTATGTTGGATAAAAATCGATTCAAGATGGCCGCCGTCATAAAGATATGGATATGTTTAACACAACTCCCACAATATGAGTACCATAAAAAAGGGCTTGAGTAGTAGAATATTTGTATATGTTATCTATTTTATTGGTTGTTGTTGTATCAAATACATGTAGTATTTTGTTTCTGTGCAATTAATAATCTACATACAACTAGACATCAAGGGATTCCAGAACACACCGTATGGCTAGAACTACAGTAGTGTCCTATTTACAATTTTCGCCCTACATGCTGTTGTCACAAAATAATTACACACAGAAGGTAGACTCAGCCTGATTTTGAATTTAGAAGAGTTCGTTGACATATTATGCTAGGGTTGTTGCCCGGCATGAGTACATAAGCGCGCGGCCTCTACCACAGACCTCGACAGTTCGACAATCTTATGTCATAGGCTAGGAATAATGTGGTTGAAAAGGCGTATTTCCCCGTTAGTACGCATGCGTGAGTACATGACACGTTTTTAGCTCTTAGTGGGCAGCCTACTTTCTGTGTGTAATTATTTTGTGCTGTTGTTTTCCAGATTGGTTCTGCCAATGGCACATCCGCATGGGCTGGGCGAGCGACGCGGTGATCCTGTGGCGCGTGAAGATGTTCTCGGAGGCGCGCGACGAGACCGTGTACGCGCTGCTGTCCGACATGGCCACGCCCTTCCCCGGGTGGAAGGATACCAGCTTCAATCTCATGTAAGTGATCACACACCAACGACAATACAAGACGCCAAAGGATTGAGCGTTGGCGTCTTGTTGGTGACCTCCCTACACTAGCGTCCGACAAGATGGCAACGCTCAAAGGACGCTAGTGTGGGGAGGTCACCGTATACGCGCTGCTGTCCGACATGGCCACGCCCTTCCCCGGGTGGAAGGATACCAGCTTCAATCTCATGTAAGTGATCACACACCAACGACAATACAAGACGCCAAAGGATTGAGCGTTGGCGTCTTGTTGGTGACCTCCCTACACTAGCGTCCGACAAGATGGCAACGCTCAAAGGACGCTAGTGTGGGGAGGTCACCGTATACGCGCTGCTGTCCGACATGGCCACGCCCTTCCCCGGTTGGAAGGATACCAGCTTCAATCTCATGTAAGTGACCACATACCAACACACAAGACGTCAAAGGATGGAGCGTTTGCGTCTTGTTGGTGACCTCCATACACTAGCGTCCGACAAGATGGCAACGCTCAAAGGACGCTAGTGTGGGGAGGTCACCGTATACGCGCTGCTGTCCGACATGGCCACGCCCTTCCCCGGGTGGAAGGATACCAGCTTCAATCTCATGTAAGTGATCCCACACCAGCGACAATACAAGACACCAAAGGATTGAGCGTTGGGGTCTTGTCGGTGATCTCCAGTTCTCCACACACTAGCGTCCCTTGAGCGTTGCCATCTTGTCGGTGACCTCCCCACACTAGCGTTTTTTGGCTATTGCGTCTACGCGATGCCCGAAAACGCAAGTGTGGGGAGGTCGTAATAGCCAACGCCCAAAGGACGCTATGTGGGGTCACTCTAAGGTTCACCCACGAATGGTGGCTATCACGTCGCGAAAAAAGCACTAGATGGCGTACTGTGAGAACGAGTACACCTTAACTTTAAAATTTCCTCTAGGTGGCGCTACCACGACAACCTACAAGCCCTAAACGGCAGCATGAACTGGCAGGAGGACTACCTTGCCTTCAGCCTCCTTGCAGACTACCTGTTCAAGACCAACGAGTTCTACGGCGAAATCAACGCGGTGGTCAATTCTACCATAGAGACGCTGCCTAAGGCCGCGGCGATTGCCAAACACAGGGTTGTTTGGAAGAAGAGCGCGGATACTCTGTTGAGCTTCCAGGTACAGTCTATTTGTCCTTCTTTCTATCTCTCTCCTTCTCCACTCTCCCTCTCTCTTTCTCTCTCTGTGTGTGTCTTCATATAGGACTATCTGATGAAAATGATCCCTTCAACCCTTTTATCTGCTCGCTTGATTACTTACTAGTTAACTTACTAGTAAATAGTAGTAAAGTTTGGCAAAGTGACAGACTGATGATAGAAAGTCCAATAAAGAGAAATCGAAATAGCAAAATTCCATTTAAAACGATTTGAATCGTAACAGGCCAACTTTGCCATAAGTTTAATTAAATGTTGGTTTCCAGTACAACGAAGATGGTGTGATGATGATAAACTCTTCATGGACGCTCGACAGAGGGCATACAGAGAACAACGTCACTGGAAGAGTCACTCTTCTTACTCCGTTCCAAGTAAGTTTTTTTTATTTTTGTTCATGGCGAAAACATGCAAGTGGACAAAGAAAAAAATATTGGTGTATTTTTAATAACTGATAATGTAAATTTTTCTTTCTGGTATCAAATTAATGTACAGTGGCCAGCACATCAAGTTACTACACTTTGACCTTGAGCGCATCGAAAGATGGACGGAGAAAATCGCACGAAAGAGACAAATAGCGTTGGGCAGATTCTACTTCACTAGTTTCGTGCCGCCCAGTGCAGCCCGCAACGCGAATTAAACCTTATTTTGCTACGCTAAAAGACCAAACTTATTATTAGATAGACAATGTTTGAAAAACTTAACAAGCAAACGGGCTACTTAAAGCGGGGAATTCAAAATTTGACATTTGGCACTTTGAAATACTTGACATCTACTTTAGAGATAACGATTCGATTTTTATTTACAACATTGTAAGAATTAGCTTTGAAATCTGTAAATGATGTTGAATACCTACCTATATTGTTTCATTAACCTTCAGCTATGACTGTAAATTTGCTTATTCAGGAAAACTATAGTGTATTAATTGGATATAAGAAGGGTCTACTTTTATTTCGGATTTTTTTATATCATAATATTGAATTGCATAACATCGAATGGCAGAAACTTCATTTCGCCGAAAATATTTTGGCTCGTATCATTAAGCATAACTCAAAACGCATAATTTTGTAAGGTTGAATCATCTTTAGGTATGCCTAAGGTAAGTTCAATATCCATAATTATGAAACGAACTGAACTTTTATACGCAGAAAGTTTACATTTAGAATCATCCTTAGGCTACTTTTCTTATGGTTACCTATCTTAAATTCGAATTTTTTTAGTACGAATTTCATTTTCTATGTTATTAAAACAAATAAGTTTATACAACAATTACTTAAAAATGTATTTCTATTATAATTTTCAATCATTAATTTGACAAGTAATGTGGCTCAGGTGAAGCATGCATGCAACCGGGCATGCATGCAGGCATTCAAGTATGCAGCAAGGCCTTCGGCGGTCCACGCGAGCTTATCGTCGCAGATAAATAAATAAATAATAATAAATAAATTGTTTATTCAATATATAATTCAGATGATTCTTGCTCGTGACATATATGACATATGAATCGCCAATTATAAATATGATCACATTGTGATGATAATAAGTAAAAATTCATTAAATTAACATTTATTATATTCATAGAATAATTTCGTATTTCTTACAAAAATCGTAGAACAGAAAATTTTATTGATTACAAATTCGAAGATAATGCTTATTGCTGCTGCAACTTTCTCACAAAGACTCGTGTCGTTCTCGGGAATGCAAGCATGATTTCTGTCTCGGCTCCGGCGCTGCGAGGCTCCGGTGATCCCACTCACAGCTCATCGTCGCAGAGGGTTTTCGCTCATCACCGCAGTTTAGACTAACAAACCATCTATCTGCTCCTCAGTACGCGGGCCGCCTCACCCCTCCGCGCTTACGCGGGTTGTATTACATCTAGGGGTAGGGCAGACAAGACTACGTGGAGTCGGTTATGCAGCGATTCGTTTTTGACAAAACAGTAATATCAATTTTATTATAATAAATATTACAATTTTATTTAATACTAGCGGCCGCCCGCGACCTAATTATTGACACTTACCGTCATATTTTGGACAATCCACACAATGTATTTTTATAAATTGTAGCCTATGTGTTATTCTGATGTATAAGCTATATTGTGGTAAAGTTTCATTCAAATCCATTCAGTAGTTTTTTACGTGAAAGAGTAACAAACATCCATACATCCTTACAAACTTTCGCCTTTATAATAGTAGTAGGATATATTACAGTAATATAATATTAAACTAGCTTTTGCCCGCGACCTTCGTTCGCGTGGACTTCAGGTTCGTAGAAACCTCAAAAATTGTAGCCTATGTGTTATTCTGATGTATAAGCTATATGGTGGTAAAGTTTCATTCAAATCCATTCAGTAGTTTTTACGTGAAAGAGTAACAAACATCCATACATCCATACTTACAAACTTTCGCCTTTATAATAGTATAGTAGGATCATAAGTATACTATTGTAAAGAGCGAAATGCTATTAAAAATATCCTATATAAAATTTTGTCATCCAAAGTATGCAAGTGAAATTCTACCAAATAATAGTTCGACTTAATAATAAAATTATCCTAAATGAAATTCTGCCTTCTTCATAGTATGCCAAGTGAAATTCTACTCAATAACATTTCGACTAAATAAACGATAATTATGCTAAACGAAAATATGCAAAATTAAAATTTGGATAAGAAAATTATGCTAAATAAAATTCTACCTTCAAGTGTGCGATTAAAAATACGGCCTAAAACATTCGACCAAACAACTATTATCCTAAAGATTTTTTTTAGGAATACCTACGACAGATGATTTGTAAACGTTCGTAAAAGTATCTTTTGCACGTTTTACGATTGAGACTAGAGTCACCACATCTCAGCGTGTTATTCCCGGTTGCGTCCAAAGCGGTCGCTTCGGAGTCCGGGGCACGCTTTGACAATGATCCAGGATTTGGGGAGTCTGGCAATTACAATGAAGCGACTGCCTTCCGACCTTTGCAACCCTTCAGCAGGGGAACCAGACCATCCGATTCACGGTTACACGTTTCAGAGACGTGCAGGTTTCTTCACGATGTTTTCCGAAGGACACGAATCCTGCAACCCACCAAAAATCCCGCAACCCAATGGCATTCCTAAATTTAAAAGCGAGGTTTCAGGGCCGTAACCCGGAAGTTTGGAGAGAAGCGAACAGTGTAGTAGACAAGTGATGACTTAGAACACTTCTCCGACCATTGGCGACCATTGCTTCAAATAGAGTCCAATGGAGACTTTTAGGGGAGGCCTTTGCCCAGCAGTGGGACAAAGGTAGCAGACGAGCAGGCGGATCATAGACACCTGCAACACTAGTGGAGTCGCAAGTGCGCTGCCAACCTTTTATCTCCTTCCCCCTCCCCCCCTCCGGGTGGGCCTCCGGTACCCTCACTCACTCGGCGTGCACAGGTGCGGCTTCACGCCAGTTTTCTGTGAGGCAGTGGTATCACTCCGGTCGAGACGGCCCATTCATGCCGAAGCGTGGCTCTCCAACAATCACCATACTTCGCTATAGCATCTTCCCAGAAGTGTGATACAAACGCTAGAAGATCACCTGTGGAGCGTTTCGGTCTAAAACCATATTGTCGGTCATGGAGTAGCGAATGATCTTTTAGGTAGCGGATAAGTTAAGTGTTAAACTATCCGCTCAAATACTTTTTACAATATTCAAAAACAACTCAAGAGACATGATTTGTTTCTTAAACCTACTCAACAACTGCAACGGTTTTTAATTTTACAAAAGTGTTTCAAAGGACTTAACGCATTTAAAAAAATCTACCAAGTTCAATTGGTTATTTAGCAAAAACATTCTATGTCTCTTAAAATGTTTTATTAGGTGTGTAGTGTGTTTACAGTTATAAGATGAGTGAGAGATGAGGGAAAGTTAATGTGCGAAACAAACCCAATGATAGTCGATCAAACACTGATTTTATTCATAAGTAGATATTAAAAGCTAACTAACCAGACGTAGGTAAACAATAATTATAACCGCGTTATTGACCTAAATTCTGAGTCATCGACATTATACCTATTGTGCGGTCACTAACCCGTACAAGGTGTAAATAAGCAATAGAAAGTTTTGCCTATAAAAAAATCTGTCTTTTCTCGTAATAACGACTATATTTTTCTATTTTTTAAAATAAAATGAGTTAAATAAAGTAATTAACTTTAATTTATCATCAAACATGTCCAACTTTTCAAAAATCTCCATACAAAGTATTTAAAACTTGTTCTGAATTTTCAAACGCCATTTTCTCGGAATGACAGTCATGTGAGGTTAACACACTATTGCTTATTTGCGTCCATTTATGAATGTCAAATTTTATAATCTACCTACCGCTTATTCGGAAGGTTATTATTCCACCGAGAAGAATCAGAAGAAACTCAGTAGAACTTAAATCTTTTCAGATTTTAATCATAAAGTTTTTGAAGAATTTAATAAAATTAACATTTTATAACACAGTGTAGGTGAACAGTTTATCATTTCCACAAATTCTTGTCATTTAGGTATTCTTCAACTGTGTAATAGGCATTTGCCATCAAATAAGATTTAACTTGAGATTTAAATTTATGTATGGGTAAATCAACAAGGGTTTGTGGTAATTTGTTTTTTTTCCGGCTTCTTTTAATCTCCGCGGCACGGTGTCCATTGAAATCTACAACAAAGGAAATTGTCTAAATATGTAACTTTAAAACTAATTTAAACACTTTTTTACGGACAATGTCGTTTAAGTTTTTAATCTCTCTGATAAAAATTATCTATTGTGAAGGTAATTGTTCGGTTACATCACTTTTTAAAATCACTGACGTAATCGTAAATGTTTACAATACTTAGGTATTATTATATATGCAGGTGTGCAAAGAAGGTAGCAGCAAAGTTTTTAAAGCAATTGTTCGTCTCCAACTTTGATCATACTATATATATATATATATATATATGTCACGTTGAATAAAGCAGTTAAAACTATGCAGTACCTATATATAATAAACAAAAATGAGTAATAAATTAATTAATTAATGTAGGATGGTGGGGCAAGGAAACCGTTTTAGTAGGTATATCTTCTTGTATTTAACAATAATATTCTTCCCATCTTTACATCTTCCGTCGTCCGCGGCCATTCGTCTTCTCCCTTACTCTCACACGTCATCCTAATTCAAACATCGTTCTTTACACGTTCCATATCATGCATCTACCGATCGCCCATACCACACTCGGCCATTCTGCATTCAGTATGCCCTCATACTGCTCTCATACTGCTCTTCCATACACCTTAAAAACTGTTTACAACTTTATAAAAATCAACATAACATAAAACACATCTTAATAAAAACATACGCATCAAAAAATTTCTTCCTCTTCTTATAATCTTTTACCGCTAACTCTTTAAATTTAGCTCCACGCCACCTACTATCAGCTGGTGTCCTCTTTCGCTTCTGCCTACCCCTCCTCCTTGTCCTGCGGAACGTCCTCTTGTCATCCGTCGTAGACTGCAAACTTCTTTCGGCTTTTTCGATCAAAACTTCTTCGTCGTTATTTTTCTTTATTTTGCTGTCATTTCTGTCATCACCGTTCGTTGGCATTTTTGTTTGCAAAGGCTTGACACTAATGTCATCGATCATCACAACGTCTGAATGATTATAACTTCGCTGACAAAGATTTAAATCATAGATATGCCCTGACACCTAAAAACGAGGCAATATTTTGATGACATGACGTGTGCGTGTCATCGAAAGTCACTGCCTATGAGGATAAATTACGGTCAGCAAAATTTTCATACTGGGAACTAAAAATAAAACAATTCCTAAATTTAAAAGCAATTTTACTTATAGGATATTTTATTTCTAAATGTTACACTACATTTATCTATTTGATCGGGTTTGATCACCAAACCGAATAAAGGGTGGTGACTATGCCTAATCCCATCATAGTAGCTATGACTTGACTTCTATGATAAAGGCCTTTGCCCTACTATTCCTTAAGAAAAGTATGAGTAATATTTACTATAATTTAATAATTAATTAATAAATTAACACAACCCCAGATTTAATGTCCTGACTCCGTACTAAATAGCTTAAGCTAAGCTAAGCACTTGTGTTATAGAATAAGACAACAGAAGAAACACAAATATAATACTTGTAACTTTACGACCTAGAAGACCTAGGAAAATCAAACATAAATCATTTTCTTTGAAACTGAGAAGAGCAAATTCATTTATTTATTTATTTATTCTTACAAAATCCACAGCTCTTAAATATAATAATTACAGTAAACATATTTTTCTTACAGCCAATAACGGACTTACATTTTATCAACATAACTTTTGTGAACGACTAAATTGTCCAGTTAACCAGTATTCATCCCTTCGATCCCGTTGGATAACTTTGATACATTTTTCTTTTAAACGCGGATAATCTAAAACAATAAACGTTCACTTAAAAATAATACGTAATAATTATTCGCATGTTTATTGATTTCTAGTCGAAATAAAATTGCTATTTTATATCTGACCGCTATTAAAACAATGCCTATCGAAACTGCTGTCGCTACCGTAATTTTCTCGGTTATTGTAAACCATTAACAAATGAGCTGTTATCAACTGAGTTCTGAGTACTACAGCGGGTCAAAGTATATTGGTCACCGAGATAATGATGTTGTCTCTTTTTGTCTCACATTAATTGCCAATACTACTCTCTCTGTCACGCGTTGGCCGATCAGACTTTGATGTTTTGTCAACAAAATAAAATAAATTAAATAATTGATAAAATATAAATACTTACGAGTCAAATGTTACACCATTCGCTTTATTTGAATTTGTAAGTATTTTTCTTGCACAATAAAAAGGCACATGAAGGCATTTTGAGTACCTACTTTTTCCTGTCAAAAATCCAGGCAGCTGTATCGTCCAACTGTCACCGTGTGCAAACGGCAACTATAACGCGCTAATCCCAGTTGAGTTACACTAGGTTATTTGAGCTTCGACTCAAATCGGCGCGGTCCAAGTATGGCGAAGGCATATAATCTATGATTTAAATCTTTGATCGCTGAATGTTTTTATCTTCCAGCTGCTGTTCAAGTTCCACGCTCATGCTCTCTTTGGATTTTTCGCCTAACTCACTTTCCGACTCAGATAGCTGTTCAGTCGTGCTCACTTCTGGCTCCTCGTGCAAACATCCATCAACATCTACATCCTCGCCGCTCTTACAACATTCACTCACATCATCTTCTGTGTATTCACTTTCATCGTCATAAAATCCGCATCTTTCACTCTCGTAAACACAATCTTCACACCGCCAAACAGGGTGAAATGGCGAACATTGGGGGAGGCCTACGTCCAGCAGTGGACTGAGACAAGCTGATGATGATGATGATTCTAAAGCTATATTTTTTAATAAATAGAACAAAATAAAATATCTCACCGTTACGCCAGTTTGGTCACAAATATCCTTTACTCTGTAAACACTTCTTCTAAGCTCAATTATTCGCTCCCTTTCAACTCTTGAGAGTTGAGGCGCCATTTTCAATGAAACAGATTTATTCAATTTAAGATAGATAAAATTTTAAATTTTGATAACTGCTATATTTGAAGTGACAATCTTAGCCTAGTGATAGGACTCGAACCACATTCGATTTGAATCGTGACGGTGAAAACTCGACTCGATGACCGCTCGCGCCGCGAGTCGGCATTATAGGGTAGGTATGTGTGCATTTTTTTTGTGAAGAATGAGGTATAGTCAAAAGTTTATACACTCATTCTGGTGAAGGTAGTCGTTGTATAATTTTTGGGGATTATTTGAAAGTCAAGACTTTTTGGAAAAAGTCAATTAGTAATATTCAAATCGATCGATAAACTAGAATCGAACTCGATTCTAGTTTTACCTATCGATTTGAGTCCCATCTCTAACGTACGCGCAGGCGGTGTGGCTTACCATCGATGAAACCATTCTATTGGCGCTTAGCTTATGTCAGATCAACCATTGGCTAATTTAGGCATACTGTTGAAAATCCACCAATAATATCAAAGCGACTTTCTTTCTAACACAACTGATGCGTCGTAGTTATAGTTATGTATAATGGGTAACCTGATGTGCTGCCGTGTGTACCTAAATTGTTTCTTTTTCAATATAAATGCGAAAAATGAGATAGCGGGTCACCTTATGGAAAGTGATCACTGTCGTTCAAGAACATCTGCCACATTAAACAAGTCACTGATGCGTTTCCAGCCTTTTAGGTCTCTAACTCGTAACCTTTAAGAATTACTATAGCAGTCAAACAAAAATAATAAATAAAGAAAACATCTTACGATAACTCTTTATCGGTTTTAGGGATATACAAAAGGATTTCTCAAGACTGAGTTTGTGTTTGGCCACAAACGGGACATCAAAGGCATCACATATTTGGATTTGGAAGAAAAAGTCGTCAAGATATATGTCAATGGTACGTATTCCCAAAATAATAAAGCATGTACTCTCAATTTATTTGACATTACGAAATCTACGTTGTTAATATCCGATGGATGACGTCAAGACTACAGAGTCAGCAAATCCAACGTCAAAGCCAGTGGCTAGTACCCCGCCGCTGTTGCTGGCCGACCAACCACATCGTCACTTACCACCAGGTGATACTGCGGCCTGGCTGGCTATATATAACAAAAGAAAGATCTGATATTTTAGATAGATTTGAACGCCAACATAATTTTGATGCAGTACCAAGATATATATTTGCACATTCTCTGTCATTGCGATGCCCTCGGGCACCCGAGAAGCCGCACCCTAGGCAGCTATTACATCTGCCCGGAGGATGTTAAGGCAGTCGCTCCCAAGGCTATCCCGCGGTTCATGACGTCCGAGGGCCTGGGAGACGATCTCTAGAGGAAACGGAGGATACATTAGAAAAACATATATATTTTAAATTTGATATACACTTTCCAGGTCACATGCGGCGCATAACCAACTGCATGCTGGTGGTGAACGTGACGAGCCCCGTGACGGAGCTGTCGCAGACCACGGCGCGCTTCGGCTTCGTCGAGGCCGACCGCCACCTCGTCGCCATGGTCGTCACGCCCAACTCCACCACGGGTAAATAGGAATGCAAAAGATACATAACGATGCAAATACTTGAATACTTGTACAATCGATGTTAAAACATCGATGTTGAACTACAAGAAAACGTCGATACATCGTGTATTATCAACGTTGTTTTATGAACGATGTTAGATTGCAGCGCCCATCTTGTTGTATTTTTTTTTATTAGGAAAACAAACAGCAGTTTTAACACATAAAGATTAACAAATACATTATCTCATTTGCCAAAAAAAGTTTTCACTATTACGTTATACATTACGTTATTGTACGTAACTTCTATCATTTGTGTCACGTGACCACGTCGCGCCACTAACGCCCTTCTTTTCTGATCTACCCGAGGTAAATCAATTATTATATACTAGACAGTTGCTCACGCAATTTTAAAAATTAAAAGTAGTAGTAAACAAACAAAATCACATTCCCATTTTCATACAAACATCCAACCCCCTTTTTACCCCCGTAAGGGTTGGATTTATAAAGATGCCTTCTTAGTGCTCACTTTCACTGTATAAGAGGAGGTTTTCCTCCCCAAATTTCAAGTTGAAGTGTTATCTTTCAGGTGTTGAAGTACTCCTGAAGCTGCTGACTGTACAAGACTTCCACATATTTGGGCACGTGGCTTTGCCCATACAGTACCTGAACAGAGCTATAGTCACCGCTAAAAGAGCGCCCGAAGAGGTAAGTTTTTGTCTTGGTATATTATGCTTATATGCGACCACTTTTCGGCCCAAAAAAGTGTTATTTGCGATTTAACTAAATACAAAACACACAAATATGTAGTCTCTATTCCGTTACCCTCATATTTCGATGGGACACCAGAGTCACACGACGGAAGAAGAATCAGGCGCAGTACCAACTAGGTACAAGGCCGCCATATTGCAGATTACAGGCTGACACTGAGAATTTTTGAACAGAAAAACTCAGATACAAATTTTTGGCCCGACCCGGGGATCGAACCGCAGCAGTCGCTATAACGTCGTAAGGCCCAGACAATAGACACAATAGAAATTATTTTTTTTTATGCCTTTTAAAAGGCTTTTGGGTCTTACGACGTTAAAGTGCGGCCCACTACCAACTGCGCCACCGAGGCAGTCAGGCGCTCTACTAATCAATACATAATCCCACATCCCACAGTTGGACTTCAGAGTGGGTTGGGGCACGATGGACTTCGGTTTCACGGGCATCTGGCACTGGCAGTCCGTGCTGAACTTCGTGTACGTCTACAAGCTGTACACGCCGCTCGAGGGCTTCGAGGAGAACGGCCTGGTCATGAAGAATGTATACGGCCATGGACTCGATACTGAACTGTCGATAAGACTGTCGAAACATAAGGTATAGTGCAAAGTGGTTGCTTTACTTACTAACGTTTCATCTTGTTACCTATATCAGGCATACCAGCCCTTTACTATTCTGGCTACAGCATTATAACATACGTCTACAGTATTTGCATTTCATTATTATTTACTAGTACACTGTAATGACAGTGTGATAAGGTATATATTTGAACGGCCTGGTCATGAAGAATGTATACGGCCACGGACTTGACACTGAACTGTCGATCAGACTGTCAAAACATAAGGTACAGTATAAAGTACCTAGTTACTTTACTGCACTTAAAAATCATCGAAAGGTTCATGTCCACCCACACTTCGTTTCGGGATATCATTACCTAGTGCTCAGGGCGGTCTTTTTGGTTTGTTTAAGATACGTCTTCTATTCCTTGCTCTACGACACATACGCACCTACGCTTTGTCAATGGAAAGTTATCGAAGGTTCGAGAAACATTGAGAGCTCCTAGTTGAAATATGCCGTCGAGCATTCTTGAAGCTATGTCTCGAACATTCTGGAAACGAATGTTTTGGAAGTAACTCAAGAGCTCGCGCCATTATAAAAGCAGGACGTGCGAGTCAGCGAGTTAATTCCGATTTAGAAAGCGAAGCTAATTTGATCTTCTTATGGTAAGTGATTACCGCCGCCCATGGGCACCCGCAACACCAGAGGAGTCGCAAATGCGCTGCCGGCCTTTTAAGAAGGAATACGCTCGCTTTTTTCTTCTCTGCCCTTTACAACGTATCCCTTATGAAAGAGTCTCAAAAATATTTTATAATAATTGTGTTATCTTTTAGTTTGGCATTGCGATCCTCCTCCGAGACACCGGCAAGGGCCTGATAGACGTGCTGCAAGAGCGCTTCCAGCACAAGCCGGACAGCTACGACACGTTCATAGACAACTTCGACACCACGGCGCGTTTGCAACTCGACACACTGTACTACCCTACTGTCACCTTCCACGCGCATCTGATGAAGGTATGACACAACACAGGCATAGACAATCATCGATAATGGTTGTACCACAGTATTTATATTATCTTTGGTAGTACCCCATTTCCATGACATATGGAGCCGAAAAGTAGACGTCATGCCGTTAGTGAGCACGGCTAGGCCACCAGTTTAAAGTCGCTTAGCAAGCTATGGAAAGAGCTATGCTCAGTTTTTCTCTACGTTGTCTTATCACAAAAGAAGTGATCCAAAGTCATCGACATAGCTCACAGCAATGGGATGGCCATATCAGCCGTTGAGCTGACAATCGCTGGGGCACAAGAATTCTAGAATGAAGACCACGTCTCGGTAATACCACGTCTCGGTTATAATAGTCTACGGCACGAAACAAGAGTTATGACCTTGAGTGCGCAGAAACCAATTTTTATAGAAAGTCTTCTTTTTTACAAGTGCGCAAAATAACGGTCATCACCATACTTTCGTGCCGCCAGCTGTACCGTGGTATTCCACGTCTCGGTAAGACCACATCTCGGTAAAACCACGTCTCGGTAAGAACTCGTCTCGGTAACACCATGTCTCGGTAAATGTAATATGGGACGCCTTAAAGCCAGATGAAATGACGATCTGCGCAAGATGGCTGGTAAGAGCTAGATGCAAGTAGCAAAAAAAAGATCGGAGTGGCAAACATTAAGAGAGGCCTATATGCCGTGCAGTGCAGTGCAGTGTTGCTGCACTGCTCTGACTGCAACAGGCTGATGATGATGACGGTTGTACCCTTTTTTAACAGACACTGTATAGGTACATATTAATATTTTAAATTCGTTTTGCAGTTCGTCGGCATAGATGAAGAGGACATAATGGAAATAAACGCAACGCTACATTTGCCTGACAAGCCTCCTATTGTACTGACTGACGTTTTTATCTTAGAGGTAAGTAAATAAATATCGATAGTTTTTAATCTTTATATCAAGGAAAGACAAACTTTTACAAAATTTTTAAGAAACAGAACCGCCTTCAAATCACCGACTGAAAACTTTTAAGTCTAAAAATTCTTTGCCTGTAACAATTTATTAGGGCGAACGCTAAGGGTGCGTTTCCACAGAAGTGAAGTTGCGTGGATTTGAGTGAAGACTTATAAAAATTGACCCGTACGCACCCTTAAACACGAGCAAATGCGGACGTGTGTGCACGCGTCGGAAGTCTGCCGCGGGTCGAATCAGCGAACGGGTACGGGGTACCCGTCACGCAAAAATAAGGAGTTAATAATAAATTTTAACTGCAGTTTGTTATTCTCCTAAAGTTGATCAACTTCCTAATTAATTTATCCGAACACTTACTTCGAATTACTACCCTTTTAGAGGTGGGCGTTGTATGAACGAACCGTTTACCTAAACTGTTTTTTGTACGTGAACGATTCAACTAGTTTATAGTTCACAGATAAACTAGTTTATTCGTCGACTGGTTGACGAATCCGTTGTCGTGTCGCGAGCGTCTGGCCGTTCGTTCACGTTCACTAATCGTTTATGTGATGAAGTAGTCTTTTCGACGACGACGTAAACTAGTCGAAAATTAGACTGTTTTTTTTAAACTAGTTTATCGTCGACGACCCACCACTATACCCTTTTAACACTATACCGCTTTATTCCAGACATATGCCACAATGACGAACACCCTAAACCTGGTGACGCCGTTCCCGTCGCTGCGCGAGCTGAAGTCGGTGTACACCGTCAACATCATCATGGGCGAGAAGTTCAACGTCACCTGCATGGCGCTCTTGTACAACGGGACCTATTGGCACGAGGTAACGGACGATCATGGATACACAACAACAAGTGCTTGGACAGCGTTGCGCCTCGTTCCTGCCCGGATCAAGTCAAGGATTGTCCTTCCAGTTCAAGTGTTCCGTCCTTCTTACCATCAAGGGTTTTTTGGGCGGGGCGTGAAACGGCATCTCAGCCGTCAGGGTATGAGTGACTGACTCAATGGACACTTTGTCTGTTCTTTTGTGACTGTCAATCTCATATCTCATGGCCGCTTACCATCAGGCGGAGTAAGGTCATCTTGATTGTCCTCAATATAAAAAAAATACAAAGATACGGAATTGAACCCGAAATGAGGTAATCCGGCAGTAAACCAGTCACTTACTTCTCCAAATCAGCAAATTGAATTGATAGCCCTCTCCTGATAACCTCTTTAGACAGATGCAAAATTTTGTAAATATATGTTTAAAAACCGGCCAAGTGCGAGTCGGGCTCGCGCACAAAGGGTTCCGTAGTTACAGTTAAATCAACCTATCTCAAAAACTATAAGAGATACTTTGATCAAACCAAAAATCGTTGAAAGAGTTAATTAGCATGCATCACCTATATTTTTTTTAGATTTTATACCCCGTAGTTATAAAAATAGAGGGGGGGGGACATACTTTTTACGTACTTTGAGAGCTGATATCTCAAAAAACCGTTCACTTTAAGAAAAATGTTTTTTAGAAAACTTATATCATTTTAAAAGACCTTTCCATTGATACCCCACACGGGTATGTACATCGAAAAAAAAATTTCATCCCTCATTTACATGTATGGGGGGCCCCACCCCCAATTCTTTTTTTACTATTTAGTGTCATATTTTTTGTAGCGGTTCATACAACACATATTCCCATCAAATTCATCACTGTATACTTATAGTTTCCGAGTAAATCGGCTGGTGACAGACGGACAGACGGACAGACGGACAGACGACAGACGGACATGACGAAACTATAAGGGTTCCGTTTTTGCCATTTTGGCTACGGAACCCTAAAAATCGGATATTTGCACTAAAAATCGAAGACCTGGCTAATAGGATTTTGTTTTAAGACACTTTAGTTAGTTCAGCTTTTCAATGACAGATAAATACTTAATTTGGACTAAAATTGGAACAGCTTTCTTAAATTTACTTCTATGTATGTAAACATTATCACAATATATTTTTTTCAGATATCATACAAACTGTACTACGAGACGGAAAGCGGCGAAGACGACACCTACCAATCATACTTAGCGTCTGTAGGCATCGTCACTCCCCTGGTGGTCCTGCCGGCGCTCGAGGCCAAGGTGTCTGCCCGGCTCGAAGACGCGCTGTGGAAGATGTCTGCCGACATCGCCATGCCTTCGTTTACTGTCACCGCTTTGGCTAGGCTTGAGGTAAATACGATGCTAAAGGAGTTGTCTCATTATAGGTTGGGTCTATGTACGCTACATTAAAAAACGGAGCAAAAATTGCTTATTACGAGAAAAATACAATGAATTCCGTATAATGCACAGTTTTCTGGTTATAAAATAAAAAAGATGACCATTTTTCAACCATTACCAAAGACAAGACGCGTGACACGACGGTGACCAAAGACAAAAAAAAACAACTGTAAATGACAATGTCTGTCAATTTGACGTTAAAGGGTTTGGTTTTTTGGATAGTTTTTATTTATTAGTCTGTGGTATGTTCCGTCAAATGTCAGACAGACAGACAAACGTCAAACGTCATCGAATTCGTAATGTCAATCAATAGGTAACAAGCATTTACAACCATTTTGTTGTGTTGCAATCCTTTGTTCAAATAAATTATTCCTACAAAAAAACTACGCTACAATAGAGAAATTGGAAAGTCAAAAACTATTCTTCATTATAATTCTCTATATTTTGGTATAGGGTACATATACCACGCCGAGACTCCATACATTCTGGTACAACTCCTTTTACAGGGTGTATCTGTAAACATTAATTTACCTTTGACGACGTCTCCTAGCAACCATGCAAAAAATTCGACGAATTTACAAAAGTCGTAGAACAAATGTTGTGAAATTAAGACGTGGTTAAAGGGATGTAAATGTTCATAGATACAACCTGTATAGTATAAGTAAAAACTCTAACTATTATACAGTATGGAAAAAACTTTGGGCCCTGAAGGGAAACTACCCTTAAGTTATTGCTTTTTACCTAAACGAAACATTCCTTTATTTTTAAAAGAAATAAAACTGCATATAAAGTTTTTTTTTTTATTTTGCTTGTATTGCCCGTGAATCGAACCTGAAAAGATTGGTCATTTTATTCCACCAATTGATCCATTCATTACTAAAAATAATATTTCTGTAAATAACCACTCGCCTGTCGGTCGTGTAACATCTCCATAATATCGACGTAATAATATTTAGTCAAAATGTAACCAATCCTCTGTCATGTCAAAATTACGTAGCTACGTACAAATCAACCAATGTCGTCAAAGGTGGACCACACGACTACGTAGCGCCATCTATGGATTTTTTTTGCTAAAACTCTCATAAGCTCTACTAAGTACTACGGAGTTAGAATGTATGTGATGGTGTAAGAATTGACTTATTAATGACCTGTAAAATTCTACAGCTAGACGATCCGTTCGTGGAGACCTCTGGCAGCCTCAACCTCACGTCACCATTCTTAGAAGACTACTACATCAAGATGGAGTTCAAGAAAGACTTCTCGGAGAGCGAGAAACTCTGTAGGTGGAGGCATACACATCGAGCAGGGAGAACAGAGTAACTACGTAAGTTATAGGTTTATTTTTAGGTGACAGACGAGTAGACGGATCACCTGATGGTAGGCGATTGCCGGCGGCCATAGACGCCCGCAACACCACTAAAATCGCAACATAAAAGAAGAGACTTACATATTGTATCAACCACTTTGTAGTTATAAAAAAATAAATGCGCCAGATAATCACACCAATCAACCTAGTCTCAAACTAGGGCAACCCCTGTACCCCTGTCGCTGAGTACCAAATGACGATAATATTTTTGTTTGTTTGTTTGTTTGAACGCGCTAATCTCCGAAACTACTGGTGCGATTTGAATAATTCTTTTTTTGTTGGATAGTCCATTTATCGAGGAAGGCTAGAGGCTAAATAACATTACGCTATGACCAATAGGAGCAAAGACAGAGCGGTAAATGTGTAAAAAACGGGGAAAATTATTCATTTTTGAAGGCTTTCTTTGCGTGCGCTGCGAAAACGGTTCAAGATACACAAAAAATATGTATGAAAGAATTATTCCTCTATACATGATCTAAAAAAAAGTCCGCGACGGCATATGTCTATCTTTTAAGGTTTAGTCACAATGACCGTTTTTATGGTACCAAATTTGGTCGAAATAATTTGTTTAAGTTGTATCAACATAATAATATTAAGGGGGTTGTAAGGGGTTAAAAGGGGGGTAAAAAGTTACTTTTCCACGCGGACGAAGTCGCGGGCGGCCGCTAGTATTATCAATAAAGATGACTAATATTATTTGTATTGTATTTTGTATTTTAAGTGGTCTGCTAATCTTTTGACTCTTGTCCCCCTCATTGAGCCCCTCAATCACTTGGCAAAACATAGCGCCGGTCTTCTGTGAGGACTTTTTATCACTCCGGTTTACCCGGCCCATTCTTCCCGAATCATGACTCTCACATTTATTGTGACAACACAACACTAACTTTTTTCTCAGCTATTCGCGGATGTAGTATGGCGACCTCCGCCGAACCGCCACATCCGCTTCAAGTCCCGCGGAGCTCTAGCGCCGGTACTCCCGCCGTCAGAACTAGCTCTATTATACAGCGAGGAGGACAACCAACGGACGCTGACTACGGACTTTACTAGCGAAGATACGTACTACTCGCTGAAGGCGGACAAGCGGCCGACGTTGCTCAGTGTGGCTTTAAGCACGCCTCATGAAGGATTCAGGTAAATAATGTAACTCTTCTAACCAGAGATTAGATAATAAAGGTTTTTATACGATACTCTGGCCGTCGGAAATCTTTCTGCTATAGAGAACGTGTACATAGACGCTGCTGCCAACTGATGCCATCGAATTGAACTTATTACTCATCTTAATCAATACAAAATGCTGCCCTATAATTACTTCCACATAGACGGTGCTGCCAACTAGTGCCATAAATTTGAACTTAAACAGTTCTTTTACTCAATACAAAGTGCTGCCACCTTTAGTTTCTGCCATAGAGACGATGCTGCCAACTGACGCCATAAATTTGAACTTAATTAGTCCTTTTAGTCAATACAAAGTGTTGCCACCTATTTATAGTTCCTGCCGTATAGACGGTGCTGCCGGCACCACTTGTGCCTTAAATTTAACTTAATTAGTCCTGTTATTCTAGTCAATACAAAGTGCTGCCACCTATAGTACTGCCACATAGACGGTGCTACCAACTGGTGCCAAAAATGTAAACTTATTGAGTCCTGTTAATCAATATAAAGTGCTGCCACGTGTAGTCACTGCAGTGACTACACGTGGCACTGCTCTACTCCTCGTGATCATGACCTCGTTTATAAACTTGACATAAAGTGAAAAAGAAACATTATATTTTAAATTATTTTTTCGCAGAGCAATGAAAATAATAACCGAGTTTGAGAACGACGACGTGAAAGGATCACTCGTGACTGACGCCTTGGAGTACACCATCACTGGTAAAGTGACATCTCGGGAACCTCTGGAGGTGAGGAACTTTTTTTTATGTCATACGTAGCAGACGAGCAGGCGGATCACCTGATGGTTAGCAATAGGGTACTTGACTATTTTTTTTTATGTGTTTAATCAAAAGACCCCTCTATTAAAGAAACATTGTTGAAAGAATTATTTGATTCTGATTTGAATTACCTGAGATATCACAACTTTAAGAGCACATATTTTGCGCGGGCCCAAAAACGCTCTATACAAATGGCTACCAACATGTGACGTCACACGCTGGTGTCTTGTATGCGCGTCTAGCAAATTTTGTTTGGTAGCTATATCAAATGTTTCGTTTATGTACATAGTTTTATAATAAAAGTTTGTGTTTAATGTGTGGGTAGTTCAATGATATAATTATTTTTATAATATAAACTTTAAAATTGGACTTGCCCATGAAACTTTGAATGCTCACAAAACCAGCTAGACGTTATATTTTGAACTGAAAATTTAGGCTATTGGTTCTTATTTACCAATATTTTGGTAAAGTATCAATATTTTTTACTACATCGATATTAGTCAACTACCCTATTGCCGCCGCCCATGAACACCTGCAACACCAGTACCTAACTACTACCTATCATCATTATTGTTCCGTTTTATTAAAGATAAACTAGAGTTCTCAATCTAAAACACCAATTTTATTTTCATAACAACCAATGACACAGACATAAGTCAACTTGACACATAGCTAGGTGTCACTCATAGACAAATTCATATAAATAAGGTCTGACTAAAATTTACCTCAACAATTATTACCTTTATAGCAGCCTCATAAGCTGAAAGTTTTTCTTTCAATGATAATATTATAGAGATTTTCGCAAATAAAAAATCTATACATGGGGTTACTAAGCTGGCCGAACAACGATTTCATAGAACGTACAATGTTTTTTTTTTTCCTTTTTCGTGACGGCAGTCAAAGGCAAAAGTACCTCTTTAACTTCGATCTAAGTTCAATATACTCCTTTTCATAAATAAATATGTACGGGCAGCCGCACATCAGGTTACTACAATCTGTCAAATTTCCTCAGTTGATATTGAACCAAACACGTTTGACATAAAGGTGAGGTTCGATTGAAGAAATTTGACAGATTGTAGTAACCTGATGTGCGGCTGTCTGTACCAATGATTTACTTTTTAATATTTATTTATTTATTTTGTTTTATTTGGAAAACCAACAGCTGTCTTAGCACAATAATTATAACAATGAGTATCTTAAAGCTAATAACAATAATGTTTAATAACAATAATAATATTTCATAATGTCCCCCACAGATGTCGCTAGTCTTAGTCCCCAAAGGAGAAGGTAAACCGATCAACGTGCAGATGCGTTTCGAATCCCTGCCCGCTCAGTACACGGTCACTGCGGAAATCTCCGGCGCCGTACAGGCCAATATCAGCGCGGGGGCAAATGTGGGAGCCAACTACACTGATATCTACTTTAAGGTATGTTTTAATTGTCGTAACTTTCTCTTTTTCGACCTGCCTCATACCCGTCATACTAGGGTATAGATACTGTTTAACCCTTTATGGGGCTCTGTCGATATGTTACCATATTTTGAATCTTATGTGTTGGAGATAAGGTCCAAAACCAATTAATAGTATTTATACTTACTGCCTATTAAAGAAGTTAATAGATGCCCTCTAACCTTCAAGCATGGTTTCAGCTGGACTCCCCTCGGCTGCAAAACAAAGAGATCTACTTCAAGTCCCACGTGGACCAGTACGACGGCTTGCGGCGAGTGGTCAGTGTGCAAGCCGCCACTCCGCTGAAACGGATCAACTTTGTCAAAGGAGACGCCGACTTTATGTAAGTAAAGTAATGTTGCGGGTACGGGGTACGTAATATCCAAAAAAGCGCCGAAGTCACAAAAAGAGAATTAATTTTATTGACGAATAATAATCATACACCTAAAACAGTCAATCACACTAAAAACTTCAGAAATACTTCGAAAGTTACATCGCACTTGATCACGACCTCACGCGTCGCTTTCCAAATTTTCTGCGAGCCGGCGAGTTAGTTCCGATTTCATACTAGCGTCCCACTTTTATTTTACTACCTATAAAAGTGGTTAAAGTGGGAGCGAGCTTCCAGAACATTCGGTTTCATAATGTTGGAAACATATCTTCCAGAATGTTCGGGGTCATATTTCAATTCGATTACTATTTCGGATATTTTCTTAGGCGATTTGCGTATGCAACGTAGTGCAACGAAGTATAAACCTTATCTAATTAAGGTCTAATTCCGCTAGCAAGGGGACCCGCGGTCGCAACAGTGTATTTTATAATGCAGTAGGTATTTTATTTTCGATAATCGTAATTATTACTTACTGCCTATTAAAGAAGTTAATAGATGTCCTCTAACCTTCAAGCATGGTTTCAGCTGGACTCCCCTCGACTGCAAAACAAAGAGATCTACTTCAAGTCCCACGTGGACCAGTACGACGGCTTGCGGCGAGTGGTCAGTGTGCAGGCCGCCACTCCGCTGAAACGGATCAACTTTGTCAAAGGAGATGCCGACTTTATGTAAGTAAAGTAATGTTGCGGGTACGTAATATCCAAGAAATCGCCAAAGTCACAAAAAGAGAATTCATATTATGGAAGAATAATAATCATACACCTATAGTCTATTTCAATTATGATGTCCCTTTGGAAAGATGTCAAAAGTTCAGTACTAAGGAAGTACTCTTAGAAATCGATATTCAGCGGCATCGATTATCGATTTGTAACCAATTTTAATCAAAGTAACTTTCAACAACTAAGGTTTTTTAGAGATTGTCGAAAGAACACTTTTAGACTTTATTTGGCATTACAAACAAACAATAAAACGACACTCGACAACAAACTAACTTAAGAAAAAACACGTACGTCTTATTGTATAATCCGCGGCATCTAACAATAGCGATGACCGTTAGTTTGCGCACTTGTAGAACAGATGAATTTCTACTAAAATTGGTTTCTGCGCACTCAAGGTCATCGCTATTGTTTCATGCTGCAGACTTAGTCGTAGGCTTTTCTGCACTCTCCTCGTAGTGATTGAAGTGACACTTAAAATGGCAGATGATGATTAATGAACACGATTTTTTTAAATCGGCAAATATAGAATTTTGTATCTCTGGAACATGCCGAATACTTGAGGTGCGTCACTATGTTCAAAAGTCAATCACAAACCATAGTACGTAACCGCAATCGCGCAAAAATAACTATTGTTTTATTTTGAAGTTTACATTATTTTGAGCATTCTATTCAAAACAATATGTTAATTTTGCTTGTGAATCAATTGTAGGATGTTTTTGGATTATTGTATAATTTTCAAATGACGATTAACAACCAAATACAAAAAGGGACTTCATAATTGAATGGTTTTGAAACAGACTATAATTGTAGGGTATTTTTGTATAATTGTATATTTTCCTAATGACGATTTACTACCAAGTACAAAAAGATATAATATTTGATTTGATCTATAGATCTCGCGCGTTACGTACACGTAACATGCAGAGTTACGTTCTTCGAAATGTCCAGAGGGACATCATAATTGAAACAGACTATAAAACAGTCATCACACTAAAAACTTCAGAAATACTTCGAAAGTTACATCGCACTTGATCACGACCTCACGCGTCGCTTTCCAAATTTTCTGCGAGCCGGCCAGTTAGTTCCGATTTCATACTAGCGTCCCACTTTTATTTTACTACCTATAAAAGTGGTTAAAGTGGGAGCGAGCTTCCAGAACATTCGGTTTCATAATGTTGGAAACATATCTTCCAGAACGTTCGGGGTCATATTTCAATTCGATTACTATTTCGGATATTTTCTTAGGCGATTTGCGTATGCAACGTAGTGCAACGAAGTATAAACCTTATCTAATTAAGGTCTAATTCCGCTAGCAAGGGGACCCGCGGTCGCAACAGTGTATTTTATAATGCAGTAGGTATTTTATTTTCGATAATCGTAATTATTACTTACTTTTCAGATTTGGACCTAAAACAGGGTATCTTCTGTGCAAATACGAGCTTCCGGACATGAAAGGGGAAGGTGACCTCAAATGGAGTTTCTTAATCGGAGATCTATTCATAAAAGTAAGCAATGTACTTTTTTCATTAAAGGGCCTAAATAAAGTAACTGTCCCGTAAAAGAATTTAAGAAATCTAATTACCTAACGTATAAGTAAGAATAAAATATTACTGAACGCAGCCTAATGTATAATTTGTAAGTAAGATGTGAATGAACGCAGCGAATTGTTAATCAAGAACGAATGTGAGTGAAGGTGTACGAAGGAGATGATAGAGCGAATGAGATGAAAGTAAGAGTGAGAGAGAACGGTAAGGTTGAAAGGTGTGACTGCGAAAGAGATGGAAAGGGACGCCGAGGTTCGCTTGTTTTCGCCGAGGCTTTAGCTTAGCTTTAGCTTTACTTTCAATATCTTTGGGGAAATAAATATAAGTTGGAAATGCAAATTGGCCTCTCATTTATCCATCTTGCATAATTATATTAATTTGTGAATGAAATTCGTCAGGCGATAGGACACCAACTGGTGAAGAAGATAGAGAAAAGCATAGACCTGGACATCTACTTCGGCAACAGCACGCTGCCCGACGGGCTCGTGCGCACCGACGCCGGCTTCAAGATGGACCTCGACCACATCTGGCTGTGAGTTCTTACAACGATCAATGACGGATTTTGCAAATGCAAAATCCGCTAGATGGCGTTACGTTGATGTCAGGTCCAACAACGAGTGGATTAAATTGGTTACATTTTGAAGTATCATGTCAAAATTATGAAGTTAAGTTATGAAACAACCAATGTCGGATCGGGTTTCGCATTTGCAAAAACCTTCATTACAATGGACGCTATTGCATCTGAAAATTCCACTAGATGGCGTACTTTTTTTATGTGATAGGTGGCAGAAGAGCAAACGGAACAGCTGATGGGAAGCGATAGCCGTTGCCTATAGACATCCAGTAGAGTCACAAGTGCTCTTCTAACCTCTAATCCCCTTCCTCTCAATTGGGCCTCCCGTAACCTCACTCACTCGACGAAACACAGCGCTGCTTTACAGTGTGTGATATCACTCCTGTCGGCCCATTAATACCGAATCGTGTCTCTCTATCGGCGTACTGTTAGAGTGGGGTCCAACGTAATTGGTTGTGTAGTGACATTTTGACATCTCACATCAATAAGTATCTATCACCGTGTTAGATGGATCACAGTTCTACAGTACGCCACCTAGCGGATTTTTCACTCGCAATAGCCCCCACTATCTAAATTTCTCTCTGTCTTTCCAAAGGATCGGAGGCAACGCATCCTTCGGCTTCGTGATGGACCGGCGTCTAAACCTGAAGATCAATGCAATCCTGCCCAAGCCCAATGTAGACGTACACACGCTCTACATAGACGGACAGGCGGCTTCACAGACGGACCCCGCGTACAGACTCGACGCGGAGTACAAAACCGATGTTACTAAGATTGTGACTGGCGTTCAAGGACATGTAAGTACTTGTTAACAATAAAAGTACATCTTGGACGTACACACACTATATAGACGGACAAGCGGCTTCACAAAAGGACCCCGCGTACAGACTCGACGCGGAGTACAAAACCGATGCTACCAAGATGGTGACAGACATTCAAGACATGTAAGTGTATGTCGACAGACAAGTAAACCCCACTGACATACGGACCCGCATATAGACTCGACACAGAATAAAGAACCAATATCACACTATACTGGTCAGTTTTAAAGCAATAGAAGTATATCTTAGACGTGTATATACAAAAAATCCTTATTACGCATTTATATTGATTTTCAAAATGAATAAGTTTATTGTACACGTGTCGAATATATTTCTGGGGGTCTAATTTTTTGAAATATTGGATAAACGAACATTCGTATACTTTTCTATATTAAAATTAGCGAGCTCCAATTATGGTTTACTATCTACTCCGTTATCATGCATGATACTCCCGGACCACATATTTTTATTCCTTTTACCTCGAAATATTTATAGCCACCTTTTATTTTTAGAATAATTCCAACATCGTATGACCAGAAGAAAGGACAGTAATTTCTCTAATTCACTTTACAATGTTTTAATATTATAATATACGTCTATACTATTTTATTCAAACTATAATGAAAAGAACGGATTTTGAAACTAACTGCAGTGAGTGAAAGATTCATTCAAAAGTCGAGTTGATTTATACCACGATATCATTATTAAATTTTCTGTCGTTTACCGTATCGTAACGATTTTTTATTAAAATACATTTTCTAGTTTAATACACATTTGATAATTAATAAAAGTCATTACTTATGATCGGAAAACGCGATCTTGTTGCGAATTTTAGCTGTCAGATCGCCTTTTACATGAAAATACTGCACAATTCACCATTTTTAAGATAAACGTCACGCGACACGGAGCGATGCAAAATGGCGATGTAGCGACATCCAAGTAGTTTTGTATAACTTAGTTGACCAGTTCCGAATAGTGACCAATGTACTTTGCCGGAGGGGAAACGCCCGGTATGGCATCTCCAGTGGCTATATACTCAAAGATTGATCATGACGTCGAGGGCTAATTTGGTCACGTGACTTGCTGTTTTGGCGGGAAATTTGAATCGTATTGATTTAAAATGGCTGTTTTTGTTATAAATTACTTTAAAATGAAATAGACAATTATCAAACGTATCTTTAGTGTCCTAAGAATACAATAAAATACTTTTTTAAAAATTGTCAAATACCCAATTGCTTACCATCAGGTGATGCGGATCACTGCTCGTCTGCTACCTATCACATAAAAAAAATTGCGGCTATCGCCATACATTATCATTCAATTTGACAGATGCAAAATGTCAAAATGTATAGAAACTTGACTTTTGCATCTGTCAGATTACTCCACATGATTAAGAGTAGAGTATAGATGGCTTACAAACGAATCTCCCTCTTAACATTGTGCCGTCTATATGTGTTTGTTTATTTGTTGTTTTGTTCTGTTCTAGATGTTGTAAAAAGACACAATTATTAATAAAATCCAGAAGAGCTATTCTCTCGTCACACCGGTCAATTTTATTTTTAACGTGTCTCTTTAATCACTCGATGTTGGCAGAGTTAAATGTGCTCGTTATAGCACGATAGCAGTCATAAAAAAAAATAGATGGCTTACAGTTAGACAAAGGTTCAACTTCTTAGACATTTTGATAATCAATCACTGTGTATACTCTGATTCATAATCATGTAAAGTAAACTGACAGATGCCAATGTGTCACCTCGATACATTATCACTCAATTTGACACATGCAAAATGTCAAAATGCTTAGAAACTTGTCATTTTCATCTATCAGTTTACTTTACATGATTATGAATCAGAGTATAGATGGATCTCAGTTCTGCTGTACGGCATAATTTTTCACACGTTATCGCCCCCATTACTACACAAATATCTGTGTCGATGTGACTCTGGCAAGCTCAACACAAGCTGACAACACCAAGCTGTGAATCTGTGGCTATGAGTTCTTACACTTTTTTTTCATTTTGGCTACTGCCGTGTCTAGAGACACACTTAATTCTGCCAATGTCGTGATTAAAGAGACACGTTTTATTTTGGAAGATTGACCGGTGTGATGAGTTATTAATATCGCTGGATATTTTTTTTTCCTATCTTTCTGAAGGATCGGAGGCAACGCATCCTTCGGCTTCGTAATGGACCGGCGTCTAAACCTGAAGATCAATGCAATCCTGCCCAAGCCCAATGTAGACGTACACACGCTTTACATAGACGGACAGGCGGCTTCACAGACGGACCCCGCGTACAGACTCGACGCGGAGTACAAAACCGATGTTACCAAGATTGTGACTGGCGTTCAAGGACATGTAAGTACTTGTTAAACAATCTAGATCGACGGACAAGTAGACCCCACCAACATACGGACCCGCATATCCGCCCGCGCGGCTGGGTAAGCAAAAAACAGGCCATAAGGACTTTTTTTTTTCTGTGATAGGTAGCAGACGAGCACGTGGATCACCTGATGGTAAGCAATGCCGCCGCTCATGGACACCTGCAACACCAGTAGAGTTACAAGTGCGCTGCCAACCTTTTATCCCCTTCCCCCCCCGGGTGGGCCTCCGGTACCCTCACTCACTCGGCGAAACACAGCACAGGGGCTGCTTCACGCCGGTTTTCTGTGAGGCAGTGGTATCACTCCGGTCGAGCCGGCCCATTCATGCCGAAGCGTGGCTCTCCACAATTAAACTTGACACAAAGTAAACAACCTGTGTCACTATACTGGTCAGTTTTAAAGCAATAGAAGTATATCTTGGACGTGCAACGTACGGAAACGATTGGCGCCTGATGTTCGCCACTTTTAGCGGTATTGGATCGTGGTTACATGTCCGAATCAATATCTAGGAAATGAGGAAATGAAATATTCGCAAGATGGCGTTACGTAAACTAAAGATATCAACTAAGAGATTGGTTACTTTCCGGCGTGAACAATGACAATGTTATAAAGCAATAAAGTTTAAGTTTGACCTCACGCACACATCCATTTCCCGCCCCTGTTTCCCATTCATAAAATCCCTCATTGACTTAACGTCGTAAGGCCCAGGCAGGAGACACAATAGAAAATCAATTGTTTTTGCCACGCATGAGGCATTTGGGTCGAACGACGTTTAAAATAAATCCTTGGCACTCGCCCCCAGGTCCGAATGCTCCCAGAAAGCATGGACACCAACTCCACAGTGACGTGGACATCCAACGCCCTCTACCGCCGCGTCAACAACCTCCTCGCGTACCAGTGGGATACCAACGGGTCGCACTTCGTGGACTACGCGCTGCGGTCGCCGCTGTACGAAGGTATGGAGACCTTCAAACTGAAGGGATCCTACCAGAAGGATATGGTGCACAAGTATAAGATTATCAAGTGAGTGTGTCTTTTCTATATACATTTTCAAATTACCTCTCTCTCGCTCGCGTACCAGTGGGATACTAACGGGTCGCACTTCGTGGACTACGCGCTGCGGTCGCCGCTGTATAGAGACGTTAAAACTGAAGGGATCCTACCAGAAGGATATGGTGCACAAGTATAAGATTATGAGTATGTCTTTTTTTTATTTACAAATTCCGATATTTACCCGAATTAAACTTATCAATTAGTAAAATCACATAATAGCCATTCTTGTTTTTACGTCGTAAGGCCCAGACAGTAGAAACAATGAAAAAACAATTCTTTTATGCCTTTTAAAAGGCTTTTGGGTCTTACGACGTGAATGTTGAATATCTGCCAAATGGCGTACTATCGGACAAGTCAATGTCTTTTTCCCATACATTTTTGCTCCAAGTGTCAAAATAAAAAATACATTGGCATAGTATACACGGTTTAGATAGGTACGTATGAACGGAATATGTCATAAGGTGAATTTGACGAACGAAACTACCAATAGTGTTGAATTTTGACATCAATCCAACAGTACGCCATCTAGCGATTTATTTACAGGCTTCATATCCCCAATTGTGAGAATTTTATAATTGTTATAACAGGGGTATAATGCACCGTCCCGGACCAAGCCAGATCGGTGAGATAGACGTCCGCTACGGCGGCATGGCGCATACCGACGGCCATTTCAACCTCACCACGCCCTTCCGACGACTGCCCTGGCTCAAATCTATATTTAACGTAAGTAAATAATGGTATTAGTGTATAGATTATAACCTGTTGGATCAGGAAAATTCCAGAAAGTTCTAGAAGACACTGTGAGAGACATGGTTATTAAATGACAGACAATACATATGCATGTGACAAGCATGTTAAAGACCGACCAAAGAATAAAAATTTCCCAATATTCCCAAATTCGGAAATTGTCATATTCGTATGATGACAAATTAACAAATTGTCACATTTGCAAGACGTGTAATTCGCAAAATGTCAAGTTAAAGTCAACTTATTAATGGGCAAAACAATATTTTTCTCTTTAATATTATGTTAAACAAGGTCACCTCGATGACGCATATTTTATAAATAGTATAGTATAAGTAATACTACTATGATCATAGCATTAAGTTATGTAACCTTATCTGCAATACATCTCACCCATTTCTCCCAAAGATAAACTACCTAGAAGAAGAATCCGACAACACCGTAAACCTGTTCTGGCCGAACAAAACCACTTCCATCAACACGACGCACCGGTACACGCCGCAGGGCAAGGGCTTCACGCAGACCGGCACCGTCTCCCTGTCCGTGCCGCTGAGCAGCCAGCATCTCGTTAATACGGAGTACTACTATGTGCAAGCTGAGAAGTGGAGCAGAGGTATGATTAGATGGTAGTTGATAATAAAGTCTCACAACATCTCATACTTTGACCTAACTCCGTACCACAAAATACATATTGACACAGAAGGCTGACTGCCCACTAAGAGCTAAAAATATATCATGTACTCACGCATGCACACTAACGGGCAAAAACGCCTTTTCGACCACATTAATCCTAACTTATGACATAAGATTGTCAAACTGTCGAGGTCTATGGTAGAGGCCGCGCTTATGCACTCATGCCGGGCAACAGCCCTAGCATATGTCAACGAACTCTTCTAAATTCAAAATCAGGTCAAAGTCTAACTTCTGTGTGTAATTATTTTGTCTCCGTATTAAGTAGCTTAAGCTTAAGCACCCTGGATTTGTCCAGTGTCTGGGTGTTACATATTATGTATTTAAGTATTTTATTTGTAAATTCTTTTACATATGTATTTAAGTATTATATTTGTGTTTCCTCTGTTGTCTGATATCTGTAACACAAGTGCTTGAACTACTTAGTATGGGGTCAAGTCAATATATGAGGTGTTGTGTGTTTAAGTACACGTGTGATAACAGACAACAGAGACAGAATTATAATACTTAAAATACTTATACTAAGATTTTATATACATACAGGATGTATCTGTAAACAACATGTTCATAAAAATGTCAACTTGTCATGTCAGAGTCGGTCACTTGTTAATGTTTGATGGGAGTCGATAAAAATTTCGACAAATTTTCAACCATTAACTTGAGGTTAACACATGAATTCCCCAATGTTTTTTGATGATTTTCTCATACGTATGTTCGTTCAACACTGTGTTTAATAATATGAAGTTTGTGAGTGTCCACAAAGTATTCATTCACTCATTCGTTCATTCAAAGGTAACGCAACAGTGGACTTGGATCTGGAGAGATTCGTCAAAGGGTCTTACAATCAGATCCTGAGCAAGAGCGCAAGGAATTTGGACTTAGCTACGATGGATATAGAGGTGGAGAATGTGCACACTCCCGTCGGAGTGAAGTATATACACGAGTTTGATACTACGGGCAATGTAGTAAGTATCATTTTTTATTGCAGCTTTATAATCATTTTTCCAATGCGCAGTTTCGGTATCATGTAAAAATATTACATTAGTAATCTCATAAGAAGAATATTAATTATAAATAATTGCTTACTTATGGCACCATAGTAAGATCGTGCATCTCTATCGCTTGTTCGCTTGCACGATTGACTTGAGGCTGGACAGGTAATGTTTTATAGGTACATGTAGCCGGTGTTCATCGCTTCATTTTAGTTCCTCATCCTCTTGCCCTTTTGCCAGGTTATCTTTGGTCGTTGCAGTTTTATAAGACGTAGTCATTTAAATTTTTTTATCATTGAGGGGGCAGACAAACAGGTGGATCACCAAATGGTAAGCGATTACAGCCGCCCATGGACACCCGCAACACCAAAGAATTAAATGTAATTATTTTGTATGCTGCTATTTTGAGAACGTAAATTATAACAAATTAAGTGAATGAAAAGTTCCCATCATTCACCTAATCCAGTGCTGCCATCAATTTTGAAACTACAAAACCATCCTTCCATAATTTTAGGACGTAAAACAAGCAACTGTTTTCCACCTTCACAACGCGACCAAATTCAACGTGACAGGAAAACTAGACGTGTTCACCCACGAAGCGGGCAAAGATATGGAGCTCATGGCCATACACGGGAACCGAACCTGGACCTTCGAGAATAAGTACGAGGCAGCTGACAGGGAGCTGAAGCAAGGCAGTAAAGTGACCTGGGCGGAGGATGTGTGGCTGAAATATGATATACATGTCACTAATATGACTTCAGTAAGTAATGTATTACAAACAATTAATAGCACATCTCGTATACCTACTTTATGTTAATACAGGAAACATTGATAAACAATGGATGCTTCTAAACAAAACTAAACTATTTAATTCGATGGCAAAAAAAATCTACATTCTCTATACAAATAAACGGATCAGTGCAGCCTTTGTTTAAAAATTATTGTATTACGAATTTTAAAAAAATATATACAGTACATAAGTGTTCAGAAATGTCCAAATGTTCATGTTCAAAGCCAGTCAGTGCCTCGAAATTTATACTGAAGTGTCAACTTTCAGTTACCTACCCTCAGTTTCTTCTCAGTAGATAGATATCGACATTCCAAACTTGCAGTGAATATAATACATAACCAAATTGCTTACCAAGAAACATAAATACATTTTTCTATTTCCTCAACCAAATCCAAAAAAATCAATTACTAAAATTAATATTAAAAACTCCACAGGCCGAAACAGAATCCCAGCAACTAGTAATGAACGTATGGTACCCACTCCGTTCATTCAACCTGGTCGCTCTCTACAACCTGCAAGACACCATGCTCGACGGCAAGGCCCGGCTCAGCTGGAACGTGCGGGACGAGAACAAGACGGCGGAGCTGAAGGGAAGGTGGGAGAACCCGCCCATGGCTGAAGGGAATCTGCATAATGTTGACTTGTCACTGTCGCATCCGTCATTCAGAAAGGTAATACATCATCTTAACGTGTCATTCCGGTTGCATTCAAAGTGGTCCCTTTCCAACCCGGGTACGCTTGAACTTCTGATCTTCGCAACCCTTAGACAGGGGAATCAAACCAGGCCCCTATATGGGTTATAACCACGCTGACAATAAATTGCCGATGCATATGTAGAGATTGTCAGTACTACTCACACCGCCACTCATTTTAATCTAGGCGTATGTGCAACTGGGTATACTAAAGTTGTCTCGCAAATCCAACGTAGCTCATGTCAAGATTCACATACAATTATACAACTAGAAATAACAATCCTGTTTCATCACATAATTGTCTTACATTATAATAGAAACTAACTTTTGTGAAAAGTAGATTTTTACCAAGCGAATTCACAAAAGTCATTGAACAATGTTTCTGCTGAAAATAATTACACTCTCCTTCTATTCCAGGACGTCAACCTAAAAGGCCAGTACATAAGCACTCCCCAAATAATGTCAAACGTATCCCTGGAACTCCAATACTCAGACTACGAGAACGAATACCTGAAACTCCAATCCATTCTCACGGACAACTCTAATGGACCAGTAAGAGACTACAAGTTCGCGCTAAAGTGTACCCATCCGTCGACGAATTTGGACTTGGATATGAAATCGGATATAAGCATTCATAGCCGACTGTACTACTTCAATAACTACTATAGGTTCCAGAAGTCGCTGTTCTATGAGAAGTTGAGACAGAATAAAATGTCGATTGATATGAAAAACAGCCTTATTCGGTGGGAGGTAAGTTTTCATTTCGTTTGTCAAATAAATTAATGTCAATATGAGACAGTATCACTTACATTGTCCTGGTCCCAAACTAAGGTTTTCTCTTGTTCTATGGAAACCATAAACAATGAAGGAACACACAAACCCCCACAAATATCTGTGTCATCAACATATAACCCGCGATTGTGTCTCAACCGACGCTCAAACCATTGCGCTAAACGGGTCGTCAAATTATTTACTTCCATCATTCAAGACCCCAAATACGTAACTCTTTTGAGGATGACAACATTTTGTTTTATTTTCCCTTAAATTGTAATTATCTTTCAGCGTTCCAATGAAACGTACTACTACAAAGTGAATGGTACATGGGATCTGACGTATCCAAATTACAAGGCGATGACGTCAGTACTCCGGCCGACTGGCAACGACACTGGACTAGCGGTCTTGTCTATGAAAGATAAGTCTGTGGTCGCTCACTTTAACAGTACTGATGGTGAGTTAGTGCTAGTAAAAAATAAACTAAATTATACCGTTTGTGATTCCCGTGACATCCCCAATACCTCCCGAACTATATCGTTCCGTTGGTTTTTTTTTTATTTTTGTCTATTTTTCTTTTATATTGAGGACAATCAAAATGATCTCACTCCGCCTGATGGTAAGTGGCCGCAAGATCCAAATATGATTGAATTGTCTATGATCTATATTGTCTATATTACATTATGTAGGCATGTTGCGATGCTTAAATGACTACTTGCTTTGCAGGTTTGCCTCACTATTCCATAAAAACATAATGAAAAAGCATAAAAAAAAACGTATCTGAGCTACTTTTTTCGACTTTTATTAATTTTTACAATTTTGATACACTTTCAGTGGGATCACTAATAGTTAATAACATGACGTTAGAATCCATTGTTGAAATGCTACAAGTAGCGTAGTAGTATTTTTTCATTTTAAACGTGAATAGAAGGCATATATATTTTATCCTATATAAAAAATGACAAATCTTATTCCCATATAGATGACCGTTTCCTCTTCTATCCACAGATATCTCATACCACATAATCGGTCGCATCATAGACACACGCTCAGCGAAGCTCGACGCCTGGCGCGACTTCGATGACGTCACCACCGTCGACCTCGCCTCCTACATCCGCCTCAACCACTCGCGCCTCCTCACCAGCTCCTTCGTCTGGCGCCCGGAGATCTTCAGCGAAGTCAAAGCGACCGCTGTATACACGCTTAAGTCTGTCTACGGCCAGATCAACGAAACTTTAGTCATCATCAAAGAAATGCCGATGGAAGGCCCATATGGCTCTTAGAAACATCTGGTCGGACGCCAAACCAAGAATCAGGGACTTCCTCGACGATTTAAACGACTTACACGTCATCAAAGATGATTTGGACGAATTCGAGCATTTCCTAAACCAATCCTATAGTGCTAATGACTTCTACGTCAAAGATATAGTGGAGTTCACCTATTACGTTCTAGATGAAATGGCTATCCGCAACCATTTGGAAAGCTTGCCCGGCATTGTCAACGACATGTGGGGTATGATGGGGAATACTAGCCAATCGATTAAGCAAAGTTTGACTTACGTGGCTGACACGATAAGGAACGCCTATTCGAACTTGTTACAATCTGTAAATAAGGTTCTGGAGGCTGATTTTATGGAGTTAGTGTCTGAACGGTTGGAAGCAATGATAATGCAGTATGATAACTTTGTGAGGGATATGCATATGAGGTTGTTGGAGTACTGGGAAGTGACGTGGGTGAATGCGACGACTAGGCTGTACAACTACTGGCATGATCTGCTGAAGTCGATAGAGCCACTGTTCTTCAAAGTGCTGCACTACTCGGAGTCGTTCGTGGTAGCCATTTGGAAGGGATTAATGGACTTCTTCTACAATAGGACTCAGGAGCTGACGGATTCGCCGTACTTCAACTATGTGTCGACTTTCAGTCAGGAGATTGACAAGTAATTACTTATTTATCTTTATCTTCTATCTATACTATTTATAAAGAGATAACTTCTATAGACAACGACAAGGCTTATAGGTAAACCGAAAACACGAAACGCTTGCGCGATGTAATTGGACACAGACACGCCGTCTATTGGTTCATTTCTGAATTACGGTCCCGAAGCGAAGTGAGGGCGGGTCACTAGTTATATTGATAAATTAGCAACACATATCAAGTGAATAATATCAGCAGACATTTTGTTAGTTTCCTTCATTTTTAGGGTTCCGTAGCCAAAATGGCAAAAACGGAACCCTTATAGTTTCGTCATGTCCGTCTGTCCGTCTGTCCGTCTGTCCGTCTGTCCGTCTGTCCGTCTGTCCGTCTGTCCGTCTGTCACAGCCGATTTACTCGGAAACTATAAGTACTACAGTGATGAAATTTGATGGGAATATGTGTTGTATGAACCGCTACAAAAATATGACACTAAATAGTAAAAAAAAGAATTGGGGGTGGGGCCCCCCATACATGTAACTGAGGGATGAAATTTTTTTTTTCGATGTACATACCCGTGTGGGGTATCAATGGAAGGTCTTTTAAAATGATATAAAGTTTTCTAAAAAACATTTTTCTTAAAGTGAACGGTTTTTGAGATATCAGCTCTCAAAGTCGTAAAAAGTATGTCCCCCCCCCTCTATTTTTATAACTACGGGGTATAAAATTCTAAAAAAAATAGAGGTGATGCATGCTAATTAACTCTTTCAACGATTTTTGGTTTGATCAAAGTATCTCTTATAGTTTTTGAGATAGGTTGATTTAACTGTAATTTTGGTTAAGTTTATTATATTTGCTGCTACGGAACCCTTTGTGTGCGAGCCCGACTCGCACTTGGCCGGTTTTATTACTCTTAATCATTGTTCTTTTTATTGTTAAATTTAATTTAAAATTATGCCCTTTTTTTGTGGTCATCAGGTGATCCGTCTGCTCGTCTACCACCTATCACATAAAAAATAAGAAAAAAAATGTCAAGTTATTCTGTACATGTTCTACAAATAAGTTATTCTATTCTAATGTAAAGAACCAAACTTCCCACAGAATCTACAAAGACCTAATGAACAACGATCTGGTGACCAACATCAAGAAGTACAGCAAGAAGCTGGTGAACACGCTGTGGAGCAAGCTGGAGAAGTACATCCCCTTCAAGGAGGAGATCATGCAGCTGTACGCCGAGTTCAGGAACGCCTGGGAAACCTTCCTCAAGACCAAGCCCGTCGTCTACGTCAGGGATAAGGTATCAATCGTCAAAGCTAGACTGCCTCTCCCAAAGTTCTTCACACAAATCGGTCCTGTGCCACCCGCATCCAAGGGACTCCCGCGACCTTCATTAGATCGTCGGTCCACCTGGTGGGAGGCATGCCACGGCTGCGGCCTCCTGCACCCGGCCTCTACTCAAGGATCCTTCCACCCCAACGGCTGTCTGTTCTCCTCGCAATGTGACCTGCCCATTGCGAATTCAGCCACGCAATTTTTTTGGCTATGTCCGCGACCTTAGATCTTCTGCGGGTCTCATCATTTCGAACACGATCATGCAGCTATACGCCGAGTTCAGGAACGCCTGGGAAACCTTCCTCAAGACCAAGCCCGTCGTCGCGTCTTTCCATTCTGTACAAGGCCAGAACGCAGGGGTGTGTAACTAATCGCGTATAGATTGGAAATCACTTTTTTACTAAGGTTTTCCAATCTATACTAGGCTAGAACGCACATTATCGCGTATACTTCGTAGTCACAAAACTTAACTAGCTTGGTCCAAAATATACAGTGCCAGAACGCATACGGACTAATCGTGTATAATTTGGAGTAAGCGCGCAAATGTTTAGATTCCATTCTATACGCGAGCAGTTCCAATTCGTATTTGTAAAAGTAGAAAATCTTTCAATTAATGCCTTACAAAATCCAGAATAATCTTCATTATATTCTCCCAACTTGCACTTTATGATCAATTGAAAATATATTATGGTAAATACACTGAAATAGTTTTAAATAACTATTTCAGTGTATTTACCATATATTTGTAACTAGTGGCCACCCGCAACTTCGTTATGATTACGATTACTTAAAGATGATTATTTAAATAGGTAGTAGAAGTAGATAGGGCCAAGGAATCACGTAGTCCCATCACCAAATTTGGAACCCCCTTTAAGTTCGAAATATCCTTCCTTATCGGATCTCATCCAAAAATGCTCATCACATTTGACAATTTTGCATTCCATTTCATCCCATATTTGTTATGGTGTAGCTGGGCTCTTAGAGTTCCACATTAGGTGTTCCATGATCTTTGATTTTGTTCATGTCATCAAATAATGCTAATCAATCTAAACAACTTTTGTTAAGGTGCCATTGACCTACCTCTTATAGTTTAGCTGGGCTATTGTGGTTAGTACATACAACAACCACATCAAGTAACCTGGTCTTCAAAATAAAATATATCCTATAAGTTGCCCTGATATTACAGCTATACAATAAAAAAAGTTTCATTCGAATTGGTTAAGTAGTTTCCGAGATTAGCGCGAACAAACAGACAAAAATCATTGATTCATGTTCTGTTACTGTAGTCATTCTAAGTTATTTTGAGATAAATATCTTCATTGTACAGACACAACTTTTTTACAATGCAGAAACAATAATAAGCTACTAAGCTAAATCAGCTGTTTCATACATTCTCCTATACTCATATTTTGGCAGTGAAAGTGAATTATCGCTATTTTTTTACGCCTTGTATAAAGCGTTGGGAGGCCCTTGCCCTTCAGTGGGACACTTGGGCTCATAATAAATATTAAGATCTTTTAAACTCTTGTAAGGCGTAAATGATGTAGTATAGTTTGGAACCAGGACGCACGTAATCACGTTACAAACTATACACGAGCAGTACGCAAAATTCGTGTATACTTTGTAATCGCACATTTAAAAACATTACTACAATATATACACGACCAGTTTCCTATGGATGCGTTCTGGCCTTGTATAGATTGGAAAGACGCCCCGTCGTCTACGTGAGGGATAAGGTATCAATCGTCAATCATTTCAGTCCACTGCTAGTCTGCCTCTCCCAAAGTTCTCAACACAGATCGGTCCTGTGCCACTCGCATCCAAGGGACTCACGCGACCTTCACCAGATCGTCGGTCCACCTGGTGGGAGGCCTGCTACGGCTGCGGCCTCCTGCATGCAGCCTCTACTCAAGGACCCTTCCACCCCAACGGCCGTCTGTTCTCCTCGCAATGTGTCCTTCCCATTGCGACTTCAGCCACGCAATGGGGTATGGGAACTAATTTTTAGGTATCTTTTTTGTATTTTATTTCAATACCTTTTACTATATCAAGTAATCAATTTGAATATTTTTGTAATCAAGACAGTAGTTATGTTTTAATTCATTTTTAAACATTTTAAATTCAAGCGTATTTGTGACGTCACAAGTGCGCTACATATTAATAGTGTTACCACGTGCTTTTTTCCCCAAATCGTGGCAAATAAATTATATGTAATATGTTACTTGTGGGCAAAATCCCTTTTAATCGGGGGAATTTTACATCACTGTCTGACAACATTCCGGCAAAACAAAAAACAGAGAGGTATTTTTTTTTTTGCTATATGGCCTGTATTGTGTTCACGACACATTTAATTTTGCCAATGTCAAGTGTAGATTGATAAAGTGTAGTCAACAGTCGAAGTCAGTCGAAGTCACAGTCACTCAATAAAACGCCGGTGTTTAGCGTTTTAATGTCCTAAGGATTCTGTGGACACTATTTTTAACAAAGCCGTAGGTTTTAAGTCTCTATTAGGTCAAAGCAAGTTGTTCACGTGACAATTCACTCGACACACAATAGCAGTGTTAAAAACGACACAATTCAATGATTCTTATATTAATATCACCCTGCGGCACTTCACTGCACAAAGTAACACCAAATTTGTACACTAAAAACCACTAGATACTAATTAAAATCTTTGGATTGCATCAGCCGATGCGGCTTGTTTCACAGTTACCCACAGAATCAACAGAGAGGTATCTCTAATCAATTTTATATCACCTTTCAAATAAATGTCAACTGGTTGGTAAGGTTTTATTGTATTACAACTAGCGCCAACTGTTGGTTCTTCCGATATAATAAGTGTCAATCACAGTAGATGTCGCCTAATGTAGCATTTATTTTAACTTGTTAGTGCAGTATGTCTGAAAATTCTGCTGACCTTGGGTCAAATGAAGGTCAAACGCGATTTTATTGAAAACTAGTGGCCCGCCCTCGCTTCGCTTCGGTATTTTAATTTTTTGAACGAAGTAGAATTCACAACAATCAATTTTGGTGATCGTAAATATTAATGAAGGAATCTCAAAAAGATTTGATTTAAAAAATGCTGGAAACTCTATAAAGTTACTTTGTCAAATTTAATCAGTTCCCCCGTTAACGCTTATAGGGGTTGAATATAGAAACTGAAAGCACCCCTTTAAAGATTGAAGATAAACAATACCAAAATCACTTTTATAAAATTTCTATGCAAAGCCTAAGTACCAATTTTCAAGATTCTAGCTTCAAAAAATGTCAAAACTTCGTTTCAACCCCTTTTCCCCCCTTTTCCCCCCTAGGTTGAAGAAAAAAATAACGAATTCACTTTCATTACATTTGTATGCAAAGCCCAAACACCAAGTTTCAAGACTCTAGCTTTAAAATTGATAATACGGCGTTTCATCCCCCTTTCTCCCCTTTTTAGGTTGAAGAAAAAAATGCCGAATTGAGTTTCATTACATTTGCATGCAAAGCCCAAATACCAATTTTCAAAGCTCTATCTTTAAAAATGACGAATCTTCCATACGACCTTTTAACCCCCTTTCAACCCTTTGTAAGCTGAAGAAAAAAAAAAATGCTGAAATCACATTCATTTAATTTGTATGGAAAACCCAAATACCAATTTTCAAGACTCTAGCTTTAAAAATAATAAATCTCCCATACATTGTTTTAACCCCCATTTCACCCTTTATGGCTTGAATTAAAAAAAAACTGAAACAGGTCAATTTTTATTTTTGATCATCAACCATAATCCAAATTTTCAAATCTCTAACATCTAAATTGAAAGACTTTCATACTAACGTAAACCCCCCCTTTCACCCCTTTAGGGGGTGAATTTCGCAAAACCCCTTCTTAGTGCGCCCCTACATAGTATGAACTACCTATGTTTCAAATTTCATGATTTTAGGTCCAGTAGTTTTGGCTGTGCGTTGATAGATCAGTCAGTCAGTCAGTCACAGGCCGAGGCGTTACCTCTTTATTAATAGTATAGATAGATATCATTGATCTTATGCTTTTAAATTTTAAAAGCAATAAAATATGGTATGAAAGACAAATGCCTCGAATTGGTTTTCGATTTAGGACATGTTTGGTTTTTTTTCCCATACCCAATTATTTGGGCTATGTCCGCGACCTTAGATCTTCTGCGGGTCTCATTATTTCTGACACTGTTGTTTACTAATTACTTAGCTACTACGAGATTTTTACAAAAAGTATCAGCCTATATACTGTCCCACTGTAGGGCAAAGGCCTCCATCATAGAAATCAAGTCATCGCTGCTATGATGGGATTAGGCTTAACCACGCTGGCCTAATGCGGATTGGTGATCACAAACCCGAGCTATGTTCGAAAAATACGAAACATACTTTTGCTCGACCCGGAATTCGAACCCGGGACCCCGAGATCACGGCCCGGTACTTAAACCACTAGACCAACGGGGCGTTTTTTACATAAAGAATCAATTTACACATTTCTTAATACGATATACTATATTTTTAGGGTTACGTAGCCAAATGGCAAAAAACGGAACCCTTATAGATTCGTCAAGTCTGTCTGTCCGTCTGTATGTCACAGCCATTTTTTTCCGAAACTATTAGAGTTATTTTTTTATCCAACAGTACACTGAGGGATACGAGCGTCTGAAGTGGTGGTACGACTACTTCCTGATCGGCGAGGCGCTGGACCGCGTCGGCGAGATCCTGTACGCCAAACTCACCGACCTGGCCAAGACTGCTCTGCAGTATGAGGAGCTGTGAGTAGAAATATTTTAACTAGCGGCCGCCCGTGACTTCGTCCCTTTTCGCAATAAAGAGGAGCCTACGTTCTTTCTCAGGGTCTAGATTATGTATACCATGTATTAAATCCGTTGAGTAGTTTTGGCATGAAAGAGTAACAGACAGACAGAGTTACTTTCGCATTTATAATACAAGTATGGATAAAACATGCGCTATTTCCGGGCCGATACGACCTTCAAGACAAAAGTGTAATCCATTTTTAACCGCTGATGCAAAAGGGTGTTATAGTAGGTTTGACGTATCTGCCTATGTGTGTGTCTGTCTGTAGCATCGTAGCTCCTGAACGTATGAACAGATTTGGATTATGTTTTTTTGCTCGAAAGTTATAACAGTCGGGAGTGTTCTTAGCTAGATTAGATGGCCGCCACTACAAAATTATGAATTCCATATTTTCACTTGGTTCCCGTTATACCTATAGGTATCAAATGAAAAGGCTTGAGTAGTCAAATGCATACATTATGGCAACTTATCGGGGGTTTTATATTTTTTTTAATTTTCTTCAATTATAATGTTAAAGGATTGGCAATGAACTGGTGACCCCACGTGCTTCAAACGTCCATGGGCGGCGGCCTCGCTTACCATCAGATCAGTCTGCTCATTTTCTACTAACTTATGCACTTTCTACTAACTTAGGTACTTTTTTATGGCACTCATAGTACAGGGGTTGCCCTAGTTTGAGACCAGGTTGATTGGTGTGATTGTCTGGCACATTTTTTTTTCTTTTTTTATGTGATAGGTAGCAGACGAGCAGGCGGATCACCTGATGGTAACACCAGTAGAGTTACAAGTGCGCTGCCAACCTTTTATCCCCTTCCCCCCCGGGTGAGCCTCCGGTACCCTCACTCACTTGGCGAAACACAGCACAGGGGCTGCTTCACGCCGGTTTTCTGTGAGGCAGTGGTATCACTCCGGTCGAGCCGGCCCGGCCCATTCATGCCGAAGCGTGGCTCTCCCACAGTAATTATTTATTTATTTATATTTCTACCAGACACCGCACCCCCAAGACGAACTTCATCTTCGACCCTCGCGAAGGCACCATCCTCCTAGAGCAGAAGCTGCCCATGTCCTGGCACGCCTTCAACCGCACTCCGGACTTCAGCGAGATCGCTGAGTACCGCGCCGTGCGGGACTTCATCGACGAATGGCTCAACACGAACCGCAGCATCTGGTCGTATTACTACGAGATACGGCCCTACTTGGACTTGAATAACATAATGCCGCCGTTCTCTGGTGAGTTCTCTCACTTTATTAAATCACTTTTAGTACTTTTAGCGAGATCGCGGAGTAACGCGCCGTGCGAGACTTCATCGACGAATGGCTCAACACCAACCGCAGCATCTGGTCGTATTACTACGAGATACGGCCCTACTTGGACTTGAATAACATAATGCCGCCGTTCTCTGGTGAGTCCTCTCACTTTATTAAATCACTTTTAGTACTTTTAGCGAGATCGCGGAGTGACGCGCTGTGTTAGACTTCATCGACGACTGGTTCAACACGAACCGCAGCATCTGGTCGTATTACTACGAGATTCGGCCCTACTTGGACTTGAACAACATAATGCCGCCTTTCTCTGGTGAGTTCTCTCACTTTATTAAATCACTTTTAGTACTTATAGCGAGATCGCGGAGTGACGCGCTGTGTTAGACTTCATCGACGAATGGCTCAACACCAACCGCAGCATCTGGTCGTATTACTACGAGATTCGGCCCTACTTGGACTTGAATAACATAATGCCGCCGTTCTCTGGTGAGTTCTCTCACTTTATTAAATCACTTAGTACTTTTAGCGAGATCGCGGAGTGACGCGCTGTGTTAGACTTCATCGACGACTGGTTCAACACCAACCGCAGCATCTGGTCGTATTACTACGAGATACGGCCCTACTTGGACTTGAATAACATAATGCCGCCGTTCTCTGGTAAGTTTCTCTCAGTTCTTATTAATTAAGCTCAAGGCTTCAGCGAGATCGCTGAGTACCGCGCCGTGCGGGACTTCATCGACGAATGGCTCAACACGAACCGCAGCATCTGGTCGTATTACTACGAGATACGGCCCTACTTGGACTTGAATAACATAATGCCGCCGTTCTCTGGTAAGTTTCTCTCAGTTCTTATTTAATTAAGCTCAAGGCTTCAGCGAGATCGCTGAGTACCGCGCCGTGCGGGACTTCATCGACGAATGGCTCAACACGAACCGCAGCATCTGGTCGTATTACTACGAGATACGGCCCTACTTGGACTTGAATAACATAATGCCGCCGTTCTCTGGTGAGTTTCTCTCACTTCTTATTTATACACAACATGTGCTGGTGGACATCGTTGCCATCCACATATCATCCAGACAATGCCGGCGCGCGCCAAGATCACGTCATGGGATGCCCTTCCAGTTCAAGTGTTTCCTCATTCTTCTTCTTACAATCCTGGGTGTTTTTCGTTTTTTTCGTTTCTGGCAAAACGGAGCGACGAATTGACGTGATTTTTAAGTGGAGATAGTTGAAGGGATGGAGAGTAACATAGGCTACTTTTTGCCCCTTTCTAACCCCCCATTTTAGGGAAGTGAGGGGAGCGAGCGAAGCCACGGGCAAAAGCGAAAATGACAAGTTTCTATGCATTTTGACATTTTGCATGTGCCAAATTGAGTGATAGTTTATGGGGATGACACATTGACATCTGTCAGTTTACTTTACATGATTATGAATCAGAGTATAGTAATAAATATTTGTATGTCCAGGTGTGGCGATGATGACGGGCCAAGGCACGCTAGTGACGTTCGACAAGCGCGTGTTCACGGTGTCGGAGCCGGGCACGTTCCTGCTGTGCGCGGACTACCGGCTCAACGGGTTCGCGGCCGTCATGCAGAGCGACGCGCGCGGCCGCTACAGCCTCGTGCTGCTCACGCATAGGACGCCTGTGCACATCGACCTTTATAATGAGGTGAGGTCTAATGCTAATTAGTTCATTACGGGTGACTCTCAGTGAGTCACCTGTATGTCCCTGAAAAAAGCTGATGAAACTCGCGTCCATGCGCTGTGGCAATGTCAGCTGTATGAAGAGGAACGGAAACAGACGCTGAATGACTGGAACAGGAACGAGATAGGACCAGTATACCATCAAGAGATGGTCAACTCTGCAGAAGGTTTTCGACGGTTGCGTGCGTTTGTACACAAAAGGCTTAACATTAGGAAGGAGTTCCATTGATGTGGAGCTGCCCGAGCGTGAGTCGCTTGTGCTGTGGTGCTTCACGCTCCATTTGGGGAGAAGTGACATTGAGATGGGCCAAAGACACAGACTTTGTAGGGAGTGAAGACGCACCAGGGAAAGAGCCCTTAGCAAGTACCTGGTGAGCGTCTCCCAAGATTCGGTCCGTATGCCGAGACGGAAGGACCATGGGCTGGTGGAGGGACCTGTGCCAAGTTCATTACGGGCCAAGGCACGCTAGTGACGTTCGACAAGCGCGTGTTCACTGTGTCGGAGCCGGGCACGTTCCTGCTGTGCGCGGACTACCGGCTCAACGGGTTCGCGGCCGTCATGCAGAGCGACGCGCGCGGCCGCTACAGCCTCGTGCTGCTCACGCATAGGACGCCTGTGCACATCGACCTTTATAACGAGGTAAGGTCTACTGCTAATTAGTTCATTACGGGTGACTCTCAGTGAGTCACCTGTATGTCCCTGTGAAAAAGCTGGTGAAACTCGGGTCCATGCGCTGTGGCAATGTCAGCTGTATGAAGAGGAACGGAAACAGACGCTGAATGACTGGAACAGGAACGAGATAAGACCAGTATACCATCAAGATATGGTCAAGTCTGCAGAAGGTTTTCGACGGTTGCGTGCGTTTGTACACAAAAGGCTTAACATTAGGAAGGAGTTCCATTGATGTGGAACTGCCCGAGCGCGAGTCGCTTGAGCTGTGGTGCTTCACGCTCCATTTGGGGAGAAGTGACATTGAGATGGGCCAAAGACAGATTTTGTAGGGAGTGAAGAAACGCATCGGGGAAAGCCCTTAGCAAGTAGCTGGTGAGCGTCTTCTACGATTCGGTCCGTATGCCGAGACGGTAGGAAGGACCATGGGCTGGTGGAGGGACCTGTGTCAAGTTCATTACGGGCCAAGGCACGCTAGTGACGTTCGACAAGCGCGTGTTCACTGTGTCGGAGCCGGGCACGTTCCTGCTGTGCGCGGACTACCGGCTCAACGGGTTCGCGGCCGTCATGCAGAGCGACGCGCGCGGCCGCTACAGCCTCGTGCTGCTCACGCATAGGACGCCTGTGCACATCGACCTTTATAATGAGGTGAGGTCTAATGCTATTTAGATCATTGAGTCACCTGTCTGTCCCTGTGGAGAAGCTGATAAACTCTGGACCATGCGCTGGAACAGGAACTAGATAGCACCAGCATACCATCAAGACATGGTCAACTCTGCAGAAGGTTTTCGACGGTTGCGTGCGTTTGCACACAAAAGGCTTAACATCAGGAAGGAGTTCCATTGATGTGGAACTGCCCGAGCGCGAGTCGCTTGTGCTGTGGTGCTTCACGCTCCATTTGGGGAGAAGTGACATTGAGATGGGCCAAAGACACAGACTTTGTAGGGAGTGAAGAAAAGCATCGGGGAAAGCCCTTAGCAAGTACCTGGTGAGCGTCTTCTACGATTCGGTCCGTATGCCGAGACGGTAGGAAGGACCATGGGCTGGTAGAGGGACCTGTGCCAAGTTCATTACGGGCCAAGGCACGCTAGTGACGTTCGACAAGCGCGTGTTCACTGTGTCGGAGCCGGGCACGTTCCTGCTGTGCGCGGACTACCGGCTCAACGGGTTCGCGGCCGTCATGCAGAGCGACGCGCGCGGCCGCTACAACCTCGTGCTGCTCACGCATAGGACGCCTGTACACATCGACCTTTATAATGAGGTGAGATCTATATCTCTGAAGGACCGCATCTGAAATGATGTAATCCGACAGAGAACCAGAGTCACCGACATAGCCTACCAAATTAGCAAACTGAAGTGGCAATGGGCTGGTCACATTAGCCGCAGAACTGATAACCGTTGAAGCCGTAAAGTCCATGAGTGGAAATCGCGACGTGTTGGACGCCCTGCGACAAGATGGTATGATACATTCGAAGGCTGGCTGCGGTCTGGATGAGAGTGGCCGAAGATCGAAAGCGGAGGCGTGCATTAGGGGAGACCTATGTCCAGCAGTGAACGAGTGTGGGTTGCTGATGATGAGATCTATACTCTGATTTTTAATCATGTGGAGTAAACTGACAGATGCCAATGTCAAGTTTCTATACATTAGGTCCAACTTCAACGTCATTGGTCGTTTAGTGACATGTTATCAACACCAATAACCAATCACCGTGTAGGTGGACCTCAGTCTACAGGTATGCCATCTAACGAAATTTTCACACGCGGTAGCCCCCATTGTTCACGATAGGTATTGATCCTGAGGTATTATTGTATAACATATTGTTGTGTGTGTGCAGCAAGTGTCGGTGGGCGGCAGCGTGGCGACGCTGCCGTGCGTGGTGGAGGGCTGGGTGGTGGAGCGGCAGGCCGACGCGCTCAGCGTGGCGGGCCGCGCCGGCCTGGCCGTCGCCTGCGACCTGCGCCTGCGCACCTGCCGCCTGCAGGTCACAGGTATAGCATAGTGTTGTGTGTGGGCAGCAAGTGTCGGTGGCGGGCCGCGCCGGCCTGGCCGTCGCCTGCGACCTGCGCCTGCGCACCTGCCGCCTGCAGGTCACAGGTATAGCATAGTGTTGTGTGTGGGCAGCAAGTGTCGGTGGCGGGCCGTCGCCGGCCTGGCCGTTCGCCTGCGACCTGCGCCTGCGCACCTGCCGCCTGCAGGTCACAGGTATAGCATAGTTGTTGTGTGTGGGCAGCAAGTGTCGGTGGCGGGCCGCGCCGGCCTGGCCGTCGCCTGCGACCTGCGCCTGCGCACCTGCCGCCTGCAGGTCACAGGTATAGCATAGTGTTGTGTGTGGGCAGCAAGTGTCGGTGGCGGGCCGCGCCGGCCTGGCCGTCGCCTGCGACCTGCGCCTGCGCACCTGCCGCCTGCAGGTCACAGGTATAGCATAGTGTTGTGTGTGGGCAGCAAGTGTCGGTGGCGGGCCCGCGCCGGCCTGGCCGTCGCCTGACGACCTGCGCCTGCGCACCTGCCGCCTGCAGGTCACAGGTATAGCATAGTGTTGTGCTGTGGGCAGCAAGTGTCGGTGGCGGGCCGCGCCGGCCTGGCCGTCGCCTGCGACCTGCGCCTGCGCACCTGCCGCCTGCAGGTCACAGGTATAGCATAGTGTTGTGTGGGGGCAGCAAGTGTCGGTGGCGGGCCGCGCCGGCCTTGCCGTCGCCTGCGACCTGCGCCTGCGCACCTGCCGCCTGCATGGTCACAGGTATAGCATAGTGTTGTGTGTGGGGCAGCAAGGTCGGTGGCGGGCCGCGCCGGCCTGGCCGTCGCCTGCGACCTGCGCCTGCGCACCTGCCGCCTGCAGGTCACAGGTATAGCATAGTGTTGTGTGGGCAGCAAGTGTCGGTGGCGGGCCGCGCCGGCCTGGCCGTCGCCTGCGACCTGCGCCTGCGCACCTGCCGCCTGCAGGTCACAGGTATAGCATAGTGTTGTGTGTGGGCAGCAAGTGTCGGTGGCGGGCCGCGCCGGCCCTGGCCGTCGCCTGCGACCTGCGCCTGCGCACCTGCCGGCCTGCAGGTCACAGGGTATAGCATAGTGTTGTGTGTGGGCAGCAAGTGTCGGTGGCGGGCCGCGCCGGCCTGGCCGTCGCCTGCGACCTGCGCCTGCGCACCTGCCGCCTGCAGGTCACAGGTATAGCATAGTGTTGTGTGTGGGCAGCAAGTGTCGGTGGCGGGCCGCGCCGCCTGGCCGTCGCCTGCGACCTGCGCCTGCGCACCTGCCGCCTGCAGGTCACAGGTATAGCATAGTGTTTGTGTGTGGCAGCAAGTGTCGGTGGCGGGCCGCGCCGGCCTGGCCGTCGCCTGCGACCTGCGCCTGCGCACCTGCCGCCTGCAGGTCACAGGTATAGCATAGTGTTGTGTGTGGGCAGCAAGTGTCGGTGGCGGGCCGCGCCGGCCTGGCCGTCGCCTGCGACCTGCGCCTGCGCACCTGCCGCCTGCAGGTCACAGGTATAGCATAGTGTTGTGTGTGGGCAGCAAGTGTCGGTGGCGGGCCGCGCCGGCCTGGCCGTCGCCTGCGACCTGCGCCTGCGCACCTGCCGCCTGCAGGTCACAGGTATAGCATAGTGTTGTGTGTGGGCAGCAAGTGTCGGTGGCGGGCCGCGCCGGCCTGGCCGTCGCCTGCGACCTGCGCCTGCGCACCTGCCGCCTGCAGGTCACAGGTATAGCATAGTGTTGTGTGGGCAGCAAGTGTCGGTGGCGGGCCGCGCCGGCCTGGCCGTCGCCTGCGACCTGCGCCTGCGCACCTGCGCCTGCAGGTCACAGGTATAGCATAGTGTTGTGTGTGGGCAGCAAGTGTCGGTGGCGGCCGCGCCGGCCTGGCCGTCGCCTGCGACCTGCGCCTGCGCACCTGCCGCCTGCAGGTCACAGGTATAGCATAGTGTTGTGTGTGGGCAGCAAGTGTCGGTGGCGGGCCGCGCCGGCCTGGCCGTCGCCTGCGACCTGCGCCTGCGCACCTGCCGCCTGCAGGTCACAGGTATAGCATACCCGAGAGATACTCGTATAATACTCGTAAGTAAGATAAAGGAATATATAAGTTCCATTGAATGAGTGGTCACTTAGTGTCAACTTCCCTAGGACTTATTTCTTGAATGTGAATTCGAAAAATTAATTCGTAAGGCGAGATTACCAACAAATAACATGGACGAACCGCTCCCACAGCCCCCATCTCACCTCGTTTAACCCTTTATAGGGCTCTGTCGATATGTTAGACACCATATTTTGAACTTTATGTGTTGAAGATAAGGTCCAAAACCAATGAATTATATCTATACCTACTGCCTATTTAAGGTAACAAGTGTTTTCTCTCTAGGCTGGTACTACGCGTCCCTCGGCGGGCTCCTCGGCACGTACAACAACGAACAGTACGATGAGATGCAGTTGCCCAACGGCACCATCACCACGTCTCCGAGCGAACTCGCGCGCGGCTGGCGCCTCCGCCCCGCGCCGGCCTTCGCCCCCGAAGCGCACGTGGACAGAGGGAACGACACGCAGTGCGACAAGTTCTTCAAGAATAAGGTGTCGCCGTTGCATCCTTGCTTCACTATGGTAAGTTATTTGGGATTATAACGTTTGTCATTCATTTTTAAAGGGCTGTGGGAACAAATTTTTAGGTATTGTTTTTATACACTGGATGGCAAATAAGCCCCTTTGCCCATTGAAAAAAGGCATCGGAACTGAGGCGGGGACAACTGGGACATACTTTTTTACGAATTTTCATTTGCCCCCAGTGAGGGCGATGCTAGTGGGGGCAACTGGGAGTAACCCATGATGATTACCCCCATTAACAATAAACTTGTGGTTGCAGATAGACGCGCTGCCGTTCTACCTGGAGTGCATGGGCGGCGCCGACGCGTGCGCACTCGCCAGCGCGTACATGCAGCTGTGCGCGCAGCAACACGTGCCCACGCACGTGCCCGACCACTGCGTGCAGTGAGTACACCACACACCACACACCTACATGCAGCGACACGTGCCCACGCACGTGCCCGACCACTGCGTGCAGTGAGTACACCACACACCACACACCTACATGCAGCGACACGTGCCCACGCACGTGCCCGACCACTGCGTGCAGTGAGTACACCACACACCTACATGCAGCGACACGTGCCCACGCACGTGCCCGACCACTGCGTGCAGTGAGTACACCACACACCACACACCTACATGCAGCGACACGTGCCCACGCACGTGCCCGACCACTGCGTGCAGTGAGTACACCACACACCACACACCTACATGCAGCGACACGTGCCCACGCACGTGCCCGACCACTGCGTGCAGTGAGTACACCACACACCACACACCTACATGCAGCGACACGTGCCCACGCACGTGCCCGACCACTGCGTGCAGTGAGTACACCTATGTACATAAATACACACAACATCTCATACATTGACCTGTCTCCGTACTAACAAGCTTAAGCACTTGTGTTACAGATATCAGACAATACAAATATAATACTTATATAACAGAGACACTGATTCAAACAAATCCCTCCTTATTAATATTAAATTATTATAAATGCGAAAGTGACTGTGTCTGTCTGTGACTCTTTCACGCCAAAACTAACTGAACGGATTTGAATGAAATTTAGTATACAGATGGTCTAGACCAGCGGTCGTCACACTTTACTGCTCAAGAGCCACACATAACAATATGTGAAGTACGGATGTGTAGTTACTATTAATTAAAGGAATCTACTTTACCGCGGGCCGCACGACTAACGTCCGCGGGCCGCAGTTTGACGACCACGGGTCTAGACCCAGAGAAAGGACATAGGCTACTTTTTCTATAATTTATAACAGGTGCACAACCCCGAGCGGCGACGTCGTAGAGGAAGGCTCGTTTTACCAGATGCAGAACGTGCCCAACACGACTGACGTGGTGTTCATAGTGGAGGCGCAGTACTGCAACAAGAACATACGCAAGCGCAAGAACATCGAGCTGTTCGTCGAGGCCTTCGACAGCCGGCTGCAGGGCGGCGGGATTACCGACAACAGGTATATGCCGTGCCTTCCTTCCTTGTGGGTTATTCTTGCCTGGGGCGAGAGTACGGGCAGTACGGGCCTCGTGGGCTCGAGGCTCTTTGCCCGGGCTTCTTCTCACGGCTCCCCTCATCAGTCAAGTCCCCTCGCGACGTCCCTGAACGTCGCGAATGCAACAAATGAATCGCGAGTAGATAGCAGACATAGTCGTCGTCGTTTGGGGGGCCAGGGGTGGAGTTGCAGCTGCTTGCTGCCGAAACCAGTGACAATCCGTAGTCGGGGAATAAGGGGGGGGGGGGGGGGGGTAATATGCCATGATGCCATGCCGTCTTTGAGTTTCCTTTTGACTTGGACCGTGCTCTTGAGCACCAGTCTCACGAAACTCAGGTACAACACCACCGGTAATATGAAACTCGCGTGAGTTTTAATGACAACCGAACCCGCCAAAGTAAGAAAGTAAGTGCACATTAAATAGTTACTATGACATCTCTCACTCTTTCATTTTAGCCGTATAATAAAGTCACAGCGGCCATTTTAACATCAGTCAATGTCATGTCATCTGTCTGTCAGTCGTTGAGCACTTTAATTCTGCCAATGACAAATATTTACAGAGACACGTTACGTTGTGTAGAAATTCACCGGTGATTTTGACCTTGTATCTTTTAATGATTTCTTTTTTAGTAAAAGCAGCAGCATCTATAACAAAAACAAAACTTACACAAAGACAGAAATTGTGTTGTCTATGTGTACCTCCTACAACTATAAGATTGAAGTGTGTAAAGTTGCAGTTAGGTAGAAAGTTGGAAGATGTATTTCGTAGGAAAACCGCGTTGAAAGATTTCTCAGTTTAAACGATGTTTACTGTTTAAAAGTTAGTGTAAAACTTGTTTGCATCGCAGATACGCGGTGGTGGGGTACGGCGGGTCGGGCGTGTACCGCTCGCCGCGCGCGCTGTACGTGCGCAACACGCTCTTCACCAACGCCATCGACATCGCCAACCACTTCGACGCCATCACTATTGGTATCTATACTATTTATATTTATAAAGATACTAGTGGCCCGCTTTCTCTTCGCTTCGGGACCGTAATTCAAAAATGAACCAATAGATGGCGCTGTGTCCGATTACATCGCGCAAGCGTTTCGTGTTTTCGGTTTACCTATAAGCCTTGTCGTTGTCTAGAAGTTATCTCTTCATAAATTGTATAGAATAGAAGATAACTTCTAATCTTCTATTGACAACGCCAAGGCTTATATGTAAACCGAAAACACGAAACGCAAGCGCGATGTAATCGACGCTCAGCGCCATCTATTGGTTCATTTTTGAACTACGGTCCCGAAGCGAAGTGAGGGCGTGTCACTAGTTTATTATACAATAGTAGTCTTTGATATCTCTCAGACTCGTTACTTACAGGAAGATAAGAGAGGTCAGGGGCGTAGCTACCACCGTATCTGCCGTATCATTTAAATACGGGGTTCTTGGGCCACGGGGGATGTGTAAGGAAAAAAAAATAAAAACTTTCTAATTTATTTTTTTGTTACAAATATATATTTTTTTGTAAATAAAATCTTTCCCCCAGATAAGGGCCTCCAAACATTTTTTTTATACGGGGACCTAACAAGGCACGTTACTGGGATGGGTGCTGGTTTAGGTTAAGTTTTGAGGAAGTGAGGGCGGCAAAATAGTTTTTCTCTGCGGGCGCAAGTTTTGCGTAAGTATCGACCGCCCGAATGGATCAATATCAAATCAAACACAACTAAGGAGTGGAACTCCCTACCGAGGTCTGTTTTTCCTGACCACTATAACTTGGATATCTTTAAGGCAAGAGTGAACAGGCATCTTCTAGGCAAACGCGTGTCATTCTAGACCTCATCGTCACTTTCCATCAGGTGTGATTGTGGTCAAGCGTTGGCCTATAGTATAATATACTATTATAAAGGCGAAAGTTTGTAAGGATGTATGGATGTTTGTTACTCTTTCACGTAAAAACTACTGAATGGATTTGAATGAAACTTTACCTCAATATAGCTTATACATCAGAATAACACATACATAGGCTACAATTTATAAAAATACTAGCGGCCGCCCGCGACTCCGTCCGCGTGGAAAAGTAACTTTTTACCCCCCTTTCAACCCCTTACAACCCCCTTTTCGCAATAAAAAGTAGCCTATGTCCTTTCTCAGGGTCTAGATTATCTGTATACCAAATTTCATTTAAATCCGTTGAGTAGTTTTGGCGTGAAAGAGTAGCAGACAGACAGACAGACAGACAGACAGAGTTACTTTCGCATTTATAATATTAGTATGGATTAGTATGGATAGTATGGATATTGTGTGGATTGTCCAAAATATGACGGTAAGTGTCAATAATACTTCGACTTCGTACGCGTGGAGTTAACGCGTACGAAGTCGCGGGCGGCCGCTAGTAGTATAATAAAAAAAATCGAATATCAAATTGTTGGGGCTAGGAAGAGCCGCCCTCCAACTGCTTCTTCGATAAGGACTTCGTTGACGACCTGCAGTTCTTAACAGGCCCCACTTACTTCTTCTCTTCTCTTTTCTTGAGCTAGGTGGCTACTTCCCATGGGAAGGAAAGCATAACGGGATTTGTAGCACTGTCGCACCAAATGAAAAGTTTATTGCTTTACTTAAACACGTCTCTTATTTATAGTCTGTCTTTGTCATTTGTGCCGAAACATACTGAGATAAACACACTCGGTCGTTTGTGTCCAGACAAAGCGGACCTAGTCCGCGGCAACGCGTCGTCGGAGGCGGACGTGTTCGCGGCGCTGAGCTACGCCGCGCGCCTGCCGCTGCGGCCCGCCGCGCCAAGGACCTTCGTGCTGCTGCCCTGCACCGCCTGCCGCGAGGACCGCATGCAGGTACACCGCATACTGCATACAACAAATGCATACGCAGAAAATCAGCGTCGAGGCACACTCAACGTGTCCCGACCATATAGCTGAGCGGGGACCTTTTTGGCGCCTTATAGATTTAGATTGTTGTACTTACCTATATTAAATTAGATTAATTATATTTTAAGATTTTGAACTGTACTACATATCTGTATTTTTGGTGCCAAATAAACGTATTCTATTCTATTCATACACACCACACACTCATAATAAGTAAAGTATACAGCGTGGATCAATCAACAATTACATCCCTTTAATCACGTGTTTTACTAACCATTTTGGGCAACATTTATTCTATTTGATAGAGCAGATGCTTCAGATACACCCTATACATACCTGCGCACGCGCACATACCACACTCAGAAAAAGTAAATTATTAGCCTATATACTGTCCCACTGCAGGGCAAAGGCCGAAATCAAGTCATCGCTACTATGTCGGGTTTAGGCATAATCACCACGCTTGCCATTAGGCACCAATAGGGTAGTTGACTAATATCGATGTAGTAAAAAATATTGATACTTACCAAAAATTGGTAAATAAGAACCAATAGCCTAAATTTTCAGTTAAAATATAACGCCTAGCTGGTTTTGTGAGCATTCAAAGTTTCATGGGCAAGTCCATTTTTAAAGTTTATAATATTATAAAAATAATTATATCATTGAAACTACCCACACATTAAACACAAACTTTTATTATAAAACTATGTACATAAACGAAACATTTGATATAGCTACCAAACAAAATTTGCTAGACGCGCATACAAGATACGAGCGTGTGACGTCACATGTTAGGTAGCCATTTGTATAGAGCGTTTTTGGGCCCGCGTAAAATATGTGCTCTTAAGTTGTTGGTATCTCAGGTAATTCAAATCAGAATAAAATAATTCTTTCAACAATGTTCTTTAATAGAGGGGTCTTTTGATTAAACACATAAAAAAAAATAGTCAAATACCCTATTAGTCATCAATGCACATTAGCGCATTGGTGATCACAAACCAAAGCTGTGTTCGAAAAAATCTGAATGCTTAGTTAAAGGGATGGAGAGTAACATAGGCTACTTTTTGCCCCTCCTACCCCGAATTTAACGCGAATGAAGCCGCGGGCAAAAACTAGTAAGTATATATATTCCCCAAAAAATATATCAGATACTCACGTACGAACAAACATTCACATATCAATCTCATACAGACATTAAAAAAACGCACGCACTTCATTAATTAATTTAAAAAATAATTTAATGCGCGCGCGACAAACGCATTTTTCATTTTCAGAAAGTGGTCACAAATTATCTGATAATATTTATTTTACTCCCAGTTGGACTACTCGACGATTTCGCACAACCTGATGGAGAACTCCGTGACTCTCCACATCTTGATGGATGAAGACTTCATGCTCTCCAAGAAGCGAGCTGCCAAATATTTGTTCGGTAAAATAATTTATTATTTTATTCTCCAAAAAATGTTGAGGCTCTATAATAAACTAGCATATCTTGTTTGCGTTGGATATCGCTATGGGACGGCTCGACCGGAGTGATACCACGGCCTCACAAAATACCGGCGTGAAACAGCGCTTACTATCGGCAGATAATTTAGTCGGGTTGGCCGTTTCGTACGCATCAAACTTTTTTTATCGGCCGATACTGAATCACTGTAATGTACGCACCTGCATACATCTTCATACTGTTTAAGAAGCTGACCAAACTATCGGCAAATTAAAAGTTTGTAGTCTGCGCGGAGTCTTAGGCGGTGTCAGTCGCTTACCATGGGATCCGTCTTCGCGTATGCCACCTATCACATAAAAAAGCGTGAAATTGTTTCCTACAAAAAAAATCGAATACATTTTTTTTTTTCATTGCAAATCATTAATGTAGACTTTAACAAACAAGATTGTCATATTCTCATTATTTTAAAGGTGTGGATAGCATGTTAGCGTACACGAACAAAGACTACGAGCGGTTGGTGGGCGACGCCGCCGCTGAGGAAGCAAGTCAACTGCCCAACGGAGAAGTTGGGAGTCGCTGCACGTCGCTCGCGTTGAGACTAACGGTGATTGTATAGCTTGGAGGCACGAAAGTATAGCGATGACCGTTATTTATAGCTGGAGGCACGACAGTATAGCGATGGGACCGTTATTTTGCGCACTTGTAAAAAATAAGAACTTTCTATCAAAATGGTTTCTGCGCATCCAGGTCATAACTACACTTTCTTGCCTCGGACTATAAACAATGTGTTTTTTAAAAAATGTTATTTAGAATGAATTCTTCTTGAATTTCAATTTCCTTGTTTGAGCAACATACATAGGCTCCATGTTTTAGTACAATAAAAATAAATTTAATAATAGTGTTAGTAAATAGGCAGGGGGTTTTTATTTTATTTAACTTTGACGACATTGGTCGTTTTATACGTGTAACTTCGTAATGAGGGTTTTTGCAAATACAAAATCCGATAGGTGGCGTTACGTTTACGTCAGGTCCAACAACGGGTGATTGGTTACGGTTTGACGTATCATGTCAAAATATGAAGTTATGTTATGAAACAACCAATGTCGTCGTTAGACCTGATGTCAACGTAAAGATATCTACCGGATTTAGTATTTACAAAAACCCTCATTTCAAGAATGTAATGTATCTTTTATTCACTTGACATTGGCATTATTAAAGTGCCCAAAAGTACTGTTCTAGTTAAAACGAAAAAAAGATGATTTACGAATTATTAGTCCGGTTTAGGCTAACACATTTCGTGGCATGTGGCAATGGGCAGGGCACATTGCGAGGAGAAGGTCCTTGAGAGGAGACCTATGTCCAGCAGTGGACGAGCGTGGGTTGCTGACGATGATGATTGGTGTAATTAAAGTGTCCCAAAAGCACTGTCCAAGCTAAAACGAAAAAGAAATATGATTTTAGAATTCTTTGAGTGGTTAGTCCGCTTAGACTAACACGTGTTCCGGTGTCCCAGGCACAATATTCGCTGGCGCCAAGCTGGTGGGCGAGCGTCGGTACGGCGCGGCGCTTCGCCACCGTGGCGGGCGCGCGCGCAGCGCTCACTGCGGTCGCCTGCCCGCGCGCGCGCTGCGAGTGCCGCGACGCGCGCCTGCACTGCCGGCCCTGCCTCCCCGACCGACCCCAGGTCAGTGTCTACTCACAGGAACGGTGCGGTCCTACATACAGCGAGGGCTACTTAGTAGATATAACTTTCAGTACACTGAAGCGGTCGGGAACTGTGAAGTGAAAAGGCGATTGGAGGAAAAAAATAGGCTTTTTATTCTTCAGTAGGTACAGTGGCCAGCACATCAAGTTACTACAATCTGTCAAATTTCCTCAGTTCATATTGAACCAAACACGTTTGATATAAAAGTGAGGTTCGATTAAAGTAATTTGACAGATTGTAGTAACTTGATGTGCTGGCCACCGTACATAATCAAACAAACATTAAAACTGAAAGGTTCGCCCGGTGTTGTGATTTCTTTCTAGAGAAAACTTTATTTGACAGATGTAATATTTACTTTTTCAAAAGCCCCATAGACATCCCATGCGGACCTTTTTAACAGAAAATTACCTCTGATTTTACAAATATGTCTGCGTATTGCTAATTATAAATACGTACCAAGCTATAAATACACGTATTTATATTTTCAGGGTGAACTGGCGTTCTGGAACACGGACGACATCGACGAGCTCATCGACATGGCCATGGACCCGCCCGCGCTGCCGGAGTTCACCTGATGCGATCCGCCTCTCACTTAGCCTAACCCGGGGATGGAGAACAATGAGGGCTTTTGCAAAATCCGATAGATGGCGTTACGTTGACGTCAGGTCCAACTTTGGACGACATTGAGTCGTTTTTGTACGTAAATTTTATGTATGTATTGTGACAAGGTCCTAAAGTGTATACAGATTTTTGAACTCGACTGTACCTAACTTCGTAATTATGACAAGAAGTCAAAATGGAACCAATCCACACGTTGTTGGACAAGCCGTCCTCTAACGCCATCTAGCGGATTTTTCTTTCGCAAAAACCCTCATTGCGTATCGACGTTTACATAGAAAAGTTACATGTTAGAATTATCCCACTCTAGCGTCTTTTGAGCGTCAACGTCTTGCCGGCGGCCTCCCTACACTTGTGTTTTACGTTTTTGGGCATTGCATCTACGCCGCGCCTGTAAACGCTAGTGTGGGAAAATCGCCGGCAAGACGCCGACACGCTCAAAGGACGCTAGTGTGCGGTAACTCTTACCATTGACATGGCCAAATTATTATGTCGCGTGGTTCCACATCCCTGACATAAACCTTAGGATCTGGGTCACTACAGACTGCTAACCGGAAAAAATCTCGCACGAATCACAGAAATAACTCAATTTTATGGTTGCGTGATTCTCTGAGGTAGAGAATTTTGAAAGTCCGCCTTAGTTCTTAATTACCTAGCGGATTGCCTAGGCAACCCGAAAAAGATTATTTATTGTTTTTTTAACATAATCTTGAGTATTTTCTATTCTACTCTACCTATGTATGTTTACATAGATAAATTTAATTTAATAATCACTTCTATTCAGATAGATATCTATCAGATACATCTTACACCTGGAAATATTATATTTTTCTTAATTAAAATATTAACTCCCTTTTTTCAATTATACAGTAGCTAGCTATATTAATGCGTAGGTAATATTTTAATTGCCAATTTTTTAAATAAGGTATTTCATTTATTTGCTTTGAACTGTAATAAAAATCCAAATAATATCTAATGTACTTATCAAACGAATCATAAATAAATATAAAACAGCCAGTCTGTGCCCAGTTTTCGTCAAATAGTTAATTAAATGTGTATTGTGTAGCATGCTTTAGATCTGTAAATAGAAAGTGCCATTTGAAAATAATAATGTAAGGATGTCTTAAATAAATTATATTAATTATTATTTTTATAGCAATCTTTTTCTTTTATTTAATTTGAAACTTGAAAATCTCTTACAGTTCATCAACCTTTAATTTTCTTAGCTAAGCTCAAAGCTGTGCTTTGATATTAAAATAAAAGATTGTATCCATACTCAATTCAAATATAATCAGTCTTTAAAACATAACAAATTACATAATATCACATTTCTAATTAAAAATTCAAACAATCTACTTACATAACCTATAAGCTATGGATAACATTTTTACTTATGCATTTTATACGCTACAGCAACACTGACAACCAGTAACACTACAGCCGATGCCTTGTACAACAAGTTACGTATCACTTGGTTCTGCCCTCCAACAGAATTTACAATAAGATTGTTCATCAGAAATACTTGGTTGCTCTCTTCGATGAATGCTTGCTGCTCGTCCTCTGACATCTTTTCAGCAATCTGGTTCATCGCTGCACGGAAGTCATTCTTCAGTTGACTGATCTCTACATCTTGGAAGTCTGTTACTTTGTCTACATAAGTATCTTCAGAGGCCTTTTCTGTAAATAACAAAAAACTTTTATTGTAAACACTGTAACTGTTGATAAATCATCATTCAAAGATAGTCCATAACATATTCAGAAAAGTACAAAATTTTTTTTTAATGTGATCATGACAAACAGACTAACAATGGATAAAATTATGGATATTATGTATGGTATAAGAAAACAAATAATTTTGATAGTGGATTCAATTTTCCGCACTTAGACACTCTTTCGGTCCATTGTATGTGATGGTTGGCTGGTTACAAAAGCCAGCCCAGAAGTGATGATACACTAATAAACACACGTCATGTGGTGATAAAATCCAAAAGCTAGTAATAGGTTTGAATGCAGTAATTTTATAAACATATACTACGTACTGTCACCAAACATTCTCCTCTTCTTAGCAAGGATCTGGCCACCGCTCAGCAGCCCCAAGTACAGGTGGTACACATACGCCATCAGCAGCGTAGGGTTCTCCTTCTCGAGATCCTGCAAGTGTTCTAAGTAGTTCTCCAATGCTGCTGATTTGGGCAATGACTGCCAACCTTCACCAAGGTAATGCTGCAGGTCTGCTTCAAATGCGCTTTTTCTATAAAGAAAACAAAAACAAATTTATTTCAATTAAAGCTTGGTTCAACCATCACCACCTGCCACATATCAGACTACTCCAAAAGATTACCCCCAACCATATTAGCCCTATCTGCATTAAGTATCTCAAATTTTACATCGGTCATCCTGCGAACAGCCTTACAATATGGTTCCGTATTTTTTTTTCATAAGTAATATGTATGTGTAAAGAAATTTTAAAAATTCTACCTGTACAATATTTTATGCACAAACAGCCTGTTGTAGTCAGGAAGATTTAGTCTGTCTTTTGCATCTTCCAAGAAAGCGAATATGTAATAGAACACAAAGAGACCACCACCCCATACTTCTTCATCTCGCAGAGCTGAAAAAAAATTATGTTAAATAAGATAAAAAGACGCCTGCACTATAAATTATTTAATAATAACGACGTGATATTTTTCAGATGGAAAAGTTGTAGGTAAATTTTTGAACCTAAATGAGGGTAGATAGAAAACAAGCTTTAGAATTTTATCAAACGTGGTTTAAACAGTATGTTTAGAATTTATAGAAATATAGCAATAACTTTTAAAGGTTCCTTTGTTCTAAATGTTGTGGAATACTTACAAATTGCGAACTTAGCATTGACGAGAGCATCGCTGACGGAGTGGATTTTTCGGGTCGCTTTTCTCATGCGAGTAGTGAATAAATCTATATTTCCAGACATTTTCTATCACTTATTCGCATAAATAGAAAATTCCTGACTAACTTCTCTACAAAGTTTTCTTCCTACAATAAATATTTGAAGATGAATCAGCTGAATCACAGAGTACATTGTATTATATAGTAATAGAGATACAACTCAGCCTTTTTTGTGGAAATGCGATAGGTAGTGCTGCCTCTGAACCGCGAGCTATTGGAATTAATAGTATGAATGTGTGGTGTGTATGTGTGCGTGTGTGCGTGTATGGGTTGTTTTTCAAGGATGTTTATTTGATTTGTTTTTGACATAGCTTTAGATATTCCTTATTCACAAAAAATATAGTAATAAGAAATAGGTAAAGCTATGTCTAAAACACATTAGCTTAAAATTATTGTAATTTCTCTAAAAAAAATGTTCTCGTTACAAAAATAAAATAAATATATTATGTTTTGTATTTCACAAATGTTTATTTCTTTCTCTTCAAACACTGAATAATATTTCTTTGCGTCTTCAAGATAGCATTACTATTGTATTGCTTGTTATCGTAACGCTTGATAAGTTGCGCCCAAGCTTCCTCATAGTTCCGATCAGTAATAGCAAAATTTCGAAGCAAGTTACTTGGGTCTCCTTGTAGACTTGTATTCAAGTACTTAGTGTAACTTCTATACTCCAGTCAAGCTCTTATTATTATGTATAAGAGCTGTAAACATATTATTATGGAATGTTTGCCACTCTTCATACTTTCCGGAAAATGTCGGAAGTTGAATTCTCGGAAGATTTAAGTCATTTGAATCTGATGATGACAATGGTGACAAGTTGTTCTAACTGATCCTTCGTCGGTGAAATACTCGTGATCAGTTTGACAAGAATCTTCTTGGATGAACGAGCTGACCTGATTATCCTATGACCCTCTTTGAATTCCAACCATAATTCCTCTAAATTCTCAAGATGTGTCTCAATATACGATCGAGTGATGCTGGCCTTAACACTTTTCTTAAAAATTTTTATCAGCCTTTTGAATTTTAAGTAAATATCGGATTGATTCTCGACTAACTCCATTGTTGAAAAAATGACATTAAATTCTTACTTACTGTTTCCGAGCAACATTTACGGTCTACATTTACTTCATTGAATTTATGACTTGCGTAGTTAAAACGCATTTTGTTAACTTTATCAGTTATTTCCCGGGTTTAATTCCAATAATAAATAAAATTCATGAGAAAATGACTTGAAGAAAAATTTATATTTCAATAACGTCAAATTGACAAGACATTCAGAGAAAAAAAACTAACATAATTAAGCAAACTCCTTTTACAGAAAAAGTTTCAATATAAAAATATATAAATTAACAGATAGTGCGCCATCTTGCGTCACTTCACTTAACTACGTTGTAAGCTGTGAAAGCAAGGTTATATCCTACCATCTATATAGGAAATCCTGAACAACTTACTGATATAGCCCTACTTAATTAAATATCATCTACTATTCAAAAAATAATACTACTGTCTTGCTCTTTTTTATTTCGCCCGATTATATTTCTAGTTTGAAAGTTCTATGATTGTTTCCCCTGAGCTGAATAACCGTGCAAGATGGTTTTTTTTGATAACTGATAATGACATTTGAAGCGTTTTGTAAAATTCGGCATCTCAGCAAAACAATGCTTTCAAAATACTGATTAATACAAATTTCAATATGTATACAATTTAAAATAAATAAAAAGTCACATACATAAGAACTTGATATTTTAATTAAATACATTATAAAGATTATTCAGTATTAATAATAAAACGCAACAAGACACGTAGTGTTGTCTACTTAACAATAAAACAATGATTTGCTTAGATATATATTTTGTTTTTATCCCTTTTACGAGTCAAAAAGTAGTCTAATTCAATCAAAGATTTTACATTATAACAAGATGGTGTACTATGAAAAATGAATGCAATGTTAATTTCGATTCTATGCAGTGAGAATAAAGATTACTTTGGAAATGCCAATCGCTTTACAGAAAAATCGAGCCGAGCGAGATGGCGATCGACAGGAATATGTCCTTGTCTAAAGGGTTGCCGGTCATAAAAAAAAACCTTTGTGGTATAACTTACGCAAAGTTTATATTTCTTCTTCTGGGGAACTTTCAAAATATTGAATAATTTAAAGGATGATACGTTGGAATTAATAATGTCTTTTTATTTTTTTTAATTTTAAACCATGATAACGACTAGTTTTATGTACAAAGGTCGGTGATATGGTAGTTTTAATTATAATAAATATGCAACACTTGGCGTCTGGACATCACCATTATGGCGGCGGCAAAATAATTTGAAAAGATTGTATTATTGTGACGACAAAAATAAAGTGTAAAAATATGTGCTTATTTATTTAATAATGGTTCTCACTTGTTGTGTGATAGGATGCAAAAGTGAATCATATAAAGGTTGCGGTGTATCTTTTCATAAGTAAGTGTTTTAGGCTAAAAGTTTTATTTTTGCATTGAGTAGGGTATCCATTTCGCTTGTCATCTAAAGACTGGATTTTTACTGTTTCAGATTTCCAAAGAATGAAGAAATTAAAAAAGGTGGCTTACCGTCATACCGGGAAAAATTACTAAACAAGTGATTTTCAAACGTTTCTAATGTAAGTCCAACCTTTAGATGATATCAGTTCATATAGATAGTGCATTCGCATATAGTGCTAATGCAATAAAATGTAAGTTTTCAAAGCTGTATTTTATATTTATGAAAATGTAAAATTTCTTCTAAGAACTGAGACTCAATGCTCATAAAATTAATACTTGAGTGAGACATGTAAAGCAATATATAAATAATGCTTTTATAAAGACACCGGGTTTTCATTTATTTCAAATTTGCATTAGAGAGATTTGATCCCCTAAGTAAGATCTAGTCTACCTGTTACTGGGATCAAGTGTCCCAGAATAGGGGACACTTGATCCTTTTGTAAAGTTCTGGGAAAATGCAAAAAAAATATATATGAAGCACTAGTAAATATAATAATCAAATAATGAGGAACAGTAGGTAGTTAACAAAATTGCCTACCTATGTACGTTTTGTTTTTATAGAACTAACAATGGTGGATCAAGTGTCCCCAGTTTTCCCCAAGAGTTTGTGAAAAAAATTAAATTTTAGTCAATATTCTTGCTCCATAGAACCTTCAAATCGCAAAGTGTGTACGTTTGTATGAATATACGCTATGGCCGTTAAAATGTGCCGCAGAGTGTATTATTATAGGTAGGTAAATAGAAAATCTAATAGGGCTAGCACCAACTTTTCGAAAAAGTCGGTAGTCTCTTCGTATCGTACGTATACCTAATAAGGAATTTTAATTGTGTTTTTTCATACAAAATTGCTCATAAATACTCAACGATACTTTGAAACGTACGTGCTAGCCCTTCTAGTTTGAATAGGCTTCACGAGTTTCCTTGGAAACGATGTCCGACTCCACGTGGGTGGACTGAGTTTTGACAAACAATAATAATTGTAATCGAAAATCTAAATCGTGTGGTCACCTTATTAGAGTAGGACGCCAATCAAGTTATAGACATCTCACGAGGCTCGAATGCAAGTAATGAGTACGCCATCTAGTTCTTATATACAATATCTTTGAATTCAATAAGCATTTAAAATGATGTAGGTATTGAACTATTGATAATAATAGAAGAATCAATGCTGAAATTTTGTCGAACAAAAAAACTAGATTGTATAAGAATCGTTTTAAAATTTTCATCTACTCCCCTCCCTGCTTCAGTCTGTAGTCTGTGGTCCCGGCCAAAATAGTACCGGAAACTGTGAATGATTGTGAATTAAAAATTAATAAAGCTATTTAATACAACAAGTTTTCCATTCCAGCTACAGCTATACACATTGTGATCTTATATTTATATTTAAGTGTCTTTTAGATTTTGTAAAATATGGGAGATACTTCTAAAATAAAGGTACGTGTTCAGCAACTATAATTTATTCCATAATAGATCAGCAACAGGAAAAGGTGTGTGTAGTTATTTTCTTAATACCTAACTAGATTTTCCTTATAATTTTCCATACCTACCTATTGATATCGTCTCGCAAAATTTGTCATCTAAATATAAGTACTTGTAATGACTTGTTTACAACTTGATAACGCTTATCAATTTGACACTGACATTTCTAATTCTGTTATCTAACCTCTCCGTTTTGATTGTGAAATAATTTAAAATAACCATGGCTTATGACTTAAAACAAGAAGAAGAGGTCAAGGAATATATTGAGAACCTTGGCATCGAGTATCGGTTCGGCTGTTACAAAGAGAAGAAGCCGGAAGTGTGCCATCTTCTAGCCGACTACTTGGAAGCGATCAAGAAAGACTTCGATAAGGCGGCTAAAGTGTACAAAAGCAACTGTTTAGACTATAAATTCGGGAAATCATGTTTAAAATATGGGAACTACACGCTGGTGGGCCGAGGGAAAGATAAAAGTGACCCAGCGGAAGCTCTAACCTATTTCGAGAAAGGATGTGATCTCAATGAGCCAGGGGCCTGTCTGCACGCCGGCATGCTGCTCACTGCCACTGGACCTGGAGTCACTATAAAAAGAGATGTCCCTAAAGGTAAGGCCACCTCTAAAATAGTAATAAGTAATTCATTTATATATGTATACAATGTGTTGCTGGTGCCTCCCATCAATACACAATAATTAAGATTAGTTTTAATAAGCGTTTTTAGTGCAACAATGCTAACAATATATCTGTTTTCAGGGTACAACTACCTCAAAAAAGCCTGCGACCAAAAAGGACAACATGGCCTGCCATTACTTATTTGGAATGTACCTGAGTGGAGTCCCTAAAAACGTCGCAGATTTCAACCCCCACAGACCTGATAAGAATAAAAACATAGATTACCTAATAAAACCAGACAAAAAACAAGCTTTTCAATTTGCAATGAAAGCGTGCGAACTCGGAAACATGTATGCTTGTGCCAATGTCAGTATGATGTACAAAAAAGGTGACGGAGTGGAAAAAAATCCAGATGAATCAAAGAGATTTTTTGAAATTGCAACAGCTCTCCAAAAAGCACATGAAACTACAAAAGAACTCAAGTTCCAGCAAGGTTTGGATGGAAAGTAGACCGAAATGAGATTATTTGGATATTATGTTCATAACTGATGTATTAATAAAGGTTCCGAAGTAAATTATTGTAGATGCTGTTGATCACAAATACATTGTTACCAAAAATATTGTTTTTATTAATGTCCTAAAAACCACAATTTTACGTAGGTACTATTACTAATATTAGATAAGATTATTAACAATCAAACTAATTGACCATACTTAATAGCTCATGTATGTACAAAATATTTTTTACCATTATTCCTACATAAAATCAAATGATTGATCCTTGAAACATAATGTAATGTAAAGTGGATTCCATTTTCTGCACTTAGACTCTTTTTCAGTCCCATTGTATGTAATGGGTCGGCTGGTTATAAAAGCCATTCAACAAAATTCTCTAGCGTTTTTGGTAATATCATTCAAGTTTTATTTAAAAGTAAAGGCCGCCCGCGATGAGTTAATTATTCGCAATATATTTTATAAATTGTAGCCCATGTGTTATTCTGATGTTATAAGCTATATTTTTGTAGTAAGTTTCATCAAAATCCATTTGGTAGTTTTTGCTTGAAAGAGGAGCAAACATAACATCGATCCATACTTACGTTTGTGTTTCATATTTATAATATTAATGGGATAGGTAGGGATAGTATTAATAGCCTAAGAGAAGTGGAAGTAACCGAAAAACAGCGCTGACTAGGTACTAACCACCTAGGCCAGCATATGCTGAGTTACTCTCCAATTGCTTGCATACCGATTCGTACACATACGTGACATTATGTAACTAGGTTAAGTATATATGAGAGCAATAAACGTTTTTTTATTTATTTATTTTATTTGTAGTCACTCACTCTACTTCATTACTAAAATGCTATGCTCTGATGTAAAAAGTTTGAATATAATTAGTTGAAAGCCATTTCAGCCGGGCTAACATGCGCACCGCGATATAATTTGTCGAGACTCGTATTGCGTCAGCACAAGTTGCTTCTTGCTCACCTGACTGAGCGATGAACGGGATAGAAGGATGCGCTCTCGCGAACGAGTGTCGACAAAAATTTGTCACGGTGCGCATGTTAGGCCTACCTACAGGTAATTTTCCTCCTCTGCACTTAAAATTTCAGAGGCTAAAAGGAGCGTCATGATTGTTCATAAGATTACTAGGTAATTAAATTAAGTATTGACATTTTAGATTGGGATCATTGGTGGCTCAGGCTTTGATGACCCCACCCTCTTCGAGAACCCCACCGAAGTGGAGGTGACCACGCCCTTCGGAAAGCCGTCCGACGTGCTGGTACAGGGACAAATCAAGGGCGTGCCCTGTGTTCTGCTCGCTAGGCATGGAAGGAAACACCAGTTTCAGCCCAGGTAAGATATATTTCTTCTTCTATTCTTTAGTAACAAAGACTACCTGGGATATCCAGGCAGTGTTCAGTAGGGTCGCTATCAAGATTCAGGGGATGCGTAATTGGCTGGCTGAAGTGACTGTAGTGTATAAATTTCGGAAATTCAAGTTCAATTTCAACCGCATATTAGGAAGAGGAACCGTATTGAAATTTGACTAGCAAACTTTTTTCGTTCCAAATCTTAACCAAATATGTTATTACTGGTTGTAATTTGGCTCAATTATAAAATGAGGATCCTCAGTGAGAGGGACTACAGACAATAGTTTCCAAAGTGAACCAAAAGATGGCGCTTGGCGTTGATTGCATCGCGCTAGTGTTATGTTTTTTCGGTTTGCCTATGAGACATGTCGTTGTCGAAGTTACCTCTTTATAAATAGTTCCTATAGAAGATGTACGAGTAGGTACTTCTTTAGGCTTACCTATTGATGTAAATTTATATTTCCCAGTGACGTGAACTACCGCGCGAACATCTGGGCGCTGAAGCAGGTCGGCTGCACGCACGTGCTGGCCACCACCGCCACGGGCTCGCTCGTCGAGGAGTACAAGCCTGGGGACCTGGTGGTGCTCGACGACTTCATTGATAGGTAACACTAAGTTGCTGGGCCATGGATGTCCATGGCCTTCAAAAACTGACAATTATTAGGTTGTGTTTCGTCGAGTGAATGTCCGACAGGTACTCTATTGGAGACCCAATTGTGGGAAAGGGGGTTAAAGGTTGGCAGCGCACTTGTGACTACTGGTGTTGCAGGTGTCTATGGGCGCGGCGACCAACAGGTGATCCGTCCGCTCGTCTGCCACCTATCACAAAAAAAACACTTCTTTTAAAAAATTAAATTATATAATAATAACCTATGGCCGTGAAAAAAACATTATTTTTATTTTATGTTTCTGTTATTTGCTCCAAATAGTTATATTCTTAAGTGTGTGGGACATGGTATTTTCAAATACAAGTCGTTATGTTGTGTGTGTAGGACATGGGGCCGCTCGTGCACGTTCTTCGACCGCACGGAGGGCGGGCCGCGCGGCGTGTGCCACCTGCCCCTGCGGCCCGCGTTCTGCGCGCGCGCAGCGACTCGCGCTGCTGCAGGCCGCGCGCGCGCGCAGCTACGTGTGCCACGAGACAGGCACGGCCGTCGTCATACAGGGGCCTAGGTAATTAATGCCTTAATCATCATCATCTGATATATCAGCCAACCGGATCGTGGATTTGTGGGGCCGTAGGCTGAAACTTTGGGGGCCTATCTAAGTTCTCAACTATATAATAACCATGTCAAAAAACTGTTTTTTATTTAGCGGGATCTGATCGATATCAGCTCACATCCACCCACTGTTGAGTATAGGCCTCTTATCTATCACGCTACTCCCTACGGTTCCCTGCAAGCCTCATCCATTGTTAACCCCGTCGGACCAACGGGCAGGTGGTCTACCCACAGGACGTCCTCCCAATCTTTCCAATCTCATTCGGTAAGCTATATAGTCTACCTATCCTTGCGCCTTGCCAGGTGCATAAAGTCATGCGTAAGTCATACGGTATACTAGCCCCATTGCTTATAAAACATGGGAACTCCATTATTTCCCCAATAATCCGTTTTCAAAACTTTATGCAGCATTAATGCAAATGTTAGTGACCATGTTTTTTTTATATTGGGAACAGTCAAGATGACGTCCTCACTCCGCCTGATGGTAAGGGCTGTGAGATCCAAATATGAGATTGACAGGCACAAAAGAACGGACAAAGTGTCCATTGAGCATATAATTTATTAATTTACCTTCTAATGTACTCATGCGATATTTTAACAGATTCTCAAGTCGCGCCGAGAGCTTGATGCACCGACAGTGGGGCGGGCATCTGGTGAACATGACTACGGTGCCTGAGGTAAGTACAGTCAGCCACACATCAGGTTACCACAACCTGTCAAATTACCTCTATTGATGTTCAACCTAAGGTATCTGAGATTTTATGATCGAAATATCACCTACAGCTTAAATTCCCAGGTGGTCCTGGCTAAGGAAGCGGGGCTCAGCTACGCCGCCGTGGCGCTGGTCACCGACTACGATTGTTGGCGAGAAAATGAAACCTCGGTAAGTTGGCTCAACATAGTTTCTGTTACAACTACTTCAAAAAGGTTCCTCAATTGATTACAAGTTAGTCGGGCAACATGACAGTAGCAACCTGTAAAGTTCCGCAATGATAAGTCATTACTTGTGAGCTGACGCTTAACGTCACGTACGTTACGTAAGAAAGTCGATTAGATAAATTTTACAGTTTTGTATAACGTGTGGCTAAGAACAAGTACGGTGGCTTGCACTCAAGTTACTACAATCTGTCAAATTTCTTCAATCGAACCTCACTTTTTGTCAAACGTGTTTGGTTCAATATCAACTGAGGAAATTTGACAGATTGTAGTAACTTGATGTGCTGGCCACTGTACAATAAGCTTGTACTTGTTTTTAGATATGTGGCTGTATCTACATATCTACCTAGGTTTTTTCATCTAACTTTCGAGGCAGTCCTCAAATCCAATATTACACCGAAATTGCCTTCGGAATCATAAAATATACCGGTTATATTGATGGCTTTTTCCATAACAATGGGAATAAGTTTATTTTTTATTTATTTAATTCAGGTGTCGGTGAGCGAGGTGCTGGCGATGTTCTCGAAGAACGTGAAGAAGGCCGCGGACGTGATCCTGGACGCCGTGCAGATCCTCGCCGCGGAGACGGACCACCCCTACTTGCAGGAACACAAGGTAAGGGCCGTTCAGTTATTACGTAAGCATCGATGGGGGAGGGGGGGTCTTGGCTCTGCTTACTTTTGATAAATTCAGGAAGAGGAAGTATATTTTATCGCCAATTTTTGCTGACAAGGGGGGGAGAGGGGTTAAATTTCCCAAAGAATCTGCTGCTGCAAGAATCTGCTTACGTAATACTTGAATATACTAATGTAACTTGTACTATGGCGCACCACCCTCCGCCCTATCAGATGTAATCCCATTAGTCCCCTCTTGCGTTTGTCCCCTTGGGGGACTACTGGGATTATTTAATAAAGATCTCCCAGTTGTCCCCCGTGTCATTGGTCCCAGTCTCCCCCACTTGAGACTGCCCTATACTTTTGCTAGAACTCACAAATAATAAAAATTGTTTAGATATAACCGTGTTGCGGATTTGTCGAAAATAGTTTTTTATAAAAAAAACTTCAAATGCTTTGTCACTTACGTGGGGGAGACTGGGAAACCTGGAAAATCAAGCCCCGAGGTGGGCTACCAAGAAGTACTAAGCTAAGGTCTCATACTGGGGGGAGGGGTGTAGACCATAAGTACCCATCCAGGGTGGCACCCCGCTAGCTACGCTACTGCCTGAAAGATAATATGCCCTTCATAAACTATATTAGAAGGGACGGAAGCTGAATTTATTTATCGTTACATTGCGCCCACAGGGGCTCGCCAGTAGTCACAGTAGGGGGATGTGGGGGGAGGGGGTTGAAATGGTGAGGACCTGATAGAGAAGATGACGTCAGAGGGGGTGTGTTAGGAGGGGGTGGCGAAAATTTCATTATTTTTGCGATATTTTCAGTAGTTTCAGAGATATGACTGAAAAACGTTTTTTCGATCAAGGCGGCCATTTGGGAAAAGTCGACAAAATTCAACCCAAATAATTGATTATTTATTAATAATGTTGGTCCTAATGGTTGTCTGGAAGAAATCGCTACAAGCGATAAGACCGCCTTTTCGTACTGTCTGCTGTTTGTTTGCTTTTGCGAAACGAAGAATATCTATAATGCAGTGTCGGGTGGATATGATACCTATAATAATTTGAAGCTTTATCTTATTTTTTTTCTTTACAGGACCTAGTCTCTTCTGCCATTATGCTGAAGGAGTGACAACCAAGGCCGCTAAAAATGTGATTCCCAGTGACATCTTATTGTGAATATAATCTATATTTAAGCAAATCAATACAAACTAAATGTTTAAGAAAGATACTCAGTGCAATGTCTCGAAAATGTATCAAAATAAAACAATATTTTCCAACCACAGCATCATTTATTTATCCTTGAAATCCTCATACAAAACATGTTATCCTTAAAACTAGTCTCGCACACATATACCTAGCCATTTATTACGGGTCCTTACTATATACGATTTACGTATTTTTTTCAAGTTGTGCAGTAGAGCAACCGGGTTAAATGTTACAAAGATATCTAACCTCTAGCGAACCGTACAAATACCGACACGGCTTGGCAACCAAGCGCGCAGGTTCACAATATTTACTGAATATACGAGGTGGCAAAATCAATAGGCCATAGATGGAATCTGCCTCAAATCCTTTGAGTTAGCTCATTAGCAGAGATTGGATTAGGTAGTGCAGTTTAAGGTCAACTACCTCAAACGTTTAATTTGTATGGATACGCTTGCGGGATGTCGAAAACATTCTATACGTGCAAAATAAATTACATTTCCCTTTTCTCTTATTAGAAATTAAAAAATAGAACAGGTTTTTAAGTAAGTACATTATATGCAGTACTTTTATCGAACCTTATTTATTTGTAAGCACCGTCGGAATGTCCATGTTAAGATTACGTCAATAATTGCACACCAAAATCCGATCACTGCACATTAACTATTGAGCAAGATACAAACTATGTATCTTGGAGAAATATCATTAATAAAATAGCCAGACCAGTGTTTAATGTTTGATTCCTAGGTAAAAAAAACCGAAATTCGAGCGAAATGACAATTATTCTAAATGTAAACTACAAAAATGCACTTTCCATCTAGGGCCTTTCGTTTTTTAACACCCAGTACATTTCTTATAGTTAAGTGTAAAAAACATTTATGAATATCGGAGGAAGCCATGATATTTTTATTCATCATTTATTTATTATGTACGTCATGGTCATAGAGTACGAGTCAAAAATTATATGCTACGAAGATTGGTTGCAGTTGCAGTGGCTGCCCGATAGTAAAGATACAAACATATTCCTCGAATTACTTTCATATAAGCTTCATGCGATCATATTTGTGTTTCGTGAAAACCAAGTTATAAAAATAATGTTAAATAAATGCTTGGTTTGAATCAAAAAATGTTTTTATTTTAAAACAGTTTTGTTACTCCATCTTCTCCTTCATTAATACTCTGGAGCATTTTAAAAATCTTCATATACCTAGTGATATTATTGTTTAAAATTCTTAATTAGATAGTAAAATTAATTATTTAGCATAAATCTGTGGTAAAATCCAACCCAAACGTAAATAATTGATTAATTTCTTTTACAATATCGCATCTAAAAGCAGACGACGAAATGATTTGACAGACCTTATATATTTATAATTAATAGTCCCACGGCTGGACTACCCCCTTCTAAAGGCCAAGACCATGCAAAATAGAGAAATATACACGTTGTCATTTATTTAGACAAGCTAAGACCTATACCACGTATATAAAAATAATAAATTTGTGCAGTCAAAATTAGTCCAATAACAACTCTCCAAACATACACCGTTAACTCCTGTCCACATTTAGCCCGGTTGGTTAAAATTGATCTATCTGTTTAAAAACATTCGAAAAGTTCCTTACTATCTAAAGCCTATCTAGCTTACATTACACTTAGACGAATCTCTTCTCCTTCCAAATGCATCATTGCACTAGCGTAGCGACACCTGGAAATAAATAAAAAACTTAAATTTCAAGGCCATGAAACACAATTTCAAAATATATAATGTAAAAATAAAATCTCAAGTAGGTTTACAAATGATTTTAGGTTATAACGACACGTCGTTATTCTATGAAAGGAGCATCGATGAAAGGATAGTCGGAAACGCAGTTGGAATATCTCTATCTATGCAGGTAAAGACCTACTAGAAAATTCCGCGAGAAACGCACTGTTGGATGGTAGATTACATCGATATAAGTCAATCAATGAATGTTGTTCAAAGTAGTCGATAGAACGGAACTGATAAACCCTGTAGAGAATGAAGGATGAAATCAATGAAAAGCATAGGTCAAACTGCGTGAGCAATGCTGCGAGCGCAGTCTACACTCTGGTTTTTAATCATGTGGAGTAAACTGACAGATGTCAATGTGTCATCACCATACATTATCATCACTCAATTTGACCGATTCAAAATGTCAAAATGTATAGAATGACAATTGCATCTGTCAGTTTACTCCACATGATTAAAAATCGGAGTAAGTTTAATATTGGATAAGACAATAGTGTTTACTCGGTGTTGTTGTAGCGTGTGCGGGCTAGTTCTTGGGCCACGCGCTGCATCTGCCGCCATGGCCGCTGTGCGTGTGGCGTGTGTGTGTCACTCACCGGTGTTGTTGTGGTGCGGGCTAGTTCTTGGGCCAGGGGTTGCGCGAGTGCGAGGGCGGGATCATGTCGAGCAGGTACTGGCGCTGCGCCTCGGCCACGCGCTGCATCTGCCGCCATGGCCGCTGTGCGTGTGGCGTGTGTGTGTCACTCACCGGTGTTGTTGTGGTGCGGGCTAGTTCTTGGGCCAGGGGTTGCGCGAGTGCGAGGGCGGGATCATGTCGAGCAGGTACTGGCGCTGGGCCTCGGCCACGCGCTGCATCTCGGCCGGCCATGGCCGCGCCGCCGCCGCTGCCGCCGCCCTTACCCGCTGCGACGACAAACGATACGTCAATGAGGGTTTTTGCGAATTAAAAATCCGCTAGATGGCGTTGGAAGACGGCTAATCCAACGACGAGTGGATTGGTTCCATTTTGACGTATCCATACTTATTTCATACTTAATATTATAAATGCGAAAGTAACTCTGTCTGTCTGTTATTCTTTCACGCCAAAACTACTGAACGGATTTAAATGAAATTTGGTATACAGATGGTCTAAACCCTGAGAAAGGACATAGGCTACTTTTTATTGCGAAAAAGAGGTGTAAGGTTTAAGTAGGGTAAAAAGTTACTTTTCCACGCGGACGAAGTCGCGGGCGGCCGCTAGTCTTGTCATAATGGGGCTACCGCGTGTAAAAATTCCGCTAGATGGCGTACCTGTAGCCTGAGGTCCAACTACACGGTGATTGGTTATTTTTGATGTGAGATGTCAAAATGTCACTAAACGACCAATGACTTTGAAATTGGACCTCAGTCTACACGTACCTGCCGTGTTTCTTCGTAGACTAGAACTTTGACGTTTGGTATTATGAAACACGGCAAATATAATTTTATCGACAGTTTAGTATAGGAAGCGATCTGTATCGCGAATTTTGACGACTTCGTTGGTACAAGTGGGGTGAATGACCTATATTGCAAGTTTATCTGGCACGAACTAAAGTATTAGCACAAAATACATATTCGCACGCATGCGCACTAACGGGCAAAAACGCCTTTTCGACCACATTAATCGTAACTCATGACATAAGATTGTCAAACTGTCGAGGTCTATGGTAGAGGCCGCGCGCTTATGTACTCATGCCGGGCAACAACCCTAGCATATGTCAACGAACTCTTCTAAATTCAAAATCAGGTCAAAGTCTAACTTCTGTGTGTGTAATTATTTTGCTGCATTATTTTTCTACCCAAAGGTTGTCTGGAAGAGATCGCTATTAGCGATAAGGCCGCCGATATTGTATTTGTAAATTACTATTAGCATTAAGTTCTGTAATGTGTTGTGTAATAATGAGTATCTATCTATTTTGCGGTATTAGTAATATTGTTGTTTGTCGGTACGTACATCGCTTGCCCAGCGCGGAGGCCTGCGCCATGGCCAGCTGGTAGGTGTAGAGCAGCGGAGAGAACTGCATCATGGCCGCGGCCGCCGCCGCCGACGACATGCCGCCGCTGCCGCCCGCGCCGCTCAGACCTGACACACCACACACACGTCTCACACGTCTCACACGAAGCTTGAGGTATCTTCATACAACATAACTGAACGTAGCGGCCAGTTTTGTATGATTTTATTAGTTCTAATTAAAAAATATATGAATAGATAAATTAAACTCAATTTTTTTATTATACAAGGTGAATCACCATCCAAAATTTTAAGATCGACTCAGAATCTGTAAGTGTACTCTCTCCAAGAAACATTAGTCGAAATACGACAAAAAATTTTGAACTTCCCATACTATATCGATCGCGAGATCAGTCTGATTTGTATGAAAAGTAAAAAAATGACATTCGACCCATGTTTCTAGGAGAAAGCTGTTCACTTACAGATTCTGAGTAGATCTTAAAATTTTGGATGGTGATTAAAAATTCACCTTGTATGAACTTAAGTGAGTAACAACCGAAGTGTAACAGCTAGTTTCGTATTGGTTTTTAAATTATTAAAATGTTTACAAGCATAGCCATAAATGATGCAAGATCTTAGGGTGCGTTTCCACATAAGCGGGGCTGCGTGGAGTTGAGCGGATGCTTATAATATTTTACCAATCACTTTACTCATCAGAAATGAGATGTGTATTTTGAGCAACGTAAAAATTATTAAAATGTGGGAGAGCCATGCTTCGGCATGAATGGGCCGGCTCGACCGGAGTGATACCACTGCCTCACAGAAAACCGGCGTGAAGCAGCTCCTCTGCTGTGTTTCGCCGAGTGAGTGAGGGTACCGGAGGCCCAGGAGGGGGGAAGGGGATAAAAGGTTAGCAGCGCACTTGTTGCATGTGTTCATGGGCGACGGCAATTGCTTACCATCAGGTGATCCGCCTGCTCGTCTGCTACCCATCACATAAAAAAAAACGTTATTGGTAAAATTTTACAAGTGCTCCGCTGAACCCCACGCAGCTCCGCTTCTGTGAAAACGCACCCTTATGCAGTTTAAAAACGATTAATAGGTAAGCAGGCAATATCTCTGTCGGTTTCAATCAAATCTGTCAATCTATCAAATAGTTATGATTTTTGCATTTTGTGAACCGAAAATATTCAAAATGTTTAACAATAATTTCTACACTACATAAAGATAATTAATCAAAGCAAATACACAAAGAAGTCTTGAGATCCTTAAAGAACCTTTATTCGGAAAAAAATATGCATTTTATACCAAGATTAGTGAATAAAAGATATACTGAATAATTTCTATAAATAAACTACATAAAAATTATAAATTTAAAATATTGTGGTTACTTTATCCTCACTCCATTCTACATTATACTAATTTGTCTCAAACCAATCTATAGCAAATTTAAATAAAATGGAAAGTATGTTTTTCGAATGTTAGACACATTTAATAATACCTGGTATTTTAATTAAAAAGTTTCATATAGCTGGTTTTTCTGTCATGCGAATTACAAACACCGATACAGCACCAAAATCCGCATGACGAAAAAAAAAATGGTTGAGACAAACTAAAACTCTGCTTTTACTTCAAAGGACACTTTGGTTCATGCAAAAATTCTAATGAAACCAAATACTAGTGTATCGCTAATTATTTATCCTTCTAAATACTTATTTTACATGTATCAAGATCAACTTATGCAATGTATGTGACATTGCAAAAGTAGAGTTACTTTATGATTTTTAAAGCTGTTGAGTTAACCTAAATAACGGATAGAATAAAATTCACCGACTTTTAAATCAATTACTGTTTAATAAAACTAGACAGCATGATATATCATAGTAATCATACTGTTATATACTACGTATATACTATCATATCAATGGACAGGGTCTAAATAGCGTCATCTACCATATTTTTCATTTGAAAAATTCCTCATTGCTTAAAGTCGATGAATACCATCATAAGTGTTTAAAAGGATGCATTAACGTAAGTATCTGTTAATTGATAAAATTTTGTATATAGGATACCCTTCTTGCATTTGTTGGTACAAACAGCCACATATTAGGTTATCACAACTTTTTTTTATGATATAGGGGGTAGGCGAACAGACGAATCCCCTGATGGCAAGTGATTACGCAATACCAGATGAGTCACAAGTACGTTGCCGACCTTTTAAAAAGGAATACGCTCGCTTTTTGAAGGTTTGAAACCTGTCAAATTGCTCAAATTATATTCTTTGTTTTGATCTATGGACTGTAAGATGATTCGTTTGAAGAAACTTGTCATTTTTGTATACAAGAAACTTGTCAGTTTTTGTACAAGAAACTGTACTGTTGTGTATACTTTAATATGTGGCTGTGCGGACATACAAACCCAAAAGAATCTCCTACATTTCCTTTTACAACAATCGTGTCCCTGGAAGTAAAACGCGTGGTGCGTACAAACCGTGTCCGTGGCTGTATGGAATATGTACCAGTCTGACCTCTGAGCAGCTGGTGCTGCAGCGCCTGCATGGCGGCCGCGCTGTGCTGCTCGAACGCCATCTGCGCCGCCGCCGCCGCCGCCAGCTAACCCACACACGGTTTAGTAATACTCGTATACGAATGCAAACAAGTTGTAGGCTTACCAATCAAGTGAAAACCCTGGAGACTTGGGCACTTTCGCACAGACTTTTCTTTGCAAGGTGATCTTGACATTCTGTTACAATGAATTTATTTTTAATAGATATTTTTTTCTATATGCCCCATAAGTGTATTTTTAAAATATTGTGTGTGTGACACATATTTGTGGGTAGTTAGATGGTACTTCCGAATAAAAACCCTCGTATACAGTTTGAGCTTGTTAATAAAGCACTTTCTACCCTCATCTTGCCAGGGTTTTTACATTATTGGTAAGCCTACCGTTTACAAACTTACGGCAACGCAACACATTTCCATTTGCGAATACCTATAAATAACTAAAATAAACATAAAACATTGGTAAACTGGGGGTATTTCATCCTATAACACAACGACCATATATCATAACAAAACGACTTAATTTACAATGGCAAAAAATTTAGACAAATTTTCGTTCGAATCGGTAAATGCTTTCTCTATATGTGCGCTATAGAAAATGAAAACACGTCATGTGACTGACGACTTGACGCTTTACCAAGTTCTGTCAATAATCATATTTCTCATTACCCAAAAGCTTCATACATAATGTACGCATACCGCCACCTCCACGGTAGTAATGTTACCTGGTGTTGCTTGCTGCTGCTGCCCTGGCTGGTGCTGCTCGACGAAGATCCTTCAACAAACAAGCGAGCAGATAACACTACGTAGCTGACGGTCTACGGTCAATGTAAAGGTGTATTCACCGGCTTATAAGTAGAACGTACTGTACAGTGTAATAATTTATTATGGAAAAATAATAAATGCTGAACGAAAAACAAATAAAATTTTAAAGTAATAAAATAAAAATGCGTTTATTGCTGTCCACAATGATATAACAAAAGAAAAATTTAAAAATAAATCAACGACAAAAAAATACATAGTAGAGTAAAGTATCCGCCTATAAACTGTCACCACAGCAGGGCAAAGGCCTCCATCATAGAATTCAAGTCTTCGCTACTTTGATGGGTTTAGGCTTAATCACCACGAACCCACAACCTTCCACAGTCCGAGTGGCTGTACTACCAATTATACTAGCCGAACCCCTTACTAAGCCGACGAACCCCCCGAGAATTTTATAAGTGCAATATTTACTTAAGAATAAATTGCAAAGAATTGCTATTCCAAAAATAATAATTATTAATCACCACGCTTGCCTAATTGCTGCCTATTGCGGATTGGTGATCTTAAACCCGAGCTATGTTCGAAAAATTCGAAACATACTTTTGATCGACCCGGGAATCGAACTCGGGACTCTGAGATTTTTGTCACAAATTAAGCTTTTAAATCTTAAAGTGAAATAAAATGGGAAAGAGCGGGACCCCAACACAAGTACTTATTACTCCCTGGGGCATCTCAAGATACATACTAATATTATAAATGGGAAAGAGTGTCTGTCTGTCTGTAAGTATGTTTTCTTCTTTCACGGCGAAACGGAACAACAAATTGACGTGTTTTTTTAAGTGGAGATAGTTGAAGGGATGGAGAGTAACATAGGCTCCTTTTTGTCCCTTTCTAACACCTCATTTTAGGGAAGTGGGGCGCGAGCGAAGCCGCCGGCAAAAGCTAGTCCATACTAATATTATAAATGCGAAAGTAACTCTGTCTGTCTGCTACTCTTTCACGACAAAACTACTCAAGGGATTTAAATGAAATTTGGTATACAGATAATCTAGACCCTGAGAAAGGACATAGGCTACTTTTTATTGTGAAAAGAGGGTTGTAAGGGGTTGAAAGGGGGGTAAAAAGTTACTTTTCCACGCGGACGGAGTCGCGGGCGGCCGCTAGTAAGAAATAAAAGTATTCTGTGTTGTATTTGTAGAATCCTGATCTTGATATTTTTGATCCCAGATTTTAAGTATTTTAAAAAAGGTGTTGTTAAGCTCTCAAAGATATAATCCACCGATTGCTGCGAGTACCGCTATTAATATTTATAAGAATTTTCTTTACTTTATCTTTATCACTACATATCAACAATGTTTTAAATTTTAAATTTAGATACTCACCTAATATAATGATGTGTTAACAATAGTAGGATAGCAATCTAGCTCTAGACTCAACTGATTATGTGTATCAATAAGTTACTGATTGTTATCTGTTTTGTTTCCCGTATAAATAAATAAAGATTTTTTTTATATTATAGGAAGGCAAACGAGCAAGCGGGTCACCTGATGGTAAGTGATCACCGCCGCCCATGGACATCAGCTACACCAGAAGGAGTGCGGATGCGTTGCCGGCCTTTTAGGAAGGTATAGGCTCGTTTCTTGAAGATTTGAATGTCGTACCGGTTCGGAAATACCGCTGCGGGAAGTTGATTCCACAATGAGGAGGTGCGTGGCAGAAAGTGTCGAGTAAAGCGCGCGGTAGTGGACCGCCATCCATCCAGGTGGTATGGATGGAATCCGAGTTTATGGCGTGAATGTTGTGTTGTGTGTATAAATAAGCAGTAGATACTCGTCTGGTTACCTTTACCTTTCTTGGCGGGCACCTCGGCGGGCTCCCCGCGCGAGCGGTCGGCGTGGTGCGCGCGGAGCGACTCCGACGCGCCCAGCGACCTGCCGGGTTTCACACTGGGCCAATTATTATAATGCCGAACCAGGGCCGGATCTTACAAGGCCCCCGGGGTTACAAGGGGCTCCCTAGAACCCGCTAAAAATCTCTAAATGCTAAAGATTCCGCCTACACTATAAGGTTGCCCTTTAAAGATAAAGATGTTTTTTTTTATTGCTTACGGAGATAATTATCATAGGTACATTTAAGCGAAGAGGGACAATAGGAGGAACAGAAGACAAAGACATTTCCACATTAAAATGACAATTAACAGTCTGTGGCCAACAAGGCGCAACCTTAGCATTTGCTACAGCAGCCAAAGCCTGCAGCCAAAAACTGCAGGGCTGGTTTTCTGGCTAAGTCTTTCTAAAACTAATACTTGCGAAGTTATACGTATTTTTATGAAATAAAAATATCTGTATAAGAATAATTATAGTTTTTGCATGGCTATTAGTTGAGTACTTAAATAGGCCCACAAGCAAATTTCAGCCCAAGGCCCCACAGATTCAAGATCTAGCCCTGCTCAAACACTTTGTACTAAATGTATACTATTATGACAGCGATGTTGTATGGTGACTGCTCAACACGACCGGCTACACTTTATCGCACATTCTTTGATTGAAGTTAGTGTGTTCCTCCTGGCAATAGACGGTGTCACACACACATTTTTAACAATGTAGGAAACTGGACAAGTTTAGTCTGCATAATAAGACAAAATAATGCCAAAAAGGTTGGCGAACCTTGAAAACGTCAACTTGAAAATGACATAAGTGACATATAACAGATTTGACCAGTGACGTATCTGTCGTAGATTTTTGTGGTCCGTGAATTCCAGTTTGGAGTATGAGTCAGGCCTGTCCCACCCACTCCGCTGTGTAGTATCCAACTTGCAAGTACATGCGGCGTCCCTCCGGAGGGGAAAATTAGTAGAAAATCACGACAACGAGCGGCGACACACGCCCGACAGTTGCTTGCGATAGAAAGAGAACGCACTTCTAGGTATGAATAATGGTAGGCATTGAACGCTGGGCGGTCGGAATTTCAACGTTTATGTTATGGTAGCCTGAGTCTTCATTTCCATAAACGGTTTTTAGAAGTGGGTCTTCTGTACCTTGCTATTAAGTATTCTGTGGTATAGTGAAAAATTTGTTCAATTTGAGCTACGACAGTATGGTTGCAAAGCAGCGATAATGTGTTACCTGGCGGGCGGCGGAGCGGGCTTGGGCTGCGGCGCGGGCGCGGGCGCTGCGGACGCGCTGCTGCTGGAGCGAGGACTGGCGCGGGACACCGACATCTGCGTATATCATACAATGGGGAATATTATTTTATTTAATTTTTTAACACATGACATGGACGCTCACAAGAGAAACTATGCACAAATTAAAGGTGGCGCAGCGTGCTACGTAGCGCTCCATGCGCGGTCTGTCATTGCCGCGGAGCCAATAAATAAATTACATCAGCGAGTGTTTTTAGAAAAAAAGGGGTGTACTATGGTACGATCACTTTATTGCATTAGCAACATTGTAGTACGCGGAGGCGCGGGGTGTGTGTGTGTGTACCTGCAGCGCGCGGTGTGTGTGCGCGGGCGCGGGGTGTGTGTGTGTGTACCTGCAGCGCGCGGTGTGTGTGCGCGGGCGGGGGTGTGTGTGTGTACCTGCAGCGCGCGGTGTGTGTGCGCGGGCGCGGGGTGTGTGTGTGTGTACCTGCAGCGCGCGGTGTGTGTGCGCGGGCGCGGGGTGTGTGTGTGTGTACCTGCAGCGCGCGGTGTGTGTGCGCGGGCGCGGGGTGTGTGTGTGTGTACCTGCAGCGCGCGGTGTGTGTGCGCGGGCGCGGGGTGTGTGTGTGTGTACCTGCAGCGCGCGGTGTGTGTGCGCGGGCGGCGGGGCGGGCGCGGGGGGCGGCGCGGGCGGCGGGGAGGGCGCGGGGGCGGCGAGGCGGCGCTCGATCTCCTGCTCCTGCTGGAGCGCTCGCACGAACGCCGTCTTCAGCCGCGCCGTGTGCTCCGCCTGCGGGAGAAAGTAAAATGATAAAGCGCTTTCACATCTACGCCACATTAACAGCGCAACGAACGCACATAGTATGAAGATATCGACACCGCGCCAGTCGCGCTTTTTAAACTTTCATGCCACTGCTTACCGTGAAAGAAGTACTCTTTTCATTTCATCTATAAAAGAACATGTTATAGCGATCGAGGTACGACGCAATTGGAAGATACATACACAGTTCGCACGCAAGCAAAATTAGAGCAAGAAACGTAACGTTCTGGAAGAAAATGGTTTCAGACAGTATGGATGGAGCTTACTACACAGCTACGGCGTCTAGTCGTGCGATTGTAGAATGGAACATGTCATGTTTCCCAATACGCAGAGCTCGCAGAGAAGTCGCCTGAAACGCTAGGTGTGTGTGTTTTTTTACATTATAGCGAGCAAACAAGCAGACGACTCGGTACGGTAAGCGATCACCGCTGCCCATAGACATCTGCAACACCTGACGCATAACAAATGTGGGCGTGAAGGTGGCGTCCTGGCGGCGCGCCGGCGGCCGCTCCCAGCGCCACACCGGCGTGAAGTATCTGTGATACCTTGAGCGCGCGCTTGACGTTCCCGGAGACGCAGAGCTCGCAGAGGCGGCGCGCCTGCGGCGCGGGCGTGAAGGTGGCGTCCTGGCGGCGCGCCGGCGGCCGCTCCCAGCGCCACACCGGCGTGAAGTATCTGTGATACCTTGAGCGCGCGCTTGACGTTCCCGGAGACGCAGAGCTCGCAGAGGCGGCGCGCCTGCGGCGCGGGCGTGAAGGTGGCGTCCTGGCGGCGCGCCGGCGGCCGCTCCCAGCGCCACACCGGCGTGAAGTATCTGTGATACCTTGAGCGCGCGCTTGACGTTCCCGGAGACGCAGAGCTCGCAGAGGCGGCGCGCCTGCGGCGCGGGCGTGAAGGTGGCGTCCTGGCGGCGCGCCGGCGGCCGCTCCCAGCGCCACACCGGCGTGAAGTATCTGTGATACCTTGAGCGCGCGCTTGACGTTCCCGGAGACGCAGAGCTCGCAGAGGCGGCGCGCCTGCGGCGCGGGCGTGAAGGTGGCGTCCTGGCGGCGCGCCGGCGGCCGCTCCCAGCGCCACACCGGCGTGAAGTATCTGTGATACCTTGAGCGCGCGCTTGACGTTCCCGGAGACGCAGAGCTCGCAGAGGCGGCGCGCCTGCGGCGCGGGCGTGAAGGTGGCGTCCTGGCGGCGCGCCGGCGGCCGCTCCCAGCGCCACACCGGCGTGAAGTATCTGTGATACCTTGAGCGCGCGCTTGACGTTCCCGGAGACGCAGAGCTCGCAGAGGCGGCGCGCCTGCGGCGCGGGCGTGAAGGTGGCGTCCTGGCGGCGCGCCGGCGGCCGCTCCCAGCGCCACACCGGCGTGAAGTATCTGTGATACCTTGAGCGCGCGCTTGACGTTCCCGGAGACGCAGAGCTCGCAGAGGCGGCGCGCCTGCGGCGCGGGCGTGAAGGTGGCGTCCTGGCGGCGCGCCGGCGGCCGCTCCCAGCGCCACACCGGCGTGAAGTATCTGTGATACCTTGAGCGCGCGCTTGACGTTCCCGGAGACGCAGAGCTCGCAGAGGCGGCGCGCCTGCGGCGCGGGCGTGAAGGTGGCGTCCTGGCGGCGCGCCGGCGGCCGCTCCCAGCGCCACACCGGCGTGAAGTCGCAGCCGCACTGCGCGCACACCGCAGGCACCGATGACCGCGGCATACTGCACACAGTACCACAGTCAACACCAGTACAACACACGTTGAGGCGTAAGAGACACGACTCGGAAACAGCGATGCCGAACATCGATAGTTTCGCTATCGATAGTTGACCTCGAAAATCAGTTAGGATATCGATAGCCCAAATTAAGGTAATACTATTGATGACTGAAAAATCGATGGTCGACTATCGATCGGCATCACTACTCGGAAAGCTCACCGACATTAATTTAACTTGATATAAATTAGAACAACAATAGACAATGGGGGCTATCGCGTGTGAAAAATCCGTTAGATAGGCGTACTTGTAGACTGAGGTCCCACACGGTGATTGGTTATTTTTGATGTGCGATGTTAAAATTTCACGAAACGACTAATGACGTTAAAGTTGGACCTCAGTCTACACGTACGCCATCTAACGGATTGTTCACACGCGGTAGCCCCCATTGATATTCAACCTAATGTGTATGATAGTAAGATTGATGTGTGGCTGTACGTACCATAAGAGTGACCCGCACACTAGCGTCCTTTGAGTGTAGACGCTACGCCCTAAACGCTTTTATGGGGAAGTCACCCACAAGACGTCAACGCTAGGACGCTAGTGTGGGGTCACTTTAAGATAGGGGTCCATCTACAAAATGATTCGTTATTTTCGAACTTGATTAGTCAAAATGACAATTTGACGAACGGTTATTTGGTTCCCGGGCAAAGTCGGAACTGATTACTATTGTTATTTAAGTTATATTTGTTTTATCTAGCGGCCGCCCGCGGACTGGGATTACTAAAATTTATTTTATTAATTAAGCCTATGCTCTTTTCTGTTTTGCCTGAGATACAGGGTTTTCCTAGTTTCATGGCAACAAACTCTTAATTTGCTTCCCTTAGTTTTAATACAATTAGATAAGTTTTAATAATAAAGTTTTAATTTATTATTTATTTATTTATATTAACGGCTTTTATGTCAACACCAACAACGGTTTTACGCAGATGTGCAATACATACCTGTAGCAATGTCTTCTCAAGTTGCTTACGCAGGGCCAACTTGGCGGCGGCCTGGCGCTGCGCCGGAGTCTGGGTGTCCTCGGAGCTGCGGGAGCTGGCCTGAACAAATGTCCCGCAACGTTACACTATAATTATGACGTCATACTTCTTACGCGAGAATGGGTAAGAAAGGGTATCTGTCTTAGGTTAATATTACAAGTGAGATGGGGTTCTTTACGGTAACAGAATAAATACTATACTCCGATTTTTAATCATGTGGAGTAAACTGATAGATGTCAATGTGTCATCCCCATACATTATCACTCAATCTGACAGATGCAAAGTGTCAAAATGTATGGAAACTTGACATTTGCATCTGTCAGTTTACTCCACATAATTAAAAATCAGAGTTTAGGAAAGAATTATATGACGATTTTGCAAATAAAAATCCGTTATCAGTATGTATAATACGGGTTTTTGCAAATTCTAAGTCCGATAGATGGCGTTACGTAGACTTCACGTCCAACTTTGACGATATTGGTCGTTTTGTACGTAACTTCATAAGTAAGTATGACAAGATACGTCTTTAACGCTTTCCAGCTGATTTTTCATTCGCAAAAACCATCATTAATAGTAATAATCATGAAAAATTGTGACATCACTTTTCCATACTCACTGCATCACTTGTGCTGCTGGTAACTGACGAATTGTCCTGTGCAGGCTTGGAATGACAGATTGCAACCATTTATTATACTAAACAAGATTTACAGTGACAACTATTACAAAATCTATAATAACGAAAATCTGAACAGTCAATATTTCACTAAAATGCTGAAAGTTTCATGTCGTTTTATTAAAATTTTAATCGACTTCTAGCGCCATCTATTGCTACTAGTCGAAATTAAGTACCGAAACGAATAGAGGGCGGGCCTGTAGTAGTTAACATAGATGAAAATTGTTACCTTGGACGAAGCATGCTGCGAGGCCGGCGGCGGGGCCGGCGTGATCGTCACTGAAGGGGTGATGCTGGCGCCTCCACTGGTCGAAGACTAGAAGAAAAAGTCATATTGTTACTAACTTTGCATTATTTCATGACAAAGACACATTTTTCGTAGTATTTGTAACTTATTGTCTACCAAACGCATGACGTGTACAGCTTCGTCGATTGACAATGAGGGTATTTGCAAATGCAAAGTCCGATATCATGGCGTTACGTTGACGTCAGGTCCAACTTTACAGCGCTTTACCAGTCGGTACAGGTACAGTTAGAGCCGTAAAGTCTTTGGGTGGAGACCGCGACTCGGTAAGCGTAGTGTTGGATGCGTTGCGACAAGATGGGGTGATGACATTCGAAGGCTGGCTGGTGTGGGCTGGATGAGAGTTGCCGAAGATCGGGAGCTGTGGCGTGCATTAGGGGAGACCTATCATATGTCCGTTGGGGACGTTGAGACGGCCGTTGGGGTGGAATGGTCCTTGAGTGGAGGCCGCAGCCGTGGCAGGCCTCCCACCAGGTGGACCGACGATCAGGTGAAGGTCGCGGGAGTCCCTTGGATGCGGGTGGCACAGGACCGATCTGTGTGGAGAACTTTGGGGGAGGCCTATGTTCAGCAGTGGACGTCTATTGGCTAAAATGATTATGATGATATCATATGTCCAGCAGTGGACGAGTGTGTGGGTTGTGAGATGACATGTACAGTAATACCGACAGTACAGTCGCTGTTGTCAGTGCCACACGATGCTGTGGAGCGTGTCTGTGTGTACACAGCTGTGCAGTACAGTGCAGTCACCTGGGAGCGGTAGGGCCCGGGCGTGAGGGTGGCGCCGGGCAGCGAGGACGTGCGGCGCGACACGTAGCCGCCGGGCACGATGCTGCGGAGCGGGTCTGTGTGTACACAGCTGTGCAGTACAGTGCAGTCACCTGGGAGCGGTAGGGCCCGGGTGAGGGTGGCGCCGCCGGGCAGCGAGGACGTGCGGCGCGACACGTAGCCGCCGGCACGATGCTGCTGAGCTGCTTCCGCCGGACACCACGTTGCTGCCGCCCAGGCTACGGCTGCGCGCTGGAAATATAATAATTTATTAACCTCCTAAGGTCAGACAGCGGACACAATAGAAAACAATGGGGGCTACCGCGTATCAAAAATCGCTAGATATCATACTACTGTAGAGCTGAGATCCATCTACACTCCGGTCCATAAAAAGGAGGCCAGTCCTCTGAGCCCTCAACGGGCCCCAACCCCACTAACTACCTAAGTTACCCATGGCCTGTTAACTACTGAGTTACCCATATGATACCCATGGCCCTCTCTCAGAAGGATTGTTATGTCAATGCATTGTTATGTCAATGCCCACAACCTTTTTTGAGGTCTTTATCTACAAGAGGTGCTCACTCAGATTTCATACCATCATGACGAATCAAATTACACCTTGCATGTAAAAATCCGTTAAGCTCAACGCTCAAACCGGAAAAACGTAATATGTTCGAGAAACATAAATCTACTTCTGGGGCAGTCAGGTGAAAACTGAACACATTTATCAATCACAACAATGTAAAATCCAAGTTACCTTGTTCTGCTGATGTGCGGGCGGCGGAGCTGGGGTGACGGTGACCCCCGGAGGCACCACGCAGCCGCTGCCCGCGAGCGCGGTGCCTGTTGCCGTATCCTGGGAAAAGAACAAAGTTTGAAATGGGTACTTCTTTCACGGTAGGCATCTCCGTCGTAGACATCCGTTCTTGTTAAAATCATCACTAACAAGCGTTCATCTTCATTATACAAAACATCAACATTCAGAAATTACATTCACCTCTTCATGCAAATCATGAATACAGGTGAATCCATGTATGAAAAAAATACTGCAGACCATCATAGTAAGACTGGATACCTCAAAAGTAATAAGATTGAAGTCCTCGGTCACATGCTAAGACAGGAAAGGTAGTCTACTCCAACTTATAATGTATTTTATAACATATTTCGATGTTGGACCAAGTTTAACATATAACCGCAGACAATTCCTAAACAAACTAGGATGTTACCTTAGCGGGCGTCTGTCCCGCAGACTGCTGCGACTGGCGTATCTTGCGCAGCAGCACGAGGCGCGTCTCCTCCGCGCGCAGTTTCTCGCGCAGCGCGCGCATGCGGCGCTCGCGCTCCCATATCTCTGCGCTGGTGCATTCCTGAATGATGTGATGTAAGTTTTAGATTGTGGTCATCACGTACGTGGGTGATTCCGAGAAAGTGAGGATAAAACGCGTCCAGTCCAAATACTCCTTCCTCATAACACTATAGTTAATACCATCAGGGTTTTTAAAGACTTAAAGTATTAGCACAACTTTTAACACACAAAACAGAACATAAAACATCGTTTTATAAAAATTTAGATCAAACGTGCCTCAAACGTCATTATCCTACCATGTCCCACAAGGCTGTGCGTGGATATTAAGTCTGATAAAAAAATCATCCAAAACTGAACGTTTAATTCTTACATGACAATTTGTTCTCAAATAAGAAAAGTGTCTAATTAGCGCAAATTACAAACATTTCTTTTATTTTAACCTGGAAAACTAACACTCTCAAAGTTTGGGATCGAAAAAAAATCATTAAACGCATCAAGAATGGTTTCTAATAAAAAAACAAATTCATGAGGATTTGAAGCACGCCGGAATGCGCCCCTCACCTCTCTCAGTGTTCAGGTGCACTGCATGCTTTGAACGGAGTGGTAACGTATCACGTTTGTCGACCAGGTAAGCTTACATTTCGTTCTTCGAAATTTGGCATCTAAAAAGTCATTAAACTTTGCTGTCTGCAGTTGCTAATAATTGTCACATCAATCATATGTTTGCTGCTTTTACGTATCGAAAGGGAACTTATTCATAACCATGTGCTTTGAGGCATATTTATTCAGTTTCAATAGGTTAAAACCAGTTTTTTTTCGAATTCGTCATTTTTGCCAACATCATTTTCCTCAAAAATCTGTGTTGCGTTTAATGACAAAGAGGGAATATAATGATTTGATTTGTTTCCAATAATGATAGTTGTTGAGGAAAATTACCTTTTGCTTTTAATTAAGTATAGGTGGAGGTTGGCGAAAGGGAAGGGAGGCCTATACCCAGCAGTGGGTACTACCGCGCTGATGATGATGATGATTATAGGTATGTAGGTACTTTAAGTGTATTGTTATTGTTTAGGATTTTGTCTGTTAATAACATTATGTTTGTTCAGCATCTGGGTATATATAATATATCTATTTAAGTATAATATATTGTGGTACCTTTGTTGCTTGTGATATTACCCATAACACAAGTTCCTACCTTTTCTAAAATGTCTTTAATATTTTTAGTGGCTCAGTAATTGGCACACCTCAGCTGATGATAAGAAAGAGAGAGCCCACTGTTGCAGTCACAATTAAACACAACGGACGCAACGGCACGGCATCACATCCGTTCGCACTGCCATACTGGCCCGCGAGATGCTTCTTCACGCTTCGTTCGAAGGAGTCCATATTGTAGGACAGAGGAAACACCTAGGATGGCAACGAGTTTCCATCGTTTAATGGTGCGGCAGAAATTTGAGCTGCTAAGATGGTGTTTTAGTCTAAGATGGTGTTTTTCCACGTAAAACGGTGACAGCGCCGCCCTGCACGTGTTGTTCTGTGATGGAAAAGGGAGGGTGGGATAAGGGAGAAAAGTTCTTCAGAGCACTTACACATATAGGCGGTAAAAAGACACTGAGCGACCCAATTTCTCTACGTAACTGAAGAGGTTCAAGGGTCTTTGGTGAATGGTGAATCTCTTCATCGCCTATTATGCGTACAGCCCGTCGCTGCAATCTGTCGAGAGCATCTGTAAGATATTTACGTGGAGCCATCCCAAATATGCGAGCAGTGCTCCACGTATGCTCGAACTTGTGTCTTATAATAAAAGACAACGTTGATCAGGCGTGAAGAACCTACGCACTCTATTCAGGATCCCCAGGTTTTTGGATGCTGTGGGAAGGTCCTCAACATACTGGCTCTGATGACATGCTTAGGCTAATACGTAGACTGAAGTGGTTGAAGAGACGGGAGGGGAATGAATGGGGATGTTTTGGCTGAGAACACCTGTTTTTTCTTGGCATTGAATTCGACCAGATTTGTTGGAGCCCCCTTTTACTAGTTAAATCAGATTCAAAAACGCAGTAGACCTCAACGACAAGGCTCTCTCGCTTCTCGGCGATTACAGCCCTATCGGTATCAGGCCAGCTAAGATATCTCCCATGGACCCGTCGTTCTGCATATTCAATTAATTTTGCCAAGAGGGAGCATGTCATTGATATGCAGCAGAAAGAGGTGTGGCGAATAAGACAGAGCCCTGCGGGACACCGGCATTGACTGGCATGAGTCATGAAGTGCATCATACCGCAAGAACACGGGTTTTTCGCTCATGTAGGAAGTCAGAAATCCAGTGACATAACCGATCAGGCAGTCCATATTACGGAAGTTTGGAGAGAAGAGCTTTGTGCCAGACCGATCAAAGGCCATGGCAATATCTAAGCTAATAGCCTTATACTCACCGTGTTTGTCGATGGCTTCCCCCGGAGGTGCATCGCATACGCTAGAAGATCTCTTGCTGGGGTTATCGCTATGGGACGGCAGTTTGATGGGTCCGATCCGTCTTCCTTTTTAGGGTTGCTCATTAGCTTCTCTCCAAACCTCCGAAATACAGCCGGACGAGTATGAGAGACGGTATAGCCGCGTCAGTACGGGAGACAACTCGGCGGCACACCTCTTAAGGATGACAGCTGGGACACCATCCGGACCACTAGCTTTTCCGATATCGAGGGACTGAAGTAAATATCAGGCATTTGGAGTCCACACGAAAGAATCGTGATTAGTATAGCTCTCAAACAGTTTAAGAACGGCAAGGCACCGGGTGATGACGGAGTCACAGCGGAGCTTCTGAAGGCAGGTGGACGACCGGTCCTGAAAGCCCATCAGAAGCTATTTAACTTCGTCATCGTCGAGGGAAAGACGCCCAAAGCGTGGCATACTGGCGTGGTGAGACTTTTCTTCAAGAAGGGAGATAAATCCCAATGAAGAAACTACAGGCCACTCATCGCTGCTGAATCTCATATACAAGCGTTTTTCGAGAGTTATGACAACCGTCTCGCACCGTAGGTTGGACGACTCTTTCAGCCTCCGCGAACAAGCCGGTTTCCGCAAAGGCTTAGCACCATAGGACCACATTACATAAGCTGCGGCAGGTGTACAGAAGACCGAGGAGTACAATCTGCCATTGTGCTTAGCGTTGTGGGACTATGAGAAAGCTTTTGATTATTTGTCGAGATTGGGCCCTGCTACAGTCTCTCCAAAGGCAACCTCTGACAAAAGTGCAACTGGAGAAGAAGGCTCAAAGTCACTCAGAGGGCAATGGAGAGAGCTATGCTCGGAATCTCCTTGCGTGATTGTGGTCAGAAATAATGAGATCCGCAGATATCTAAGGTCACGGAAATAGCCCAAAGAATTGCGTGGCTAAGGTGGCAATGGGCAGGGCACATTGCCGAGGAAGAAAAGACGGCCGTTGGGGTGGAAAAGTCCTTGAGTGGGGAGTGCCACGTGCAGAGGACCGCAGCCGTGGCAGGACCTCCCACCAGTGGACCGACTATCTGGTAAAGGTCGCGGGAGTCCCTTGGATGCGGGTGGCACAGAACCGATCTGTGTGGAGAACTTTGGGGGAGGGCCTATGTCCAGCAGTTGCAGAGTTGTTTTATTTTATTCATCTTGTAACTTAGAAGATAACTGCACGAAATCATTATTCGCATTAGTCGTCATTTTTCCTCACCCTTAAATCATTAACTTTCACACCGTTCGTCATTATCGCCAACAGCGTTTTAAGTTCAATTTGATTTTTCTTCGAAACTATTAACTTCACAATAGGGCCACTTATATATATTTCAATCATATTAATCTAGGAATGATTCCGGTAAAGAATAATTGTTGTACCACAAGGTTTTATCATCGGACAATAAAATCGTCAAAAATATATTCCGGACTAAGAACCACCCACGTACTGCCACACATCGAAGTGTACAAAAATTACAAATTTCTTCAATCGACTCCCATCTTTCTGTCAAATACATTAGAAATCAATTGACAAAATTTTGCAGTTTCTGGTAACTTGATGTGTGGCTGTCTGTACAATGGACCGAAAATGGAGTCCACTTTACATTACATTAGATTCTGGTTCTAGTCCCACTCCCACTTAAAAGATTATGGTTCATAATTAGTGATCAGATTAGATAGTGCAACTTAGGGTCAACTTCCACAAATATTACATTAGTATGGATACGCTCGCGAGATATGGTTAAGTTATTATGCCATTACAAAAATTATAACATCAAGATTACAATATAATTACAGGTATATCTGTGAACATTTACATCTGTT
>CM026300.1:10521516-10820637 GCA_014851415.1 Cnaphalocrocis medinalis
ATTGCAAAATTTAATGAATGTTCAGGTCGACTTTCGGAAATTAACCCCCACTCAGCGCTTTTCATTTTGAAATTCTGCCTTTTTGTTCCTAAATTTACATATCTTTTACGCTGCTGCCCACTGTGGAAATTCCAAATATAACCCAAAATTGGACAGCATGCTTAAAATTTGTCTGGAAAAAATCCTGAACATTAACCTTTCAGACCATTCTGGATCCAAGCCTCCCTGCCCATCCGTTTTGGGGGCATTGGGATACGTAAAATCACTATGTTGCTCTACCGGCTTTCCTATCTTCAATCCATGGCACGTCCACTCTCGTAACTAAAATAATGCGGCCAATAACCGTTCCCTCGAAGTGGCGTGCTTGACTGAGGCTAGCGACGCCTGGAAGATGGCTTACCCGGGTCAAAATTTACCAGCTGTACCAAATTCACAAAGGTGCTGGGACAAAATCCAATTCGAAACAATTCAAAATTATCTCATCAACAACATACCAACGCGGACCTTGCGCGTCTCAGAGCTGTTTCGAGGAAGGAGTCCGGCCACTGGCTACAAGCCTACCCGTCTGCGAACGTGGGCACCCTGCTGGACTTTGCTGCCAACCGTACAAATATTTAAAGGCTTAATATCAACACGACATGTTTTACGCGACGTGCAATCCATACCTGTAGCAATGTCTTCTCAAGTTGCTTACGCAGGGCCAACTTGGCGGCGGCCTGGCGCTGCGCCGGAGTCTGGGTGTCCTCGGAGCTGCGGGAGCTGGCCTGAACAAATGTCCCGCAACGTTACACTATAATTATGACGTCATAACTTCTTACGCGAGAATGGGTAAGAAAGGGATCTGTTTAGGTTAATATTACAAGTGAGATGGGGTTCTTTACGGTAACAGAATAAATACTATACTCCGATTTTTAATCATGTGGAGTAAACTGACAAATGTCAATGTGTCATCCCCATACATTATCACTCAATTTGTCAGATGCAAAATATCAAAATGTATGGAAACTTGACATTTGCATCTGTCACTTTTCTCCACATGATTAAAAATCAGAGTTTAGGAAAGAATTATATGACGGTTTTTGCAAATAAAAATCCGTTATCAGTATGAATAATGAGGGTTTTTGCAAATGCTAAATCCGATAGATGGCGTTACGTTGACGTCACTTTGACGATTGGTCGTTTCGTACGCAACTTCGTAATTATGACAAGATACGTCAAAATAGAACCAATCCACTCGTTGTTGGACCAGCCGTCCTCTAACGCCATCTAGTGGATTTTTCATTCTCAAAAACCGTCATTAATAGTAATAATCATGTGTTAAAAATTGTGACATCACTTTTCCATACTCACTGCATCACTTGTGCTGCTGGTAACTGACGAATTGTCCTGTGCAGGCTTGGAATGACAGATTGCAACCATTTATTATACTAAACAATGTAACGTTTTTCTTAGTTCTTCCTAAATTAACACTAAAAAGCGTAATTATTAAACCTAACTAACCTAACAAGATTTACAGTGCCACTTATTACGAAAATCTATAATAATGAAAACCTGAACAGTCAATATTTCACTAAAATGCTGAAAGTTTCATGTCGTTTTATTAAAATTTAAATCGACTTCTAGCGCCATCTATTGCTACTAGTCGAAATTAAGTACCGAAACGAATAGAGAGCGGGCCTGTAGTAGTTAACATAGATGAAACTTGTTACCTTGGACGAAGCATGCTGGGAGGCCGGCGGCGGGGCCGGCGTGATCGTTACCGAAGGGGTGATGCTGGCGCCTCCGCTGGTCGAAGACTAGAACAAAAAGTCATAATGTAACTAACTATACTTATTATTTCATGACAATGTGAAATTTTTCGTAATATTAGCAAACCCGATTGTGCTACATAAGCGAACGTTATGCGTACAGTTTCATTAATTGACAATTAATTGCACGCATATTCACAGATACAAACAAAATGTCCACGTTGCACATCGACACCTTTCGTCTTGTATTTTTCACCTGTTTTTAGAGGCAGCGTTCAATTGTATTTATGAAATCAGAGAGGAAAGTTGACGAAACGGGAACAATGCTGCTGTTCCTTCTGCCAAAGTCGGTACAGGTACACCCACCACCTTCCTATGGTCTTCCCGTCCTCTTGGCATTTGGACTGAATCGTAAGAGTCGCCATCAGTACTTATGGGCTATTTCCCGTATAGCGCTTTACCAGTCGGTACAGGTACAGTTGGAGCCGTGAAGTCTTTGAGTGGAGACCGCGACTCGGTAAGCGTAGTGTTGGACGCGTTGCGACAAGATGGGATGATGACATTCGAAGGCTGGCTGGTGTGGGCTGGATGAGAGTGGCCGAAGATCGGGAGCTGTGGCGTGCATTAGGGGAGACCTATCATATGTCCGTTGGGGACGTTGAGACGGCCGTTGGGGTGGAAAGGTCCTTGAGTGGAGGCCGCAGCCGTGGCAGGCCTCCCACCAGGTGGACCGACGATCTTGTGAAAGTCGCGGGAGTCCATTGGATGCGGGTGGCACAGGACCGATCTGTGTGGAGAACTTTGGGGGAGGCCTATGTCCAGCAGTGGACGTCTATTGGCTGAAATGATGATGATGATGATATCATATGTCCAGCAGTGGACTAGTGTGGGTTGCTGATGATGACATGTACAGTAGTACAGTACAGTCGCTGTTGTACAGTGGCACACGATGCTGCTGGAGCTGTGTCTGTGTGTACACAGCTGTGCAGTACAGTGCAGTCACCTGGGAGCGGTAGGGCCCGGGCGTGAGGGTGGCGCCGCCGGGCAGCGAGGACGTGCGGCGCGACACGTAGCCGCCGGGCACGATGCTGCTGGAGCTGTGTCTGTGTGTACACAGCTGTGCAGTACAGTGCAGTCACCTGGGAGCGGTAGGGCCCGGGCGTGAGGGTGGCGCCGCCGGGCAGCGAGGACGTGCGGCGCGACACGTAGCCGCCGGGCACGATGCTGCTGGAGCTGTGTCTGTGTGTACACAGCTGTGCAGTACAGTGCAGTCACCTGGGAGCGGTAGGGCCCGGGCGTGAGGGTGGCGCCGCCGGGCAGCGAGGACGTGCGGCGCGACACGTAGCCGCCGGGCACGATGCTGCTGGAGCTGCTTCCACCGGACACCACGTTGCTGCCGCCCCCGGCTACGGCTGCGCGCTGGAAATATAATCATTTATTAACCTTCTAGGGTCCAGACAGCAGACACAATAGAAAATCGATGGGGGCTATTGTCAAAAATCCATCTACACTCCGGTCCATAAAAAGGAGGCCAGTCCTCTGAGCCCTCAACGGACAAGGATCGCGGATCACCCACCCCACTAACTACCTAAGTTACCCATGGCCTGCTAACTACTGAGTTACCCATATGATACCCATGGCCCTCTCTCAGAAGGATTGTTATGTCAATGCATTGTTATGTCAATGCCCACAACCTTTTTTGAGGTCTTTATCTATACCAGCCGGGCTAACATGCGCGCCACGAGATAATTTTGTCGACACTCGTAATGTGTCGGCGCAAGTTGCTTCTCGTTCACCTGTCTGAGCGATGAGCGGGATTGAAGGATGCGCTCTCACGAACGAGGGTCGACAAAATTTTGTCGCGGTACGCATGTTAGGCCTACAGGTGTCACTCAGATTTCATAACATCATGACGAATCAAATTACACCTAGCATGTAAAAATCCGTTAAGCTCAAGGCTCAAACCAGAAAAACGCAATATGTTCGAGAAACATAAATCTACTTCTGAGGCTGTCAGGTGAAAACTGAACACATTTATCAATCAAAACAATGTAAAATCCAAGTTACCTTGTTCTGCTGATGTGCGGGCGGCGGAGCTGGGGTGACGGTGACCCCCGGAGGCACCACGCAGCCGCTGCCCGCGAGAGCGGTGCCTGTTGCCGTATCCTGGGAAAAGAACAAAAGTTTGATAAGGGTACTTCTTTCACGGTAGGCATCTCCGTCGTAGGCATCCGTTCTTGTTCCGTTCTTAGTTTTATTTTATATTGTAAAACACATTGTAAAACTGCGATGTATACATTCAAGGTGCCTAATAAACATTTTTATTATGTATGTGTATGTCGTTGTATTGTCGTTGTTGTATCCATAACCTCGGGCAATTTTGTCCCGGATTTTTGGAAGGCGTGTGTGGGGCCGAAGCTAACACGTAGAGGCCCTTTCTATTGACAATTTATTCTAAAAGTGATGTGACACCAGCCGGCGACTATCCCTGTATACGCTATGGAAGTGTAGCCAAGGATAGTCCCCGGGTGATGTAGGACTATTGAAAGAAATGTAAAATTAAAATAAACTGGGCTATTGGGTTGGGGTGCTACTGGACTGGTAAGCTGGAGCTTATTATTACGGGAGTGGATCGGAAACACCAGTTTGGAACAACTCTTCAATCTCGCGAAAGATAGAGATAAATTCAAGAAGCTGGCGGCCTACCTTAAAGATTGTAGACGATTCCTAAAGAAACTATCTTACCTTGGCGGGCGTCTGTCCCGCAGACTGCTGCGACTGGCGTATCTTGCGCAGCAGCACGAGGCGCGTCTCTTCGGCGCGCAGTTTCTCGCGCAGCGCGCGCATGCGGCGCTCGCGCTCCCATATCTCTGCGCTGGTGCATTCCTGAACGATGTGATGCAAGTTTTAGATTGTGGTCATCACGTACGTACTGCCACACATCAAAGTGTACAAAATTTACAAATTTCTTCAATCGATTCCCATCTTTCTGTCAAATACATTAGTTAGAAATCAATTGACGAAAATTTTACAGTTTCTGGTAACCTAATGTGTGGCTGTCTGTACAATGGACCGAAAGAGAGTCTAAGTGCGGAAAATGGAGTCCACTTTACATTACATTAGATTGTGGTTCTAGTCCCACTCCCACTTGAAGATAGTGGTTCATAATTAGTGATCAGATTAGGTAGTGCAATCTAGGGTCAACAAACATTACATTATTTAGCATGGATACGCCCGCGAGATGTTGGTTAAATTATTATTATGCCTCACAGAAAACCGGCGTGAAGCAGCTCCTGTGCTGTGTTTCGCCGAGTGAGTGAGGGTACCGGAGGCCCATCGGGGGGGAAGGGGATAAAAGGTTAGCAGCGCACTTGTGACTCCACTGGTGTTGCATGTGTCCATGGGCGGCGGCAATTGCTTACCATCAGGTGATCCACGTGCTCGTCTGCTACCTATCACATAAAATAAAATAAAATTATGCCATAACAAAAATTATAACATCAAGATTACAATTACAGGGTGTATCTGTGAACATTTACATCTGTTTAACCACTAGTTTTACTAACTATACTGAACAACATTTGCACTATGACTTTTGAAAATTTGCATAAAAAATGTCCGATCTCCTATGTTAAACATACTGCAAATCAGACTTTATTCTTTGGAGTAGAAAGTCTGATTTCCTATATTAAAAATATTGCAAATCAGACTTTATTCTTTGGAGTAGAAAGTCCGATCTCCTATATTAAAAATAAATTGCAAATCGGACTTTATTCTTTGGAGTAGAAAGTCCGATCTCCTATATTAAAAATATTGCAAATCGGACTTTATTATTTGGAGTAGAAAGTCCGATCTCCTATATTAAAAATAAATTGCAAATCAGACTTTATTCTTTGGAGTAGAAAGTCCGATCTCCTATATTAAACATAAATTGCAAATCCGACTTTATTCTTTGGAGTAGAAAGTCCGATCTCCTATAATAAACATAAATTGCAAATCCGACTTTATTCTTTGGAGTAGAAAGTCCGATCTCCTATATTAAAAATATTGCAAATCAGACTCTATTCTATGGAGTAGAAAGTCCGATCTCCTATATTAAAAATATTGCAAATCGGACTTTATTCTTTAGAGCAGAAAGTCCGATCTCCTATATTAAAAATATTGCAAAACGGACTTTATTCTTTGGAGTAGTAAGTCCGATCTCCTATATTAAAAATATTGCATATCGGCCTTTATTCTTTGGAGCAATCGAACTATCGGCCAGAACAGCCCTGTCGCATTGTACAGTCAAATTCAAAAATATGTATACACTAGGACCTTGTCAAAATACATATTTATAAGGTGGGAGTCGTTTTCTTATACATATGTACTGTGACAAGGTCCTAAAGTGTATACATATTTTTGAACTCGACTGTACTCACTCTATAGTTCTATGGTTGTATGGTTGTACTCACCCTATGGTTGGGCAGCGGCGGCTCGTTCTCATCATCCTCGGCGGAGTCCTCGTCGTCGCGCGGGTCCCGCGGCGACTCCGGCGCCGGCGCGGGCAGCGAGCTAGGCGTGATCGACACGTTCACGCCGCCAGAGTTCAGCTTGCTGCTCACATCTGTGCGAGGAACCATCATTATAGCACTTAATAGACACAGATATGGTCATCATCATCATCATCATCAGCCTGTTGCAGTCCATTGCTGGACATAGGCCTCTCCAAATACTCGCCACTTTGATCGATCTTCGGCTACTCGCATCCAGCTCCAGCCAGCCCTCTTGCGCAGATCATCACTCCATCTGGCCTGAGGTCGTCCTACACTACGTTTACCGAGACGCGGTCTCCACTCCAGAACTCGTTTACCCCAACGGTTGTCAGTTCTGCGGCAGATATGGCCAGCCCACAGCCACACAGATATGGTATACCGTGAGAAGTTTATATTTCTTGCGTGATCGTGTCAGAAATGATGAGATCCGCAGGAGATCTAAGGTCGCGGACATAATGCCAAAGAATTGCGTGGCTCAAGTGGCAATGGGCAGGGCACATTGCGAGGAGATCATACGGTCGTTGGGGTGGAAAGGTCCTTGAGTGGAGGCGGCAACCGTGGCAGGCCTCCCACCAGGTGGACCGACGATCTAGTGAAGGTCGCGGGAGTCCCTTGGATGCTGGTAGCACAGGACCGATCTGTGTGGAGAACTTTGGGGGAAGCCTATGTCCAGCAGTGGACGTCTATTGGCTGAAATGATGAGAGGTTAGAGAGTGATATATCCTTCACGCTCTTGGTTTGGGAACAAAGCGATATGTTGTACGAATATATACGAATTTAATATCCCCGCCACTGCATTAACTACGCTCAGTGTCAAAAAAATCGCACATCTGCGTAGTTTTCATACTAACGCGCTCATATCACGGCTTCGTATATAAAAAAGTAAAACATTTGATTGCAATATTTTTTACGTAACATGGTTTTTATGCTCGTCTGTTAATCATGCTTCTTAATTAGTCGTGAAAACTTCCTAATTTTCCAAAAACATAAAAAAGTAAATCAATGTTCTTGTCCCATACACTGTTCTATGGAGCTGAAAACTGATTTACTTTTTAATTTTTTGGACGAATCAAGTAAATTCCATGGATGATGAAAATGTTGGATTAAAAGACGAGCATATATTGGTAATGTTACCTTATAATATTGTAATAAAATGTTTTACTTTTTAATATACGAAGCTTGTGATATGAGCGCGTTAGTATGAAACAACGCAGATGTGCGATTTTTTTGACGCCGAGAGTAGTTTGTTGTATGTGTTCGTGTGCATCTCACCGGTGAAGGGCGCGGGCGCCGGTAGCGAAGGCTTGCGCAGCGGCGGCGCGGCCGGCAGCAGCACGATGTCCGGGCTCTCCGCGTAGCTGCGCTGCTCCGACCGCGGCCGCAGCACCCTCCTGCCGCTGGATCCCTGGTTATAAATAATAAATAAATAAATAAATTGAGACAACATCACATACATTGTCCTGGCCCCAAACTAAGGTTTTCTCTTGTGCTATGGAAACCAGAAACAACGAAGGTACTACAAACACCCAGACCCAAAACAAATATCTGTTTCATCAACAAACATTTGTGTTGGTGCGGGAATCGAACCCGCGACCCTTACGTCTCAACCGGCGCTCAAACCATTGCGCTAAACGGGTTACCAAACCAAACAGTTTCAATGAGGGTTTTTAGAGGACAGCTGGTCCAACAACGAGTGGATTGGTTCCATTTTGACGAATGAGGTTGTTTGCAAATGCAAAATCCGATAGATGGCGTTACGTTGAAGAAGGCAGTGGATTGGTTACATTTGACGTATCATGTCAAAATTATGAAGTTATGTTATGAAACAACCAATGCCGTCAAAGTTGGACCTGACGTCAAAGTAACGCCATCTATCGGATTTTGCATTTGCAAAAACCCTCATTACGAAGTTACGCACAAAACGACCGATGTCGTCAAAGTTGGACCTGACGTCAACGTAACGCCATCTATCGGATTTTGCATTTGCAAAAACCCTCATTACGAAGTTAAGCACAAAACGACCAATGTCGTCAAAGTTGGACCTGACGTCAACGTAACGCCATCTGTCGGATTTTGCATTTGCAAAAACCCTCATTAAAGATACGCGGATTTTGTTCAGCATCAAGTAGTGCAGGATCAACCAAAGCGGCGTTCTATTGTTTCGGAGGCCAAGACTCAAGTCGGGTAGCTGAGTGCAAAAATATAATGAAACCTTCTCAAATAACAGTATAAAATAATTTAATAGTAGTTTGAACTGGACAATTAGTAACACAAATAAGAACTATTTTTTTCAGTAATAAAAACAAATTATGAATGTGTAATATTTACACTTGTAATTATTGTATTCTGCCTCCAAGGCTGATTTACTTAAAAGCAAATATTTTATCTTAATACATTTCCTTAAATTTTAACCTTGATAGTACAAAATTGCCACAATAATTTTGCACTTAAAAGTAATATACCTAATTCTATGTAGGATTTTAACAAAGCAATTAACATCATAAACTATATTATTTCTGAGTTCATAATGAATAAATTAGTCACAGTACACAGAGCATTTGAAACTTGCAAATAATAACATAAAGGTGTATAAAAAAATTCCTGAATCTTTATTATGAATAAGTTAAATATAAATATGAAGTTATTTATTTTATTTTCTTTTCTCATTATTCGTTCCATTAAGACTTTAGATAAGTATACCATTTTAACATACGAAATGGAGTCAATAAAATTTTTATAGCTGCACCTGTGTGTGTGTATCAACACTTTCATTTAAAAATCAATCAATTCAAGCACAATATAACAGATGAATGAGCCTATACCTTGAATTTGCCTAATCTGGTGACTTAAAATGAAACCGTTTCTCAACAAATAGGAATTCACTAGTCACATTCAAACAAAAGAGATGCACAGTGCACAGTGAATGTGAAAAGGCGAGGATAAAGATGTTGTGAATTCTGTTTTGTTTTAGACCCTCTGTTTAAATTTTTAGCACTAAAGATTAATATGGACATGACTCACTAAATGAAATTTCACAAAATAGTTCAAAATGTTATGCAGTTTACAATAGGCTTCTAAGAAATATTTACATGTATGCTTTAAGCAATTCTGAATGTGAGATTCAAAAAGCCATAATCTTTCTAAATCGTTAAGTTTTTTGTGACAGACGAGCATACAGATCACCTGATGATAAGCGATTGCCGCCGATTTTTTGTGTAAATAAGTGCCCGAATCACTAATAATACTGATGAAATAATGATCCTTTTCATAGTTATTATATTATTTGTGTACAGGAAATACATAGGAAATACAACACAAATAAATTTAAAATAAATACTTACTCTATCAATCTAATTGGGAGCATGTGAAGAGAAAATTATCATTAATTATTTTGTTACTATTAATAAAACAACAATAAGAGAAGTAAACTTTGGTACTTTACTTACGTGAGGCGGTGGCTGCGCTGGAGTAATAGTAAGCCCACTAGCAGTGAGAGCCCTAAGCTCACTCAGCTCAGGTGGCAAGGACCTGCATACATCACATTACATAATTATACCTACATTCTATGCAAGCACATACAACACAACAACAATAAATTGTATAGTAAACAAAAATGAATCAAAATATTACCTGACGCTGAGATCGACCGCGGAATCATCCACGTCCATTGTACTTCTGAAACAGGTAATTAGCAATCAATCATACACAACGAAAATCGATAATTTTATTACAATAATTAACAACACCAACATATCGGTAAACACACTTAACAGCTTACGGCAATAAACATGTATCACTAGGAATGTGAATTATGATGAGAAGAGTTTCGGAGAATCGAATAAGTTATGAATTTGATAAACATTAGAGTATTAGACGAATTCATTGAACACGCACGCACAACCGGGTGACAGAATGCAGAAAGACAATAGACATGATCATAACAATCCCAAATTAAATCGAATTGAAATTACACTTCCGCTGTTTAATTAGAAGTTTCTTAACGTTAATAACTAAGAATAATTACCAATAATATTATCTTGATATTACAATTTCATAAAATCAACACAGGAAAAAATCATACATACAAGAACGAGTTTAATTTTTTTTTGACAAAACAAAATGTCAGACAACCAAAATGTCACTAAATTCTGCTCATAGAGCAACGACCACAGTGTATATGTTCCTCTTTGTCTATGTAAAAAAGATATTATTATATTCAGCCAACTAGCTTCCATCAAAAACTTGACAAAAGTGTTCATCACTCGACACGAATGTTTTTCCAGGGTGGAGATCAAACCAACGACCTTTGGTGAATGAGGCAGTCATTACTAAATTATCCGGCGAAGAGAGTCGCTACAGTAAGTGTTGGTGCGAGTCCTTTGTGTTCTAAGAATCTATCAATCTGTTTATCCAAGGGCTAGCTCAAAAAGAAACGATAAGTTCCACATAGGTCCCCAAGAAGCATCCATGGAGAGGGTTTCAATACTAAAGGCAAATCAATAAAAAACACTGTGTGCTAACAAATTATATTTTGTGCCTGCATAAATTATTTTTACATAATAAATAAATCTTACAATAAATAAAATTCAATTCTGCAAGTCCTCTGCACTTCTCACTGCTATAATAGTACAGATAGACGAGTTGCCATCAAAAACACAACTAATAGACAAATCTTCCAATACGCAACTGTATTCATGATCAGGATAGCGAGTTCTAACGTAGTGAGACCTGGGATCTTCTGCTAAGAGGGTCTCAATGTTGGCTTTGAAAGCTTGTGCTCTATTTCCAATCAGATTAGTTAGCCGTTCCAAGGCATCCTCTGTGAATCGGACTTCGTATGTCTGTGAAGGAGGATTTGCAATCCATGGAGCAACCCTAATACCATCATGTGCCATGCTCATCAGATGCGCCGACTGTGGTGGAGTAAACCTTTCCTGGCCATCAGGGGCCCCTCGTTCTGTGTCAGGTCTGCTCACTGGAGTCCTGGCAGTGAAGTTAGTCCCATCCAGTAAGTCAGCACTTGAAGGAGAATCAGGCGATGGCGATATAGGTGTCAAGAGCGTGCTATGGTTGTTTCCTGGTGATGGTATGTCATCTTCGAATGGCGAGCGAGAGAGGGGACTTGTAGTTTCAATCCCAATTGGGTTGGTAACTCGTGGACTGAGACTGAAAAAAATAATTAAAAAATCAATTGGGCGTAACAGTATCGGTATAGTCTGCGGCAATAAACTGTAGTTATGACCTTGAGTGCGCAGAACTAATTTTAATAGAAAGTCTTCTTTTTTACAAGTGCGTAAAATAACGGTCATCGCTATTCTTTCATGCCGCCAGCTATATTTATGACTTCTTTTAAAATGTCGCTTTTGTTGTTGTGCCAGATGAACATTATACATATTCGTAAAAGTTACCCTTTCTTACATTAAAAAATCTGCAAGTTTTATTTACATACCTCCGAGCATCAAAGCCTTCTTCATCAATCTGCAAGTTGGCCAAGGTCTCAGTGCCATCACTTATGCCCTCAGTAGGTGGTCTGACCAGTGCCGAAATTGGATTGTCAGCATAGACTGGCGTTGGATAATCGTATTGCGGGATATAAGGCTTGATGTCCAGCACTGGTGTGCCGTTTACCATGTCCACACCCAGAAAGTGGATCTTATTACCTGTAAGTAGATAACGAAACTTTTAGTATTCCTTGTAGTGCAGATTTCCAATAGTGTATTATCATCAGTATTAAAGTAATGAAGAGCCCACCAATTTTGGGGCAAAAAAATATCTGCTACATCAATTTGGTCACATCAATGTAGCATCGTTAAAAGTCCTAATTTGCATGTAACAATCCAGAATACTTTTTTTTATGTTACTGGGAAATTGCGCATACGAAATGCATACCCTTTCGCCTGGCGGGGGTCTAACGACTAAAAGACCTGGGCACCTTTTCATCCTCTTTAAGTGGAGCGGGACTGTGGCGACCAGTACGATGCCTTCACGCTCTACGACCATCCCCAGGCGGAGCCCGCCTACACGTGGGCGGGACGCCGCATCGCGAACGATGCATCTAGGTGCCATTTAAATTAAGATAAAAACTTGTACAGATACCAATTAAGTGACTTGTATAAAATTTACCTTCTATACTCTCACTCATCACGTACAATGGACTGAAAGAGAGTCTAAGTGTGGAAAATGGAGTCCACTTTACCTTCTATACTTGATATCTTGACTAGAGATAGCCCTATCGGACAAGGCCTGTGCGGCGAGCGGGTCGAGAACACTCCTCGACGCTCCCCTCCAAGTCTGGGAGGAGCTACCTTGGCAGAGACGGTAGTACTCTCAGTCACATGAAAGTGAAATATTATCCTGGAAATCAAGAGTCCATTAGCTGACATGTATTACTATAAAAGTCCTTTTTGACATCGTAAGGCCCAGACAGAAGACACAATAGAAAATCAATTGTCTTTCAATGTTATATCAAAACCGATACATGATAAGTGGACTCTTTTACAGGAAATGAAATCCAACAGCCTGTACTGTCATAATATTATTAACGGTTTCTGAAAGTATACCATCAGACTAGGCTATGGCTGTTTATAAATCACTGGTATGCCTGATCTTACTACAAAATGACACAATTTTAAGTGTTTTAAAAATTATATACCTACCATATATGAGAAAACTCCTCCAACCCACTCAAAGCATGTTCCGGATTATTGAAAACGCTTGTGTCGATAACAACTGTGCCTTTAGCCTTGGCCAGCACAGATGGCTGTCTCGGCACCCCTCTTTTATTTTGAAACGAGGTCTCCACAACCCCAATTGGTTTGTATGAGACGCAGTCCGTGTCATCAGAAGATGTTGAAGGTTCTTCACCATTTTGAACATTCACGATTGTGGTGGCTAGAAATTTATTGCAATTTTATTGTGTCAGAAAATTGTTACTCAAATATTTTTACAAAACAAAATTCGATTTAAGTGAAGTAAGTTAGTGTATTGGTAATACTAATTCTGAATAATTAGGATATCTGAATGTATTACATTATATTTTTTATGCAAGATCAATTTAGGTATATTGTCATCGTATCTGTCTCTATGCCATAAAGTTCCAAATGAGTGCCTTCAGCATACCACAAATGGAGCGTTCATAATAAATTAGTAGTTGTCCAGGAAATGCACAATTTCTAAGTACCTGTGTTAGCACATTCACCACATCGTAGGCCGTTTAGTGTAGATTTTATATGTTTTATCTCTTTCAAATGTTCATGTTTTAAAGCCGACAATTGCTGCCTGCAACAGAAATCATAATTTATACAAAAATGTAAATTTCGAAGTATAATGGACAAAAAAATGGAAACTTATGTAAATACCTCAAGTTTCTGATCTCCGTTCTAGCTTGAGTTATTTGATTTCTATAATAATCTATATTTTCAGTCATAATAACAGGTATTTTTATATTAATTTAATCGAAATCCAAATTAAATTGAAGAAAAGCTATTGTTTTCGATTTTGAGTGGATTTTGACAGCAGAATTTTGACATTTGACAGATTGATTTCTTCGGTAATGATTAGAGATGTCCCACGTATTGAATAAATCAATAATTTTTAATACATCAACAAAGTCATGAAATTAATTGATGGCGCCACTGTCGCTTACGTCATAGATGGAGTATGGTAGGTAGGTAGGTAGCATTGGTAGTCCCCATCCATACTAATCCATACTAATATCCATACTTCCATACTAATATTATAAATGCGAAAGTAACTTTGTCTGTCTGTCTGTTACTCTTTCACCAAAACTACTCAACGGATTTAAATGAGGTATACAGATAATCTAGACCCTGAGAAAGAACATAGGCTACTTTTTATTGCGAAAAGAGGGTTGTAAGGGGTTGAAAGGGGGGTAAAAAGTTACTTTTCCACGCGGACGAAGTTGCGGGCGGCCGCTAGTTTGTTATAATACTAAGGAACTCCGTAATAACTCCATCCGTAATGGAGTGTTAAGTATAATATAATTATAGCCTATGTGTTATTCTGATGTATAAGCTATATTGTGGTAAAGTTTCATTCAAATCCATTCAGTAGTTTTTACGTGAAAGAGTAACAAACATTCATACATCCATACTTACAAACTTTCGCCTTTATAATAATAGTAGGATTATATTATATAATTAAGTATAATGTTTGTGTTTCCGTTGTTAACTATATCTGTAACACAAATGCATAAGCTACTTAGTACGGAGTCAGGTCAAAATATGAGGTTAAAAAAAGTATTGTTTGTTACTTAATTATTCAAGAATTTTCATGAATTTCTTGACAGTGTGGTATGATGATGGTAGACTCATCCATAGTTTATACCACCATTCATCATCTCAGCCAATAGACGTCCACATCTGGACGTAGGCCTCCTCCAATGTTCTCCACACAGAAGGTTGCCTGGAAGAGATCACTCATAGAAATAAGGTCGCTTTTGTTGTACATTACTCCTGCAATAACTAGTTTTAACTTTTATTACCTCTGTTTTGTGTGCAATAAAGTGTAAGGTTCTGTGCCACCCGCATTCAAGGGACACCCGCGACCTTTATTAGATTGTCGGTCCAGATTCTGGGGAGGACTGCCAACGGCGGTGACCACTTCGTTGTCCTGTACGCTGCCTCTCAGGGACCTTTCCACTCCAACGGCTCTAAAATCCTTACGTTCTCCAAAAGTCTGTTTGTAAGACTTTCTTTACACATTATAGTGCGCTAAGAAGAACAAAATAATACATTCGAGATTTTCTCATTAATTTGTATACATCATTATTATTCCTCATGAAAATGATTTTACATGCCTAAACTATGACATTATTTGATTTTTTTTTCATAATAATAGTTTTAATCAATTAATTCGATTTAGCTCAAACATAATCATTAATTTCTTTAGAAAAACGTGGACATCCCTATTGCTTGCTTTATTGCGGTTTGCCATTGCCATTTGCCGCACACGTGCTGAGATTTTGTGATATTTTTTACTAATTAATTTACTTTGCAGTGTCCGAAGGGCAGCGTAGATCGCCTGCTACTCCAAGATATTGTATATCAACAGCTAATCGTCGTCAGATTTGTGACGTGAGTATACTTTTGTTATTTTGACACGCAGGGGTGGGGCAAAATGTCTCTAGAAAAAGGCCGCCACGTGTCCTATATTTGAAGTTTTCCTCATTTCTTGCTAATTTCCGAGGTTTTTCTCTCGAAACTACTAGTTTTTATCGGATTCGCAGTGAACTTGGGACCATAATTGCAGCGGTTAATTGGCCTCTTGTAGCTTCTGTGTTAGGGTAATTATTTTGTTTTCACGACTTGGATCGATTATTTTCGGCCACCGGCTATATTACTTTAGCCGCTGGGTTTTATTGTTGGTAAATCTATTATTCGTTTCGACAACAATCTAAATTGCTGTGGCAACAAATGCTGCTAAGCTGAGAAAATTTATTATAGTTGGTCGAAATTGACTGGGCACTTCAAGTTAGGTTATCAATCGTGGACTAGTATTGAGCGCAGCATGTGCATTAGAATTTAATAGTTTAGTAGTTAGTTTTTGATCTCCCAGATAGTTGTATTGGATTGTAATGGTTTCAAGTCATTATTTGACAGATATCCACAAGTGGTGGTAACTCTTGGCAAGTTTTACCATTTGAAGGTTCCCTGTTCTATTAAGATGATAAATATAATTTTATAAAAAAAAATTCTAAGTTTTAACATGCACTAAAATTTAACTCATAATTTTGTGTGCCTACCCACAATTAAAAAAAAAATGTGTTAAGTGGTGCTTTTGATACCTACAGCTTTTGATACAAATTTTATATAGGTAAACATTTTGTAAAATATGTATGTATCACTTGAACTTTTATTTATAACATGTACATACCTACATAATAATATTAAAATGTAAAACTACAATCATGTTTGTGTTTTTGGTTTCTTTTTTCTGTTGGTTAGCTAATCTACTTCTAACTACCAATACTTATTATTTACAATTTGAAAATTCCTTGATAGTATTCCTTCAGAACTGATATAAAGACTATTCACTATATTAATAATTAACACTTATAATATATTTGGCACCTTTTTTTTTAATTTTATTAATTTTTTGGACTGTATTGTGTTCAGGACACATGTAATTTTGTCAATGTCAAGTGATTAAAGAGACACATTCCTTTGGAAATTGGACAATGACTGAGCTAATTCTCTTTGAGTTTTTATTTATCCATTACCTAGAACTAACGAAACATACAATGACATACACAATAGACAACACAGTTAATAATTGGGAGAATCTCAGATTACTGCACTCTAAAAAATGGCATTTGTGCACCTAAACAATAGCATTTGGCACACTATATAATTTTGGTGTGTATTTGGTAATTTTGGTGGATTACGTTAGTTTGGTGAACAGTCGCCTGCAATAAATTGTAAACTCTTTGACTCTTCTATGCTAGGACTATTAAGGTTCATATTTAAATGAGGCTGTATACTTAATCAGTCACATGACTGTACAGTTAAATACTAGCCATTACTAATGTTCTATATAGTTTCCAGCAAATGTGTTTTTTGTTGACAGTGTTAAATAGTGTTAATGGCCATGGTGACTGAAGCAAAGGTGAATGGCAGCGAGGTGGAGACTCCCACCGAGCTGCCGCCAGCCCTGGCCGAGAAGCCTGCTGGGCTTCCCCCGGGCAAGTACTCCCTGGTTGGCTGGGACATGGATACGACTGGCCGGAGGCTCATTGATGAGGTGAGTGTTATAATATAATCCTATTCCCTGTATAAATACTCAAGTCTGTTATTACCATTCATACACCTGCAAGTAATAGTTTATTTTTATTTCTGTTCAATTTTCTAACAATGAAATGGAAAACAATCTTCAAATTGTTAGTAAAGATAAAATTATTTATTTCGTAATGGAAAACAAGCAGCATCTAAATGTCAATAATGATTGTGGTATTTTAGAACAAATAAAACATTTTTCGAAAATAACAATCATTAAGTAAGCTAATTATTCTAATACATTTTTTATTCACTGATTTAATATACATACATTAGGCGTTGCTAATGATGTTATTGTGATTTTATATTTATCTCATGTTTTCCTTAAATATTGATAATGTGTGAATAAATAACTTAGGCCAAAAATTTGGGTTAAGCTAATCTAAGTATATTTCTACCATTATCTATTGACATTGTTTTAATATTATGTTAATACATTTCATTATCTCTTTTATTATTATCAGTCGAGCACACAGCTACTAATTTGAATCACAGCTTTTCCTGCAGCTTTTGCAATTGTAATGCTGCAACTTTTATAATAATTGTAATACCTACATATTTGTGGTGCCTTATCATGTGTTAATGTCGCGGTACAATGAAATAGTTGACGATTTACATTATTGAACCTTGGAATTTACGTAAAAGGCGTGCGTGGGCGGTCTTTACAGATTTAGCAAATAATACCACATAGGAATTGGCGCTGTACCTATCAGTCAATGTATGATACAGTTTAACATATTTCTTTACCTCTGAGACAATTTTATAAATCTAAGGTAGGTAGGTAAAACCTTGGGAGAGCCAGGTTTTGGCATGAATGGGCGGCTCGATTGGGGTGGGGCCATACAAAAAACCCAGTGTGAAGAAGCGTCTGTCAACGTAAAATAGTCAACTTCCGGAAAGTAGTAAATAGTGCCAAGTTTAAGTTTCGAAATTGGTTATGTTATGGTAACATGATAACATAACCAATTTTCGAAAATTAAACTTAGCACCATTTACTATTATCCGGAAGTTGATCTACTTCCGATTCGGACTATTTTACGGTGACAGACAAGCGCTTCTTCACACTGGGTTTTTTGTAAGGCCATAGTAAAACCCTAATCAATTTTCACTTTGTTTATCTTAACACGGCTACTAGTGAGTTACCGATTGGCCCCATTTAGCAGACACTAGAATCATTTCTATTGAAACTGATAAATCCATTTGTCTCTAATTTTGAATGAATCTGAGAACACTCATTTGCCCTATTCATATCATAAAAAAACATAGCTGGGTCAATAATAATAATGAAAGACAAATTGTGATAATAAATTAGATTAGAGTAAATAAAGATAAGGGATACTAACTGGTACACAACAGTATTTCGTTTGATAAACTGTCTACTGAGAACTCTTTATCTCCACGATGACAATAGCAGCTTTGTGTACAACTCATTTAGCCCAATATACAAGTTAGATGAAAAATTAGACTAGCCCCACCAGTATTTGGCATCGTAGCCCCTGAAGGGATAATTAACCGATTTTTATTTGGTTTAAAAATTGAAATACCTACGAGTAAGTGTTTATAACTGTGTTTGATGGCAAAAGTAAAGTATCAGCCTATATACTGTCCCACTGCAGGGCAAAGGCCTTCCATCATAGAAATCAAGTCATCGCTACTATGATGGGATTAGACTTAATCGCCACGCTTGCCTAATGCGTATTGGTGATCATAAACCCGAGCTATGTTCGAAACATACTTTTGCTCAATCCGGGAGTCGAACCCGGGACCACGAGATCACGGTTCGGTACTTAAACCACTCTGGACCAACGGGACGTTTGATGGCAAGCAACACAGGGGCTGCTTCACGCCGGTTTTCTGTTCATCGGCATGAATGGGCCGGCTCGACCGGACGCTTCGGCAAGCGTGGCTCTCCCACAATTAAATATAGAATAGTATAACGTGACTTTTTTATATGACCAAAATTACAGTTTTTTTTTTTTGTCGATTAGATATGCCAGATAGCTGCGTACACCCCGAAGCAGACGTACTCGCAGTACATAATGCCGTACGGCGACCTGAACCCCGGCGCGCGCCGCCGCCACAACGTGCGCGTCGTCACCGTCGGACGCTACCGCATGCTCAAGTGCACCGTCACTCATAAGGTCAGTATATGCAGTGTAGTGACGTCATTGCTTAGTGTCTTGTTAGATAGCTGCGAACACCCGAAGCAGACGCACTCGCATGTAGTGACGTCATTGCTTAGTATCTTGTTAGATGTCACATAGCTGCGTACACCCCGAAGCAGACGTACTTACTCGCAGTGCATAATTTTAAGTTGAGGAATTAATTTATGTCGAATGCAGGGATTATAAGTTTCCTCCTCATCATTATCTATGTTAAATGAAATATGGTTGCTAAAATGTAATATTGTAAGAAGAGCCTCCTCTCGCTACACAGGGCAACTTTATGTGAGAGCAGATCATAATAATGTCATGTAAAGTGTGTTTTTGAATAAATTATATTCTATTCTATTCTAGAAAAATACTTCTTAAATCTGTAAGTTAAAGTGAACAAAAAATTTATTTTTTTGTACAGATTTTGAAAACAAAGTCTGAAATTTCGGCGCTGTCAGACTTCCTAGACTGGCTGGAGAAAGAGAAGGGAGACGGCAGCGTCATTCCTCATCTACCACGAACCTCGTCGCCTTAGCCCCACCATGCTTCTTGAAGCTTTGACCAGGTAAGCTGATTACTGTGTGATGGACCGCCCATAGTCATCATTGCGCTGCCAACCATGAACTTACCACTTAAGAGTCTCTAGTACCCTCAGTTGGGGCCCGCCCATGGACACACGTAATTAACATCACGAGTCACAAGTGCCCTGCCAACCTTTAAACTCCCCCCCCCCCCTTTTTTATGTGATTGTTGGTAAGAATTGCGTGGCTGAAGTGGCAATGGGTAGGGCACATTGCGAGGAGAACAGATGGCCATTGGGGTGGAAAGGTCCTTGAGTGGAGGCCACGCGCAGGAGGCCGCAGCCGTGGCAGGCCTCCCACCAGGTGGACCGACGATCTGGTGAAGGTCGCGGGAGTCCATTGGATGCGGGTGGCACAGGACCGATCAGTGTGGAGAACTTTGGGGGAGGCCTATGTCCAGCAGTGGACGTCTATTGGCTGAAATGATGATGATGATGGCAGATAAGCAGACAGATCACCTGATGGTAAGCGATTGCCGCCGCCCCGCGCTCAAGTGCGCTGCCCTCACTCACTCGACTAAACACAGCGCAGGCACTGTTTCACGCCGGTCTTCTATGAGGCTGTGATCACTCCCGGTCCAGCCAAAACCGGTCGGTTAAAATTTGAATCTGATGGCAGCCATCTTGGATTTGAAGTTTGTCACAATAAGTATGTAGGTACAGTGGCCAGCACATCAAGTTACTACAATCTGTCAAATTTCCTCAGTTGATATTGAACCAAACACGTTTGACATAAAAGTGAGGTTCGATTGAAGAAATTTGACAGATTGTAGTAACTTGATGTGCTGGCCACTGTACATTCTGCTACTTAAGCCCTTTCTGTTCTGTTAAGGGGCTATATCGACGAAACTAGCGCCGCCAACACTGATTGTGGCGAAAATATGATATTTAAAAAAAAAAAAGTGAAACATTACAGACTTAGATGCAAGTAAATTGGATTTTTCAAGATACAATACAATATTTTTAACGCGCGACAAGTAACAAGATCATTATTGCTAAAAGTGGCCGTTTTTAGCAATAATGAACTTTATTGTTCCTCTATCCTATCCTATCGGAATTTGAACTTTATGTTATGGTAACTTGGGTCTTTATTTTCTACTAGTGGCCCGCCCTCACCGCTTCGGGACCGGAATTCCGAAATGAACCAATAGATGGCGCTGTATATAATTACATCGCGCAAGCGTTTCGTGTTTTCGGTTTACCTATAAGCCTTGTCGTTGTCTATTGAAGTTATCTCTTTATAAATAGTATAGATAAACGGTTTTTAGGAGTGGACTTTCTGTACTTGTACCATTATGAATGAAAACTTTATTTGGCACAAAACACACAGTAAAATACACACAATATAAAAGAAAAAATACACAAAAAAAAAAAGACAAGAACAATTATGATATTTATGCGCCAAATAGGCGGCCGCTCAAGCAAATTGTCAGGTGCAGGTTCGAGTGACCTGCCCCGACGCTGGTTTCAGCAGGCTACCTTGTAGTACTTTTATGCACCTGTTCCATTGCAATGCTTCTTTTAAAAAGAAAAAGGAAGAAAATTAAAAGAAAAACTATTAAGTATTCTGTGTCTCTAGGTACAAGCTGCTGGACCGCTTCAAGAGCATCGTTGCCGGCTTCGCGGACAGCTACGCGCTGGCTGCGGACAAGTGCAAGAGCACGGTGAAGTCGGTCTCGCTGCGAGTACTGGCGCGAGTGCTGCTGGACGCCGACTCGCTGTCCGTGGACAGCGCGCTGGACCGCGCCACCGCCGCCTACCGCATCGTGGAGCATCTGGCCCAAGGTCGGTACTAGCCAGCTGAGATGCCAATAGTTCTTTCAAAACACAATAGAATAGAATTTATTTCTCAAAAAAGTAACAATAACATGTGATATTACATATCTTCTTATATAATATTTGTTCTAACTTGGAATCAATAACTTGCGTTAAATTATATCACTAGACACAAAAGGTTTAGGTAGTTAGTTCTTTCACTTTTGAGTTTTGAAACTCAATAGTTCTTTCACTTTTGAGTGTTGAAACTCAATAGTTCTTTAAATCTTGAGTTTAGGAAGTAGTAGGAACTCAATAGTTCTTTCAATTTTGAGTGTCGGACCTCAATAGTTTTTTAAATTTTGAGTGTCGGACCTCAATAGTTTTTTCAATTTTGAGCATCGGAACAGTTCTTTTCAATTTTTTTTATGTGATAAGTAGCAGACGAATACATATCACCTGATGGTAAGTAATTGCCACCGCCCATAGACACCTGCAATATCAGTGGAGTCAAGTGCGTGCTGTGGGTGTGTAGTTAACGGCGTGTGACGACGCGTCGACTGCAGGCTGATGACTGGCAGATGGAGGCTCCTATTATTGGAGGACAAAACTCACTTTGGGCCGCGGCGTCAGCCTCCTTAGTTTTTTATTTGACGGTTTCGATGGCGCAGTAGCTAAGGTGTTTGCCCGAAGCGCGATAGGTCCTGGGTCGAGGTCCCGGACAATTTATCTCTGATTAATAATCATGTAAAGTAAACTGACAGATGTCAATGTGTCACTCAATTTGACACGCAAAATATCAAAACAAACTTGTAATTTTCATCTGTCAGTTTACTTAACATGATTACGAATCAGACTATAGGAAACAACATTTTCTAAATTTTCTTCGGTTTGGGTGTTCTGGGTTGACGCCCCAAGTTAATTATCGTCACCTGTACTCATAGTACAAGGGTTGCTCTAGTTTGAGACCAGGTTGTTTGTTGTGATTGTCTGGCGCATTTTTGTTGGGTCTGATATATTCTGTAATACAGGTGCTCGAGCTACCTACCTCGGAGTCAGATCAATGTGATGTAGTGAAATATTATTATTATTATTTTGCGTACGTATTTCTATCTCAGTGTTACACTAGTTTAAGGGGTTTAAGTCATCGTCATCATCATCAGCAACCCACGCTTGTCCACTGCTGGACATAGGTCTCCTCCAATGCACGCCACCGCTCCCGATTTTCGGCCACTCTCATCCAGCTCACTCCAGCCAGCCTTCGAATGTCGTCATCCCATCTTGTAGCAGGGCGTCCAACACTACGTTTGCCGAGTCGCGGTCTCCACTCAAGGACTTTATGGCTCCAACGGTTGTCAGTTCTGCGGCTAATGTGACCAGCCCACTGCCACTTCAGTTTGCTAATTCGGTGGGCTATGTCGGTGACTCTGGTTCTCTGTCGGATTACATCATTTCTGATGCGGTCCTTCAAAGATACTCCGAGCATAGCCCTTTCCATAGCTCTTTGAGCGACTTTGAACCGGTGGATTAAGTAACTAATTATTATTTATTTATTTAATTGAATTGTTCGGTGGTCCCGGCAGGCGAGCAGCAGGAGGTGGGCGCGGGCGGCGAGGGCGCGGGCTGCAGCGCGGACATGGTGGAGACGGCGCGCGCGTGGGCGCGGCCCGTCGCCACCGAGCTGGACGCGCTCGCCACCCTCAAGCGCCTGCTCGAGAGGTACGCGCGGGTATACACACACACACATGGTGGAGACGGCGCGCGCGTGGGCGCGGCCCGTCGCCACCGAGCTGGACGCGCTCGCCACCCTCAAGCGCCTGCTCGAGAGGTACGCGCGGGTATACACACACACACATGGTGGAGACGGCGGCCCGTCGCCACCGAGCTGGACGCGCTCGCCACCCTCAAGCGCCTGCTCGAGAGGTACGCGCGGGTATACACACACACACATGGTGGAGACGGCGCGCGCGTGGGCGCGGCCCGTCGCCACCGAGCTGGACGCGCTCGCCACCCTCAAGCGCCTGCTCGAGAGGTACGCGCGGGTATACACACACACACATGGTGGAGACGGCGCGCCGCGTGGGCGCGGCCCGTCGCCACCGAGCTGGACGCGCTCGCCACCCTCAAGCGCCTGCTCGAGAGGTACGCGCGGGTATACACACACACACATGGTGGAGACGGCGCGCGCGTGGGCGCGGCCCGTCGCCACCGAGCTGGACGCGCTCGCCACCCTCAAGCGCCTGCTCGAGAGGTACGCGCGGGTATACACACACACACATGGTGGAGACGGCGCGCGCGTGGGCGCGGCCCGTCGCCACCGAGCTGGACGCGGCTCTGCCACCCTCAAGCGCCTGCTCGAGAGGTACGCGCGGGTATACACACACAACACATGGTGGAGACGGCGCGCGCGTGGGCGCGGCCCGTCGCCACCGAGCTGGACGCGCTCGCCACCCTCAAGCGCCTGCTCGAGAGGTACGCGCGGGTATACACACACACACATGGTGGAGACGGCGCGCGCGTGGGCGCGGCCCGTCGCCACCGAGCTGGACGCGCTCGCCACCCTCAAGCGCCTGCTCGAGAGGTACGCGCGGGTATACACACACACACATGGTGGAGACGGCGCGCGCGTGGGCGCGGCCCGTCGCCACCGAGCTGGACGCGCTCGCCACCCTCAAGCGCCTGCTCGAGAGGTACGCGCGGGGTATACACACACACACATGGTGGAGACGGCGCGCGCGTGGGCGCGGCCCGTCGCCACCGAGCTGGACGCGCTCGCCACCCTCAGCGCCTGCTCGAGAGGTACGCGCGGGTATACACACACACACATGGTGGAGACGGCGCGCGCGTGGGCGCGGCCCGTCGCCACCGAGCTGGACGCGCTCGCCACCCTCAAGCGCCTGCTCGAGAGGTACGCGCGGGTATACACACACACACATGGTGGAGACGCGCGCGCGTGGGGCGCGGCCCGTCGCCACCGAGCTGGACGTCGCTCGCCACCCTCAAGCGCCTGCTCGAGAGGTACGCGCGGGTATACACACACACACATGGTGGAGACGGCGCGCGCGTGGGGCGCGGCCCGTCGCCACCGAGCTGGACGCGCTCGCCACCCTCAAGCGCCTGCTCGAGAGGTACGCGCGGGTATACACACACACACATGGTGGAGACGGCGCGCGCGTGGGCGCGGCCCGTCGCCACCGAGCTGGACGCGCTCGCCACCCTCAAGCGCCGGCTCGAGAGGTACGCGCGGGTATACACACACACACATGTGGAGACGGCGCGCGCGTGGGCGCGGCCCGTCGCCACCGAGCTGGACGCGCCTCGCCACCCTCAGCGCCTGCTCGAGAGGTGACGCGGCGGGTATACACACACACACATGGGGAGAACGGCGCGCGGCGTGGGCGCGGCCCGTCGCCACCGAGCTGGACGCGCTCGCCACCCTCAAGCGCCTGCTCGAGAGGTACGCGCGGGTATACACACACACACTGGTGGAGACGGCGCGCGCGTGGGCGCGGCCCGTCGCCACCGAGCTGGACGCGCTCGCCACCCTCAAGCGCCTGCTCGAGAGGTACGCGCGGGTATACACACACACACATGGTGGAGACGGCGCGCGCGTGGGCGCGGCCCGTCGCCACCGAGCTGGACGTGCTATTTCTTTGGTTAATAGTCAACTACATATCCGTACTTATCATACCACCTTGTGGGGGGCCTGCCACGGCACCTCCATTTAAGGACCTTTCCACCCTAATTGGCGACCGCGTATGGAAAATCTGTTAGATGGTATACATCTAGACTGAGGTCCAACTTCAACGTCTTAGGTCATTTAGTCACATTTTGACATCTCGCATCAAAAATAACCAATCACCGTGTAGTTGGACCTCAGTCTACCATCTTAACGAATTTTCTACACGCGGTAGCCCCAATTCGAATTGTTAATCTTTAAAATAGTGTTATGTTCCAGACAGAACACGTTCCGGCCGGTGTTCGCGCCGCTGCTGCGGTCGGCGCGGCCGGAGCGCAAGCGCGTGACGCAGCTGCGGCGCCTGCTGGCCGACGCCGGCCTGCTGTACGACACGCTGCGCCAGGCCTGGGAGGACCACAAGCTAGAAGGTAACAGCCGTTGTACCGGGATTCAGGATTATTTATTACATACTAGCGGCCGCCCGCAACTTCGTCCGCGTGGAAAAGTAACTTTTTACCCCCACTTTTAACCCCTTAGAACCCCTTTTTCGCAATAAAAAGTAGCCTATGTCCTTTCTCAGGGTCTAGACCATCTGTATACCAAATTTCATTTAAATCCGTTCAGTAGTTTTGGCGTGAAAGAGTAACAGACAGACAGACAGAGTTACTTTCGCATCTATACTAATCTATACTAATATAATAAAGCTGAAGAGTTTGTTTGTTTGTTTGAACGCGCTAATCTCCGAAACTACTGGTGCGATTTGAATAATTCTTTTTTTGTTGGATAGTCCATTTATCGAGGAAGGCTATAGGCTAAATAACATTACGCTATGACCAATAGGAGCAAAGACAGAGCGGTAAATGTGTAAAAACGGGGAAATTATTCATTTTTGAAGGCTTTCTTTGCGTGCGCTGCGAAAACGGTTCAAGATACACTTAAGGTTTAGTCACAATGACCGTTTTTATGGTACCAAATTTGGTCGAAATAATTTGTTTAAGTTGTATCAACATAATAATATTAAGGGGGTTGTAAGGGGTTAAAAGGGGGGTAAAAAGTTACTTTTCCACGCGGACGAAGTCGCGGGCGGCCGCTAGTTTATAATATTAGTTAGGACTACGATCCAGACACCTCGATAATTCGCAAGAGGTCCTGTCCAAAGATGACTTTGAAGCCCAGGGTATGCTTGAACCATGTTTCAGAACTGTTTGATAATTACTAATTACAATAAAATGACTACCGACTAACACCAGTCCAGTCATACACCAAGAATTTCGAAGATTGATTTCCCAGAGGAATATACTCGGTTTGATTTTTTTTATTGATAGGCTAACTAACGCTTAACCAGTAGCACTTGAAGGAAAGCGTTCAAAGAAGTCTAAGATGTTACGCGTTTACCTAGAAGATCAAATTTGTCAGATCAAAATTTTTACAGCCAGTTTCCAGTGCTGGAGGAATTCTGGTAACGCCTAATTTTGTTGTAGAACTCATCATTAGGCTGTATTAGTCCACTGCTGGACATAGGCCTCCCCCAATGTTCGCCATTTCACCCCGTCTTCGGCTAGACGCATCCATTCCGTACCAAAGACTTTTCGCAGATCATCACTCCATCTAGCTGGAGGCCGTCCTACACTACGCCATCCGAAAACTTTATCTAGAGCGTTGTAGAACTATATCGTGGTATTGAGTGTTAAATATTTTTATTGTGTTTTGCAGGATTAGAGAAGCAATTAGCGTCACTGACCGTGTCTGCGAAGGAGGAGGACATAAAGGAGCTTATAGAGATATTCGACTGCCACTTTGACCCATCCAAAGAACCCAAAGGACCGAAGCCAAGAGTACCAAGAAATAGGACTAGGGTATGTTTAATCTTATACGCAAATACGTCAGGATAATAGCTGAATTCATTGTTCTTTTTTTTTTCATAAAATTTTGATAATCCGTGTACCTACGTACTTATTCAAGGGCTTCGTTCGTTCGTCACATATCAAAGTATACAAAACTGTAAAAGAACGTCGGCGGTTTTCATAGAAGTGGTGACTTGAACTAAAATCTCCGCTACCCTTAACGACCTAGGTATCAATGGATTTGCTCATTAAGTAAATAATCTAAAACAGCATCACTGTTTTCTTGTAAAAGCGGGAATTTCTTATATTACCGATGTTTTGTTTAGAGGTTATGTTGTATATTTACAAGAATACCATTCCTTAAAATGTAAATAACGAGAATACCATCCTTTGACAGTAGGTCTAGGATAGTCTGTGGTTGGCGGCGCTAGTTTCATTCGTATTGCTTCTTTCATGGGCTTCTTTCAACCACAGACTATCCTAGACCTACTGTCAAAGGATGGTATTCTCGTTATTTACATTTTAAGGAATGGTATTCTTGTAAATATACAACATAACCTAAGAAGTAGTAAGAAGCTTTTTTTTTATTTTTGCTAAAGTAGGCAGACTAGCGGCTTAGATTGGAGATAATTATTTTGTTACTCAGTGTTATTATATATACAGTTACTTGGTGTTAAAATAAATAGATTCAAGCACAATTAGTACTTTTATTAAAGGCCAAACCAAACAGGTTAGAATAGAATAAATACCTATCTACGTCCCTAAGAAATGACTTAAACCGTTATTTGATTAGCTGTCACTGTCTTTATCTAGCGTCAAACGCGCTACGTTTCGTTTCATCAAATTAAATCAAAATACTTTTTTGATGAAACGAAACGTATTTCGTTTCATCAAAAAAGTATTTTGATTCACCAAAAAAATATATTTCGAATTCTACGAATTAACTTGACAAAGTAGTTCTTTTTAACAAAAAATAAATGTTCTAAGTGTAGGTAATGAATGACGTGGTAAATGGCGATTAATATGAGAGACTACACCTGTAAACGAGAACAAAAACCACAAAAAAGTAATTACGTGAAAATAGGTAAATAAAAACAATTTGATAATAGTCAGACGACAACCATTTGACACCTCGAAAAAGCATAGATAAAAAATTAGGTTGCACCATGGTTGCACAGGTTGACAGCCAGTCGCCAACAAACAGTAAGATTAAAGCGTGGTTTGAACTGATTTTATGAGATACTCCCGCTTTATCATATTATAAAAATATTTTGATATAAATGTCCTTTTAATCAGCTATATTGTCATATTTTTTTCATCAAGGGTAATTGTTAAGTCTTATCCCGCCGTAGTTCTTTCTTCAATCGACTTTCACTCATCTTAACGTTCCACATCAGGTTGAATATCAATTGAGGAAAGAACGTCGGCGGTTTTCATAGAAGTGGTGACTTGAACTAAAATCTCCGCTACCCTTAACGACCTAGGTATCAATGGATTGCTAATTAAGTAAATAATCTAAAACAGCATCACTGTTTTCTTGTAAAAGCGGGAATTTCTTATATTACCGATGTTTTGTTTAGAGGTTATGTTGTATATTTACAAGAATACCATTCCTTAAAATGTAAATAACGAGAATACCACCCTTTGACAGTAGGTCTAGGATAGTCTGTGGTTGGCGGCGCTAGTTTCATTCGTATTGCTTCTTTCATGGGCTTCTTTCAACCACAGACTATCCTAGACCTACTGTCAAAGGATGGTATTCTCGTTATTTACATTTTAAGGAATGGTATTCTTGTAATATACAACATAACCTAAGAAGTAGTAAGAAGCTTTTTGTTTTTATTTTTGCTAAAGTAGGCAGACTAGCGGCTTAGATTGGAGATAATTATTTTGTTACTCAGTGTTATTATATATACAGTTACTTGGTGTTAAAATAAATAGATTCAAGCACAATTAGTACTTTTATTAAAGGCCAAACCAAACAGGTTAGAATAGAATAAATACCTATCTACGTCCCTAAGAAATGACTTAAACCGTTATTTGATTAGCTGTCACTGTCTTTATCTAGCGTCAAACGCGCTACGTTTCGTTTCATCAAATTAAATCAAAATACTTTTTTGATGAAACGAAACGTATTTCGTTTCATCAAAAAACCGGCCAAGTGCGAGTCGGGCTCGCGCACAAAGGGTTCCGTAGCAGCAAATATAATTATATTTTTTGATCTATCTTATAAGGTTCAGCCATCGTTTTCAGTGTAAGCACAATAACTTAACCAAAATTACAGTTAAATCAACCTATCTCAAACACTATAAGAGATACTTTGATCAAACCAAAAATCGTTGAAAGAGTTTAATTAGCATGCATCACCTCTATTTTTTTTAGAATTTTATACCCCGTAGTTATAAAAATAGAGGGGGGGGGACATACTTTTTACGACTTTGAGAGCTGATATCTCAAAAACCGTTCACTTTAAGAAAAATGTTTTTTAGAAAACTTTATATCATTTTAAAAGACCTTTCCATTGATACCCCACACGGGTATGTACATCGAAAAAAAAAATTTCATCCCTCAGTTACATGTATGGGGGGCCCCACCCCCAATTCTTTTTTTTACTATTTAGTGTCATATTTTTGTAGCGGTTCATACAACACATATTCCCATCAAATTTCATCACTGTAGTACTTATAGTTTCCGAGTAAATCGGCTGTGACAGACGGACAGACGGACAGACGGACATGACGAAACTATAAGGGTTCCGTTTTTGCCATTTTGGCTACGGAACCCTAAAAAGTATTTTGATTCACCAAAAAAATTTATTTCGAATTCTACGAATTAACTTGACAAAGTAGTTCTTTTTAACAAAAAATAAATGTTCTAAGTGTAGGTAATGAATGACGTGGTAAATGGCGATTAATATGAGAGACTACACCTGTAAACGAGAACAAAACCCACAAAAAAGTAATTACGTGAAAATAGGTAAATAAAAACAATTTGATAATAGTCAGACGACAACCATTTGACACCTCGAAAAAGCATAGATAAAAAATTAGGTTGCACCATGGTTGCACAGGTTGACAGCCAGTCGCCAACAAACAGTAAGATTAAAGCGTGGTTTGAACTGATTTTATGAGATACTCCCGCTTTATCATATTATAAAAATATTTTGATATAAATGTCCTTTTAATCAGCTATATTGTCATATTTTTTTCATCAAGGGTAATTGTTAAGTCTTATCCCGCCGTAGTTCTTTGACAAGTTGTGGTAACTTGATGTGTGATTGACTGTACTTAGATGAAATTATATTTATTATTTTTATGTAATGATTGTCATATCAAAACAGATTTAATAAAAAATGAAGGCACATTGTTATTTTCCTTTTTTACGGAAAATTATGAATTAGTAATTAATTTCCCTTTCTCAATTTCCAGGCGGCATCGTCGGCGGGCGAGACCGGGGAAGCGGAAGGTAGCACCAGCGAGTCACAAAACAGTTCACCTCACAATTCACCCAACAAGACGAGCAATGGTGAGTTTGTTCACAACATTTTTGTGAATGCTATTTGGAGCTACTACATCAACTATTTGGAGCTAACATTTTTAGATCCAGTAAATAAGACCCCATTCATAAATCCTTCACACGTCATATTCCCCCGACTTCACGTATACTTGTAGATCCATCCAGTAAATGAGACCCCATTCATAAATCCTTCACACGTCAGATTCCCCCGACTTCACGTATACGTATAGTGCGACGTCATGTATTTTACAAATTTGACATAAGAAGCTACGCTTAAAGTCGCGAGGCCGTTTATCGGATCGAGATAATTCGTACCAGAGTTTTTCAAAACTTAAAAAAAAAACTGTATCAGTCCGTTTGAAATTTGGCCCGCTTGGTCCTGCACCCGATCCCTCTGTCACTGGTATGCTAATCGGAATATAAGTAAGGGATTAGAAAGTACATTTATTTTGGAGAATTTTATTATTGATTCCCTAGTGCCAGAGCCAGGATCATCATTACGAGATAACTGTTTTTTTAGTCTACGTTTCTAAATGTAATTTTTGTTTGTTGTTGCAGATGTAGCGGCGGCAGATCCTAGTCAAAAAGTGGCCCCGGAAGCGGTGGCGGCCAACTAACAGCGCCGCGATGCCTAGACTTTTATACCACATTACTATCGTTTAGTAAACAGAGCCATAGGAATGTGACAAAAACATTTATTCGTATTATACATTAGGTTAAGTCTCCTTTGGAATTGAAACAAATTGTTTTGCATGCATCGGTGAACGAGTTTACACATATTTTTTTTAATATACTTCAATGCCCAGATTATACTTTTATCTTCTTGCTTTATGCATACATTTTTTCTATATAAATAGATGATAATGTAGATGAGTGCCTTAGCAACTCAGTGTAATAAGATATAACGTTTTTGTATATCCATAATAATATTTTTGTGTCTATGTATATTTGTCGTGAACAACGTTTTTGTTGTTTTTGCAATGTCATACATAATAAATTTATTATTAGGCCGAGTATACACGGACAAATAATTGAAAGGTTGCTATTCGTTTACGCGGCATGAACTTTGTGATGAGAGAGTTGCGAAGTTTTATACTATTTATAATATCACAGTTTTAATATAGCTTAAAGGAAGCAATATTTTATTGTTTTTAAGTTTTGGGGCTTTGAACAAGGATATAAAAAGTACAATTTGTTTATTTATTCAAAGTTACTTTTTATTTATTTTGAATGTGTGCAATCACATGGGAACGGATGGACTGATTTTTGCATCCGCATATTTTAAAGATTTTATTTATTTTTCTCTTGTTTCATTTGACGTAAGTTATTAGGCGGCCTGGTTGCATGCTAACACTACGCTATAGCTCTTGTTCTGTTTGCCATAGGAAAACTGTTGCTCGTTAATAGTTAAGTTTTCCTTTACCATATGTTAAGCTATGTAACGAAAACAAAGTGTGTACCTATTAACTTACCTCTAATTTAGTTAGTTTTAACATAGACTGTACATATAATTTAATTTCTTATTTTGTTCAGATCTCTAATAAATATGTAAGTCTACACTCTGTAGTTTTATTCTCATAGCTTCTAATGCCAGTAAGTGGAAATGTGAGGGTGTTGACCCTAATTTGTTATCTCAATATTTGATAAGATTAAAGATATAATGGAAAAACAAATGAAATACAAATAAATAGGTAGTCTAGTTCCTTCACGTGATGCTAGTCTAGTGTATGTTATATTATTTAAGTACCTATTTAATGAATTAAAGAGCTTAAGTTTTTGTATCAAAATTATATTTCATATAGTTACGACGTCCTGTTTCGTCCAGCCCTCCGCGAGATGGTCCCTCACTGCTCTGTCTAAAATTACCTGGAACAAAATATGCAATGGATTTAGACACGAAAGAGAATATCCTAATTACATGTTTAGGATAACGTAGGTGCTTGCTATAATGCGTAGCTCGGGGAGATGGACCCCGCGTGTCACTAGAGTTGACACCTGCCGGGCTAACATGCGCGCCGCGAGATAATTTGTCGACACTCGTATTGCGTCGGCGCAAGTTGCTTCTCGCTCACCTGAGTGATGAGCGGGATAGAAGGATGCGCTCTCGCGAACCAGAGTCGATAAAATTTTGTCGCGCTACGCATTTTAGGCCTACTGACCACCAATGTGTGTAGTGGAATGCAACTAGGGGAACTATAGATAGAAGAAGATCAATGTATCTTCGGTAAACCCAAAAGGCGAAACACTAGCGCGATGCAATCGACGACCAGCGCCATCTGTTGGTACTTAGTGGAAATTTACCTCTATGTCCCTGCACCCCTGCATCGCCCTGCTGAGTACGACTTCGAAGTAATCCATGTGTAGTCTGTGAGACATTTCCAACAATGCTACGCTCCCTGAAACAAAACAACGTAAATACATTGTAATAAGTCTTTTTTTTTCAAATCTGTGAGCGTAGAATGTTTACCACTAACTCGACGACTTGGATTGGACTTCGACCAAGACGTCGAGGAGTAGGTACGGTGGCCTGCACATCAAGTTACTACAATCTGTCAAATTTCTTCAATCGAACCTCACTTTTATGTCAAACGTGTTTGGTTCAATATCAACTGAGGAAATTTGACAGATTGTAGTAACTTGATGTGCTGGCCACTGTACTACTTACTACTCGTAATAGCGACCTCTCTGATATCGCAGATGTTCATGGGCGGCGGTGATTACTAACCAGCAGGTGATCCGCTTGCTTGTTTGCCGCCTCTAATATAAACAAAACACGTTGGCATCTCATAGCTCACCAGTATTAGGCAAGCTGGCCACCGTGAGCACGACGCCGCCGGCCGCCTCCTCCACGTGGCCGACGTCCACCAGCGGCTCGGGCTGTCCCCCGCGCCACGCCATCGACGCGGAGCACGCGCAGGCGTACGCGCGCAGCGGGACGCCCGCGTCGATCAGCGCTAGTGTCGCCGCGTTCACGCCGGCGCAGTACGCTCCGCCGTCTGCCTGGGAGAAACATATAAATTAGTATCTCCTTTGACTACTATGAGTACTACTACTCGGATGCTCGGAAACATGCTTCAAAAATTTAATTAAATGTAACTTCTTTACCCTATTGAGTGCGGGAACGATGTGCAACGCTCGTAATGTGCTCATCTGCGGCACATTACGAGTGCGGTGTCTGACAATATGTTGTAAATCAGGTGGAAATAAAGATTTTTTCTTGCAGACGTAACTTTGCCCGGATCCGGGACATTGCAGTCAGAGCCAAGTGCCCGGACACGGCCATAAGCAGCTAAAAAGTTACTCTTACTTACACTGACATTTTACTTAATAGGTATACATTTTCTGTACATATTATTATGATACCAAATGGTTGCCACTCAACATTATGTCATGGCTCCGGAGGGACATGACGCTGGTATTCAGTGGTAACCATAGGGGTAGGGACAGTCACCGGCCGACATAATAAGATAAAAATTACAATGCTTGACATATCTCACCTGCAATACTTCTACATAAATATCAATTTGTGATCTCGGATACAGTTCAGTTTTGATAGCAGCTGTTAGTGCCTGTCGTAAATGAAGTGACATCTCTTGTGATTTGCGATCGCCTCGGGGTCGATTTTTTCTTTCTCCTGAAACATGTGCAAAGAAAATTTACGATTTATTTTATAATGGAAACTCATCTATTGCAGAGACCATAAGTGAAATATTGTTTTAATTTCTTCATTTTTGTTTTTCTTATTACAGTAGAGCGTCGATTATCCGAACTAATTAGGGGGCGTGGGTGTTCGGAAAACCGGTATTTTCGGATAATCGAACTACCTATATGTATATTGATTCAGAAATACATATTTACGTACAGGTAAATGAAAACTACATATATCTTTAATGACAAAAAGGAAACAAAATGCAAATGCAAAAGAAATGCAGATATGTTATCTTTAAGTAAAACATGTATCAACACTTAAAAAAAATCTTTAATTTTCGTTTGCCGGCGCCGCAAATCCCGCGCGTTACTACTATTCGGTTAAACTGTCGTTCGGATAATTGTCGCTCCACTGTAATTACATTAAATACTAAAAAAATACCTGTTGAAAATGTAGCCATACTGTATTGGCAGTTAACAACAACTCCATCAGAGGTACTTTTTGATTTTGAAGCCTAAAAATAATAATATAGAAGATATATAATCATGAACTTATTCTCTCAAGAAATAAAGGAAAGGTAGGTATTTTTTTATAATAAATTACTGGTATGTCCCGTATCCTTAGGCATTCCAGAGCACACACGGTTTAATTCCCTTCTTGAAACTTTACTACTAGTCTTGGCACTTACCCCCTTTTACGTCAGAAAAAGTTCTTTAGTACTTGTATAAACAACCAGCTGTTAAATTTTATTACATAAGTACATAATCCGTATTATTAATGTAATAGTCTGGGAGGCATCTTTACCAAGACCGCTCACTGAGAAAGGCAGGCTTTATTAGAGTCACTTCAAGGTAGCAACAAGCAAAGACCAAATGATCACCTTTTTATCATACCTGATGTGGTCCATAAACTGCAGCCAAAACCTTCGTATTTCCTTGTTCGAGGTACGCACTGCCATCAGGCTGGGTAAAAACGCCTAGTTTACATCTTATCCGCCGTAATTCATTCGGTCTGCGGCCGTCTAGGCGCAAGCCTTGACTTGAGAGCAAATCTGGACCAGGCATTACTGCACAATATCATCCGTTGCTGTATTGGTTTAGGCAAGGATAGAATATTCTTCAAATATTTATTTTACACGTAAATAATTATTAATTATTGCGGTTACAGTTGGCTTTGAGGTTAGAATTTATCTTTTTTTTTTTTCATTCATAACACAAGAAATGTCTTGTCTGTCAATGTCAAAAAGGGAAGTCGATAATCATAGACTAATAATAATGTCTATGGAATCAACATGATTAATTAATCTTTACAGCACGGATTAAATTGTCTATGGAATTTAATCTTATTGACTGCAGTAGAGCAGAAGGACGACTATGATCAGAGGCCACTCTGTGTGACATTGAGAGGGGGACGTTCTACAACCTTTTTCTATAGGAAATGTTAAAATTCGAAGGGTAATAAAAGGGTAATAAAAATTGAGACAAGGTTAAAACATTTATTATGTAAACTTATTAATATAAAATATATTTCTCACTTTACCACTAAACAATAACTGCAATTTTATAATACTTATAACGTTTGTATATGTATGTTCACCGAAATATAATATAATACTAGATAGGTATTCAATACACAAAAAAAGTTCGTTGCATTAATGCAACAGTATCTATTTACGTATGTACGATACAACCTAAAAATATTAATATATTTTTTTAAAGCGATATAATGTAATCGTTTTGAATTATTAAACAAATTCTTAGTATGTATCTGTAACTTGTTTGTAAAATAGTACTTGTCTACCGGAGCCAAAACCACCTACAGTGTTAAAAATTTTCAATGCCATGTATCGAAACTTTGTACCATTTAGCTGTATGGTTTTCACAGTCTCATCTTGGGGAAAGAAAATTATATTTGAAGGCTCACTCCATTTCTTGTTGTCAACAGATAATTTGTATTGAAGCTCTAAAAAGGTACCATTTCCAGCGTCATCACGGGGTACATATTCCACTTTATTTATTTCGTAAACGTCCCCTAGGTCAAAAGTTAATACAAGATAATGGTTTTTCTCGGGATCGACTCTTCCAAGATCACCCCAATTGGTATGCCACATTGAACTTAAATCTCCATCCGTCAACTTACAAACGCTTTGATTAGGTTGACAGGGAATATTACATTCAACTTTGACTCCTTTTATTGTATTAATAAATGGATCCCTCTTAGTGACCACTTCAATACTATCACTCCATTTAGATACTTGATTGTCTGCTGAAGCCGATCGAATCTTAAATGAATGTTTGGAATCAAAACCAAAGTCTCGAAAAGTAAAGGTATTTCCGATAAGATTTGTAAATATAACACCATCTCTTTCGATTTCAAAGAACTCTGCATCCTTGATTGGCTCCCAATATAAAGTGATAGTGGTCGCTGTGCTTTCACTCAGATCAGTGAAAGATGGTACTTCAAATTCTTCATTCACAGCAGAATAATCAAATATATTAGTTTCATTTGTGTAGTCTTTAATTTTCAGCTGAATTTCATTTTCAGTGACATCGATTTTTTTTATTTTGATCAATTTACACTTTTGATACAACTCCTTCCCATCAAGATTTTTAAAATAGGGATTTACAACGAAATCGTCTTTAAAGAAGTGCGAACTATCAGTTTCATCAAATTCTTTCTCGGTTTTTGCTTCAGGTACTTCAATGGATATACCATTGACGACTACTTTGATTTGCTGACATTTACTTGTAGTCATTATTTGAATCAACGTAGCTCTTTCTTTTACCATTCCTTTATATGATCCTTGTGTTTTTCCAATATTAACATACAAGTTATTCGATTTCGAATCAATAACTGTAACATACGTTTTAGCGTAATGGTTTTGTAAATAATCGGAGGTCATACCATCGTCCTCATAAACTTCAAATTTACTATCACCATCAGGGTATAAAGTAAATATTCTATAATCCCTTTTAATTTCATTGGGGTTATTATTCGAATTAACCATAGGTAATATAGCTCCGCTTTTAATGAACACGGGTATTTTCCATAGAGGACACAGTACATTATTCAAAATTTTTCCACCAAAATATTTTCGTCCGGTGAAGAAGTCGATCCAAATTTGGTTTTTGTCGGGTAGATATATCAAATCTCGTACGGAATTTGTACCAACTTTTTCTTCATTGTATATTGGAGCTACTAAAATATAAGGTCCCCACATGTATTGGTACTGAGAATCAATAGTAAACGCTGATGGTTCACTTGGAAATTCAAGGAACATTGCTCTTATCATGGGTAGACCATCAATTGAGTCATGTCCAATAGTATAGTTATAAGGCATCAAAGAAGATTTTAATTTTAAATAAGCTCTGTTAATATCTCTAGCTATTTCATCGTACGTGAAAGGTGTCTTTGGCTTGTTTCCCCAACCATCCATATTTAGCTGAAGCGGTGTAAATGCTTTCCACTGATAATCTCTTATGTTGACTTCTCTATTACCACCAGTGTAAATCCCATCCATGTCCGAACCTATAACAGGCAGTCCCGATAAGCCACTGCCAATGTACGTCGGGATGTGAAATCGGATGTATTCCCACTCTCCTCCCTTTTGATCACCACTCCAAATACCCGAATATCTCTGAGTTCCAGCCCATCCATCCACCATTATTATCATAGGTCTCGATTTCTTTTTAGTGCTATTAATAAATATTTTAGTGGCATCTTCAACGGCATTTAGGCCGAAAGAATAGCCACTTCCAACCCATGCGACATCACATTTCAAAGCAACCACGCCAGCCATTCCAACTTCCTTACCTAAATCCCTTTCTCCTTTCTTGGGATGTTCAGGGTCAGCTGGATGTAGATTTGATTCAGTCCATAGAGCGACTTCAACGCCTTGCATTCTAGCATACTCAGCAAATTGTTTCAGATTTTCAATATCACCTAATAATGAATCGGTTTGCCCATATCCTGAACCATAGCCATCATTTGGGACAAACCATCCTAACGGCATGTCATGCATTTTATATCTATCTACCATTGCACGGGCAGAAAATTGGTAGTTATTATTTTCACCATTTAGAGATTCTAAAACTCCTTCTCTGTCACCAATTTCTTTGGGCTGGTAGCACTTGTAGTAATAGCCATCTTCGAACAGTATAGCATTAGTTGTATTGGGAGCAACTTTGACCCAATAATCTCTGTTGAAGGCATTTAAATGCGCTTCGTAAAACGCATACTCAGGCATAAAAATGGGCTGTCCCGTGAGTTCATAATAATCCCTTAACAAGTCTTCCGGCTGAGAGTTAATGAAGTAAAACACATCAAAGTCTTCTTCTTTGTGTATGGTTTTGACATATTCTGGTGACTTGGATCCAAAGTCGTATATACCTGGTTGCCATGTATTTCTAAGCACCCCATATCCATATGTTGACCAGTAAAAAGGACAAGGTGATGTTACACCCCCATCTACCCAAATGTTGGAATTAACTATATTTATTACTTTTGACTTATGGGTAAATCGTCCATTTTGCATTCCTCCTCCAAAGAAAAATTCATCTTCACGTTGCAACAATGTTTGCGTTGACTTATTATCGTTATAAGATAATGGCTCTGACTCAATTAGAACATCTTTGTTATTTCTTTTGTCTTTAATCGTTACTTTCGAGGTTTTCATATCAAAACATATTTGAACTTTACCAGTATCTACAACATAAGATGACATATCAAACGAAGCAGTAGAGTTTTGAAAAGCCTTACTGCCGTAATCAGCAACAGTTTTGGAATTAATTTTAGCAGTATCTTCTGGATTGATGGGCACTGGATATTCCAAAAACGTCCTAGATGGTGACATGTAGAACCTGAACACATGGTTATTCAAAATATAAAGTTTTGCTGCTTCTCCAGTTGCGTATTCAAGTTCATAGCAATCATGTAGTTTTAGGAAAGAAATAACTCCTCCGACATCTTTCGGCTTTTTAGAGGGATCAGTGTTCTCCATATTTTGTTATAATTTTTCTTTTATTACTGAAATACAAAACAGGAAATGATTAGGCATGCATTTAATAATGTTATCATAGTATCCTCTTCCTACTGTGTGATATGATAAGTTTGGATGACTGGATATGGGTAAATTACGGACATTTATTTCAGTCAACTCGTTATGACATCTTTAGTAATGATTTTATGAATGTGTCATGAGTGTTTTTAAACGACTTCAAACGAGCAAGCGGGTCACTTGATGGAAACAAGGACTGCAGATGCGTTGCCGGCTTTTCAAAAGCGAGACTCGAACTCCAGCTCGAATATCGTAGGGCTAACATAAAATGCATTAAGGTATAGTCCGCGGCATTTTACCTACCAAATAAAATAAATAAATAAATTTAACAATAGCGATGACCGTTAGTTTTCGCACTTGTAAAAAAGAAGACTTTCTACTAAAATTGGTTTCTGCGCACTCGAGGTCATCGTTATTATTTCATGCCGCAGAGTATAGGTAGGAGTAGAGTACCTACTCTTATGTTATTTTCAATATGTAGGGAATTTTTTATTCCGAATTTAGGGTTCCATTCCATAAAAAACTACGCATACGTATTCGCGATATTATTTATACTTCCTCCTCTTTTTGAAGGCGCGACCTTTATAATATCAATATAACTTTCAATATATAAAACATGTAATTAGTAAAATTATCAAATTTTACTTCAGCTACAAATTGAACGAAACTATTGCCAACATAAAATATCTACCTTTAAATAAATGATGATCTAAATACTTTTTTATCGTTTATAATAATGTGTATCACTTAGGTACTTACCTACCGACTTTATCAAATCTTCAACATTATTTTCCTGATAAGTTGTATTTTAGTACCTACTTCAGGATTATCTTCTGAAAAATCCTTAAACCGGTCCCGGTGTAGTATGTACTTGTTTCACGTAGCTCTCTGTCACTCAGTGGATTTTAATAAACACGTTCTCCAATTTATATAGGTTTTAAATCGTTTCAACTTTGTAGTTTTATGATATTGTATTCAACAAACAACATTGTTGATTTGTTTGTCCTATACGTTGGTATGTAGGTGTACTTTATCGAACTTTTATTTACCTCCGTTAGTCGCCGGCAACGGTGATTGTAGGTCACAAAGTATAGTAAACACTACAAAAAAATGCCAACATCACACTTTCAACAACAAATACATAGATGACAAAAACAGGGTCACACACAATACCTACCACAGACTAAAAAGTTAAGACAGAATAATTATATTTTAATATTAAAATTCTGGATCTACATACTTGGATGATGGATAAAGAATGAGCATTATTTTTAGTTTAATACGCCATTTGATTATATTGTTATCACGCGAAATAAATTTACCAAGAATAAGTTATAATCACGATTTTGATTGTAGATTTCATTTTCCATCACTACTTGACTTGACTTTGACAAATAAAAAAAGTAAAAATTGTTTGCAAGTCAGCGGCTGTAAAATTCATAGAATTTTCTCCAATTTAGTGCTATCTTCTCATTGATTAATTAACTAAATCAAAAACTTAAAGGTACGCTCGAAATTTTAGTGAGGAAAAACATTTCATAAGAATATAATCTCTGTCTAAACCGCTTTGTCATTGTGTCCTAACCTGTACACCGGTATATTTTCAAAATTAATTTGTCTGCAGATGTTTCTGACTCGTTCGGAATACGATCGCGGGGTGAACACCTTCAGCCCTGAAGGAAGGTTGTTCCAGGTGGAATATGCGATAGAGGCCATCAAATTGGGGTCTACGGCGATTGGAATATGTACCTCCGAAGGGGTTGTTTTAGCTGTGGAGAAGAGGATTACGTCGCCGCTTATGGAGCCGACTACAATTGAGAAGATTGTGGAGGTGGACCGCCATATCGCATGTGCCGTGTCTGGGTTGATGGCCGATTCTAGGTAAGGCTTCTAAAAAATTTGTTAATACAAGTGATTTTGCGTTCAAAACTAGTATAGTCCCTAGTATTCACTCGTACCCAAAACATACATTATAAGTTCTTTATTTCTTTTAACTTGCAGAACATTGGTTGAGCGTGCAAGAGTAGAATGCCAAAACCACTGGTTTGTGTACAACGAGCGCATGAGTGTGGAGTCATGTGCGCAGGCGGTGTCTAACCTGGCCATCCAGTTTGGTGACAGTGATGATGACAGTGGCACGGCCATGTCCAGACCTTTTGGAGTGGCTGTTATGTTTGCAGGTTTGTATAAACAAATATTTATGTTCAAAATCTTGGTACTGTTTTGACTTAATCATCTTAAGATTTATCTTTATTTTATCTTCAGGTATTGATGAGAAGGGGCCACAGCTATTCCACATGGACCCCAGTGGAACATTCGTCCAGTATGATGCTAAGGCTATTGGTTCCGGCAGTGAAGGAGCTCAGCAGAGTCTCAAGGTAAAATAAAAAAAAATTGTTGGGAATTTAGACATTTATGTTAAAATTAGGTACTTCCATAAATGAAAAGGCTGACGGCTTTTTCTGTCATATGCTATGTATAGTAATTGTAACAATTTTTCTCTCCTTGTTCCACTAATCTGTTGTTAAAACAAGCTATTCTATATAAAGCCCCGTTTGGTCTAGTGATTTAAGTTCCGGGCTGTGATCTCGGGGTTGCGGGGGCGAAGTATGTTTTGAATTCAAGCCTAATCCGACCATATAGTAGCGATGCTTTTGCCCTGCAGTCTAACAGTATATAATTATGCTGATACTTTACTTAATTCTATATTTATTGTACAATTTTTTAAACCCACCTTTCAACAAAATCATTTACTTTCCATTCACAGGAAGTATACCACAAGTCGATGACATTAAAAGAAGCCATCAAGTCTGCCCTCACCATTTTGAAGCAGGTGATGGAAGAGAAGCTCTCCGAGAACAACGTAGAAGTGGTCACGATGACGCCCGGGGAACTGTTCCACATGTTCACACGGGAGCAACTTGCCGAGGTGATCAAGGACATACCTTAGTTTGTACTTGTTTAGTGGTGCAGGGGATGTGGTCTGAAGTTTTAAAGATACAATCATAATAACTGCCACCAAATTATTAAAATTATTTAATGTCGTAGTTGTGAAGAATTTTTCACCGACAAGAATTTTTTCTTATGATACTTGAAAAGTCAAGGACTAAAAGAAATTGTAATTTTCTGTAGTAATAAAATCATTTGTAACTGAAACTTTTTAAAACAATTAAAAAATGCTATTTTGACTTACTAAGCTCTGGTTAGCTTTGAGGTGACAAAATCTACCAAATCTGGCAAATAAGTTATTATGATTTGATCTTAATAAACTTTAGGGTTACATCTTTGTAGCATATTTAGAGTAATATTTGAAGTAAATTGTATAACTTTGATAAATTATTTTTAGTGTATACCTATGTATTATAAAAAGTATCTGATTTGTATTTTATCAGTAATTTTTTTAGGCATTTATTATCTTGAAAATGAGAGAAATCATGGAAAAATACAACTAAGTGGTATTTTTTGTAATGTGAAAGTTTTACTCCGTGCAGTTTAGTTTAAATATTACTTGAGCTGCAAATATTGAATCTTACGGTAAGTATTCACTGTTTATAATAAAATGAAAATCTATCTATTTTGTGTATTATTTTTAGAAACCTTAGTAGTGTAGTAATTTCGTAGCAGTAGGCTAAGCGAGTAGTTAGCGAAATAAGTTGGATAAAAAACAATGGTAGGTATAGTTGAAATTGGAAAGTGACCAGTAAAAGTATTTTTATATAAAAAGTAAAAAATTATAATTATGTAGCATCTACTTAAATAATTTACTTACATGCAGCTAGTGAGATTCTTGATGCTCTCGCTGTATAGAGAGATCACAAATTCTAAATCTGATTACAATTTTTTTATTTGAATCGCACAGATGATAGCTGCTATCCCTGAGCTCCAGTGGAGCGAGTCAAGCTCTAGAAATACGATACAAGAGTTCTCCAAACTTAGGCTTGGAAGACAGACCGTTTAGGATACCATTGTTTCATTGAATTTTAATAACTATACTGCCAATAAAGTCATGTGAATGTTACTATATTATTTTATGTTAGTACCAGTTGTAAATATTTCGGGGTATAAAACGCTAAGTAATAAATCGTCCAGCCGATATGGCAACGGCAGTCGATCTTAACGATTACATACGTCGTACGCGGCATATACCTATTATAGTGCATAAGTGTGCGCAAACACAGTAACACAGGTGCCCAGGTGCACTCTCCATCCCTTACCCTCGTATTTCGATGGGACACCAATGACCGAAGAGAGATCAGGCGCTGGAACAACGGTAACGAAAGAGTAACAAGATGTACTTTACTCTTTCTTCAACAAAAGAGTAATATTCATTTGAGATATTTCTTGAGGTCGTTTAACGCCCAGCTTATTTGGCAATCACAATACACAACATACACTTTTAGAAATGCTTAGTAACGCAGGTGTCCGTTAGGTAAGGTAAATATCTAGTAGACATAAATAAAAATAAATACACATACAGAAATCTTTCTCGTTCACTGCACACTAAAGTACATTTTTTTTTCTGACCTTACAACAAAAGGTTCTTGTGGGAAACTGATTTTATATTTACTTTTTGATACTTATATCAATTAAATATTTACAACAAACTGTTGATAGATAAGTTACATTTTAGTAAAATAAATTAATGATAGCCTTATCAAAATAAATATGGAGCGATCTATTGAAATAGTCTACATTTTAATTTAATAATGTTTACCTTTGAAAGACAAAAGAAATAATATTTTTATTTGAACAAATCTAAAGCATTATGTATGTATGTAGGTAGGTTTTATCAGCCAATACTTTATGAAGAACTTGTTTGATACAAATATATTTTTGGTATCTTAAAAGTAAAAAAACAAAAGAAAATCAAGATTTTCTTTTAATTTGGTTTTGGCGGCGGGCGTGTATTATTTTTGTACAGGTACCTAATAAAATAAAAAAAAAATCTCTCCGGCGGGGAATCGAACCCCGGTCTCCCGCGTGACAGGCGGGGATACTGACCACTATACTACCGAAGACCATGTATGTGTGCGCGAAATTATCCAACATATCTTACCCTATGCGTGCACGTCATGATCTTAACTTTTGTACAAAATGCCCTTCTGATTTTTTAATGGACTGTATTTATTCTGGTTCTATTTTCCTCGGTCAAATCATACGAACTTGATTTAAAATAAAATAAATTTATTTTCCTTGTGTAGGTATTTACACAGATACAATTTGACAAGCAAAAAAATTAACAAGTGACAATCGAAATAATACGACGAAAACTTACGTTCTTTATTTAAACCAAAGAGGTTAAATACCCTTAAAAGTACCGTGAACATACCGCCCACCAAGGACATATATTGCAATATGTCCGTAATACATACAACAATTAACAAACATTAACCTTCCTTAGTGGAAACCAACAGTGGTAGGTGGTAAAATGTATCAATGCATTTTTTAATAAAACCTTTTTAGTTAGCATTATAGCATATAGTACAATTAAACATAAACAACAAAATACAATATACACACAAGACAACAGAACAATAAACAATAATATGCACACAAGACAACAAAACAATAAACAATAAATACTTTACGAAATATAACTAACAAACCTTCCACTTTTTATAACGTTTGGAAATAAACATACTTTTTCGGACGGGTGTTTGACCATACAAATATTAGCGATTTTATCGAGATCTGAATGCTTGTGCCAAGCCTATCAACAACCATTTACCAGTAGGCAAACCGTTTTCTTTACCAAGAGACTCAGCTATCTCCACACAGGCATGCGTTACAGTGACCAATGAGGACGACTTGGCAGATGAAGCATCGGTGTCGACGACACCTGAAAGAATCCACCCTAGAGTGGTATCCTGTGCAAGGACACGTCCATCGGCACTGCGTTTGATTCCACCTGTCATTATTTGGCTGTAGACCTCAGCACCCAGCAAAATGTCAATCCTGTTTGGCTTATGATAATCGGGGTCTGCTAGATCATCGATGGCCAAGCTTCCTTGACCGACTGAACTTCTCTTCACTGCTGGAAGAAGCGACGTGATATCCTTCAGCACGTGAGCGCTAACCTTAATAATAAAATATGGGTCAACTCTTGACTGTATCTGTACATTTACAGTCGATTTGACAACAAATCTTTGGTTTTTTCCTACACCGGAAACGGTGTGTCTTACAGGGTGTTTGTTCAGCCCTAAGTACTGAACCATCGATTCTGGTTATAAATGATCCTTGGGATCCCTGGTCCAGTAGAGCACGCATTTCCTGGTATGTACCATCACTTGACTTACCTTTTCAACAATACAGTTGGTAGTAAAACTGTTTCTTTACAGTTTCCTGTTGAAAAGCAGGATACTATTGGTTGCTCTACGGACCGCTAACCGACCTTTACGTCGGTTGAACCTTCCACCTTTGCTGTGGATAAATCTCCCTATTGATGAGCTCTTCACCGCAGTTCACCAGAGGGGTGTAATAGAGTGTGGTGACGCTTTTTACATATTTTACACTGAAAATTCATTTTACACGCCTTGGCGGAATGGTTGTCGTATAAACAGACGAAACATAGGCCATTCGCTAGAGCAAAATCGCGACGGGCCTGGGTGCTTTCCTTGGAAAACTTAGTAGCAAAACGATACTTTGTGATTTGAAGAACAAAAGGCACAAATTACATTATTTTGGTCTTTCCGTATATGAAAACATTGTGAGTTCTTAGAAACCTTTTGATCATCAGCTCTTGTTTCTAAATTTTCCAGACATCTATAGCGACCTACCAAGAAATCATTGAATTTTTCTAAAGTTGGTAGTTCGTCACATTTGTCACTAGATAAACTAAGCTCCCAGGCTTTGCGAGTATGTTTATCCAATTTTGAACTTATTATATGTACAATTAAAATGTCCCACGAGGATACGTCAATACCGAGATTTTTAATTTGTTCCAAACAATCACTCGTGGTAGTAATTAACCGTTTTATCTCAGTGGCTGACTCAACAGTTAAGTCCCTTTGAGACAGTAAACGTGTCAATATATTGTGTGTCAGATACCTTTTATTATTGTACATCGACTCTAGTTTCTCCCAGCTACTAGTGTAATTGTTCGCGGTTACCATTACACTTCGCAACATATGTTCCGCTTCCCCAGTCAGATGTGCTTTCAAATAGTACATTTTTTGGGCATCGTCTATTGATTTGTTTTTATGTACGAGCCCTAGGAACAAATCCCTAAAGGTCTGCCACTCAGTATATTTTCCGGAAAACATAGGTATTTTGATTTCCGGTAAACGAACGTTTACTGACCCACCGCCACTTACATTGCCAGAGGTAGACGGCTTTTCTGAAACAATATTTAATTTGCCTATTTTCTCTTTTAGTTCCGACTTAAAGTCCAAATACAGCTCTTCAACCTCATCGAAAACACTTTCTTTAAAATAGGGAGAGTCTAGGAACACCGACTTGTCGACTTTACCTATTATTTCGACGTGTGTCCTAAAGAACAACTGCCATTGTTGCTCCAGGTTCTCTAAGCGAGATTCCATGTAGGACACCGTTAACCTGCCTTTAGGCGACTTTTTAAAATTGGTCCTAGCTTTTGTGATGGCGTCTTTGGTGACCTGTTGTACATTACACAATGACTCCATAGTTATAGGCACTTATTTGACACGACAACACAAAAAGTAAAAGAAAGAAAACCCAATTAATAAATACACAGTCGCAAAAGCAATAGGTAAATAGAAAACATAAAAGAAAATAGTAAATTAAAGATAAAAACAAAACATATCAAAAAATAAAGTTCAAAAGTTTAAATTAATAAATTCTTCAATCCGCGTAAGTACACTCCAGTATGTATAAGATCTTCTTTCTTCTTCTAAAAATGATTTAAATGTACTTACAAAATAACCGCACACTCAACAACACACATCACTAGTCGCAGTAGTGCGCCAACCTCCAAGCAGCGCTCCCTAGCGCTCCTCGGCTGCGCGCGGACCGGCTCCTCCCGTACGCGTGTTTGTCCAAGCCGCCCGGCTGGACCCTCCTCCGCAGCTGCTGCAGGGTGTACCGAGCACTCACTCGGTACTCACGTATGGGTGGTAATCCAGGTTATGAATCACCAAAATTCAGCCAAAAGTCCAGCGTCGCAGGGCTACGTACAAATGGTCTTTTTTCCATTAAATCCGGCTCGAAGGACCATGTACAAAATGCCCTTCTTATTTTTAATGGACTGTATTATTCTGGTTCTATTTTCTCTGGTCAAATCATACGAAATTGATTTGAAATAAAATAAATTTATTTCCTGTGTAGGTATTTACACAGATACAATTTGACAAGCAAAAAACATTAACAAGTGACAATCGAAATAATACGACGAAAACTTACGTTCTTTTATTAAACCAACAGAGGTTTAATAACCCTTAAAAGTACCGTGAAACAACTTTTAAGAACTTTATTGTGAACAGAAAAGAGGAAGGTGTAAAAGTTAAAAGATCAAAGTATAATTTAATAATTTTATTCTTAAAAAAATCTTAAAATTGTAAATGCATTCATATTTGTTCCCAGAAAAAGTATCACAAAGTACTTATATTTTAACATTCTACAATTTTAATATAAAAATCTTTTTAGATGAACCAATAAAAATATTCAACACCAACATTTTATTCATGTTATCTAGGTAAAAATTAAATTCTAGATCTGCTCACTGTATGTTTCATTATCACTGAATATAAATCCACTTTACTATTATGGTCAACATTAAAGTGAATAATAAAAAATAAAGTATTGTACAATATTTGGAATATAAAAACGTATAAGTATACTTATTGCTACATTTGAGCATAGGCCGCACAAGGTTTAAACCATTTTATAAAATTCCTTCGATGGAAATAAGCTTTAGTAAGGTATATCTAATTGGGCCATTAGACATATAGGCTTCTATTCAGATAAAGGATTATTTATACAAATCAGATTATAGACTTTGAATGACGAAGCGGTTCACTTTGAAAAACTAAATAGCATTTTGAAAACTCATACGAGATCCGAGGCTCGAGTGGCTAAATTGCATAAAAAACTTGTCATGATTTTACTTTTTCAAATTTTTTTTTATAATACATCTGTATCTGTGAACATTTACATCACTTTAACCACGTGTTCCAACAACCATTATGAACAACATGTTCTATGACTTTTGAAAATTCGCATAAAAAAAATTCATCTCCCCATACGAAGTCGGTCACGTGACTTGGTCATTTTGTATGGGGAGTCGAAATTTTTTTCGAAGAATTTGGAAAAGTTGTTGAACAAATGTTGTTCAGAATGGTTGGTAGAACACATGGTTAAAGGGATGTAAATGTTCACAGATACACCCTGTATAACAAAACTTTTGCTGACTGCAATAGTCAGACTATGTTGCAGTCTGAAGGCTTACAACGAAACCGTTCCGTAACGAACCAAAAGAGACACCACCGCGTGTGATAGAGACGGGGATAACGCATCTGTCGTGTCTCAAAGGCACCTTTGACGTCGTCTGATCACAAATATTTGACCAAAGTCTGTTCCATATCCAGCGGGTTGACATTTGGGCCGAACCTTTCCACCGGGATACCATTCCTGTCTACAATGAACTTGGAGAAGTTCCACTTAATGAAATCGCCTATGGTCCCTCCCTGGGCGGTCTTCAGGAACTGCCATAGGGGATGGGTGTTGTCTCCGTTGACTTCGACTTTTTCGAAGAGGTCAAACCGCACGCCTTTGTCCTTGGTGAATTTGAAGATGTCATCGCGGGTTCCTGGTTCTTGGCCGCCGAACTGGAATAAGAAGGATGTTATATTTAAGATGCGTAAAATTAAATCGATCACAAAATGGCAGAAGGGGAGGTAAATAGGCAAGTGCATCGCCTTTTAAGTTACGAGTATTACTGCGGTCGGTTACTACTACCCTAGATTTCACGCCAAGGAGTGCATGTGCATCTGTGCATTGCGCAATAAAAAAACGCTTTGAATTTATTTGGGACTAAAAACCTGCAACACTCGAAATGTAATTTTACTAGCTAGAATAAAAAAATCTAATTGCGGCCTCCATAAATTACGTCACTCGTTATGGGAAAGCGAAAGGTTGGCGAAGTGTGACATTGTGTGACGGGTGTAAGAGAGGTCCATAGCTTTGAGACGTCACAAAATCATCAAAATTTGTGTGACGTAATTTATGGATGGACCACTATGATATGAGTACTATCCCTGCCAATACACCCAGAGCCAAGTCAATTGACCGAATATCGAACCCGGTACTTTAGGTGCTACACTACCACTCGACTGCTCCAAGGAATAAAGTCCGATTTGCCATATTTTTAATAAAGAAGATTGGGCTTTCTGCCCCAAAGAATAAAGTCCGATTTGCAATATGTTATTATAGGAATCGGACTTTGTTCTTCGGAGAAAGCGCTCTGTGGCATATCCTCACCTGGTTGCAAGGGAAGGCCAGCACCCGCAGCCCCCGGGCCTGGTACTTGTCGTAGAGCTGGTTGAGCTGGCGGTAGTTGGTGTCGGTGAGGCCGCACTGCGACGCCACGTTCACCACCACCAGGACTTGGCCGCGGTACTGGTCCAGCTTGACCTCTTTGCCGTTTAAGTCCTTCACTGTGAACTCGTATATTGTTTTTGATGGTGCTGATGGGGTTGGAGTTGGTTGAGACCTGGGAATAAATCACCATTTTTATTATAAACTGGGAATTCGCGTGGGAATAGTGTCTTTGGGTTGCATTTTTAATTATTTAATAATTTCCCCCCCCCCCCCATTTTAACCCCTTACAACCCCCTTTTCGTAATATATAGTAGTAGCCTATGTCCTTTCACAGGGTCTAGATTATGGCGTGAAAGAGGAATAGACAGACAGAGTTACTTTCGCATTCGTAATATTAGCTAGGATTTATGTGTCTGTCAACATCATTTAGGATTGTGCGCGCGCGCGGGTGTTTGAATTCTTCCCGTTCGTCCCACTGACGGGACAAAGCTTGGTTGGACAAATGGAATAAATCATTTTATTTAGAGACAAATAGGAATATAACAGACCGAGTGGGATAAAAATGGCAGTTTTTTTATGAGATAGGGGACAGACGAACAGACGGATCACCTGATGGTAAGCGATTACCGTCGCCCATGGACACATGCAACACCAGTGGTGTCACAAGTGCACCCTACCTTTCAACCCCCTTCCCTTGGATTCGATGTAGAATAAAACTGACAATGCTACTGTACCTCTTTCCATGGAACTGTCTGAACGTATCAACAGCATCATAGATATCGTCAGCCAGGACTTCGAGCATCTCCATGGCGGCTTCCCCTGGATGAAGTTACTATGACTAGAGGTACATAGTATCTTATTTACGCACTAGCGTAGTACCTATCTTTTTCCTTGTCAGCAGTGCTGTAACTAGCCTTTTATGCACCCGGTGCGTGCTTTTGTTGTTTCAATATCGCTTCAAATTGCGATACAGTACAGTAGGGCGGTCTGGTCATTTCTGCGCCCCTGGACGGTCTGCGCCCAGTGCCTGGGCACCGCAGGCACCGCCCAATTTACGGCACTGCTTGTCAGTAGCGTAGTACTTACCTAGATTTTTCTTGTCAGTGTCGATGTAGAATAAAACTGACAGTGCCTATACCTCTTTCCATGGAACTGCCTGAAGGTATCAACAGCGTCATAGATATCGTCGGCCAGGACATCCGGCATCTCCATGGCGGCGAAGTGGCCGCCGTCCTCCACCACGGTGCTGTGCAGGTAGTTCCGGTACTTCAGCTGGAGCACCCAGTCGGGGTGGAAGGCCAGCTCGTGCTTGAACTTAATTCCCCACGTTGGGACTGATGTGGGGATCCTGGAATGTAAAGAGTGAAAATGAGTCACGCACCTCCTCTTTTTGGAATCAACTTCCCGCAGCGGTGTTTCCGGACCGGTACGACATTGAAATCTTTAAGAAACGAGCCTACTCATGTATTCTATTTCTGTGCAATAAAGAATATCTATCTATCTATCTATCTACGCAACGCGTCCGCACTCCTGGTTTAGCTGATGTCCATGGGCGGCGGTGATCACTTACCATCAGGTGACCCGCTTGCTCATTTGCCTTTCTATATCTTAAAAAAATCATTATCATTGACTTGTCTCAGGCCACTGCTAGACACAGACCCCCCCTAATGTTCGCCTATTCACCTAGTCTTCGGCTAGACGTGTCTAGTCTCTACCAATGGCTGTTCGCAGATCGTCACACCATATAGCCGGAGTCCGCGTGCAGGAGGCCGCAGCCGTGGCAGGCCTCACACCAGGTGGACCGACGATCTAGTGAAGGTCGCGGGAGTCCCTTGGATGCGGGTGGCACAGGACCGATCTGTGTGGTGAATGTTAGGAGAGGCCTATGTCCAGCGGTGGACGTCTATTGGCTGACATGATGATGATGATGTGCATGATGATAAGATCCGATGACTAATGTAAAATTCTGAAACGGACGAATCCATCTGCTGTCCCAAGCTCCTCTTGCCGAACGCTTCAGCGTACAGCCGGCAGCTCGTGGTGATGCTGTTGGAGGCCCAGTACACCATCACGTTGTCGAGCAAATGGATCAGCTGGAACCGCTCCAGCCTTTACCTAAATCTGATCACTGATGATTAAGTAAGATTCTAAGACGTACGAATCCATCTGCTGGCCCAAGCTCCTCTTGCCGAACGCTTCAGCGTACAGCCGGCAGCTCGTGGTGATGCTGTTGGAGGCCCAGTACACCATCACGTTGTCGAGTAGGTGAGTGAGCTGGAACCGCTCCAGCAGCCGGCCGTCGGCGGCGCGCTTGAAATCCGGGTTGGTCCATGTCGAGAACTTCTCTAGGATGTAGGCCGCTAGACCAGATGGGGAGTCGGTGAGGGCTGCGCCTGAGAGATTAATCATCAGATATCAGACAACAGAGGACCACAAATATAATGAGGGCCCTACAACGAAACCCGTCCCGAGAAGAAAAAAACGTAGAAATTCTTTATTACCAACAACCAATAATATTATCGGTGAGTTACATTATGCTGGTCCTCACACAAAAAGAAAAGAAAGAGACGTTATACACTTAATGTTCACTATCAATATTAAAAATCTTCTTTATAATAATATGTTCACTTTACATTAAAATAAGATTGTGACTGAAAACCTCAGTGCATACCAAATCCTTAATTAAAACATGTACATTTTACATAGCCTTAATTAATACATACCTAGCCTGTTAGTTATGTAGGTAATTCAAAAACTTTGTGAAGGACTAATACTCAAATCCGTCAAATAAACAGTACAGAAAATATCTACTATTACATAGAGAACTACTAATGTAAAAGTTGGTAGATACTCTAATTGAAAAAAAAGCAAATAAAATTATTCTTCATTTTTGAAATGAAACACGTAAAACAAACAAAAAAAATTTTTTTATCGTTACTATATAAAATAAGTAAAATAAATTCGAAAAATAAATAAAAAAAGTTCTCTCCGGCGGGGAATCGAACCCCGGTCTCCCGCGTGACAGGCGGGGATACTGACCACTATACTACCGAAGACTGTGTATGAGCGCGCGAAATTAGTCATCCATTTACACAAGTTGATATCGCACCCTTATTCAAACAAAGAAATAACTCAAAATTTCACTTTTGTGGGAAAACGCATTTGAAGTTTGACACCTCCGCTTAGTGTACTTCAAAATTAAATAAAAAATAAACTAATAACAACAGCCTTGTTTTAAAAATAGGTATGAATAGTTTAAAACATATACAAATTAATTTGTATGGAGATCATAGTTATTTATAAAAGGAAGGTATTTATTTATATTGTTGAAAAAAAAGTTCGTACTTATTTCACTTTTTGATAAAAATATTGATTTAATTCCTTCAAAATGGTACGATGCAAGTCAGAATGTTGCTGTTTTTTATTGTTATAATTTAAAAGGTTTCATCTTTTTTACTTTTATTTCAGTATAAGATAAAATTAAGTGTAACACAAAGACTTAAATTTATATAAAAAGGTGCATTTTCCCCCCAATTGGGCCTGCGGTGCCCTCACTTACTCGACGAAACACAGCGCAGGCGCTGCTTCACGCCGGTATTCTGTGAGACCGTGGTATCACTCCGGTCGAGCCGGCCCTTTCATGCCGAATTACGTTCTGCGCTGCGTAATTTTGCGCGTTATTTGTTATGTCGACGACGCACTGGTGACAGTCCGAGTTTTTGAACTTCGGGGTGCTACAGTACTTGTCACTGCTGCTAGGCGCGGATCCAGACCTCAAAAATGGTTGTGGGCATCTAGGGATTATCTGACTTGGGACATAGTGGAAGGGGGGTTCTAGCGGCTCGTTCCCCCTAGCTACGCCCGTGATTATGGGCATCTAAGGATTTTCCGACTTGGGGTATCGTCGAAGGGGGGTCCTAGCGGCTCGTCCCCCCCTAGGTACGCCCATAGTTGTGGATACAACCTCCTCCGCCAATCCCCCTCTCCCTCTCTTAGAATCTCTTAGAATGCTGATCCTAAGTTGATAGAAGAAAGTGCAAAGTCTCAAGTAAATTTAAGGCTGTGGGCATGCCCACAGTGCCCACAATGGTGGATCCGCGCTTGACTGCTCTGGCAGAGGTTGTGTCAAGGGGTACACTTCACAAGTTCGAGGCAATCTGGTTTCTCAGTCCTCGGAAAAAGTCCTCCTGGATTCACCATTGTGGTGGGTGGGACTACCATCCCAGTTGGAGCTACCCTTAAGTACTTGATACTCGTGGTTGACAGCAGATGGGAGTTTACCGGGCACCGGCAACGGCTGGTCCCCAGATTAGTTGGCGCTGCGGGGGCTCTTAGTCGGCTGTTGCCCAACCTAAGAGGAGGCGATGAAAGCTGTCGCCGTTAAAAATGGGGTAGTAAGATCGATTGCCCAATACGGGGCACCGATCTGGTCGGGATCATTAAAGAACCGTCATAAGGCTTGTTCCAAGTACAAAAGGTCATGGAAGTTCAGATAATTATAGGATACCGTACCATTTTTTACGAGGTGGCGTGCGCCATAGCAGGTCCCCTTAAGGGATCTAGACGCAGAAGTCCAGGATTTTGTTTACTGGCAAAGTGCTCAAATTCGCAGTAAATGGTGCCAGGTGTTTGTGGTTCCTTCGTTGTTTCTGGTTTCCATAGTACAAGGGAAAACCTTAGTTTAGGACCAGGGCAATGTATGTGATATTGTTTTAATTAATTTATTCATTTTTATTTATTCTCCGCTCGACGCAGTAGTGCGGTAGTAAAGAGCTGCTCAGGACACGGCACTAAGTGAATGGCGGCGCCGGCGCCTAAACTAGTTCGACACCGAAGGTTCTGAATCACGACGTCGGATTCTGGAGCCAGTCTGGCCCATCTTAGACAGATGGATTCGAAGAAAGTGGGGTGGATCGATGAGCTATCTGTTGACACAGATCCTCTCATGACATGGCTAAGTTGGAAGGTATCTATGCATCGTTGCCGGTGCAGATGTGTACGACTGTGCGGAAGATACCGCACAGCACACAATGGCGGAATGCCTGCGTGGGATGAATCAAGGACAACATTAACCGCCCTTGGAGATCGGAACCTCTTATTGCCGCCCGTCCTAGAGAAGATGGTCAGTATTGGAAAGTGCCTTGGAGTTCTGTTTCATTTCATTTAATAAAATATGTCATCATCTTACACCACGTAAAAGGATTGACTAGGAATTTCGAAAAAAAACGATTATCGAATATCGCAGATCTAATATTCGAATATACGGAACAGTTTTATATTAAATTTTTTCAAATATTCGATTGCAAGCCCTAGTTGAGCGGCGTACGTATATTTATATTTATGTACAATGACAGTCATACAATAATTAATGTACGAGCAGGCGTATAATAGACACTCATCGCAACACGAGCGGAGTCACAAATCTCCTGCTAACCTTTTAACCCCCTTTCTCCCCGATGGAGCCTTCAATACCATCATTTATTTTCTCGTCGAAACACAGCGCAGGCGTAGCTTCTCGCACTGGCACTGCCGTGCCTCCAGATACTTTACAATCAAATAGATATAGATAGTTACTTTACAATCAAATTTGGTGTCATTCAATGTATGAGGGTCATACTTTTTTGAATCGTTATCAGATATTGATGTATTTTGATCAACTAAACCTATATCATCCGCGTCCTAGATAATGACGCCATGCTAAATACAGATTCAGCGCGTCGGGCAATCCCGGAAATTAATGAAGACCATCAAAAAGAGGAAGATTGAGTACCTCGGTCACGTGCTAAGACATGATAGGTATAGTCTACTCCAACTTATAATGATGGGAAGATTTGATGGGAAGAGGCGCCCTGGACGGAGGAAAAAATCGTGGCTACGTAACATAAGGGAGTGGACCGGAATCACCAGCGTAGAACATCTATTCAATCTCGCAAAAGATAGGGAGAAGTTCAAGAAACTGGCGGCCAACCTTCAGGATTGAAGAGGCACCCAAAGAAGAAGAAATACAGATTAAAATTGCCATTATTACGATACTTTCAGTAACGTGACATGTATGAATTTACTTTAATAGTGAATTAATTTAAAAAGTTGAAAAAGTAATATTTCTAAAGTTATTAACACAGAGACTCAACTCCAAATACCACAACGGTAATCGTGAATTAACAGTACAACATTGAAATAAGTCTTATTAAGTTCAGTATCTTATGAAACTTTTAAAATAAAACAGAATTATGTCTAAAATGATACGTAGAAATTTCAATTTTTTTTCTAATAAAGTGAACTAAGTATAAATTATTGCACTATTAGATTAAATATTAGAGAAAATAAATTTTATCTGGCAGTAAAACACCGCAATGTTTGGTTTTATTTCACTCAAACACGGAAGAGCAGCGGTCAAACCTTGAACAAAGCTGGCACATCACTGAATCTTTCGCTTTACCGGAATCAACTTGTTCGCGCGTTTTAGTAAAAGAGAGGCGGACCATGCGCTGTCTCCCTCAGTTTGCTCATATTTGATTGGCTGTTCGAGTGAAACGATAGTCCTTGTTAAGTTATTACAGTTTTTGATGAAATCTCGGAAAACGCGAATTTTGAGTTATTTCTTTGTTTGAATAAAGGTGCGATATTTGCACTGTTGTTTGAGTATTTTTTGTCACGGTCGTAGAAAATCCTTGAATTTTATCGACATTATCGACCATTTTTGTTATTATCAAAATAATTAAAACATTACGCGTGGGCTTTCCGACTCATAATCGTGCTAAAAATAAAAAGGTGTTGATGTATAATATGTAGGGAAAAGATTTTTAACTAATTCGGATTATTTTTGACATTAATAAAATAGAGAAAACATTGTAGATCGTACTGTAGTAAAAACTGGTGTGCCCTTATGATAAAATCGAAAGTTTAACGATTTATATTACTTTTGAAAACTTAAAATGATCTACAAATATAATTAAAATATGTAACATATTATTCACATTAATTTGTTGGAACAACTAGCCTTATTATACTGTAGGTATATAGCTATTGTTTCACTCATGTTTTCTATTTTTGTGCATTTATGGCAGAAAATTAAAAAATAGAGAATAGATAGATAGATATTCTTTATTGCACAAACATGGACATGTGTCAGTTTACTACACATGATTATGAACCAGAGTATACAGTACATACCAACGGTGTCAGGCTTAGTGGCCTGTATGTGCATGTAGCCGCTCTCCTCCAGGTACCGCTCCACGTGGTCCCGCAGCGGGTACGCGCGCGACACCAGCTCCTCTTCCACCACCAGGCTGGGCCACCATGATCCTGGAATTGCACACACTCTTCTTTTAATTCCCAGTTGCATCCAAAACTTTTGATTCAGAGCTGTTCTAGGATAGAAAAGTACAAGTAAAAACACCAAAGCATAGAGCAAAGACAGGTAAAACAAACTATGATGGGATTAGGCTTAATCATCACTGTCGTGGTGCGAGGGCTTCGCGCTATTTGCCCCACGACTATCTCCCGCGATGGACGATGAGGGAGAGTCCCAGGGTTTTAGTCGGTAAACCCCCCGCCATCATGCGGGGGGGACTCCGACATACCTAACCGTCGGGTTATGCGTGCGGGAAATGCGTTACGCATGTCGATGCGTAACGCATTTACCCTGGGTTACCAAAAAAAAAAAAACGCTTAATCATCACGCTTGCCCAATGCAGATTGGATCACAAACCTGAGCTATGTTTGAAAAATTCGAAACATACTTTTGCTCGACTCGGGATCCCGAGATCAAAACCCGGTACTTAAACCACTAGACCAACGGGGCGTTCCGTTCCCGTTTATACGAGTATCAAGTAATTGTATAGTGTACTAGTGACCCGCCCTCGCTTCGGTACCGTAATTCAGAAACGAACCAATAGATGGCGCTGTGCTCAATTACATCGCGCAAGCGTTTCGTGTTTTCGGTTTACCTATAAGCCTTGTCGTTGTCTATAGAAGTTATCTCTTTATAAATAGTATAAATATAGAAGATAGATAGAAGATCTTAATAATTTGTCAATACATCATACCCAAATACATGTAGAAGCTGGCGAGCGGGTTGAATATAATCGCAGGGAAGTTGGTGTGGAACCCGAGCACTTCGCTGGGGAACAGCGTGGCCATGGCCGCTCCGACTGTGTGGCCCGCGTCGCCGCCGTGCACGTAGTAGCGGGGGCGGCCGATGCGATGCATCAGGTTCTTCATCACCACCGCCATCTCTACTGGACCTAAGCCTGGTCGAGAGGCCGCCTGCAGTCAAAATAAATGTAGGATTGGTGTAAGATGATAAGAGTGGAAAGGTACGCAGACGAGTGAGTGAGAGGGAATGATGAGTGTGTGAGAGAGAGAAGACGAATGGCGAAGGAAGACGAAAGACGCGCGGAAGGAAGAAGTTTAGAATAATTAATTAATTAAAATAAGAAGAGTAATAGTTATAAGATTGTGCTATTGTGGAAGAAGAATAAAAAGGTGTTGCTGTAACTTGTCGGATTTCATTGGCCCCAAGCCCAACCCTCACGCTACGTTTCTACATATATATATAAGGTACAGTGGGTGAATAACGCCCGCTGTTCAATAACGCCCAACCTGCAGAAAACATAAGGTGGCCCGCCCTCACTTCGTTCCACTGTCTACTAATAGATGTCGCTGGGCGCAGATTGCATCGCGCAAGTGTTTCGTGTTTTCGGTTTAGCTATAAGCCCTGGCGTGGGATGTGAGATTAACCCCTTTAATATGCGCCAGACAATCACACGAATCAACCTGGTCTCAAACTAGGGCAACCCCTGTACCTATGAGACCAGGTACGATAATTAACTGGGGGCGTCAACCCAGAACACCTCACACCAAAGACCACTTAGAAAATTTATTAATTCAGTTGGATTACCTGAGAGAAGCCAAAGCCAGGTAGACTAGGCACGATGAGCTCGAAGACGAAGTCCCGCGAAGGCCGGGGAGACGTCAACTTGGGCGCCATCTCGTAGAACTCCCGGAACGACCCCGGCCAGCCGTGAAGCAGTAATAGGGGCACCACCTGCAAGAAGTGGAACTCCCTGCCGAGGTTTGTTTTTCCTGACCACTATAATCTGGACATCTTTAACGTCATAAGACCCAAAAGCCTCAAACGAGGCAAAAACAATTGATTTTCTATTGTGTCTGCTGTCTGGGCCTTACGACTTTAAGGCAAGAGGCATCTTCTGTAAAATGCTTGTCATCCTAGACCACATGGTCACTTTCCATCAGGTGCGATTGTGGTCAAGTGTAAGCCTAAACTTTGATAAAAAAAACGATCAATTTCATCAGCGGTGATTTTTCAAAAGAAGCCAGTCTATTACGTATGTCGTAGGTATCGTAGGTAGATAAAGTTACCATATTTTACGAAAATTAAAAATTATATTATTGTATTCTCAAAATTTAAATCAGTCTTCAATCTTCAATTGGATCAAATTGAGTGAGGGTAGGTACCCCTACTCTAATAATTAATGCTCTAGTTAAAGTTGAATTCTAAATCAGTGGGCACGCGGTAGTGCCCCCGCCAAGTCGAGCGTTAGATTTTTTCGATATCTAAATAAAAATTACAAATTATTTCAATCACTTACTGCAACATCAGCAGAAACCTTCGGCTTCACATGCATGTAATGTATATCCAGACCCTGTATCTTTGTCTTATAGTGGCTGTACTTTATTGAAGAAATTCTCTCGGTCCTTGAAATTGTATTTATTTTGCCAGTAGTCCAGTACTTGCGTGAGGAAGTTGGTGTTAAAGCCATATGAGAAGCCAACTTCTTCCAGTGGTGGTACAAAAGGTCTACGATGCAGGAGTCGCTCACGGAGGTCATTTACTATCTGAAAAATTTTCAGAAAATGGATTTATTGTATGAAAATACACACATCACATTAATCAGTTAAATAGTTACTGGGTCCATCCGGTAATTATTTATTGTAATCAAAGAATTTACATATTATGGAATAAGAATCAAAGAACTTGTATTGGTAAGCATAGTTTACGGACTTGATTTGAACAAGTGTCTTTAAAAGCTTTTTCCATCGTAATTAAATCAAATAAGACCATCAAATATTATTTCATGAGTGTTAAATTCATAAGACATTGCATTTATTCAATGTTTTGGCAATTTGTTTGCATAAAGTATTATTAGTACAGTCAGCCACACATCAGGTTACCACAACCTGTCAAATTTCCTCAATTGATATCCAACCTAATGAGTATGACAGTAAGATGAGAGTTGATTGAAAAAATTTGAGAGTTTTGTATACTTTGATGTGTGGGTGTATGTACTTATTATCATGCATTAAGATAAAAATTCACGATATTTAATGGCTAAAGGTCATTTCTTTATAAATAAAGAGCATGACATAGGCTTATTAGAGTAAAGCTCTTGCCATATTATCAAAATAAATAAAAAAATAGTGTACAAATAAAATTGGAAAATATGTATAAAAAACGAAATTGTACAAAGTTTTCAATACTCGGCATGATACAATTTAGAGTTATCCCCAACATAGTAAAGACTTACCACATCAGAAAATTCTATTTCAAATGGCCTTATTGACTCATCCTTCTTTGGGTCCATGGGATACGGGCCCCACCACTGGTCCAAATCTACCTTTGGCAGCTCCGGTGGTGTGGTTACAGTCTTATAGACATAGTAACTGGCCAGGCCCGCTAGCACCGCAGAGAGTATTAACACTTTACCAAACTGAAATGAGATATTGACAAGTTTTAACTTTTAATAGGTAATAACAAGACTCATGATTCCCAAATGTATGTATTCTTTTAAATGGCGATCACAATAGATCAAACTGGTTGCAGTGATACTGGTCTGAATAGGACCTGCATAGCCGCCCCCTTAAAATAAAAGATCTTTTAAATAACCAATTTGGGTGGTCATCAACTTTTAAATTTCTAACTTACACTTTCTATAAAAAAATCTCAAGGATTAATAGGACATTATAGAAATAGTTAAGTTAATGAATTAAAAAAATTAACTTAAATGTGTAGAGGAAAAAAGTCCAACTCAACAACAACTATATGCTGAGCGGAGAACATTTTGGTGCTTATCGGACTATATTTAAGTACATAATTTAATATTTTCTGTATGTACTCATAGCTATAAGTTTAAGTACCAAATAAACGTTTTTCTTTCTTTCTTTCTTTCAAGTCAAGCGGTTTCATGAAAAAGAAAAGGTAGGTACTTACTGGGATCGATGTACTATTTTGGTTTTTAGTCTCATTTTGGTTCTTATTTGGTCCTTTTTTTGCCATCGTGCACCTCAAGAGTAACTGTAAAAGTTAACAAAAAACCGCCGTTTATAGTTTAGCCGGCCGGCGTCTTTTTAACATGTAATAAAATACTGACAAATATAAGAAGCCAGCATTATACATACTTACGTGAATATATCTGATAATAATTTTGTTTATTAAAACAGTTGAACTAGTGATTACAAGACAAAAGCAATTATTTCGACACAAAAACAACAAAAGAGTTCTCCATACCAAAGTCCGAATTTTTTTTTTATTGTTTTACTGACTGACATTGACTTTGACATTGACATCCACACCACATGACAGATCCTACGTCACTAACCATTTTTGACAGTGACATAAACTAGGTAAAGAAAACTTATATTATTAGGCCTAAGAATAACTTCTCGACATTTCGTGTATCCTAACTAATATTATAAATGCGAAAGTAACTCTGTCTGTCTGTCTGTCTGTTACTCTTTCACGCCAAAACTACTGAACGGATTTAAATGAAATTTGGTATACAGATGATCTAGACCCTGAGAAAGAACATAGGCTACTTTTTATTGCGAAAAGGGGGTTGTTGTAAAGGGTTAAAAGGGGGGTAAAAAGTTACTTTTCCACGCGGACGAAGTCGCGGGCGGCCGCTAGTCATATAATAAAATATAATGCGTCAAGAAAGTATGTAAACCATTATAATAGTCCCCCTTTTCCCCGATTGAGAATCCGGCATCGCCTAAAGAAAGTGCCAAAAAGGTGTTTCTCAGAGGTGGGCCGGGACTTAGGTACAGCCATGTGCCGATGTCTAGTGAATGGCCCCGGGGCTTCGATGTAGGAATATGAACACATTACTAATATGAATTTAAAACCAAGGCATTTGGGGAGGGAGTTGGAGAGGGAGTTACTGATTATTTATTATGCATTGGGCCTTTGAAAGAAGAGTTACCTATACATACCTAGGTAATCCATCAAGAAAGTTGTGACAACGGATTTTTGAGGAACTAACGGAGTGCTACGGTAGTAGTATGACATACTCTAAGACATAGCGGCAATGGCGAGTGGCGGGCGATGCTTTACCTAATTAGTATCTAAGTAGTTTACCACTTTGATTAAAAGGTAAACAAACGACAATTTTAGTTTAGTCTCGTTTAATTAGCACGACACCTCTTTCGATTTCATATTAAAAAAAACAAAAGGTTTGATCGAGAGCTCTCCCGGGAATAATGAAGGAAGCATCGAAGTGTGAAACGAAACGCGAACCCCGGCGGACGGGGCATACCGAGCGTTAATTGAACTTGCGGGGGCAATATGGCCGATCGAGCATTTTTTTTTAATTTTTCCACTGAATCGCTGCGCCCAGATACAGCCTAGGGGTAGGGGTGGCAGACGTTCCGGAGCAGTTTTTCCTTTTTCTTTTCGTTTGCTGACATTTTTTATTCTGCAGTAAGTACAGTCAGCGACACAGGAAGTTACCTCTCCACAATGGAAACTTTGCAATTGTATTTCAGACATAACGCCGTGTATATATAGGTTCCCAATTGCTTCTCTAACGCCTTCAAAAGTGAAGCACCATACATTTTCCTGATCTTGCACTTAGTATGGAAAACCTTCAGAAATAACTATACCTACTTAGTAGGTTACTATTTAACCATTGGTGTAGTTAGGTTCCGAAGGCAGAATAGCAGCCGGGGGCCAACGCTTCCCTCAGGTCTCACACGTCGATACGAATGGGCTGGCTCGACCGGAGTAATAGATACTTAGGCCTACCACACGGGAAAACCAGCGAAGCTGCGCCTGGGCACTGAGTTTTGCCGAACGAGCGACGGATGTCCAGTAGAAACGTTTGCAGCGCATTTTACTAATATTATGTCAATCTGTGCTCCACACCAGTGGGTGTTGCGAGTGTCTATGGACGATAGAAATCGCTTACCATACTGAATATCTGTTCGTTTGCATGTAATACTGAAAATACCTCCTACGTATCTCCGTTCTACTTAAATAATTTTAACGTCTGACTTTCCTAAAAACATTTTAGCAAAAAATGGGAGTTCCAGTTCCCAGCCCTGGCCGATACCAGCACGCTTTCATCGCGCTATCACGGCTCTCAGCCCTGTCACCGCTTTCCCATTTTTCCCGCACTCACACTATCAGGGATAAATCTCCCAACCGGACTAACCCCCCAACGAAAAATAAACCCAAATACTACACAAATTGAGTTAACTTTTGAATGAGTTGACTTGGAGTTATGTCGTTATAGTTTCGAGTAGGGGTTTAGCAATGCGGTTTTTCGAATGAAATCCTCTTTTGGGGAAACTGGCATCCGAATTTAATATTGGATTTGGCGTGTGTTAATGATTTCATTATATTTTATCTTGCGGTCTCTGATAGGTGCCTGTAAATTGGCGATATCAATGACAGCTAATTGAAGGGTTATTACAGAAATAATGGGAAATATAAATGAGATGAGCTTTTTGCAGTTTATCTTTCATATGCAGTTTAAATATTGCAGCTGAGGTACGAGCGTAATCTCAGCAGGGATTTGGGAGCTACTGATCGGGAGGGGGAGGGGGGAAGGTGATAGGGCCTTCATAACATTACATACCTACTTTTAAAAGCGGTTTATTGTATAACAGTCTCTACCTAAGTTGAATTGCCCTTCGTTAATAGGTTTTTAATTCCGATGAACGTTTCACATTTTCAGGATTTGCTTTAGGCACCGTACATAAGTCTAATCGTGGCAAATATGTTAGTAGGTACATACTCGTATATCAATAAATGGTTACCTGCTATATATAAAAGTACTCTGTGGTTACCTGTTACTTAACATACGCAACGAACATACCTATTATTATTAATTTCCTGTCTTTTGTACAAATATTAAGTTTGTAGTTCTTGTTGGTGCCTGCATTCAGTAGGTAGTGCTATTGATCTACGGACATACGGAAGACCGAGTCTCTATTAAATATGTAAATAAAATACGGAGTCTCTGAGAGACCCCCGACACATGTTGAATAATATATGCCTTTTCGGTGTCTTGTAATACTTACTTCCATTTACCCTTGTCATAATTCTGTTTACACTGAATAAATATTTTTCTATTTCTTATTTAAAAAGAGGTTCTTAGTTTAAAACCTCTATATTACAATATATTATATATTCATATTTTGAACATTCGCAACTGTGAAAGTTAGAATAAAAACAAAAATACTTATGCTACTAAGAAGTAGGTAGGTGTGTAATGTAACTATTACTTTTACGAGTATTAGCACCTACTGAATATATTTTAATGTTCAAATTGTCTAAGTCTAGCGCGCTTATGTTGACAGGGCTGCATTCAAGGGGTTACCAAGTTAATATTAAATGATAACGCCAGAAAATTCACACCGTTTAGATCTAATCTAATTTAAAAAAAAATATTATGTACCTACATACAGACGAATTGAGAACCTCCTCCTTTTTTGAAGTCGGTTAAAGGGAATTTCCGTGGGTCATTTCTATAGAGTGGCATTACCTTAGCAGACAAACTCCTACAATAGGTATATTCCTACAAAATTGACATTAAAATCTTAAAATTCAGCGCTCTTACCAAAACATATTTCATAATTAGTGATAAGGCCGCCTTTGTTGTACATTACTCCTGTTATAACTAGTTTTAAGTTTTATACCTCTGTTTTGTGTGCAATAAAAAGCATATTCATTCATTCATTCAATCATTCATTCATTCATTCATTCATTCATTCAATTATCATGTTAATTTTGGAGGAAAATGGATCAAAACCCAAGACCAAAACCATTTAGAAAATATTTTTTCCTAAACTAGCCTAATGGGGAATCGAATCCAGGACCTTCCGCGCTTCGGTGATACATCACAGTTACTGCGCCATTGGAGTCGTCAAATGAATGAGATCTAATGAAAGGTAATCTTTCGAAATTCTCTTTGATTGATCTATGTTGGTGCAAATCAATTCATTCGGTTGTGAAGGTTACACTTAATGTTGAAAGAAGCCAAAAATAATAAACTTGCTACTTCTTTAAATAGCTAAGCTTATTTGTATTTGGCCCGTGTCGTCGTTTACACACAGAAAGCCTATACAATACCCAAGCACAAAGAATACCCATTTCCCTATCTTTTTTGACTTTGGACATTCCTTATGTTTGAGTCATAAGGGCTATTTTACACTGCGGGTGATTGACGTGTAGCTTAACTTGGCTACATAGGTAGTTAAATGAGCTGCAGCTATTCAACAAAAGCTTCATTAGAGTTTGATCGAAAGAAATACAATGAGATAATCAAGCGAATGACTTTGTAGCTTTTGGTTTTATTCACCACTCCATTGAGTTAAATAGACATCAATGCACCGCTCTATCTGTATTCTGTAGCCTTACCATTGAGTTTGAAATACTATCCTCGCTATCGAAAACTATCGCTCTGTCTCTTTCATTGTGATGCATTTGAAAGAGACAGAGCAATAGTTTACGTTATGTCAGTTTTAAATGTCAACTCATGGTAGCGCTACTGATGTGAAATTATAGTGACGATTTCGCTACCCGCAAAGCTGGTAAGATAGAGTTAGTATTTCATTTGATTGTAATCTAGATGACTAGGAATTATGTCGGTAGTTAGTTTATTTATAATTGCAGTAGATATTATACTTGCTATAGATAATAATGCTTTTTTATGAGATAGTTTCTGCCACCTATCACAAAAAAGCTGTTATTTAGACTACAAACTTTATTAGAATCACCTGATGGTAAGCAATTGCCGCCGTCCATAGACACATGGAACATTTAGAGTCACAAGTCAGGCGATCCGTCTGCTTGTCTGCCACCTATCACATAAAAAAAAGTGCGCTGCAAATTTAACCCCCTTTTTCCCCTAATGGGGTGGGCCTCCGGTAATCTCACTAACTCGACGAAACATAGGGCAGGCAATTTATTATTATACTAGTGGCCCGCCCTCACTTCGCTTCGGAACCGTAATTCAGAAATGAGCCAATAGATGGCGCTGTGTCCAATTACATCGCGCAAGCGTTTCGCGATTTCGGTTTACCTATAAGCCTTGTCGTTGTCTATAGAAGTTATCTCTTTATAAATGGTATAGATAAGTAATTTATCCTTTTCAAGCCCTTAGTGCAGCCCTGCACCGACAAAATGAAACACGACGCACAAATTACATATCAGCAAACGTTACGCGTAATCTCGCCACTTCCGCTGCTCTAAATTCAGACAAAAGTGGAACTAATTCGTGATGGCAACACATCAACCTTGCAGCCCATAGCAAGCACCTTGCCACCAACAATAACTCTTAAAATAAAGGTAACAAAGGAACAAATTCCAACGGCGGAAAAAGTTAAAAATCACAATATTTGTGTAAAAATAGTGTAACGAAATAACATTCTTGGACACGCGTGATGATTCCCGAGCGTTCATTGTTTACCAGATTAAAGTTAATAAACATTTGCTAAGTGCATTGCTAATCTTTCACAATACTTACTTACTGTTTGAGAAGCTACCATGTGGGTAGAAAAGTTGGGCAATAACCGAGTAACAATAATCACTCAGGTACTTACAGTACCTTACTTACAAAATACTTCAATCACTTACATACGTAAGACAATCTTCTTCTTCTATACTATTTATAAAGAGATAACTTCTATAGACAACGACAAGGCTTATAGGTAAACCGAAATCGCGAAACGCTTGCGCGATGTAATTGGACACAGCGCCATCTATTGGCTCATTTATGAATTACGGTCCCGAAGCGAAGTGAGGGCGGGCCACTAGTTCTGTCATAAAAACGTCTCTTTAATCACTCGATTTGGGCTGAGATAACGTGCACGTTAAAAGTTAATGTTTTTTTTGAAATTTCATTCGTGAGAGAGCTACGCTTCGGCATGAATGGGCCGGCTCGACCGGTTTGATATCACAGCCTTACAGAAGACCGGCGTAAAGCAGGTATATTTGCGCTATGTTTCGTCGAGTGTGTGAAGGTACCGGAGCTCCAATTAGGGTAAACGGGGTTAAAGGTTGGCAGCACACTTGTGACTCTACTGGTGTTGCAGGTGTCTATAGCTGTCGCTTACCATCAGGTGACCTGTCTGTTCGTTTGCTACTTATCACATAACACAAAACAAGCAATCCTATCATAAAAAGAAGTCTCTTTATTCACTCGACATTGGCAAAGTCAACACGTGCTCGTCATACGACGATAGCAGCATAAAATTTTCAATCGACCCAAGAGTGATGTTAGCTGGAGCAGTGGAGACATTCCTAAAAAACGGCGGAGAACGAGCCAGGACAGACAGACGGACAGACATGACGAAACTATAAGGGTTCCTAGTAGACTACGGAACCCTAAATAGGGAACTTGTATTTTAAGACTCTAGAACGCATTTTTGTAACATTTCGAAAAATGTGAGGTGTGGTGACATTATGTTTATAAGTACTTAGGCCTATATAATGCATTTCTGTTATGTAAAACGACTTGCAATATAGTTGGAATATTTTCGCTAAGGTTTGGCAAAGACCCAATTTATGGAAAAATAAATAACATTTCTCGCGTATCAATGCTTTTGTTCTCTCGATGGCCTTGGGAACCCATTCAGAAGAATTTTACCACATGTTACTGACTAAATTATTTGTAAGTAATTGTTGTTAAAGGTGGGTCTACACTAGACGGGCCGAGCTCGAGCGAAGCACGAACTGAGCAGAGATTTGTGTGGACCTTCGAGCGCTACGAAAATTTGACCGCTATAGGTACAGTCAACTCCAAAAATATGTATACACTTTAGGACCTTGTCACAATACATGTGTCTATAAAAAGTATAAGTCGTTCTTATACATATTATTGTGACAAGGTCCTAAAGTGTTATACATATTTTTGGAGTCGACTGTACATAATTAAACGAAAATACTCGTAGCAGACGATGTCACATTTCATTCATTAAAATGAATCATACAGTTAGATAGAAAACGTTTATTGGCCACAAAAGCAAGACAAATACAGGGTTATCGGTGAACATTTATATCGCGTATTTTACCAACCATTCTGAATAACATTAGTTCTAAGACTTTTGGAAATTCGTGAAAAATTTTTGGATTCCCCATGTTCGTATTGACAAGTCAAACATTTTCCAGTTTTTCATACAAAGTTGGTCCCGTGATGTAGCCATTGTCGGCTCGTTTTGTCCACATTTGAAAAGTTTCAAATTGAAACTCGACCATCGCGGCTCGGCTCCTGCTCACCTCGTGCTAGGCTCGGCTAGCATAGATCTAAACACTTCCCAACTTGCGACCCACTTGGATAGTCGAGCAAGCGATTTAATTACGAGGCTATTCAGAGCATCCATTCAGGTCTATCGTTTTAGTCAGCCATTGCTGGACGTCTATTGACACCGTTTGTACACTAGGAGACAGATAAACGGTATCTCTTCCTTGATCTGCTCTAAACCGTTGAAAGCTAGAAGGGTGGTACATATTAACTATTATATCAACAAGACTATTCTTAAGTTGGCTCAGACATTCTACCGATTACCGATTTCATTCTTATGCAAACCCATTAAGTACAATAGATGTTACATTAAATAAAATAGGAACAAAGTTATGGACCCTGTATCTTATCTTAAAATTTCCTTCTCTAGAAGATAGACGGTAGGAATATGAAAAATCATTAAATAAATAAAATTTTCTATGATATGTTACATACTTTACTGTTTAATACTAATATTGAGATTTATTAGTCAAAACAAATCGTTGATGTTTTCTTCCAAAATTAAATTGTCACTTAATGACATTATCAATAAACTACCTATCCTCTATACAAATTCATGCGCTAGTCCGCACTCAATCAAGCTTGAAAATTCGAAGAGCTTAATGCAGTTTATGTGTCCCCCAGTGTACATAAGTACATCCCTAGCTGTGTACTCTCGAACAATGTCTTTGCCGGCGCCTGACGCCGCACCAATCAGAGCGCGCGTCGGCCAGGGGTGGCACCGGAAACTTTGAGAGGAATTCAATTAAACTTGAGCGCCCGCCCTTATCTGATGGCTCCGTGGAGAGAGGCCTGCTACGTAACGAGATCAACCAGGGTTGTCGCTGATAGAATAGCAGTACCTATTTTTTATATGTTGAAGAAGAAAAACATTTGGTCTTCTGCTTTATAAGAAATTCAAGCCGTAGAAATATTTTGTAAATTTTTCGAGTATCATTTGTGGAAAGATAGAGTAACAAACTAGTTAATACTTCCAGCTTCAGATTGCACTAGCATACCACAGTGTTTTCTTGCTCTTGAGTAGGTAGGTAAGCTGTTTGCATGTTGTGTATGATGACTTCTTGCAGGCTACCGACTATGATGGCTGGAGATTATGATGCACCAATGCCGAACTAGAGACCAAGTCGCACCGTCTTTTTCTGGCTTGGTTCGAGATTTTAAGAGGATTATCTGGTAAAAAAGTATACCCATGGGCCGACTCTTTTGGCCCAACCAAGGCAAACTTCAGGTCAATGAATGGCAAGAAGTACCTACTCATACTTAGTATAGGATCGACCAAAGTGGCGTTCTCTTGTTTCAGAGGCCAAGACTCGGTTCTGAGCCAGCTGGTACCTAAATAAGACATCATCACGAAAAAGGAGATGACTATATCGCTATCATCTCGCTTCTACCCGTAGTAGTTTTTATTAAGTATGAGCTCACTGCGTACTATCGTGGCACCATTAGTTCTTATGCTAGGTAGCTTCCTCATTAGCTGATCATTAAGTTTGTTTGCTAACACCAGTAGTCTGAGCGTTACTCAACGTTCACTTTCAGTGTTCAGAATGCCTTCTTTTTCAAGAAACTACGGATTGATAATATTTTTATAACGCCTGCAGAGTTACCTTCGTTCTCTACTCAACTCCATTTGTCATTCAAACTCAAATATATTATCTTTATTTGCATAGGCTTGGGTTGGGACACATCACTTACAAATTATAAAATACTTACAAGATATTTATTTATTATATATAATGTATAATTTACATGACTGTAATTTAATATAATGTTGATACATAGGTATAGATATAAACTAAGTACTAAAAGATAAATAGATATAATGAGATTCTACCACCGGATCGAAAAGTTGATTCTGACGAGAACATCCGGCAAGAAACACGCCAGTTACCTAACTACTCTTTTTAATCGCCAAAAATTTTACTACAAGGTTTTTTGTCCTTATACATTCATCTCAAATAATGAGTCATTATACAAATACTTGACATAAACGGGACCAAACGCGAGGATATTTAAATATCATGGTGAGTGCTCCGAGGAGTTGTTTGAGTTGATACCCGCTGCTAAATTTCACCACCGTACTACACGCCATAAACTTGGGTTCCATCCTTGGCCCACCACCTGGATGGTTGGCAATCCTCTACCGTGCGCTTTACACGACACTTTCTGCCGCGCACCTCCTCATTGTGGAATCAACTTCCCGCAGCGGTATTTCCGAACCGGTACGACATCCAAATCTTCAAGAAACGAGCCTATACCTTCCTAAAGAAAGGGCCGGTAACGCATCCGCACTCCTTCTGGTGTAGCTGATGTCCATGGGCGGCGGTGTTAACTTACCATCAGGTGACCCGCTTGCTCGTTTGCTTTCCTATACTATAAAAAAAATATGAGCACATTATAGCACTTACTGCTTGACGTTTCGACTGCGTTACAAAAACCGTGGTCACAAGCGGACTGGGAGGCGCACGGCCTCCAGTATTATAATAAGTCGTTATGTTTCCCATAAATCATGCTATGAGAGATTGAATCATGTACGTGTTTATTTGTATTGCATTACGCAGCATATTTTATATTACTTCGAGTATTTTAATAATGAAAGTCAGAATTTCATTGTGAAAACACTAATTATGAGAAATCCATTGTAAATAATCACGAGTATTAATTTCACAGTAACTACAGTAAATTAGCGTTATTCGTGTATTTTTTTGATAAAAATCAAAGCAAAAGGGCAAAGATTTCAATCGCAATTTATTTTGAACTCGCGTTTTAATTAAGTAACAAGTTGCGAAACCAACGGAGATTATTTCTTTGCAATTAAAACCGAGATCTCAAATAACCTTTGTAATGTTTCGGACTCGACTTTCAATGGCTTAAGATGAGGTAACTCGTACTTTATTTGGGTTATTCTTTGAGATTTCGTGGCTGTCCAATAGATGGCGCTGGGTGTCAATTGCATCCCGCAAGTGTCTTTTCGGCAAGTCTTTCGGTTTACGTTATCGACGTAAGGCCCAGATAGCAGACACAATAGACAATCAATTGTTTTGCCTTTTAAAAGGCATTTGGGTCATACGACGTTAAGCCTCGTTATCGTCTATAGAGTACATAGTTCATTTATTTATTTATTTATGTAGGGTCTTATGACGCTTAAATCTAAGAGCACAATTTGAGAAAGGGGGTTGAAGGTAGCCAGCTCACTTGTGACTCTATTGGTATTGCAGGTGTCTACCTATGGGCGGCGGCAATTGCTTTAATTGTCTGCTTGTCTGCTATATATACCATGAAAAAGCTTGCTTATAAGGAAACTCAAATGGAGTTTGATAAATTTTGTAACTTAGTATCATGTCCAACCCTAAATCTTGAGCCAATAACGGGCAAATCCCCATCCCTCTAAGCGGAGCTGTGAGCGCGACTTCCTCGTAACCGCTAAGCCGACCTGTGACGTTATCACTCCCCACTTAAGAGCCGACCCTTCGCCACCCACCCCTCACTTGCCTTTCCACCACCCCCACAAATATCAACCTTATTCCTAACCCAATAAGATAAACATACTTTAACATTGTAACTTTTTGAACGCAAAATAGGGTTGTTAAACCCATAATCAAGGGATCCGCTGTTACGTAACGATAGCTTTCAATGGATTTTGAGGAGAAATTGCGAGTCAATCTGCTTTTTAAATGTGACCTTTGAACCTTTGAACGAAAATAAAAATCAGGTATTATGATTGCTCTGCAGTTGAACGATATACGTAATACGAGGAATTTTGCAGAAACAGTCTGTAAAATTAACGATCATGGTCTTAAATGAATGAGACAGGGTTTTATTATAGTTCCGTATTGACGAAATCGAAATTGCATATCTAGATGCCAGCAGTATTTCACTGGTTTTCACTTGGAATTGGCAAATTGTAAATTAATAGAAAGATCACGTAATCTTTTCTTTTTATTTTGTTAGTAAACCATTCGATAAACAATTCCATACTGAAAGCGTCTGTTTTCAGACGCTGTATGGAAGGTGCGTTCTTATCTACCTCCATGGTGACTCCATCATACTATGGTAGCTCACCATCGCTCATATTAAGTCATCAGAATGTCATCATCCCATCTAGTCGCAGGGTAAGGAAAATAATGAAGACGATGATACAGATGATATTTTGACTACGACAGTTCAGTCACATACTAACTTCCGTGCCTGCCGTAACTGCCGTGTGAGTGAGGGTACCGGAGGCCCACTCGGGGGGGAAGGGGATAAAAGGTTGGCAGCGCACTTGTAACTCCACTGGTGTTGCAAGTGTCCATGGGCGACGGCAATTGCTTACCATCAGGTGATCCGCCTGCTCGCCTGCTACCTATCACATAAAAAAAAAACTTCTAATCATCTAGCTAGAGTTCTAACGCGTCCCAGCTTGTTCCGGCTACCGACTTCTATAACTTTCTACGTTAATTAGAGCAACTTCGCTCGTTCGATGAAAGCGCGATGTTAAATATCAACTGGGCAATCAAAGGCGCTATCGCCGAATCTTAATTGAAATCGTACATTTGGCTTTATACGAGCATCGTATGAAGTTTGTATGTTTAATTAATTTGCTCACAGGTAATGATTTTTGTGAATGAATTCATGAAATGGAGGCTGACGGAAACTTGGCGGGCAGTAACAGACCCCATTCAGATTTAGACAGCAAAGAATGGAAAGAGTTGGAGGAGGTGTACCTCCACCATACATACCTACAGTAAGTTAGTCTTTACATATCATCATCATCATATTGACCCACATCTATCCATTATCCAATGCTGAGTATAGGCCTCTTCTCTATCACGCCACTGTCTACGTTCACCTGCCAGCCTCATCCATTGTTTTCCCACTACCATCACAATATGGCCGGACTAACGGGTAGGTGGTCTAACCACAGGATATCATCCCATATAAGATTATTTATTAGGTATATAATGAGGTTAAATCTATCATCAGCAACCCACGCTCGTCCACTGCTGGACGTAGGTCTCCCCCAATGCACGCCACCGCTCCCGATTTTCGGCCACTCTCATCCAGCTCACTCCAGCCAGCCTTCGAATGTCGTCATCCCATCTTGTAGCAGGGCGTCCAACACTACGTTTACCGAGTCGCGGTCGCGGTCTCCACTCAAGGACTAAATCTATAGATAATGACAAAGCTTATAAGTAATCCAAAAAAAGCAGCCAAGTGAGTGCTTTACTTAGAGAAGTGCCAGCCTATATTACTGGCTCACAGCAGGGCAAAGGCCTCCATCATAGAAATCAAGTCAACGCAACTATGATGTGATTTTAGATATTATCTATACCATTTATAAAAATATAAATTCTGTAGGGCTAAAGGCTTATATGCAACACTTACGCAATGTAATCGACACACAGCGCCATCTATTGGCAAAGGTTGGATTAACAGGAAAATTAAGTCCGAAAAAGTAAGGGCGGGCCACTCGTAAACCTATAAAATACTTATATCCAGACATAAGACCTGCTCAGGTAAAATCAACGCTAATGGAGCGGATTGACTTAACACCCGCGAAGCACGAAACTATCATTCCTTCGGAAAATCTGGTTATTCAATCCGATGCTCTATTTAAATAAAGGAAAACATTAAGAAATAACTTAGATTAAGTACTTTCTTTACGTTAATGTTACCACTGATTATATAGTGTTACGTTTATTTGATAAATTGTCTGTTTAATAATATCTATTACTAAGCATACGAGCGCACATAATGGTGTCACAGTATATTCTCAAGTAGGTTGATTTGTCTGTCAATAAATTTATATCCTACCTATGGTTTAAATTTCATGATTTTAGGTCCAGTAGTTTTGGCTGAGCGTTGATAGATTAGTCAGTCAGTCACAGGCCGAGGCGGTACCTCTTTATATATATATATATATATATATATATATATATATATATACCTCTTATAATAGATAGGCCACATTACATGCCGTGGCAACTTATAAATACGAGAGCACTTGTGGTCTTTTGTTTAGGGTTTATCTTGTGGGTTGCCCTAATCTATACTATTTATAAAGAGCTAACTTCTATATAATCGACGCTCAGCGCCTTCTAGTGGTCTCTAAACTAGGGTCCTGAAGCGAAGTGAGCGCGGGCCACTGGTATCTACCTATATAAATAAAATAAAAACATGATACAAAAACGTCATCATCAGCAACCCACGCTCGTCCACAGCTGGACATAGGTGTCCCCCAATGCACGCCACCGCTCCCGATTTTCGGCCACTCTCATCCAGTTCACTCCAGCCAGCCTTCGAATGTTGTCATCCCATCTTGTCGCAGGGCGTCCAACACTACGTTTACCGAGTCGCGGTCTCCACTCAAGGACTTTATGGCTCCAACGGTTGTCAGTTCTGCGACTAATGTAACCAGCCCACTGCCAAAACGTATCTTAAGAAAATGATGACATGTAGGTAATGTTGATTTTGATCATGTAATGTATGTTTTCACTGAATAAATGTTTACTTACTTACATGAGCTACTGTCCCTACACCGAGTGTGCCCGGTTCTCTCGTCGCAGTGGCTATTAGTTGCTAGGCGTAGTCTTACGTGGCTGAAACTGGTAATGGATAATTACTATTTATGGCCGCAATATGCATTATGCGCGGGTGTTACCGCACTGATGCAATGGACAGCTGATCTATTATCAACACTACATTGGACATGCGCTTGTTTACTTATCATTAGATATACCTAATTTACCAATAAAAGTACCGAGTCAGGTCAATGTAGGAGATGTTGTGTGAATTTACCACCTCCCTAAAGTAGGGGGTTAGAAAGGGGCAACAAGTGACCTATGTTACTCTCCATCCCTTCAACTATTTCCACTTAAAAATCACGTCAACTCATCGCTCCGTTTTACCGTGAAAGAAAGACAAACATACAGACAGACAGACACAATTTCCCATTTATAATAGATACTAGCGGCCGCCCGCGACTTCGTCCGCGTGGAAAAGTAGCTTTTCACCCCCCTTTTAACCCCTTACAACCCCCTTTTCGCAATAAAAAGTAGCCTATGTTCTTTCTCAGGGTCTAGATCATCTGTATACCAAATTTCATTTAAATCCGTTCAGTAGTTTTGGCGTGAAAGAGTAACAGACAGACAGACAGACATACTTTCTCATTTATAATATTAGTATGGATTAGTATGGATCTTAGTATGGCTGGCCCGTCCTCACTCTATTTCGGGACCCAATCCTTTCTGTAGTAGTTACAAAATGTCTACCCAATAGATGGCGCTGGGTGTCGCCTGCATCGCGCCTGTGTTTCGTGTTTTCGGTTTACCTAGGCTTGTCGTTGTCTTTAGAAATTAGTACTTACCTACTTTATAAATTGTATAGAAGATATAGTAGATCTAATACCAACACTGTTGGTCCAACACGCTGTTTTTCTTTCCTCTACCCTAAAGTCACAAAATAAATATTGACACAGAAGGCTGACTGCCCACTAAGAAGAGCTAAAAATATGTCATGTACTACGTATGCGCACTAACGGCCTTTTCGACCACATTAATCCTAACTTATGACATAAGATTGTCGAACTGTCGAGGTCTGTGGTAGAGGCCAGGTACATGTACTCATGCCGGGCAACAACCCTAGCATATGCCAACGAACTCTTCTATATTTAAAATCAAGGCTAAGTCAGACTTCTGTGTCAGTCTTTATTTTGTGCTAAAGTCGTCTGGAACAAGTCGCTACTAGCAATGGAAGTAAATGATCACATTTAATAGGTACTCTGAAATGAGTAATCCAAAAAAGCAATGAACTTAAATCCCATTTGCTTAACGTATGAAGAAAGCAAAAGAAAGTATGTACGCACGCATAAATGCCAATTTCAGGTAGATAACTATGGAATGCTAAAATCAATGACTTGTAGGTGAAATGTCATTGGCTAAAATAGTTAGAATAGCAGGTTATAACGCAAACGACGTGTTAACTAACAGATTGACCTCATCAAGAGGGGTTAACAAACCGTCTCTAACGATCTCATGTGTGTAGTAAACAACTAAGGCATTCTAAGAATGTGTACTAGGATTTACCAATTTAGTTTGACCTTTCGCAACCCAGAGAAGGTTTCACATCATAGGTCTTACTATATCAGCCTTTGGTTACTAGGTGGCCAAAAAGTCAAGAGCCGTGGTTTAAAGGAGTTCGTATGAGTGTGAAGGGTCCAAAGGTGCATTAGTAGATCGCAGTTAGAGGTAAGCCAAGGTCCCGAGCAATCTTGAAATGCAGTTTGGTTTGGCATGTCTTGACACAAATTGGTGACTAAACTGGCATAATGTGCGTTCCGTTTAGAGATCTTTGATAATGTGGATCAATGTTTTGGAGTGATACCGTAATTAGGTAGATACGTATATTGAGCTTAAGTATGTACTAAGAAGGTACCTACTACTACTAGTTAAAGTTGGCACCTGGTTTCACATTTGTACGTCGACGCAATGTTGCCTGTTCCCTCTTGGCTGACACTGTTAATGACATTTTGCAGCAAAACACATCAGCATGAATGGGCCGGCTCGACTGGAATGATACCACGCTGTGTTTCGCCGAGTGAGTTAGGGTACCGGAGGCCTCAGGGGAAAGGGAGTGGCGCTCGACTGCCATCTATCACAAAAATATTAATTTAGCTCTATGATATTGAATATTATTTTAGCCCTATGATCTATACATATAATAAAAATGTAAAAAAGCTGTGTCTGTACATTGAAGATATTTATCTCAAAATAACTTAGGACGACTAAAAAACAGTAACAGAACATGAATCAATGATTTTTAAAATTTTTGTCTGTCTGTTTGTCTGTTTGTCTGTTTGTCTGTTTGTTCGCGCTAATCTCGGAAACTACTGAACCAATTCGAATGAAACTTTTTTTATTGTATAGCTGTAATATCAGGGCAACTTATAGGGTATATTATATTTTGAAGACCAGGCTCCTTGATGTAGAACCACAACAGCCCAGCTAAACTATAAGAGGTAGGTCAATGGCACCTTAACAAAAGTTGTTTAGATTAATGAGCATTTTATGATGCCATGAAAAAAATCTACTATTCAAATAATATTGAATAAAATTATTAAATTAAATAAATAAAATAAATTGTCACCAAAAATATTTGTTTTTGAAATTGAACTCAAAAAATATGTACCTTTCAAAATATCGCCTAAAACCTGAACATAACACAAACAAAATGTGTCAATTTAAAATTAGAACGATAATAAGATCAACCATGTTTCTTTTGATCAACATCTGGCTTTATTCATAAAACTTTCTTTACATCTGCCAGCATCTAAACATGAATGGCGTGCAAAAAGCATTCATATTCATAATATTATTGCCAAATTACTGTTGTTACAGTCTTCTATCTCACAGACCGTTTACTGAGACAGATTAAAACTGTAATAAGAACCTAGTGTAGCTCGCATTGTGATCTATATTCGTATGTTACATCATAATGACTTATGTAAAGATAATTAGGTGATAGGTGCCCACCTCATGCGTAGCTGGCAGAATAAAAAATAAAAAACACATGTAGCCAACACTTACGTAAAACGGAGCGGTACACTTTTTAATCTCTGATTTCTGCACAGATCATCGCAATAATTATAATTTTAGTATTGGTAATGCTTTTTATGATACTTCACCTGCATTTGATAAAATTCTTATTGCTCGCACTCAGTCTTGTTAACGGTTAAAATAGTGTTACCGAAATGCAAGAGGAAATTGTAACCAGTATTAATTTTGGTCTTGCATTTGTCTCGGTGTCATAGATCCAGTCTTGTTCCGGGTGTTCCATAGGACGATTTTCACTCCATATTCGTTTCAGTTGAATAAGTTAGCATTTAAATTCTTGATTCAATGACTTATACTGAAACTCTTACTGTGATGTGCTCAAGTACACTCAGTTTTTTTTGTCCTTCAAGAGTCTTGAAAGTTCCTCAAACTGCATGTTACCATATTTAGGAGTGTCAGTTTTGGCTATGCTCAAGTTGTGGGGAGACAGATTCACAATAAGGTCGCCCATAGACACCAGCATCAGTGAAGTCATAAGTGCGCTGCCAACATTTTGACCCCCTTACCCCGATTGGGCCACCGGTACCGTCACTAACACAGCAAATCACAGCGCCGGCGCTGCTTTACGCCGGTCTTCTGAGAATTGGATTAGTATTGATATTTGAGAATTAAAAACCATTTTGGCAACACTAGAAGATAATTTGCTTTAAACCTCGTGTTAATACGTTAGTTGGCACTTTGAAATGCTTATACTCATACTCAACAAAGGTGAGATTGAATAACAAAAAATGTGGAAGTAATTGTTTGCTCGTCAGCTCGTGAAATATGGAGGAAATGGTACACTGGTATAGATGTAGTTGCAGCATCTCGCTAAATTAGTCTTTCGACCAACTGCCTATTATTTAGTTTTAATAACGATCCGTTTAGGACAGTGATTTGAGCGCGCCGCGCTGATTGAGACGCAAGAGCTCCACCACAAATGTTTCTTGATGAAACAGATATTTGTGTTGCGTCTGGATGTTTGTGGTCCCTTCGTTGTTTCTGGTTTCCATGGCACAAGGGAAAACCTTTGTTTGGGACTAGGAATAGGTATGATGTTGTCTCAGTTTATTTATTTACTAAACAGCGTGGTCTAACTAGCGGGGTGAATGATATTCAGGCATTTAATCAAACAGCTAGGCAATGACATCAATGGAATACGTAAATTTACTAGCCTAGTACCCAGTTGGCAGTTAATTCAATGTTGTAAACGCAAAATTAAGTTTAATCGAGTTACTTAGAACGGCATTGATATAGCCTGGACAGTTGACTAAACGGCTAACTGATCTAGTTGACTGTGACACAGCCATCAGAACGCAGCGTCTGCAACCTGGTTACCTAAACCACATTTCAGCCTACACTCTACATCCTGAAAGAAACATCTGTGCACTTACATGTAAAATTATTTATTAAGATTAGATAATATAATTTATTTTGTGACTGGTAAAACGGAAAGCGAGTGGCGGAAATTCGCGAGCCAAGTCATAAATACTCGAGGCCAGTCTCATCCGCTTATGAAATGTCCCAAATACTGGAACACTTCGTCAGCTCTGAACCCTCACACGTGCACACAGGAATTAGGAATTACAACATCATCATCATCATTTCAGCCAATAAAAGCCAAAGAGGGAAATGATGGTGACCCATCATTTCCCCTGCTGGACATAGGCTTTTTAAAATTTTTTTATTTCTTTTCATCAGTATAGTGCCTTCAAGAAGTGTGTATAATAATTTAATGAGCCTACGCTCAAGTACCTACTTACAAAGTAATTATGTTTCAATTATTTTATTTATGTGAAGTAATTACCTGGTCTACATTATTTAAGGCATAGAGTAAGGTAATAATAGTTGGATTAAGGAAAAAGTTGATCTATACAAGAATCAAAGCAACCATACCACCTTTTAAAAGGAAAATAGCCTATCCTAATTATAAATTACTTACACATTCTAGTACATTCATCGGCGATTGTGTGTGATGTGTAATAGCAGCGATTAGGCAAGTCCCCACTTAGCTCATATTACTCTACTTTAGCTCCACATAGAAATGTTGCAAATATGTAAATGCTACACGCAGTTTTACTAAAATGAAACATTGTGTGTAAATTGTAGACATTGCTGCGAAATATTAAACTCTTTTTCATTTCAGGGTCGTGTTTGGCAATATTTAACATTTATTTATTGCAATAACGTTTTTTCTCTGTTTAAAACGAACTAAAGTTGACTGTTCACTTACTTGCCATATCTATCTAAACGTGTTCAACCTAAACAATGTATTTACTAATTTTTAAGCGATAGGTGGCAGACGAGCAGACGGATCACCTGATGGTAAGGGATCGCAGCCAACCGCAGCATCACCAGTGAAGTTAATAAATTCACCCAACATCTCATACATTGACCTGCTTCCTTACTAAGTAGCTTAAGCACTTGTTTTACAGATATCATAGTCTAAGATCCGAACTTAAGTCGACCTTCACCGGGCTGATAATCGAATGAAATATCCTTTATGACAAATTTTATATACTAGAAAATATATTAAAAATAGGTTTGCTAAAAAAATCCTGGACAGACTATTTTTAATTTTTTTTTTAAATAATAACTAACTAAATTTTGCAACATTAAGATAATAAGAAAGTTTTCATTCTTAAAATAGCGCTTACATTGGTATAATTTTTTTTTTATTATCATTTCAAGTTAAGGTAACTGCCATCGACATACCTGTTTATACCTGACAACCGAGTACTCTGTCCAGGTAAATAATAGACAACCCAATGGGCGGCACATTCTATACGTTTTATACTTTAAGTAAGAATGAAAATTTTCTTATTATATCTTAATGTTGCAAAATTTAGTTAAATATTATTTTTAAAAAATTAATTAAAAATAGTCTGTCCAGGATTTTTTTAGCAAACCTATTTTTAATATATTTTCTAGTATATAAAATTTGTCATAAAGGATATTTCATTCGATTATCAGCCCGGTGAAGGTCGACTTAAGTTCGGATCTTCTACTATCAGGCAACAGAGGAGTACAAATATAAACTTAAATTCATCTATATACTATTTATAAAGAGATAACTTCTATAGACAACGACAAGGCTTATAGGTAAACCGAAAACACGAAACGCCTGCGCGATGTAGAAATAGAAATATTCTTTATTCAATTTAAGTCCTTATAGAACATTTATGAATGTCAAATATTATGTAAGCTACCGCTGATTCGGAAAGTTGATTTCTACCTAAGACGAATCAGCAAGAAACTCGGTAGTTACTCTTTTCAAATTATAATCATTACAATTTTCATTCTCTTAATAATTAAAAAAAAAAATGTAATTTAACACAGCGCCATCTATTAGTATATAATGTATTTCTGAATTACGGTCCCGAAGCGAAGTGAGTGAGGGCGGGCCACTAGTATGATATTTTAAGTAAGCACTTAGTTACAAGTGCGCTGCCAACTTTTAATTTCCTTTTCTCCGATTGGGGCCTCCTGCACCCTCTCACTGACGCGGAATTGATTTTTACCAATTTTAAAATTGACTTTAACCGTGGGAGAGCCACGTTTCGGCATGAAAGGGCCAGCTCGTTCGGAGTGATACCACGGTCCCACAGGAGATTGGCGTGAAGCAGCGCCTGCGCTGTGTTTTGTCAAATGAGTGATGGTCGCGAAGGCCAAATTATGGGGAAAGGTGTGAAAGGTTGGCAGCGCTTGTTACTCTACTGGTGTTACAGGTGTCTATGGGCGGCGGCAATCGCTTACCATCAGGTGATCCGTCTGCTCGTCAGCGACCTATCATAATAAAATAAAAACTTGTTAAGGGGCTATACGAATGAAACTAGCGCCGCCGACCTATTTACACTGATTGTGGCGAAAATATGATATTTTTGAAGAAAATAAAACTTTACAGATTTAGATCCAAGTAAATTGGATTTTTCAAGATGCAAGTTAATTATTGCTAAAAACGGCCACTTTTAGCAATAATTGACATTATTGTTACTTGTCGCGTGTATTATATATTGTATTGCATCTATTTACTTTACTCTATTCTATTTACTTTTATCTAAGTCTGTAATGTTTTGCTTTCTTAAAAAAAATCGTATTTTCGCCACATTCAGTGTAAATAGGTTGGCGGCGCTAGTTTCATTCGTATAGCCCCTTAATTAGTGCAACATTAAATTTATTACCTTTTCGATCTCACGCTTACCGGATCTAGGTAGACTATCGTAAATGCCTTGTAAGTATCCTAATTGTGCAACTACTCATAATTATGTGACTAAATACAAGTTCTATTGCACCAGTCACTGAACGTACATCTCATCGAGTAAAAGATATTAATAACTACTATCTATTTCTGCTATCAGTGAATCAAACCGGTTCTTTGTGTTGCCAACTCAGTCCTGGAGGCCAATTCTCGGTTTTCGCCTTCTATTGACTTGATGGAACGCATAGACCAATAGGAGAACAAGATAAGAAATGTCGACTGTACCTAATCTGTGGTCTCCTATTGGTTGTGCTTTCCACGAAGTCGACTAAACCCCAGCGGTTTTCCCTCATCGCCCTTAGATGGGGAGGCGTCGTGGGCTGTAGGACGAACCTATTACCCATACGGGCAACACAACCCTCCCCGGGTGGTGCCCATAGAAGGTGCGACATATAAGGTGAAAACTGAGAATTGGCCTCCTGGGATAAGACAGATTAAAAGTAACTTTAATAAACTTATTGAAGAGGAAAGCCTGCCAGCGTTATGTTTACGCCAAGTGAGGAAGGGTAATGGATGCCTGATCAGGGGGAAAGGGGACAAGCTACAGCTTTGGATGCAACGTAGAATGGCATTTAGACGCAAGATCTAAGAATACAGTGATTCAAGATGAAAGAAAAAAAGATTTTTTTTTTAATTTTGTGTTCGGTTATGGCAACACTAACTGATGGATATTGACAGAGCAAGTCGTCAATAATAAGGCGTCATTTATCATACATTAGTGAAATTAATCTTTCAAAACTTTGCTTGTTTCGCTGAGCGCAATCCATATTACATGCAGTGTTCCGCATAATTACCTATATATTTATGTAGTTGGGAATTTAATAGCGTTGTGTATCTGTAAAATAATAATAACTGTGGGAGAGCCACGCTTCGGCATGAATAGGCGGAGTGATACCACTGCCTCACAGAAAACCGGCGTGAAGCAGCTCCTGTGCTGTGTCTCGCCGAGTGAGTGAGGAAACCGGAGGCCCATCGGGGGGGAAGAGTATAAAATATATAGCAGCTTAGCGCACTTGTTGCATGTGTTCATGGGCGGCGGCAGTTGCTTACCATCAGGTGATCCGCCTGCTCGTCTGCTACCTATCACATAAAAAAAAAATTACGACGGCGCCGGTTAAAAAAAAACCGAACTAGGCTGGCGCAGCAACCCAAAGTGAGCCTTAGCCCCCGATAATAAGAGTCTCCATATAGGTCGATCCTGCCCCTCCTTCTGCCAGGATGGAGTCCACGTAAATCTTTCTCAACTTCATACCTTCAGCGGTATGTTGGACTAAAAATGGAAGGATAAAAATATGCGTGAGCGCTATCTACTTAGACAATCTAAGGAAAGACATCAACGCGCTCATACCATAGACAAAAGTCAGAGTAGACATTTTTAGCGTTCCGTAGCTACTTATACATGTGTATCTGTGAACATTTACATCCCTTTAACCACGTATTCTTTTAACCATTCTGAACAACATTTGGTCAACAACTCTTCCAAAAATTTTTGACTCTCCATGCAAAATTACCATAAGTCACGTGACCGACTTTGTATGGAAAGATGAATTTTCAAAAGTCATAGATCAAATGTTTTTTAGAATATTTGGTAGAAAACGTAGTTAAAGGGATGTAAATGTTCACAGATACACCCTGTATGCAAGCTACTTATAGGCAATAAACGAAACAGCTCCCCCTGGATCATGTTGACGTTTCTACTAATTTAACTTATCTAGTACTTTTATCGATAGAAATGAAAAAAAAAATATCGGGGGGAAAGGGGTCAAGGTCGGCAGCGCATTTGTATTGCACTTGTATTGGTTTGTGTTTTACACTGGTGTTGCAGGTGTCTATCGCTTACCATTAGGCGATCCGTCTCCTCGTCTGCCACCTATCACAAGATCTAGGTAGTTAAAGAATTTATATAAAAACATAGGTATAGCTGGAGGCACGAAAGTATAGCGATGACCGTTATTTTGCGCACTTGTAAAAAATAAGACTTTCTATCAAAATTGGTTTCTGCGCACTCAAGGTCATAACTACACTTTCTTGCCTCGGACTATACCTATTTTAATTAAAGTTTTTTATTCTATATATCCCCTCTGGCACAAAACCTGGGTACACCCATGCGAGTATGTGTAGTATAATGACCTGATAACAGTAGGCTGGTGGTAAGGTAAGTATAATGACCTATAACAACTTATTATAGAAATTGTCGTCCTTATATGTGACGAAACAATAATATCTTCCAATGTAGGACAAAATTGTTTAAACGCAATTATTTTCCAATCACAAATATACAGAGTAACATATCCACCTACTCAAATCTGTCAACTTTATGATATTATCACAAGCCATTTTGAATCTTATTTTTGGTCCTACATAAAGCTTATTCTTAATTTATAGTATTGTTAGGATTTAGTTATATCTGTTGCTGTCTGTACATTACGTATTATGGTTTTATGAGTAATGTTTATTACCTGCTCAACAAGGTTTTATTGGCTGATTGTACAGTCAGCCACACATCAGGTTACCACAACCTGTCAAAGTTCCTCAATTAATATTCAACCTAATGTGTATGCCAGTAAGACGTGAGTCGATTGAAGAAATTTGACGGTTTTGTATACTTTGATGTGTGGCTGTACGTACATCAGCCACACAACTAACTGCACACTGCTAATTCTTAAAGAAGAAGAAGATGTCTTAGGAAATGGGAACAAAGTGTTATTTGATGTGATAAGTGACAGACGAGCAGATGGTGATCCGTCTGCTTGTCTGCTGCTTACCATCAGGTGATTCTGATGGTAAGCAATTGCTGCGGTCCATTGACACCCGTGACACAAGAGGAGCCCCAAGGGTTAAACTTCCCTTCCCTTGAATTGGGCTTCAGGTCCGGTACCCTCACTCAAGCCGGTTTTTACTGAGGCGGTGGTATCAATTTCTTCAGGCCGGCCCATTCATCATATCGCAGTGTGGTTCCCCCAGGTTTAAAAGCGTATGGATGTTAGCAGTTAGTGAATTTTCCAGAAAAACTTAGAAGAACGTGCCTACTCCATTCAGAGTGTGTGCGAAATCACTGATTAATATTTTTCTTCATGAACCTCATGTTAGCGTGCGCGAGTAGCGCCCCTGATAACTTGGCGCATGTGTGCGCCGCACACTTCGCACATTGGGGTGACGCGGCTTTTGAGGTCTATTCAAACAAAAGAGAGATTAGTTATGGAAAAAGGAATCCACCTTTATTAATTGGATATTAATGATTTATTTTCCTACCGGTTAATAAAACGCATATAAAACGTGACTGGCTTGACTGTCGTATACACAATTTAATAACACAAGTCATAGTTATTAGACTATCAGAGTAGGTAGTTAGCTGTGTCTAATAATATGTACAGATGTGATAGTGAAAGTAATGCCGTTCGAATTTCTAGTATTGTTTTATTACTTTTACTCCCCTGACAAACATTTTTCCTCAAGGACCGAACCACACGCAAGCGAATGTCGATATTCTAATTAACTAGATGGGTGGCCGAATTAGCAAACTGAAGTGGCAGTGGGCTGGTCACATTAGCCGCAGAACTGATAACCGTTGGAGCCGTAAAGTCCTTGAGTGGAGACCGCGACTCGGTAAGCGTAATGTTGGACTGCCCTGCAAGATGGGGTGATGACATTCGTAGGCTGGCTGGTGTGGCCTGGATGAGAGAGGCCGAAAATCGGGAGCAGTGGCGTGGCGACCTATATCCAGCAGTGGACGAGTGTGGGTCGCTGATGAAGATGGGTGGCGGTCCAGTACTATAGATAGATAGATAATACAATTTATTGCTCTGGGAGGCATTTCTCGACCACTCGACATTGAAGTTGAATTTAGAGATTTTCATAAATTCGACTTCGACATTGAAGTGCTCGAGAATTGCGCCCCAGAAACAAAATACATACTGGATATAACAATAGCAGATAGCAGTGTTTCATGACAGTTAGACATAGATTTTAAGAGACGAGCGTATTAATTCCTAAAAACCGGCGACGCATCATGAACGCATCTCTGAAGAATGAATGATAGAAAGCAGGAATCTAAGAGATTCATAGTTACACGTATCAGAAACTATCCCAAACGTGCAGGTTTCGTCACGATGTTTTCCCTCAAACCAATCTAGTGGTTGAAAAACCATAAAACCATATAGGTCTGAAAAAGCCAGACGCTCGGACTCGAACTAACACCACTCCTATTGAAGGCGTGTTCTTATTCTCTGATCTATCATCGCCCTTATCCACAGATATTTCTTTTTGCATTAACTGCCTTATGTAAACGATTATTAGGTATTGGACCAATACATTCAAATTAAGATGTGATATTAATACCGATAATAAAATCACATTCACTTTTGTTAGACGTTCAAGTGCACGTTATTACGAGTATGTCAAGAGTTTGACATAATATTCCATGGATTGTGTAAGTGACAGCTAACGTGCAACACAGTCTATAGCGGCTGGACGTATGGAGTCCATAAGCCTGTATGTAGAACAAGAATTAGATTCTGTGTGTATGTAGTCATAGCTGTAAAAATGATGTCCCGAAACAAAGTAAGGGCGGTCTCACTAGTTTTTATATAGTTAGACAACATTATGTAGGTATCAAACGGATTTTTTTATATTAATTTCCAAAGGTCGGAAAACTGTTATTCAGAATGATTGGCAGAGGATTATGGGTTAAAGGGATGTACGTATTCATTATTATTACAACGCCCCGTTGGTCTAGTGGTTTACGTACCGGGCCGTGATCTCGGGGTCCCGGGTTCGATTCCCGGGTCGAGCAAAAGTATATTTCGAATTTTTCGAACATAGCTCGGGTTTGTGATCACCAATCCGCATTAGGCAAGCGTGGTGATTAAGCCTAATCCCATCATAGTAGCGATAACTTGATTTATATGATGGAGGCCTTTGCCCTGCAGTGGGACAGTATATAGGCTGATACTTTACGTATTCATAAATACACCCTGCAATACTGGGAATAGCCGTTTTCTAACTCTACAGAACTATTAATAGGCTCTTTGCGCACTCTTGGCGCAGTGACACTTTTCTTAAAAGCTTAACCGTCTCTTTAGGGATCCGCAGCCAAATGGCAAAAATCGGAGCCCTTATAGATTCGTCATGTCTGTCTGTCGGTCCATCTGTATGTCACAGCAACTTTTTTCCGAAACTATAAGAACTATTTTGTTGAAACTTAGATGTAACCCTTCGTCCGTAAATCCAACTCGCACTTTTTTAATTTCCGTCTTATACCTACTTATGCTTTGTTTTATACCACTGCCACTGCAGTCTCATTACGAATTGGTACAATTGATTGGCTTACTATCTATTTGAAATGACACACAATCAACTTTATGAAATAGGCTGCCGATATCGAATCTGACACGATTCGCGTAATCCCAAGTCGTGACATTACATAAGTGCCGAAGAGTGCCATTTGATCGCTGCTGTGGCTGGAGCCGGGGTTGCCAGAAGATTTTTCTAAAAATCCATGCTAATAATATAAATGGGAAAGTGTGTTGTATGTTTGTCTTTCTTTCACGGCAAAACGGAGCGACGAATTGACGTGATTTTTTAAGTGGAAATAGTTGAAGGGATGGAAAGTAACATAGGCTACTTTTTGCCCCTTTCTAACACCCCATTATAGGGAAGTGGGGGGCGAGTGCGAAGCCGCGGGTAAAAGCTAGTTAGTACATAAATTTATATCAGCCTTTACCCTACTCACTACTACTTACTTCTACTACTTGGGTGCCCGGGGCGCTAACCATGATTCAGGATCACATCGTTACGGATCGCTATTAGTTTCATGTTTGACCAATAGAGGGCGCTACGTGTAGATTACATCGCGCAAGCTTCTGTCTTTTTGGATTACCTAATACCTGATGGTTGTAGTTAGAATTTACCTCTTTATAAATAGTATAGATAACATAAGACGACTACGAGTAAAAACAGTCACAATCATTCTCTCAACAATCTCGAAAACTACTGAACGAATTGGAATGAAATTATATAGCTATGAGGCCTGGGCGACTTATAGGGTACATTGAAATATCTGAAAGGTGATCTCATGGGAGAGCCACGCTTCGGCATTAAAATGTCGGCTCAACCGGAGTCATCTACAGCCTCACAGAAGACCGGCATGACGCAGCGCTTGCGCTGTATTTCATCGATTGAATGAGGGTACCGGAGGCCCAATTGGGGGGAAAGGAAACTTGGGACTCTACACGCGGCGGTAATCGCTTACCATCAGGTTATCCGTATGCTCGTTTGCCACCTATGTTTTTCGTAAAAAAGGTAACAATAATAGCTACTGGCAACACTGCCGCCTCCCGAGCGCTCTCGTTTCTTGCTCGCTTTCTTCGCTTGTGTTGCTGACGTTACGTTGTTCCTCATCACGTTTCGCCGGGAGCCATCTGTCAACATGTGTTTTGTTCATCATTAGTCTTTACATCCAACCTTACTCCTCGCATGATGTGTGTAGTAAAACTAACGTAAATTCTTCCACTTCTGATCATCTATACTATCCTAACTAATATTATAAATGCGAAAGTAACTCTGTCTGTCTGTCTGTCTGTCTGTCTGTCTGTCTGTCTGTCTGTCTGTCTGTCTGTCTGTCTGTCTGTCTGTTACTCTTTCACGCCAAAACTACTGAACGGATTTAAATGAAATTTGGTATACAGATGATCTAGACCCTGAGAAAGAACATAGGCTACTTTTTATTGCGAAAAAGGGGTTGTAAGGGGTTAAAATGGGGGTAAAAAGATACTTTTCCACGCGGACGAAGTCGCGGGCGGCCGCTAGTATACTATATTCATAAAGAGGTAACTTCTATAGACAACGACAAGGCTTATAGGTAAACCGAAAACACGAAACGCTTGCGCGATGTAATTGGACACAGCGCCATCTATTGGTTCATTTATGAATTACGGTCCCGAAGCGAAGTAAGGGCGGGCCACTAGTTAGATAAATAAATTTACACAACACCTCATACATACAACATTCACACAACATCTCATACACACTTATTCTGTACTCAGTAGGAGTAGCTACTTGTCTTGTGTTACAAAAACACAAATACAAATATAATACACAATAATAGGAAACACAAATATAATGCTTCTTACACTACACTATACATGTACAGGGTTAGATATTTTTTAAACAGCGGCATCTTTTAAACCACCCTTTCTACTAACCATCCTGAACAACATTTCTTCTACGACTTTTCGAAAATCGTTGAAAAGTTTTTCGACTCCCCATACAAAATAACCAGTCACGTGACCGATTTTGTATGAAAACATGAAATTTTTTTTCGCGAATTTGCATAAGTCATAGAACAAATGTTGTTCAGAATGGCCGGTAGACAAGGTGGTTTGAAGGATGCCGGTGTTTAAAAAATTATCCTGTATGCATATTAATCCCAGACACTAAATAAACACAAGTATTCATCACACGAATGTTTGTCCAGATATTAGTAGGTAGGGAATCAGGGTCATTATCCATACTAATATTATAAATGCGAAAGTAACTCTGTCTGTCTGTCTGTCTGTCTGTCTGTCTGTCTGTCTGTTACTCTTTCACGCCAAAACTACTGAACGGATTTAAATGAAATTTGGTATACAGATGATCTAGACCCTGAGAAAGAACATAGGCTACTTTTTGTTGCGAAAAGGGGGTTGTAAGGGGTTAAAAGGGGGGTAAAAAGTTACTTTTCCACGCGGACGAAGTCGCGGGCGGCCGCTAGTCAAATAAATAAATTAAATGCGCCAGACAATCACACCATTCAACCTGGTCTCAAACTAGGGCAACCCCTACCCTGGTACTATGAGTACCAGGTGACGATAATTAACTGGGGCGTCATCCCAGAACACCCAGACCCAAGACGACTTGACAAATGTAGTTTCCTAAATTGACTTGATCGGGAATCGAACCCGGGACCTTTCGCGCTTCGGGCGAACACCTTAGCCACTGCGCCATCGAGGCAGTCAAATACACCATCGGGTCAATAATGTTGCAATAAATTAGATGTTAACTACGCCGGGTCTAATTTTAGACCACGTTAGTCTTAAACTAAGAACTTTTTTTATTTTTATTTACGTAATATTTTTTTTTAATATTAATTATATCTTTGACCACCCTTAAACGCCAAGATAACGAAAACAAGCTACCTACTAGCATTACCTATTTTGAAATACATATCGGGTTCAGTCATCTCCGAATACCTTATTAGATATTTAGCAAAAAAACGATTTAAGATTGATAGGAAAAATAGATTGATAAAATTCACTCTTAATTGAACATTAAAAACATACAGATCAACTGAACAACTTGGTAAAAGAATTTTATTTAAATCTGGTTAGTTGCTTCATTATACCTAATTTGAAATTAAATTGCATTAATTAGTATAAACTTTTTTTTATTTTTCCTCTAACGAGATGTTTGCAAACGAAGATCGATCCAGTTTAAAAATGGAACGTTCAAAATGCAAGATACAATTAATACATGTCATTAGCAAGCCAGGCATTCACCCTTCTTTGGACGAATCTTGCCGTGTGGGAGGGACGGTATATATTGTGATGGTTACATGTTCACAGCACACAACCAGTCTTCGGCGTCAGACGAAGACACGAAGCAACATGAAGTTCTTGGTGAGTTCCCAGTGAAGTGTTAGTGCTGTGAAAAGTGTGAGAATTAGGGCGGTTTTGAATTTAGAACGCATTAGCGATTTCGAGTGCGTTTTTCGGGATAAAAAGAGGTTGTAAGGTGATATTAGGCGGTTTTCGAAATTGGAACTACAATTTTGAATTTTGTCTTTATTCGAAACTTTTTGAACGATCAACAGTAAAAAGTTTTTATTGCCAAAAACTATTATTTCGGTAAAGAAGTAAAAAGTGTTTTAACAAAATTAAATGTAGAGCAAAAACTTTAATCCCATTTTATTATTAAACCTTTCAATTTGTTATTTAGGTCAATGATTACTGGAAAGATTTTTCTATAAGAATTTTAAAGTTCGAGAAGAACTACTTATAAAAAAATTGTCCGCTTTTTTAACTAATTCTGTTGTTTGTTTATAAGCAGTGTTACTGATTAAATAATTCTTTAGACCAAAATAATCCAGTACGAAACTAAAGTGTTAGTTTAAATTTCCTGTGCTTAAGCTAATAACAGCTATTTCATACTAAGTAAGAACTTTTCTCAACCAACAAACAGTAGGTAGTTAAATCCATTTCCTAGTCCATACAAATAACAGTGTTCTAGGCAACGCCAGTTCACACGAAACATACAATTTTCTTGGTCTCTCAGCTGGTTCCGACTAATGTAATTTTCTTTTCACTTTCTAAGTACAAAATGTGAAAGTTACGAAAATTACAGTATTACGATCACATGTGAGCCAATTGTTTAAAAGATACAGTGATAATGTCATTATAGTGAATTAAGGGAGAAGGCCCAGTATCCGTCAGTTTCTGAACTTGGCTGACTTTGCACTGATGCTGTGATAAAAGTATATAAGATAGTGAAAGTTGTATTGCGTGATATGGTCAAGAATCTATTTGAGATTTTGTTTAAATATAAATTTTAGTTCAAAACAGTTACGAAATATATTAAAACGCAATAAATATGAAAAAAGGGCGATTTGTACCAGTACCCGTCAGGTTTGTCCCATTAATCGTCAAATTGACCCAGTAGTCGTCAAATTTTGATACCAAATTGAACTCTATGACTAAGTAGATAAGGTTCATAAAATGTAGAAAAAATATTAAATTTTCGGACTTCTTTCGGATTTTGATCAAAATTTTTATGAAGGAAGGTTCTGGTCGGTATAATTATTTAACATACTTAAATAAAAGTAAATTTGATACAATTTGAGACCAAGTGAAGATTTATACAGTCATAGGTTCTCAATTTGCAGTTCTTTAAAAGTACGCAAACTTATTTAAAAAGTTCGAAATTCCACTTATTTTAGAAAATATCTACTAAAATACGAATTTCACAGCCAATATTTGGTAGTAAAATGTAGTCCTAACAACAAGCTTTAATTTGATACAAAACTGGTGTTTCAAAAACGACACGGTGACACAAATCAACTGTACTCACTGTAAATCTGGTATTTTAATACTTATTTAGGTCCTAATAAAAAATAAAAAAACTGGGACTACTGGACCTTTTGCAGCAATGAAATCTTGAGGGAGTTGGCTGACGTTCTCTTCAGGCACAGGGTGGATGTAGCATTCCTACAGTTTGCGGAGTATCCTCGGGAGTGGCTGACGTCCATGAGCTACAGTAGTTGCTGACCATTAGGCGAACCACACGCTTGTTGCTACCGATGCCCAATAATACGTATAAAAATAGGTTATAGACGGATGCAAGCTGACGCTTTATAATTATTAATATTTGATAATGTTAGCGTGAAAGCACATCTTTTTAAAAAGAAACCGGAATACTTAAAGCGGGAAACACGGGACCCAGATTGATGTTCTACTTACCCAAAGACACTACAATAAAGCAAACTAGCAAACTGCAAGGTCATACACGGGGAGAAAGCACCACACTGGTTGCTTGTCAGGAACCTCTTCTTAGCGCCTCGGCTTAGCACTTTATGTTTTGACTAAGGACAAGCGTGTCAATCAATGCCGATCCCAAATCCGGGGAACCTGAAGCTGGAAGCCTGGTGAAATCATGTCCCAAAAGTACGTTTTGGCTATCGGTGACAAGCCGGCACAGAGGACGCATCGGTCCAAAACTTCTGGGACAGGATTCAAGCATCCATTATTGATGCAGTAAAAGCGGCATTGTCAAAAGACCGCCGCAAAGTGGAATGACAAAGTCAATCACAGTCCAAACCGGAGATCATCATCATCAGCCCGGAAGTACCCACTGCTGAGTATAGGCTTCCTTTCTTTTTCGCCAAAGTACCCGGTCCTAGGCTGCTCGGATCCAACAAGGACCCCCTTTTTTGGTAATATCATCGACCCATCGTGATGCTGGACAACCAAGATTTCGTTTGCCTATTCTAGGGCCCTATCCGATCAGGAGCTTCGGTAAGGCAAAATTAAATAGGGCGAAACAATTTTTTTTATTAAGCTCTAATAGGAAGTAAAGCTGTAAACATAACTGAAGACATCGACATATACAGGGCTGCCAAACGTACCACTAAAACACCTACAGCCAGAACCGTACGTGATCACTTGCGACCATTCTATAAAAAAACTGCAATCGTCTGAGACGGAGCTTATTTAGGAATTGAAGTGCTTTCAGACCGAACCAGATCATGACATCTTACAGTGCCTCTGTGTAGCTGGGTGAAGGAGAGACGGCGTTCTTACATCTACGAACATGCAGCACATAGAGCTGGGACTCACTTTCAAACCAGGAACTAGTGCCACCAATAATGCCTAACGAAATAGTAAAAGATTTAAGCCACATGAACAACCGAAAAGCAATCGCGTAGGTGTCAATAGATCCTCGTGGTGTAGGCATCTCTACTCTCCTTTACAACTGCGCACCACACATACAAGAAAAATCCAAAAGAGGCTGATTATCAATTACTCTAACCTTCAAAGGTTAGAGATCGGGCATAAGTGCGGAGTGCGTGGCATGAAAGTCATTAACCAAAAAGTCTTGGAGCGGATTGTAGAATGTGTGTCTGGAATAAATTAAGAAATAGGATTGTAGACTTTTGGATTCCGTGCCTGTAAATGGACTAGAAGTGAAGAACTGAAGACTATATACCTACATACGCAATGTGCACCAACGATATGGTGAAGGTCGCGGTAAATCCTTGGATGCAGGCGGCTCAGAACCGATCTGAGTGGAGAACATTGGCCTATGTCTATCAGTGGACGTCTATTGGCTGAAATGATGAAATTGACTACTTTTGCTTGAACTGCAAAAACATTTGACTGAGTTCCGCGTTCGATGATCTGGTATGCATTTAGGTGGCATATATTTACGTCTTCTGTAACGTGTATTGCATTGCAATCGGATTTGCAATAATTGCAAATCCGATGCTCTAGTTAGACGTAACTAGAGAATCAGAATTCCGGAAGTAGCAGTCCTGCTATTCTCTTTTTCATCTATCCTCTGTGATCTTAGCGTGTAATTCCCGTCCGTTGCGTCCAAAGCTGTCACTATGGAGATACGCTTAGACCATGATTCAGGATTTTGGGACCTGGGATTTGGGAGAACCAACTGCCGCGTGTCCTTCGCAACCCTTTAACAGGGGAACCAGACCAAGTGATTATGGTTACACATTTCAGAAACTATTCGAAACGTGCAGGTTTCCTCACGATGTTTTCTCTCAGAGCCGAGCAAGAATACGCACAGTCGAACTTAGATTTGAAAAATCCAGAGGTGTACACTCGGACTAGAAGGTGCGTTCTGATCTACCAACCCTCAGTAGTTGGGCAATAAGTCCTTCGCTATCATCGTAGGAGTACACCAAGATTCCGTCTTTAGTTCGTTTTTGTTCAGCTTGATATTAAAAACCGGCCAAGTGCGAGTCGGACTCGCGCACCGAGGGTTCCGTACAAACCTGCAAGGTTTACAAAGAAGTTTGATTTTGTTACAGCTTAAAGGTATTATAGACCTGAGTATTTGGTATGAATTTCAATTTAATACCTCTACGCGTTTATGAGGAAATGGGTAGTAAGTTTAAAATTATTAAAAAAATATATATTATGTGATGTAACTAAAAATTTATGTTTTTCGTAATTTTTCCTTTATCTATGCTATAAGACGTTGCTTCGTACCAAATTTCAAGATTCTGAGTTCACGGGAAGCACCCTGTAGGTTTTGATTCCCTTGCAAGTGTCGAAAATTTGCGGCATAAACGGCTGTATCTTTTGATTGCGTTGGCTTTGAAGTTTGATTTTTTCACAGCTTCAAGGGACAGTAGACTTGAGTAATTGATATAAATTTCAGCTTCATACCTCCACGCGTTCCTGAGAAAAAGGGTCTTGACAGACGGACGGACGGACGGACGGACGGACAGACGGACAACAAAGTGATCCTATAAGGGTTCCGTTTTTTCCTTTTGAGGTACGGAACCCTAAAAACTCATAATGAGCAACCCCCTCGGGTGCACATGTCATCGAATGATGATATGGCGCTGGTGGACTCGGACAAGTGCAGGTTAGTGAGACGATTAAAAGAACGGAAAGAGTCGCCTGCAGAACGGTGGTCTGAAACTAAATATAACAAAGGCGGAGTATATGGCCATCAACTCTCCGGATCCCACTTATGACCGCATAGGCGAGGTCGGGTGCACATCGATTTAAATGCCTGAGATCATGCTCCATTCGTACGATGACATTAAATGCGACATCAAGGCACGCCTTGCAGAAGACCCACTTCAATCAAAGCCAGTTTGATTGAAGTCTATTATCAGGCCGTTTCTCCTTTACGGCAGTGAGACTTGGCCTGCCAGTACGTACGAGTCAAAAATAGGAGTTGTACAATAATTTTGAAACATACCTACTATAAGCTATACTTTTAAGAAAACCAACGCAAGAACCACTTTGTGATGGGCTAATTATTTTATTTGAGTGACTTAAAAAAGAGCCAAAATCGATTGGATGATACCAACTACTTACATTTTAATTTTGACTCTTATTGCTGGGACATTAAGTCTAATTTCTTATATTGACGAATACAGGTTCAATATTTCAAACATGTCCTAGTAACCGGCAGAATAACTTTTTTTAGCAGAAGAATTATAGACTTTATTACATACTACAATAAGACCTAAATTCCTTTGATGACGGAATTAGGTTCATTACTAAAATGTGTCCTAGTTACCGTCAGATCAAAGGGGAAACTGACGGCTATTGGGTCATGTGACGGTTTAAGTGACCCAATAGATGTCACGTGCTAAAATCACTATCTAAATATTAAAAATGAATGATTTTATAGATTATATCGCTAGACAATTTACTAAACTATTACAAAAAGTAATTACAGTTTTCTTCTGAGAAACAACCACTGCATGAGAGAGGAAGAAACCTAAGATGGTAGACGTCAAATTCAGCACCTAAATTGGCAAAAAAATGCAAAAATGAGCTATGCTTACTTTCGAACGCGTATGTTGAAGTCACTATATGTTTTGAAAAAGATATTTAATATTCTAAATGTGCTAAATATCTTCAAGAATATGTTGCCAAAAAAATATAGCGCATCGTATAGTAAAATATCAAAGATATTTGGCTTTTTTTGAAAACTGACGGGTACTGGGACACTGTCGAAATTAGGGCCGTCTCCCTTAATTCGTCTGTAGCTAACTCTACCATGACATACGTTTTCCTTTGTTGGTATTGTATCAACTCTATTTCTAATTGACATTGGCAGAAATGTCGGATCGAGTTAGATTAAAATCGCTTTTTGCTTTTAAACTCGGGACTTTATCTTTAATCTTATTTTGATACCGGTTACTGAGATCAAATCGAATAATTTGTTTGGGTCAAATTAATTTTTAGATAGTAATAATAAAATATGCTGTATGTACTGTGTACATACTGTTTTATAATATTATGGTCATCAAAATAGGACGTACCTGTCAATAAAATGAATCTGTCAAAATATCGGTTAACTAAAGTGGGATGAAAATAAATATATTGAAATCAACTAATTTTAGGAGTCGTAGTCGTCAACTACAAATTCAAGACAGACAAATTAACATATAACAGCCTAAGTACTATAATGTACTTATATTTAATCCTCGCGTTTAGTCCTATTTACACAAATTATTTGTAAAATGACATAAGTAAAAATTTCTTTTTCATTACCATTGGCACATTCCATCTAGTCTCATAGTTGTTAATAAATAATTGACAATCGTATTTTGACATACAACTAGCCATCGATCCAGGAATCGATCGGAACACCGATACCGTCGGAACGCAACTCTTGCGCAACTCGTTACGCCGCGGTATGACTTCACAGAATCGCAGCGATATTACATATGCCGGCGTAAGTAACTCGTGTTTGCCATTTCTGGAGTGTATTTGAAACAGATAGTAAACATACTGAGATAGTTGAGATCTGATGGGACGAAAATAGAAAGAAACTTGTCATCGTATAGTGAGGAGATAAGTAGGTAGATATTAATTTGTCGTATACGTAAAATAGAGATACATTTACCATAGGCCATATCCGCTCGGTCACTTTTAGTGAACTAGTAAATTTTGGCAAAAACGACTAACCAGATATAGGAAAAATTGCGGAAAAGTATATCACATTTTATTAGTGGCGGTCTGCGAACGTAGCGATGCTCCAGCGTGACGTCAGCGCAGGAATTAGCTTTGCTTCGCCCACCCCGCTAAGTGCGCAAGCTATTATCGCCTAGCGTCTGATACCCTGAAAATACGTCGTAAATATGATTTGTGTTAATGCCCTAATAATAATTATTACTTACCTACTCGTAATTTACTTGATTCTAGACCAAAATATATAATTGCTCATCTCATTCATATTGATTAACGTCTTGCATTTTTAAAAACGCGAGTGATGGGTGATTCTTCTGTTCGCAAAATCACTCGTTTTACGAAAACATGAGAAATTTCACCTCTGCGTGAAATCGAAATGGCAATACATCTCCAATCGAAACTCTCGACAGTGACTCGTCGGAAGTTTTGTTTACAATTTCGCTTGCGATTTGCGTACGTTTTCTCCGTTTCAAGTAATATTCGTATTCTAAATGCAGGATAGGTAGAATTGGTCTACCTGTTTCCGCGTTTGAGAATTATTGGGTACATCTTGAATGCAAATCAGGATTTCGTCGATTAGATTTTAGTTTGGTTTCTTTTTTTGTTGCAGAAGTAATGTTAAATCTACCTACCTACATAAAGTTAGGCTTAGAACTATACGTTTCATGCCAGTTTCTAATTCTATTTCTGTCTTTGATAATGCAATAAGTTGTCTAAATAATAAACGTATTAAAAATTGTTATACGTTTAAGTAGTTTAAAATATAAAAATATGCTACTTAAGTGGCGAGTAAGCTAAATTATATCATCATGCATGATGCACTAATTTACCAAGTATAAATGTTAAAATAAAATAATTAGCTGCATTTTAATAATTAACTTCAAAAGAAAGGCTGTATGCACACCCCACATTTTAAACGCAAAAAATAACTGATGAAAATCTCAAAATCGCAGAAGCTAAAGTGTAATTAATGATACTTAATACTCAAACGCGGAATGTTCTGATCGGAAAACATACTTTTTTTAAGTTTTCGGGTATGAATTTGTCATCTACTCATGTATATAGAATGTCCTAGTTTAAAACCCTTCATTTTTGTTTATCCAGACCAAACCAACCTGTTCTTTTATTTACATAAAAACATATCGAAACTTTTTTCATTACCAACTTCCGTTGACAATTATCCACACCAGTATCTGAGTTGGATAATACATTATTGCACTTATGCAACTAATTTGCCACTCATTACGTCGTTTAACAGAGGATTACGATCTATGTCATTAGATATTTATGTTACTGGTAGAACAAAAGCACTGATATAACACAGGGAAAGGAGTTTGGTCGGTTAAATGTATCGATTTCTCTATCAGTAAACTGTACCTTAGAGATTTATGTAATGGTATTTTAAACTACTGAATTGCTTACTACAGTAATAATATTACAGGTTTTTAAATGCCTATCATAGTACAACTGAAATTAAGTTCTTTAGCTTAGATCTCGTAGCTGATAGACATAAATGATCATTCATACCAAACAACTAGGTATTGCGAGCTACAGCACGATAAAGCTGTTTTGGTCGAAGAAAGACTGTAACAGGGAATCTAAGCGATAAATCTCCTGCAGAAAATGTCACTTCTGTGACACTTCCTAAAGCTGTATTTGTTCCAACTGACACAGCCAAAATAGCCTTGTTGCTCTGTTAAATAACGTAGCTTTTCGTTTGTAACACACAATTTTTTGTAGAGTAGGTATAAATATTAAATAGTAATCACATATGTTACGGTTATCCGTATTGTAGTTACCTTAAGGCCCAAAAACCCATTAAACGCCAAAGGGATTTTATATCGTGTCCATTGTTTGGAGCCGTAGGAAGTTAAACTAAAAAAAAATCTACAGGCAAAACCAGATTTCAAAGGAGTTACGTATCTTGAATTTCTAGCATGTTATGCCTACTGTGAAGTCAATCTAAGTACATAATAAATCTATGTCGTTTCGGTGTGCATCTAAAGTACCACGTTACGAAAATGCCAACATTAAATTTACCTATTATAGAAGTGTCCACTTTTATCTCCCGCAGTTAATTCTATTGCGTCCATTTATTATTCTAAGTCTTACGACTAATTTATAAAGCTATTTATTATACCAAGTCGTAATATTTATAAAGTTCACTTTCACTAGTGATTTCGTAATTAAATAAGGCTAGTTGAACATTTGGAGCGATGGGTTAAGTTACAAGTGTAATTGGTGCAATTGTTTGCGTTCTAAAAACGGAATTAATTACAGTACTTTAGTTGTTTGCGAAATATCTCAAGGGTTCACAATGCGTATGACTGTTAAGAGTAGTTTGTGAAATTCTATGCGTGCGTACGAGTTGTTCATTTGATTTAGTAAGAAATATATATCATTGCGCGGTTGCCGAATGTTTTATACCTATCCTTATTTTCCGGTTACTTTTCCAGTGTAAAACTTGATTAGATATGATTGGCCTTTCCGATCTTTAGAATACTTTTTAAGTATTTTGTCTAATCTACGGGCATATTAATTAGTAGTCGTGCAAAAAAATTGTTAGGGTTTAAATTATTTCATCAAGTCACATCATATCAAATAATATACTAAATATGAACTGTTAACGTCTTAACAAATAAATTCGTAAGAAGACTTAATAACAAACAGGGTTTCATAAGAAATCGAAAATAATTTTCAACTGGATTCCGTTTATGAAAATAAAATCGTACAAAATACATTTCTTTACTTTTAAAACTCTTTGGAAATGCGGACCACAACGAAATCACACGATTTAATATTCTATTGTTAAAACGAGATAAGTATTAGAAAGCTAGGATTTAGTATTCCAAAGAAGTGCAATCTAAATCGGTTCAGTTACGTCTGTTCACAGGTTTCTGCCACTTTTACCAACTTTACTATGCAACCAATGCAATCGATTTTAAGTGTTTATAGTTTAGCACTAAAATTACGACACTTGAGCTTTCGATGTTTAGTATTATTTTTAGTACCGATAAAGTAAAGACATTCATTACAAATAACAAACACTTTGTCGCGTTTACATAATAGCCGCCATTACTTTTACATTACTTGAGATTTGTATAGGAAAGCCTAATTTATAGTCAGCAGTTTCCCGTTTGTACAAATGTTATAAAATAGAACAAATAACGTAGAATTCCATTGTTGCGTATAGGCTTTATTATTGTCTTGTCGTCAGATTATGAAGTCTCGTTATGTCACAACAAAACCATTTTATTTAAGTACCTAGTGTTTAAGTGTGAAGAGTATATACTAACAATTATGTTTCTTTTGTTCCCAGGTTGTTATAGTAGCCTCATTGGCCGTGGTGGCCTTTGCCAGCGAGGAGAAAGGCGCACCCAAGCAGGCGGCGGCCGAAGACAAGAAGCAAGAAAAGCGGGGAATTTACGACATCGGCTCCTATGGCGGCCACGGCGGCTTCGGCGGCGGCGATGAGGGTCACAGCTTCGGCGGGTCTGAAGGCCACAGCTTCGGCGGGTCTGAAGGCCACAGCTTCGGCGGGTCTGAAGGCCACAGCTTCGGCGGGTCTGGGGGCCACAGTTTCGGCGGCCACGAGGGTCTCAGCCTAGGCGGCGGAGAATCTCACGGCTTCGGCGGTCAAGAGTTCGGCGGTGGCCACAGCGAATGGAAGCCCATCTCCAGCGGCCACGACCACGGCCACCACCACCACGAACACGTCAAACACGTCGAAATCGTCAAGAAGGTCCCAGTGCCCTACACCGTCGAGAAACACGTCCCCTACACCGTCGAGAAGAAAGTGCCCTACGAAGTCAAGGTACCCTATCCCCAACCCTACACCGTCGAGAAGAAAGTCCCCGTCACTGTTAAGGAGTACGTCAAATACCCGGTCTACGTGCCTGAACCTTACACTGTAGAGAAGAAAGTTCCCTACGAAGTTAAGGTGCCAGTTGACAAGCCGTTCGAAGTCAAAGTCAAAGTGCCTACCCCTTACACCGTTGAGAAGAAAGTGCCCTATGAAGTCAAGGTCCCAGTGCCCCAGCCTTACACTGTAGAGAAGAAGGTGCCCTACCCAGTCAAGGTCGAGGTTAAGGTGCCCCAGCCCTACGAAGTGATCAAGAAGGTGCCTTATGAAGTCAAGGTCCCCGTCGACAAGCCTTACAACGTGTACGTGCCCAAGCCCTACCCAGTGCCAGTTGAGAAGCCCTACCCCGTGACGGTGCACAAGCCCGTCCCATACGAAGTTAAGGTGCCAGTCGACAAGCCTTACAAGGTGGAGGTTGAGAAGCCCTACCCCGTCCCAGTCAAGGTGCCCGTGCCCAAGCCCTACGACGTGTACAAGAAGGTGCCCTACACCGTTGAGAAGAAAGTGCCCTACGAAGTTAAAGTTCCCATTGACAAGCCTTACCCCGTCTACAAGGAGGTGCCAGTGCCCCTCGTCAAGGAGGTGCCCTACCCCGTCAAGGTCCATGTGCCATTCCTCGTGAAGAAGGAGGAGGAGCACCACCATCACGGATGGCATTGAGCCTTTAGTTCGTTAGGTCTCACACCAGTACCTTATTAGGCTAAGTTGAAAATGTGATCTTTAGTATTTGTAGTGTATATATTTTTGCAAATTCATCTATATAGGTGCTGATCGCTCACGTGTAAGGTTGTGAGTCTGGGGTCGTCCATCCTGTGCAGGCTATAGTTATCAGGCTATAGCAAAGTCTCTCCGCATAGCACTGTTCTCGGTGCGCGGTCAACCATTGTAGATAATTTTTATACGATCTGTTATACTTGTTTTAGCTTACGCTTTGTTTTTATATATGTAACTTGTCAGAGTACGTGTAGTACTTTGGATTGAGGCTGATTAATAAAAAAAGTGTGAAATGTTCTTTTGTATTTTATTCTTCCCAAATATAGAAGATAATCAGACATACTTATTATCCACATTCAAAGAAACTAATCTTATTGAACTCATGCTATCTGAAAATTGAGAATAATTCAGTACCTAGTTAACTTCTATTTCATTGAAGTTTGAACGCCAAGGAACACACAAAAAATGGATAGTGATTTTGAAAAAAAATAATTCATTAGCTTTCGTCATTATTAACTTTATACTTCCCGTTGTTGATAACTTTCACTTCACTCAACGATACCTGCTTTTAACATACTATAATATAATACATTCTGTTGATTAATATCGTTAAAGTCTGACAACGATTGAATAGTTAGCTCACGTAAACATGAGCTCATATCGTGGTTACTACGAACGAATGAAGTATCAAACTACGAATGACCTAACTTGAGTTAAATTTTAAAACAATGTAAAGTTTAAACCGTTTGAGTTACTACTAAGAAATAATATGTTTGGTTATAGCTAGTTTATTGACAACAAAATGCATTCGCATCTGAAAACGTCAGTGTCACTATACTCACTGTTTCTTTAGAGCTGAACCATATTTAGAAATCCTCAAGCAAACGTTTAGATTGCACCATTACCTACGCATTGTTTTAAGTACATGTTTCTTTAGGCAATGGTTATTAATTTGGTCAAGGATTGCTATTATTTTACGAAAGTCAAAAGATAAAAGAAATCACCATCCGCATTATCCATGGACAATAAAGACAATTGACCTCGCTACACAATATGATTTTACTGTCGTATGTGGTTGTAAAATTTTTGATAGGTTTTACGAGTATCTATTGGGCAATGTTATTTACGCAAGCGATTGCTCATTTAGAGTCTGTAATTGGTGCATTACATGATCAGATATGAGTATTTGCGCTGATGAGTTGGCCTGATTGCGCGGGGGTGACGAAACGCGTCAGATGTGCAGGGAAATGTGCATGTTACGTATGATATGAGTGGAACGCATGAGAGGAGCGTAATGACGTTGCAGTGCGAAGATAGATTGCTTGCTGGGAAAATGTACTGTTCAAAGTTCATTAGACAACGTAATGATTTAGTTGCGAACATACAGTGTGTATCGGCAGACATAGCTACATCTTTTTTTATAAGTCAAGCCAAACACGTAAGCAGTTACAGTTACCGTAGCCTATGGAAGCAGTATAAGTGTTGCCGATCCTACAAGACTAAAACTCTTTTGTTTTACCACTTCACAATATTGTCTAGTACCCCGGGAAAACCCTAGGAGGGAGTTCATTCACCTAGGAGGGGGTTTCGTGGGAGAAAAATTATTTTCCGATGAATTTGAAGAAAAGAAATTCCGATACGTTAATTGAAACAAAAGTGGTCTGGATTTTTTTCATTTCATAACAATGCCATCCTCGTCGTAAATTGTTTAATTGTAGATTTGATAATTAAAAACAAAATTATCTTTGTGGATCTCTATGTAAGCTAAAGAAGAATCCTATATTCTACTAATATCAATTAAATCTTTCTTTGTTTTATCATCATCATCTTTTAATTGTAACAATAACCCTTAGGTAATGGCTTAGAGAACTAGAGCTTATGATGTATGTTTGGTTAGGTACATTAATATTACCCAATAATAAAACTTAATAAAACATCAACATACTTTAGTTCTTGTTTGAATTATTTATTCATTTCCATATATGTATGTATGTTACTATTTGTTTGTTTCTAATGTTATTAATTATAGGCAATGTAATTTACATTACACAACAAAATAGCTTCGGAGTTTGAAAGACAGTTTCGGGTCACCGAGTTGCGGTGAACAAATATTAGGCCTAATGGACGGCGATAGTAAGTAACTGAGATATATTATGGTAATTAAGTGGAGGAAGATGTAATATTAGTATGTGAAGAGCGATGGTAGTTCCGTAGATAAGTACTACGCCTTCCGTATGAGAGGTATTTATTTATTTACAAATAGTGGCCCGTCTTCACTTCGTTTCGGGACTGTAGTTCCATTGTCTGCCAATAGATGGCGCGGGGTGTTGATTGTATCGCGCTAGTGTTTCGTCTTTTCGATTTCCATATAAGGTTTGTTAATGTCTACAACTTTATCTCTTTATAAATAGTATAGAATAGAAGATAGAAGATGTAGAAGATAACATAGTATAGATAGATACCTATTACGAATACTATGATTTATTTTATTTAAAAATATTTTTTTTTATTTAGTACACTGGTCTTACTCACTAAACATACAGCCAATAACGGATTTATTTTTTCGTAACAAGAGTTCGTGAACGTACCTACACGGAAAAAATAAGCACTACGTTGGCGGTGCTCTCTTTCTAACTAGATTTAATAAGCTTTCCTATCATAAATAAGTGCATCCATAACAACTCAGGTAGAAAGTGGATTAAAAAGCAAAAGTGGTCAGACCACTTAGGAGTAGTGGCAAAACACGCCATGCCGAGGCCCCAGCTTCCCGACGGTAATTGGGCATTTCCGTAACCACATGTGTTGTAAGGGTCCTTACATATTGCGGCTGCCTTAGTTGCGCAGAGGGTAGTGGGTCGCACCGATTCATTGCGTAGCCCACTTTTAGGGACTTTTACCCATGGCGGCTAAGAAATCTTCTGTGACGCCTATTGGCTTCAGCCGCCACACAGTAAAGTGACAACGACGATCGAACACATTTTGTTTTTTGTTATGATTTTGACTTGTTTATGAGTGTTTACATTCTGTACATATCAATTCTTTAAGATGTCATTCGGCGTCATACGCCATACGTAAAAGATTTAAATGACGCCTAAAGGCGTCATCCGCAATGAATCGTTTAAAGTCCTGAGTTTGATCCGAAGGTTCGGGCCAAAAGTTTGTACCTGAGTTTTTCTGTTCAGAAATTCTCAGTGTCAACCAGAAGTCTGGAAGTTGGTGGTCTTGTACCTCCAGGCCTTGGAAAGCACGTTAAGCCACTCAGCCTCCTACCTGTATAAAGCACGCAAGCAGGCGGTTTGTCATTATTCCGGTAGATGGCACTATGCATTTTTACACCGCGCAGGCATTGTGTGTCACCGGAATAATGACCCCAAGCCGCCTGCCTAGGGGTGGCAGTTCTAAAATAAACTCAAGACAATTCAGACGAAACTGGTGTTTTTATTCAACCGTCTCCATGCCTTGAGGGTGCCTTGTACACTACCTTTGGAAAAGTGTAAACGCAAACAACCTTTTGAGATTATTCAAAAGTACCTATATAGTGCGCTAGTGCTTGGATGCGGGTGGCACTGGACCTATCTGTGTGGAGAACTTTGGAGGAGGCCTATATCCAGCTGTGGACGTCTATTGGCTGAAATGATGATGATGATGTAGTGCGCTCTCTTGTCGAACGTAGTATCTTCTCCTTGGTCTGTGATCGAAGCCATGTCATGTTGTTCTAAATAATATATTCCTTTACTAATTCCTGGCTTTAATACTTATCGCCTATACATCCCATCTACAATTATCGTGGGCGTTAAACGCGTTTCAAACACTCAGTGTACGCCTATGTTTTTAGCGAAAAATAATGACATAATTCAAGCAAATTGGAGCTTGACAACGTTAATAATTCGCAAGTGTAAAAGAAACTTGTTCGTAGCTCGTAATAATGTTATACAGTCCGTAAGTAAGTGATTTATAGGACATAAATGTACAGACACATTAAAAATGTGTTCAGATATCAGAAACAGAAACTTCTACAAATATTATAAAAATAATGACAATTTAAATTGATTAACTAAGTATGTACGTACAGCCACACATCAAAGTAAACAAATATGTCAAATTTCTTCAATCGACTCTCCTCTTACTGTCATACAGATTAGGTTGAATATCAATTGAGGAAATTTGACAGGTTGTGGTAACCTGTTGTGTGGTTGACTGTACCTGCTTGGTCTAGGTTTTTGGTACCTTATCCTACCACCTTATTTGTGAAAAATCTTCGGAAGTCTACCTGCAGACTTAGACTAGATCTCAAATAAATAGATACTCTTGTCGTCAAAGAAAATCGCACATCTGCCTAGTTTATAAACTAACGTGCTCATATCACGGCTTCGTATATAAAGGGTAAAAACATTTTATTGCAATATTTTTTACGTAACATGGCTTTTATATGTTCGCTTGTTAATCAGGATTTTTAATTAGCCGTGTATCCAAACGTTACCTATACAATTTATAAAGAGATAACTTCTATAGACAACGACAAGGCTTATAGGTAAACCGAAAACACGAAACGCTTGCGCGATGTAATAGGACACAGCGCCATCTATTGGTTCACTTCTGAAGCGTGAAGTGAGGGCGGGCCATCTTAAGTATAAATAAAACTTCCTAGTAACTAAAATTACATCGTAACTAATTACTAAGTATGAGTTAGTATGCAGCGTTTGGCGTAAAAGCTACAGACCCAAGTTAGCAATATTGTGAAATGACAATTTCACACATCTACACACATTAGTTCAGCAGTTCAGAAATACCAACCTCAAAGTGCAAGTCATACAAATGATTAGCATTAAGCTCGCCGTCACCGTGAAATGATAATCGACGCAATAGTAGTCGATAAATCGAATTAGAGGTGCGTTAGTGATGGTCTTTAGCCATTCGATTCATTCGAGTAATTTTAAAATTTCACTCGATTAGAACAGTGACTTCGACCGTCAGTTCTCGAATCAAGAAATTGGCGATGAAAATTGAAGCAGGCGCCCGTCTGGTCTTCTGTATTTCTGACTAAGCCCACTTCATTTTCTTATTTTTATACTAGTGGCGACAAATAAGCGAGCAGGTCACCGTTTGGTAAGTACTAAGCATGATTTAGTTTAAAGTTGTGCCAAGAGATTATTAAAGATTGTTATTCGTTATTTCTTTTCGATTACATTAAGCTTTGTCGTTGTCATTGGAATTTATAATAAACAATAGTATATAAATCTAGTAGATCAGCTAATGGCCGTTGTACCGTAAGACTGTCTGACCTTTAAGACATTGTGATAAGGAGTACCGAAATAACTTTCTAACTAGGACAGGGATTGTGATTTGTCCCTCAAGAGCTTTGAAAACCCAACCTTTGGGTGGAAAGGCCCCGTAGTGAAGCCCCGTCCGATCAAATCTCAAAACCAAATTATTCGTTCGATTTTCAAATATTATCGAGTAAAAGTAGACTACAATCACAACACTATTTACATTGACCTTTCGGTTGGGTAAAGTGCAATAAACATTACTAGAATGTATCGATAAATAGATAATTGCTAATGTTGCGCTTTAACCGTTCCATACTCAAGTAGGTCAGAGGTAATATAATATAGGTAGGTATATTGAATAAGTAGTGAGTACGTACATTATAAGCTTTTATTACAGTCAATCCCCCTTATTACACAACCAACGGAGACTAAAGTTAGGCATGGTTTAAAAATTATGCTGTCACTTTTATAAAACTCACAAATGAAAGTGAGAACATTAGTTTTAAACCAAAACTGACTTTAGATCACGTTTCCATAAAAGGAGGTTTAACTTTAGAATAGTTACCTTATACTATTAAGTATCCTGTGGAATAATTGACTCATCTACCTATATACATTCTATAGCATTTTAAAATAGATACATTTTAAAGGAAACCACAAGCGTAGGTATATTAGGATTACAGCAATAAAAGTACTTATTTCGTTTGTTTATTATGTAACTCTAAAAATGAAACACTTGCGCATTGTAATCGACACTCAAATCAAGAAGTGTTAACAAAACTTTAATATTTTGTTCCTAGGCAAAAGTGACTGTAGAAAATCAGTGAAGTATGGCAGTCTATAATATGTAACTTTATCTTACTAAATTGCATGCTTTTATTATTCCATAAACCGTCCAAGATGTAAAATATCTTTAGAATGTCGCAAAGGTTTGCGATAAAACCAAATGAAATTACTCTAGCTCTGTTATTTGGCCTTTCCACGCCAAACTTAAAGCCCAATGTACGAGTATGTGGCAATGGTACCCAAACAAAACGCCATTTTGTAAGTTGACGAAATCGGATTGTTTTCAATGTGCATTGTTTTATTAAACTAATTGGCTATTGTACGAACGGTCCAGTGATGTGTGTGCCCATGGGTAGACACTGTACATTTTCAGACACACTTTCAAAGTCACTTGGTAAAACGCTCCTGCAGTTTGCTATAGCTGACAAGATGGCTTTTACTTATGCGGGACTTTTTCACGGACTAGGTTTTTCTAGGCCCTTTAACCTTTTCCTAAACAGGCTGCGCACACGGAAGCATGCAGCAATGACGTTGACCCCCAGACCATGGCCTATCTTTTGGCATTCCCACTGTGCCCAGATACGTGCATGGTACAGTGTTGAGTGTAACCTCCCGGTGGTCAATTGGTTTGTTTACCAGGCCATTATCTTGGAGTCCCGGGTTCGATTCTCGGGTCGAGCAAAAGTATGTTTCAAATTTTTCGAATATAGCTCGGGTTTGTGATCACCAATCCGCATTAGGCAAGCGTGGTGATTAAGCCTAATACCATCATAGTAGCGATGACTTGATGTCTATGATGGAGGCGATTGCCCTGCAGAGAGACAGTATTAAGGCTGATACTTTACAGTATCGAAAGCCAAATTTGGGTAAGTTTCTGGATTTTGGACACAATTCCGACGGGCTAAGATCCAAGTTCAATGCAAGTTTATTTCTAGGAGATTGGTAATATAAATGTTAATAGTAGGAAATCTGGTAACGGGTAAAACGGAGCGGCTTAGATTTATGATCAATATGAAGCTGGCTATTCAAGGTAAGATTATCATTGTATGGCCTAAAATCACCACTTCAGGAATATTATCTGAGAGACAGGTAGTTTAACAATGTCAATTATTCTCTATAGACGATGTATCAAAGAATGTAATTAGAAAATAAAATAGTTAGCGATATGTAAGTCTAAATTATCTCCCACACTAAGTAGGGGAAGATCCCTACCCTTCGTACGCGGGGCACATTCATACAGTCAAAATAATTTTTAAACGATACAACGTACGGTCTTGCTTTTGTACGTGGGCGTGAGTCGCGGTACCAGCCTTACGTCAACGAAGTATCGCGCCATTCGGAGCGGTGAGTGTGAAGCGACAGGAACGAATGTGTTTTGGCGCTCGGTGAGTAATTTTTTGACGAATGTTTTTGTCTATTGTTACTGTAGCTAAAATAAGTTTCTGTGTAAAGTAATCTATTAGTAACTAGCAAAATACACTTAAGTTACGTTTTCAATAGTTAATTCATGACGTTTTCCAATTAATATTAAAAGATGTTATATTATGTTGTCATTTGGTAGTGGGGCACTTTCGGACAGAACTAGATGGGGCACATTTGAACGCGTCCGAATGAAGCAATTTCATGTTTAATTGTTACATGCAAGTAATTAATTGCTGTTAATTAAAAAAAAAGTCATTTACGTTTTTGTTTTTCAAAGAAAACGCTATGTTATTTTTCTTGACTACAAGAAAAGTATTAGATTTTTGTTTAATAGAAATTACATATTTATGTTTGTGTTTAATTTCAATGCTATAAAGATTTTTGATTTTAGATTGTGAAAAATTAAGCAATTTCGTATTTTATTGTTACAGGAGTCATTTAAATGTCGGTAATTTTAAGGAAAGTCATTGAAGTTTTGTTATACAAAAAAGGCTATGTTATGTTTTTTGACTACCAGAAAAATATTTTATTTTTGTTTAATATAAGTTAAATATTTATGTTTGTGTTTAATTTCAATGCAAATAAAAGATTTTTGATTTTTAAGGGTCGTTTTAATCGTACGTACAAAACTACCCCACAGCGTACGAAGGTACCCCCAACACTGTATGTAGGTGCCCCGTTGTCGGGGCAGATTCGTACATATTCCAGATTTAGTTTAAATCATAATAAATAGTTGAAACATTAGATTAATTCACCTGTATTTTTTTTATATGAAGCTCAGATAGTTAGACTATACATTTAAGTTGTCATGTGATTAATTCATGGAAAAATAAAAAAAATAAAAAATAAAATCTGAAAACCGTACGAGGGGTCCCCACCTTCCCCTACCCTTCTACTCCCAAAAGAGAGTAAACCTTTCCTTCCTTTTGACCTCGGAGAAATTGGGAAAATAACATAAAAAATTATCTATCAATGGGTATAGGTCAACAAAAGTCCGTTGAACTAGCATAAATTATAAAATAAACACAGTAGAAATAGATTTTTTTTTAATTAAATTTAAGTCCATACAGCACATTTATGAATGACAAATAATTATTATGTAATTAGGAAAGTCGATTTCAGCAAGAACGAGAAGAAGCATCATGAAACTCAGTAGTTACTATACGGTCTTCGTCGTGCCCTGAATGTGTCGCTCTGTTAGTATTATCTGCGCCTATAGTAAAGTATCAGCCTATATACTATCCCACTGCAGGGCAAAGGCCTCCATCATAGAAATCAAGTCATCGCTACTATGATGGGATTAGGCTTAATCACCACGCTTGCCTAATGCGGATTGGTGATCACAAACCCGAGCTATGTTCGTAAAATTCGAAACATATTTTTTTGCTCGACCCGGGATTCGAACCCGGGACCCCGTGATCACGGCCCGGTACTTAAACCACTAGACCAACAGGGCGTTTATAGTAGCGTATTATATCTACTGTTCCTATAGCGGCAGTGCAGTGTGCACTTCCACCAGTTACGAGACGCATGCGCAACGGCTAGGGCTGCCAGAGCTTCAAACTCAATCTTGTTTTTTGGTTCGAAGCTTCACTGTTCTACTTACCACTCACCGTGAACTAAAAAAATCCACACAACATCTCATATATTGACCTTTTTTTTTCTGACTCTGTGGTTTCATTTGTGTTACAGATATCAGACAACAGAGGAAACAAAAATATAATACATAAATTCATATATAGCACCCAGACACTGAACAAACACAAGTGTTCATCACACGAATATGTTTGTCCAAGCGTGGGGATCGAACCCACGACACTGAGATGCCATCTGGACGACCCGTTTGGTTCAGTGGTCGTGAATGCTGCGTCTGGGCCAAGGGTTGCGGGTTCGATCCCCGCACAGTACAAACATTTGTGTGCATGAACATGTCTGTTTGTATTGGTCTGGGTGTTTTCTATGTATTATAAGTATGTATTTACAGAAGAAAAGTATTATACGTATATATTTGTAATCCCACTGTTGGTTCTGATATCTGTAACACAGGTGCTTGAGCTACCTATCTCAGAGTCAGATCAATGTATGTGATGTAGTGAAATATTATTATCTGGATTAGTGAGGGTTTAATACTGTGCGTTTTACCCGAATACTACAAATGCAATACTTCAGGTACATAAATTACACCCAGGCACGTAAGAAAAACCAGTGTTATCACACAAAAGTTTTTTAAGGATGGAAAGCGAATACACGGCCTTTGGCGCATGAGACAGGATGACTACCAAACGTACCATCAGGCCAGTCAAAGATGCCTATCAAGAGTTTGACTCCTCGATTCCTGTTTAGTAGGTAGGCATTTTTGCAGGCTAGGTTAGGCCACGTTACCGGACTCTGTGCCCTGTGGCTAGGGGCGTTAAGAATACTGCCAAGGTATTCCCGGCCTGTCGTAAGAGGCGACAAAACGGGCTTCGGAGTACGTGAGCATGCCACTACTGGGGAGTGGCTTGCTCAGTATCACGACTCCGCGAGGGAAAAATAAAAACCTACTGGGTGTTCTGGTAGGTCGCGCATTTGGGAAGGGCTGCATTGCGCCAAACAATTTGGCTCAAAGTGGCGAGCACGATTTGCGGTACGGTCCAGTCCCGGCTGTGGGGTATCCTACCGCGATTGCGCTGAGATGGACATCCCAGGGGTTTTGGTTAGGGTTAGAGTCCCACACACCACCTGGTCCCCCACATGTGGCAAGGTGAAGGCCATGATGGTTTCCCCTGGGGAAAAAAAGGCTATGTTACCGGAGGAGAGCCCGACATAACCCTCTCCCCCCCGGCTGAAGGGTATACGGAAGGAGGCATTACTCAGCTTAAAAAAAACAGGCTAGGCTACGTGGCAGCCCTACCCACGCTCATTAAGATAGCGCCAGCAAAAACTGCCTGAGACACTGGGCTTCTTTGATTAGCATATGTAACAACTTACTCGTATCTAGAAGAGATGGTACTTCTGGTGGTTTTTGCCCAACGTGAGGCTTAACAGATGGTAAGTGACAGGTAGGATAAAAAGTTTGATATGCTTCCATCATTTCTAACCGACTTCAAAAAAAGGAGGAGGTTCTCAATTCGTCTGTATGTATAATATTTTTTATTTATGTGATAGGTGGCAGACGAGCAGACGGATCACCTGAAGGTAAGCGATAGTCGCCACCCATAGACACCTGCAACACCAGTAGAGCCACAAGTACGCTGCCAATCTTTAGCCCTCTTTCCCCACAATTGGGCCTCCGGTACTCTCTCTCGCTCACTCGACGAAACACAGCGTAGGCGCTGCTTCACGCCGATCTTCTATGAGGCAGTGGTATCAGTCCGGCCGAGCCAGCCCATTCATACCGAAGCGTGGCTCTCCCACGGATAAAACTATTGAAACATTATCATAAATCTGCTTAATAAAGTTACGGAACGGTTTATTATGCTCGTAAATCGGCTTATACAAGACAAGATAACCGGACCTTCCGTAAGTTGCCTAGACAATTATGTGATATTAATTACCAGTACCTACAAATAAACTATGTGGAACTATAAGAGCTAAAGGATTACCAAACACAATGAATGATATTGTGTACAGAGTGTATCAATGAACAGTTAATCCCTTTAACCACGACGCACAGTGGTTCCATTTTAAAAATTAGTGGACATTCGACTAAAAGTTAGGTTAGCGATCTGGTTATTTTTCCTAGGCAAGCTGACATCAATACAAATACCTTTTACTCTTTCATATTTTTCCTTAAAATGCATAATTTACGAGAAAAAAATATTTAATTTTTTTTTGTATGGAGAAAAAAACATTATATTTTTTTTCTTGCATTGGTTTGAATTGGTCAAGTTTTAACTTCAATTATATTGTACTCTAAGACATTCTGAACATATAAAAAAATAAATCACGCGCGGCCACTTGCGGCTTTGGAAGTTAAGGATGTCACAAAAAACGAAAAAATGTTTTGTATATTTCGCGAATAAGTATTGAATTTTCCGCTGGATTTTTTGGTAGGGGGAAGGGGGGGGGGGGGGGTATATAAAAATATTTAATATAATTTTGAGCTTACAAGCTGTTGATATATAATACCTAATTCCATTAAGTTTATATTCTTAACAATACAAAGTTTTTGATTGCTGACAATATCCATAAAATACCTACCACGTGGGAAATAAATGAGTCATCTACATTCCTCAGGTTTAGTTTCTGCGTAATGCAAATCATTCTCATCTTTTAATTTGACATCGCACTCCAAGAAACTCATAGAAAAATGTGTAGCTGGTGTTCATGCAATAAACATAAAATAACACGTGGGATGAAAATGAATCATTTGTATTACACAGTTTTCTGTCATTCTTGCTCGCGAGCACCTTATCTGGTTGCGCTCTTTGAATAATACATAAATAGGAGGTGATTATTGATAAAACTTCATTCCATATCGCTCGACTGTGAAGGACTGGAAATATTTCTACCAATAATGGCTGGACTCGATTTGTTTATGAAACTCAAAAGTGCTCTTATCAGAGCTGTTTTTGTAGTCCTAAAAAGGACTGTTTATTAATTAGGCCTGATGTAGGCTTGTCACCCCAAAGGATCAGGTAGGTTTTCCGACTCTTCTGAAAGTGAAGTCAGCCGCTCCTGCTCGAAAAGATGCTTTGTCACACCAGTAACTAATTTCGGGTTCTTCCCGAGATGATTTTATAATCTTTGCTAGGTCAAGTTTTCCCCCTGCCTTTAATTTGGAGATATAAAAATATAACAACTGTTCTTCGGTATGGTCGTCCTCCATAGAATTAGAACGTCTTTTTTTCTGTTTATTGCTTAAATGTTTAAAAGGTTTTCTTATCTGAGTATCGGTGGAGGTCCCTACTTCTGAAGAGCTGACTGATGCAACTGATTGATATGTTTGAGCGGGCTCTTTAGATAGATCTTGCGTGTCCCCCATCACAGCATTTAAATCAATTTTATCGCAAACAGGCCATTTAATACCGTATCCTAACCATGCGTCTTTTCGGTTTATAAAAGTTTTAATATTTCGACTTGACGCTGCCCATCTCTTTGTAAGATTTGTCGTGAAATAACGACAAAATTCCTGAATACATAAACGATTTTCATGAGATAACTCATCCGTAATTTCAGAAACTATCACTTCACACAAATACTTGTAATCCTTGAGGTCACCAGCACTTTTGAGTTTCATAAACAAATCGAGATAAGTGCACAATTCAGCCATTATTAGTAGAAATATTTCCAGTCCTTCACAGTCGAGCGATAAGAGCGGAATGAAGTTTTATCAATAATCACCTCCTATTTATGTATTATTCAAAGAGCGCAACAAAAGAAGGTGCTCGCGAGCAAGAATGACAGAAAACTGTGTAATAAAAATGATTCATATTAATCCCACGTGCTATTTTATGTTTATTGCATGAAAAATGAAAATGAAAAATGAAGATGAAAAATATTTTATTGTAAATAAACAAATTTTAAGTTAATATACAATCAGAGCTGCCTTTTAAGCTATAAGCCTGTGCCAGGCAGCTCCGCTCTTCTATCTCTTAACTAACTTATATATTATCATTATGAACTATGTGCATGCATGTACATGTTTTGTGTGTATTGTGTGTGTGCATGAACACCACAAAAAACTTTGGTTCAGTAAAATATTAACTTAACGCAATTATTAAAACTAATCATCATTATTCTGATAAAACAGGGCAAAGAGAATAATAAAGGTTCTTAACATAGAGAATGTTATTTAATTATTATTTCTGATTCATTTCCCAAATTAGGTGTAAGATTTGAAAAACAAAACATAAAGGGGTTTTTTTAGATGCAATTTGCTGCTGGTTGACTCAGAAAACCAAGAAAATATAGAAGAAGAACTGATGACGATGGAGTCAGAAAACCTACCAGATTTTCTTAGGGTTGTCAAGCTTAGATCAGCCCTACATTAAACAGTGCCTTGCCCTACAAGGACAGCTCTTTTCAGTGCTACACATTTTTCTATAAGTTTCTTGGAGTGCGAAGTCAAATCAAAAGATGAGAATGATTTGCATTACGCAGAAACTAAACCTGAGGAATGTAGATGACTCGTTTATTTCCCACGTGGTAGGTATTTTATATTGTCAGCAATCAAAAACTTTGTATTGTTAAGAATATAAACTTAATGGAATTAGGTATTATATATCAACAGCTTGTAAGCTCAAAATTATATTAAATATTTTTATATACCCCCCCCCCTTCCCCCTACCAAAAAATCCAGCGGTAAATTCAATACTTATTCGCGAAATATACAAAACATTTTTTCGTTTTTTGTGACATCCTTAACTTCCAAAGCCGCAAGTGGCCGCGCAGTGATTTATTTTTTATATGTTCAGAATGTCTTAGAGTACAATATAATTGAAGTTAAAACTTGACCAATTCAAACCAATGCAAGAAAAAAAATATAATGTTTTTTTCTCCATACAAAAAAAAATTAAATATTTTTTTTCTCGTAAATTATGCATTTTAAGGAAAAATATGAAAGAGTAAAAGGTATTTGTATTGATGTCAGCTTGCCTAGGAAAAATAACCAGATCGCTAACCTAACTTTTAGTCGAATGTCCACTAATTTTTAAAATGGAACCACTGTGCGACGTCTACTAATCATTCTGAATAATATTGCTTCTATGACGTTTGGGAAATTGCATAAAAAAGTTCAACTTTTTATACAAAGATGATCACGTGACTAGTTCATTTTGTATGGGGAGTAAAAAAAAAAATTTGCTGTTTTCAATATTGTTCAAAATGGTTGGTAGAAAACGTGGATAAAGGGATGTAAAATTAAATGTTAGATAAGTGCTTATGTTCGGTAAGCGCGTTTTTTGCGATATCAAAATTAAGTATCTATACTATAATATAATAAAGCTGAAGAGTTTGTTTGTTTGTTTGTTTGTTTGTTTGTTTGTTTGTTTGAACGCGCTAATCTCCGAAACTACTGGTGCGATTTGAATAATTCTTTTTTTGTTGGATAGTCCATTTATCGAGGAAGGCTATAGGCTAAATAACATCCATCATTGGCCACAGCATCTTCAAAGATGATAGTTGCAGCGCTAGGAGGTTGATGGGACTCCACACCGACGAAGATGACTATAGAGTCCTATTGCTGCCCTACATATCTTGCCACACCGATCGCAAGTCCACCCTGAGTCCACTGGAGGAGACAAGACACGACGGAGCTTTTTCTGCTTTATATTTTCCAGCCAGTCTTTGTCATGTCTTGCTACCCCTTTCTTGATATCATGGCGCCATTCAGGTCTCATTGCGGCCCGATTCTCCCAGCCAACGATCGGAATACCAAAACTCGCCATGTCTCGCTTGCAAGAGTCCTTAAAACGTAGTACTGGACGCCCTACAGGTCTTTTTGCATCTGCTATTTGACTGAGCATTACTTGACGTGGAAGTCTCTCGGGAGCCATTCGATGTACGTGGCCAAGCCAACGTAATCTACGTTGTTTCAGCATAGCGGTGATGCTGCTGCAGTTTGTCTTTGAGAGGACCACGTCGTTGGTAATTTTATCCCTCCAAGTGACTCCTAATATAGTCCTCAGGCATCGCATGTGGAAAGCGTTGAGCTTGCGTTCTTGCTTTGCATATGTGGTCCAAGTTTCCGAAGCGTACAACAATATACTTAGGACGCAGGTCTGGTACACAAGGACTTTAGTGTGAACGGTCAGCTTGTTGTTCCTCCAAACGCGTTTAAATAGCTTTCCAAAGGAAGTCGACGCTCTGCCAATTCGAGTATCTATTTCTTTGTCGCTTGAGAGTGAAGAGGTGGTGGTAGAGCCAAGATAGCAAAAGTGTTCCACAACATCAAGGACGGCACCATCGAGTAAGATTTCAGGAGTCTGGTATGCTCCCTGCACCATAATGACAGACTTTTTGGTGTTTACGCTCATAGAAAACAAGCGACAAGCGTTTCCAAATCTCGTCACCAATTCTTGAAGATCACCTTCAGAGTTCGCAACTAGTGCAGCATCATCTGCATACAGGAGTTCTCTGGCAATTAAATCCAGACGCTTACTTTTAGACCTAAGCAGATTAATATTATAAAGTTTTCCATCTTTCCTAGTATGCAGATGTACTCCGACATTGCAGCCCTCAAATGCAGTGAGAAGAAGTGCAGATAGAAAAATCCCAAAAAGGGTAGGAGCCAGTACACACCCCTGCCTGACACCACGGTTAACGCCAAAGGAAGCAGATTTTTCTCCGTCAAACATTACTGAGCTCCTCATGTTATCATGGAAGGCCCTAACGATATTCAGAAGTTTCGGAGGACATCCAATTATGCGCAGTACTTCATATAGCCCCTCTCTGCTAACAGTGTCAAAGGCCTTGTTAAGGTCAATGAAGGCCATGTATAGGGGCAGCTGCTGTTCGCGGGATTTTTCTTGCAGTTGCCGAAGAGTAAAAATCATATCGTTGGTCGATCGGCCAGCTCTGAATCCACATTGGGACTCCGGGTAGATCTGAGCAGCCAGCGTGTCCAGTCTTCGCAATACTACCTTCGCAAACGCCTTTCCCGCAACACTCAGTAAGGATATACCCCTGTAGTTGTTGCAGTCTCCCCTATCTCCTTTGCCTTTATATAGGGTAATTATTTCTGAATCCTTCATATCTTGGGGGATGGATTCCTCATCCCAACAGCGCAGCAACACAGCGTACAGAGGAGAGGAAACACAGCCAAGCTTTACTAGTTCAGCTGGTAAGTTATCAAGACCTGTGCTCTTCCCTAGTTTCAGGCTTCGGATAGCAGAAAGGAATTCATCGCTCGTCGGTGGCTCGTCGAGTACAGTTACCGGGGGTCTAGGTACGAGAGAGGACAATGCGTCAGGCTGTAAGGCAACCGCTTGTGAATATAAGTTCGAGTAGTGTTGTGCCCACCTCTCAAGCACCTTTTCCTTATCTGAGATCGGGTTTCCATTAAGGTCTTTGATTGTAGCTCGTTTTCGTTTAGTAGGTCCAATTGCGGTATTTATTCCCCGATACATACCTTTAAAGTCGCCCACGTCCCGGCAGGATTGAATTGACTGACATAAATTGGTCCAGTATTCGTTAGCGCATTTACGGCTGGTGTATTGCAACTCTGCTTTCGCTGCCTTATACATAAGTAAGTTATTTGGGTCGCTGGGGTTATTCAAGGTATTTATGTGAGCTATTCGCTTTTCCTTTATTAATGGAAGAATAATGTGTTCATACTCAGCGAACCAATCGTCAACCTTCTTAGCCTTCCTGCCAAACACTTTTTCAGCCGTTTCGGCTATTATTTTCTTTGTACCCCGCCACATGTCTTCAGCAGAGGATGCTTGGTCCAAAATATCCCTAGTGAGGCTCTCCGTGATCAGCTTATCTAGTTCCCTGTAGAGGTTTTCATCGCGCATGGCTGCGGTGTTCAGTGCAACTTTACGGGGAACATACTTCGCCGAGTGAATTTTCTTGGGAGTAAGGCGGGTTTTTGCCATCACTAGAGAGTGGTCAGTGCAGCAGTCAGCGCTGTGATAAGTGCGAGAATTAAGGATGTCACGTAAGTCTGTCCTCCTCGTGATAATAAAGTCGATTTGGTGCCAATGACCTGAGCGGGGATGCCTCCATGACACTTTATGCATGGGTTTGCACTTGAAGTAGGTGTTTGTTGCGCATAATGAGAAAGAGGCACAAAGCTCCAGCAAGCGCTGACCGTTTTCGTTTGTGCTGCCGATACCGTGGCGCCCGATGCATTCTGGCCAGTCTTGGTGCTTATTGCCTAATCTCGCGTTAAAGTCCCCGAGAAGAAGGAGTTTATCAGACCCACGAACACCCTCCAGACACTTGCGCAGATCTTCGTAAAAGTTATCCTTGATGTCAGCAGGAGCCTTAAGGGTTGGAGCATATGCTGAGATGAGGGTGACGGGACCAGAGTCTGTTATGAGCCTTAAATGCATAATACGTTCGGACACACAAGTAGGCGTCTCAATACAACCGAGTAAGCAGTTACGGACGGCGAAGCCAACACCATGTTCACGTCTTTCGCCATCATTTTTCCCCTTCCAGAAAAAGGTATAATTATCTTCCCGTATACTGCCCTCATCTAGGAGACGAGTTTCTTGTAGAGCAGCTACATCAACACGTAGGCGAAGAAGTTCCCGATCTATGATAGTGGTCTTTCTGAGATCCGGTGTACCGTCGGCGTTAGCAGTTGACATCACGTCTTCTGAACCAGGTAGCATGGTTCTTACGTTCCATGTGGCAAACTTTGTAACAGTTTTGTCATTTTTGTTGCAATTAGAATTGTGATTATAATATTTATTTCTCTTGTTGTTAGGTGCAAGAAAACCCATCTTGTTACACAAACGCTGTCACACGCTTGCTGCTCTACACACCTATAAGAGCGCAAGATGAGAGGCGGACCAGTACCTTATTGGCCGGGGGCTGCCCAGCTTAGGCAGGCGGTAACTGATCAATTAGCCACGATGGACTATCCTACCGACGGGAGTCACCCCTGGCGCCCGCGCAGACGCCTATTAGCGCAAGGCTTATCACCGGTAACTGCGACTCCCCGTGTTGTGTTCCGCACCTGATGGGCGCGGGTGGAGTGACCTCTCCACAGGCGCTGCATGCCTGGGACGCAGTTGTAAGAACATAGACTTGCCCATCATCTATATACTTCTCTCGACCTCTCTGACTGTATCCCCAGGAATGACGAGTCACTACGTGAGGAGCCAGGTTGGTTGCAGAGGTTGCCGACTTGTTCAGGTTGAACCTTAATGTCGCCTACGGTACCCCAGATCCGTTGCCTCTTCCGCCTGATTCGCCGTACCGATGCCTTCCATCTCCGCCTACTCAGCCGTTGAGGTCTTCACCCGTAACCCTGGGCACGGGATCTGCATTATACCCCGCAGAACTGGGTCCCTATCCGAACTTGGCCACCAACCCACTCTGGCCTACTAGAGTGAGTGGTGCCCACCCCCGCGACGTGGACGCGCCGGACAGGAATTACCCCGGTGGGTGATAGAGAAGGGAGCTCTATCTCCCCCGGGGCCGGGCTAATGATCTTGTGTGAACCCAAGACCAAAGGCGTAAATAACATTACGCTATGACCAATAGGAGCAAAGACAGAGCGGTAAATGTGTAAAAAACGGTGAAAATTATTCATTTTTGAAGGCTTTCTTTGCGTGCGCTGCGAAAACGGTTCAAGATACACAAAAAATATGTATGAAAGAATTATTCCTCTATACATGATCTAAAAAAAAGTCCGCGACGGCATATGTCTATCTTTTAAGGTTTAGTCACAATGACCGTTTTTATGGTACCAAATTTGGTCGAAATAATTTGTTTAAGTTGTATCAACATAATAATATTAAGGGGGTTGTAAGGGGTTAAAAGGGGGGTAAAAAGTTACTTTTCCACGCGGACGAAGTCGCGGGCGGCCGCTAGTCTCACTATAAGATCGTGTTACATGAGTGTGCTGAAGGACCCCTAATATTGTACGATACATAGTAACGATTGATCGGATGCGATATCGTAAATTGATCGTATGCTCAATGACGCTCATATATACAAAGATTAGTTTTTATGTGATAGGTGGCAGATGAGCTGAATTATTAATTTCAAGCACGATAACAGTGCCTATAGGTAAACCGGAACACATACCTACACGATGTAATCTATACCCAACGCCATCTATTGGTCCTGAAACGATGTGAGGATTGGCTACTAGATATCATTATTGACTGACCGGATGGCGTATTTGGTAGTTACCCTGCCTCATACGCTAAAGGTCGTTAGTTCGATCCCACCCTGGCTGGACACACATTCGTGTGATGAACACTTGTATTTTTTCAGTACCCATTAAGTAAACATTGTATGTATTTAAGTACGAGTATTATATTTGTGGTTCCTCTGTTGTCTGCAATGATTTGGGTGATTTTCCCAAGCACTTTTTTTTAGCGGCGAAGCTGAAAATCGATGTATCGAGAGCTACTAGTAACAGTTTTTATTTTTTTGGTAAATATTTGAACTATTATTACTGACATGTCATCAGCGTTTTAGCCTTTAGATATGTATTTATTAGTTTAAAAAATGTTGGAAGACCTAAATTCTAATTACGGTGGACTGTCCGAATTGCATTAGTTTACAATAAAAGTGTTATTGTAAGTTTTTGATGAATAATTGTAACTTTAGAATAATGTACACTTAAAATATAATAGACGAGACTTCAAATTAATCAAACAGAATTATTTAAATATTAATAATTGGAATTTTATATCGATCTCAAAAATGTCCCGCGGAAAATAGCAATAACGGTGGCGCGTTTTGAATCCTTCTTTACTTGTCACGATGTGCTTTGGGAGACACGAGCTCTGCTTCCTCCTACCGCTCAGTGTGTCCCCATGATCGGGATTAAAGGACATGCGGCGCGCTGTCATCGTTTTCCCGCCAAACAAGTAAGTACTAGTTGCGGTGGCGCAGGAGAACGTTTTTCATCAATACCGGTGGCATGTATTTTGAGCTGTCTTTTCTCCTTTACATGAAATCCAGTTTTATAGCTTATTGAGATTAAGTTAACTGTCATATTTATAGACTGTAAGTTAGTGGTGGGATAATATATTTTTTTATAATACCAATTTTGTTACTGTTTCTAAGTCCGGTGGTGCAATCCCGGTGGCTCCGGTGGCGAAATATAGCGCCACCGTAATTGTACAGTGCCACTGAAATTGATTTTCTACTAATTACAGTACATTTCTGGACTCTTTCCACACCCTTTGTGCCGATGAGCAACGGCGAAGAACTTGTCACTCCACATCTCATTTCCTGGGTCTGGGATGTTTATCTTCAGACCCATTTCCCGAGCTTCTCGTCGAAGGTCGTCCAGTTTGGCCTGCATGTCAGCTCGTGTGTGGCTCAACAGGCAAAGGTCATCGGCATAGTCCAAATCTTCCAATACGTTGGACAGTCCCCACTCTATGCCTCAGCGTTTGTTCTAGGTTTAATGCATAATGCCATCCAGAGCGACAAATAAGAGGAGAGGCGAGAGGAGACACCCCTGACATACCTCCGGATCAACTGGTACGTCCTCCGAGACGAGGCCTTCATGCGTCTCGACTCGACTCTACAGGAATAGTTCCAGTAGATGGCCTTGATTATGTTGGTGATCTTCTCGGAAACTCCGATTTCACGAGCCACCAGATAACGTTTCATTTTAGATAGCGTTTCAAAGACTTTTTCGAAATCCACAAAGGTCACATACATTTCCCTTCTGATGCCTGTTTGAAGATTATTCGCAAGGTGTTGATCTGGTCAGTACACGATCGGTTGGGTCGAAAGCCAACCTGCTCTTTGCGAAGAAGAGCTTCGACGGCCCTCGATACGATAGTCTGTCTAGGATGATCCAAGAGAGCTCTTCAAAAGGAATTGAGAGCAAGGTGATGCCTCTCCTGTTGCCACATTCACTAAGGTGTCCCTTCTTGGGTACGGTGGTGAGAAATCCTTTTTTTTCTCTAATCCTTGGGCACCTCTTCGGCCAGCCAGCTGTTCTTCAAGAGGGGATTCAGCACGTTCGCAGCGGTCCAGACATCAGCTTTTAGCATTTCCGCTGTGATGAGGTCCACTCCTAGGGCTTTCCCGTTTTTCGGGTATTGGATGGCCTTCAATACTTTTCCTCCTGTAGGGGGAGACAACATCAATGTTGCCTTATATATCTCCCTGAGATTACTGGCATTGTCAGTGCGTTAAGCTCGTTCGGCAATACTGTCAGCCCACAATCGGCGATCACGACGGGTACTGCGGTAAATTTTTCTGCGAATCTGTCGGTATTGGAGGTTGTTGAGTTTTGGATGGAGAGAGAGTTGAAGATGGAGTTCCCGTCTTGTCTCAATCAGGTTCCAGGTTTTCTGAGACATACAGTCTTCGCGTGTATGTGTTTTGTGTCCAAGGACGGCGGAGTTAGTCTCTGTATGGGCCATTTTGATATGGTTCCACTCCGCGTTGACAGAAAGTGTAGAGACATTTTCGAGGGCGGAAAAGCGATTTCGCAGTTTTAGCCCAAAGGCGTCGGCCAGGTCGATTATCTTGCGAGCTTTGCTGTTGAATCGGGCCGTGATGATTCGCTCTGAGATGGGTTTCCAGTCCAGTAGGCTCTTCGTCGCAACGTGAGAAAGGAGGAATCCTACGCCGTTTTCACGTACCTACGCCTTCTTCATCCTCCTTCCCAGATTAAAAAAAAGTAAGGCCCCTGGACGTTCCCAGTTCTCCGAATCCATTCCTACGCACTTGCTGTGGACGAGTATTTGCAGCTTGTATCTAAGCATTTCTGCTTCCACTTAGGCTAGTCGGCTATCCTCGCCGAGTGTTCGCACATTCCAACATGCTATTCGTGACCGTATTTTCATGCCAAAGGTCGTTGTAGCTTTATCGGTCCGGTTTTGTACTTCTTCAGTTTCTTCAGCTGGGTTCAGGTAAGCCAGTGATTAATCCACTATACCCTAGCTAGCTAGTAGGGCTGCCACCTTGGAGCCTGCAAGCGTGCTCGGTTTTGTTTCGGGTTTCCTTTCTTGTGAGTTTGGTTCGGTTTGGAGGCGCAGAAGACTCGCCTTTCGACCTGAGCTCAGCTGCACCTCAAGGTGGCGGCCGTGTGGTTGAACGGTTCCAGGAGGAACGACGGTGACGTGAGGTGACTTGGACTGGCTAGGGCTCTGCTTAAACTTGGTGTTCCGCCACTAGCACTGCAGATGGTTTCTTAGCACTTTATTGGCAATGCCGTTCTCACTTACTAACAGTAATTCCCACTAAGACCATACCCTGATTCCCCCTCCCCCCCCCCCCCTTACGACTATTGCTATGCAACAACTTAAAAACTGATCATATTCTACACGACTATTACCTTTATTAAAAAGTCATACAGGTTACATTAATTAACATCAACTAATGTGTACCTATATTAACGTGATTGCAATACAGCTACATGTCATATATTATATCTAATTAAACTCAGGTTTTTAATAATTTAATTCAATAAATGACAATAAACAATAAAATTGTTTATTTATTATAATTTCGCTGGCTTAAAATAATCGCGGTGGTAGGGATTAAATTACGGTGGCTCAAATACAATTACGGTGGCTTGTAAAAATTTCAAATTGAAATATCTCTAAAAATAATTATAATATTTTTATGCCTCCTATATTTTTGAATACTACAATGTTTATTCTATTATGTGCCTCCCATAAAATGTATGTAAAGTGGTTTTAAAAATTCGCCACCGTAATTAGGCAAAAATGGAGTTTGTTGAAATTCACCCATTTGCCGTCCCAGGGCTATCTACAATTTGCTACCTCACCATCCTTGCCGACCCCTTAATTAAGTCGCCCTTGGCTATAGCCGATTCAACCTTATGTCAAGTTCATCATTCATTCATGGCAAGTTCATCTTGCATCCCGCGACTTAGACTTTATGTCTACCCTCCATCGTCAGTAGTGCTGTTGTATCAAATCGCAACACATAGCACAGTCATCTATCAAATATACAAATACCTACATGGAAAAAAAAAACCTTATGTCAAACCAGGCCTCAATGGGGGGGGGGGTCCGGACCCCCTGGACCCCCCCCTTATATACGTCCATGGAGTCAGGTCAATGTATGAGATGTTGTGTGAATTTATTTATTAATTTATCTGAAGCTACGGATCGTGAACTATAAATCGCAACATTCACACCGCAAGTAGCATGCGTTAGCCGTAGCTTGTTAAGCTACTTTACCAAACACACGGTAAGAAAAAAAAACAGCCAAGTTAGAGTTGGATTCGCCTATCGTGGGTTCAGTAGCAGCAAGTAACATTTATTTTCATATTTGAGTTGATTGAAGGAAAATTCTCTGTCTCTCGGGCAGACTATTCAAGTAATAAATAGGTATTAGAGATTCTACACAAACGGGTTGGATGAAAAAATGTTCTAAGTACTTATTTGTATAAAAATGTTAATTAATACGGCTCACAAAATAAATCTACTTGCCAAGTTTTAACAATATAGTTTTTGTAGTTTCGGAAAAAAGTGACGTGTACTACCAACCATTCTGAACAACATTTGTTCTATGACTTTTGAAAATTTGCATAAAAATTTTTCATCTTCCCATACAAAGTCGGTCACGTGACTTGGTCATTTTGTATTTTTATCGAAGAATTTGGAAAAGTTGTTGAATAAATGTTGTTCATAATGGTTGATAGATAACGTGGTTAAAGGGATGTAAATGTTTACAGATACACCCTGTATAGGTACGTTCCGTTTTTTGCCATTTGCTTACGGAACCCTAAAAACGTAACGAGTGTACTAGATGATGCTCCAGTTTCATACCAAATGTCTTGAGACGTTGCATAATTGGTAGAAATCTAAAGAAAATAAAAACGGTAGCACTTATCAATAGAAATTAAGGTTACCATGTGAACGTACTCTGTATTCATTACGGACTTTAAAACTGTGAACATAGAGTCCAATTTTAAATACAAATGCAATGTAATGAAGTATATGTATATCAGGGCATTGTAACTTTTAAAGTGGATGTGTTAGGGTTGTTTTTTCTGTACAGCTGTTGTTTTTAGGCGCACTTATTTCTCGAAATGTGCGAATGTAAAAAGACTATAAGTAATTTTATTGTTTTGAAGTAATTTTGATAGGAAGTAAAAGTGGTTTTTGTGGGCAATTGTGAGTGTATTGCATACAGTGTAGATATACTTAGTATACAAAAACCACAACATAACTGGATGTATACAGAAGTTCGATCCTTACATCGCAAGCTTTTAACTGTGGAACCTTTATTGTCATATGCATTAGAAAATGTGAGCTATGTTAATGATAAAAAAAAAAGCTAAATGAGCTCTGCACACATTTATAGTGCTCACCGTAAGTTTAGGAGTGAATGACAGTGACAGACTTGCGGAAGAGACATGGATACGATACAATATTACAACTAACGCGTAGATCAACGAACTCTCCAATATCAATGTCAGCTAGAGCCGACTTTCTGTATTTTCACCAACTAGAACACCAACAAAATTGTAAGTTTTTTTTGCTATGAAAGTACCTACATATGAAGTGAGTTAGGGTACCGAAGCACAGAATACTTAATATACTCAATATCGGGGGGAAAGGGGTTTAAAAGTTTAGCAGCGCAATTCGAACTTCAGTGGAGTGGGCGACTATGGGCGATACTGGCAATTTTATCTCTATGGTAAGTATTAACATGCGTATCGAGTTTGCAACGTCGGAGCTGAGGTGGCAGTGGGGTTGCCATATCTGCCGCAGAACTGACAACCATTGAGGTAAACGAGTTCTGGAGTGGAGACCGCATCTTGGTAAACGTAGTGTAGGACGGCCTCAGGCTAGATGTAGTGACGATCTGGATAAGCCGGGAACAGCCCCAGGTGTTTAAGTTAGTATGCCTATTGACCGGCCTCAGAACAGCTGAGGCCCCAGTCATGGGAGAGCCCAACACTACCCGTCGGTCTCCCAGCCGAGGGTGTGCATAAGGCGCCGCCGAAACGTGGCGACGTCGGCTCATCGCACTACGGGCCGGCGGCATTTCACCTGGGTCAACAAAAAAAAAAAGATGAAGTGACGATCTGCGCAGGAGGGCTGGCTGGAGCTGAATGCGACGATAAACGTAGCGAGCATTCAGAGAGGCCTATGTCCAGTAGTGGACTGAAACAAGCTGATGATGATCAACGTTGTTACTTATCTTAGATATTAAGCGAGGTACACTATATACTTACCACACTTGTGTGAGATTACAAATAGATAATACTACTTACATAATGTAGTCAATAAACTTCGAGTAATTTAACTAAGGATTAATTTGATTGGCACTTGCCGATTATTACCTAACATTATCATTCTTACCTATTGCAAAACGGAGAGTTAGTCATGGTTTAAAAATATGATGAACTGACAAATATGTAAAGTGACAGCCTCAGTCCACTTATTTGTGAGAGAGTTTGAATTTGTAAGAAAACTGAAAGTAAAACACATCTTTCATTGACACTATAAATAGGTACCTAAAAATTGTTAAGAGCCACCTGAACCCACACAACAATGATGAATCATATCCAAAAAAGTCCCGAAATGGTTACCATCTATTTTAAGTAAAAAATAGTAAAATACCTACCTTCTTATCAAGGACATATTTCTCCAAATACTTCAAATCCCAATCAAAAACAGTTTTGTATTCATTCCAAAATGTTATCTTTTAAAATTCCGATAAACTCGAAGGCAATAAGACGTTATTGAAGGACAAACTACCCTCGGTCTGTTGGACACACGTTTGTTCGCCCGGTTGGCTATCGGGGGGATTAATCAGACAGATTAGATTGCTCTATTTAAGGGTTGATTTGCTGTAGGGTTGTCGCTGGTGAGAAAAATAATTATAGGTATAATTGTCCACGAGAGTAACCATTGGGGTAACGAGTTCTGGAGTGGAGACCGCGTCTTGGTAAATGTAGTGTAGGACGGCCTCAGGCCAGATGGAGTGATGATCTGCGCAAGGCTGGCTGGAGCTGGATGCGAGTAGCCGAAGATCGATCAAAGTGGCGAGTGACTGCAGCATGCTGATGATGATGATGATAATGTCCATGAGTGGCTGCGTTACCAAAACGAAACCCCAAACTAACGTTAAGAATCAATGCCATACTGGCATTAGTTTATTTAGCTTCGCTCAGAGAAGTGACACTAGTGGCTGTTAACAAACATAGTTCTCGCAACGCATTAGCACATCTTTGGTGGAATCGCAGCCTAATTAACTTTAGCCTATGTATGGACGTCACGTCTGCAAAGAGGATGCATACGCTTTGCCCAATCCCTTAAGGCTTGTACATGCGCCAACGGCCTTGACCATAGAGAGTACTCGCGCTCGCGTATATAAAAAAACAGAATATTATTAATTAAAAAATTATAAAGCCAAGAAACAAGAATTCCTCGTCAGGGATTGTAGTGTACATTGTATTGAATTATATATAAAAAAATCAGTCATCTGAACTGTTTAGTTTCGTAGTTTATCCAATATTTTGCATAAAATCGAGGTTTACGTTATATTTTTTTCCTAATGAACTATAAACATTGAATAAAAATCAGAAATTCAAGATCGAAATCCACTCTATAACATGTATTTTTTTATAGGTATCGTTCTTAACGATTTACCGAGTTTAAACATACACAAAAGTGCCCAATCCGCGCATGTACAAGCCTTAATAACCTTTTTCGAAAAACCTCGCGCTCTAATTACTCGTCAGCTTTCAGGGGGAATCTTCGTCACTTCAGCAAGGATCGTCGAGCCCAACCCAGCACACATATAAACCCCGAGTCTATCAGTTGCCTAGTTGCTACCATAAGGCTAAGGTGCCACTATTGTGTCTCCTTCCGGATGGTGCAGGTGATGACCGGGCATGGATGCTTCGGTTATTACCTGCACAAGATTGGCCGGGAGGAGACGCCTTCGTGCCACGCCTGCGGCGCTGTGGAGGACATGGCGGTGTGTGCGTCGTGGGCCCCGCAGCGCTACGCACTGGTGGCGGAGGTCGGCCAGGACCTATCACTGGCCAGTATAGTGAGAGCTATGCTGGCTAGCGATGAGGCCTGGAAGGCATTCGCCGCCTTCTGCGAGCAGGTGATGGTCGCGAAGGAGGCGGCGGAGCGCGAGCGAGAGGCAGACCCTCTTGCTCCGGCGCTCCGCAGGGCACGGAGGGGGAGGAGACGACGCCAATATGTGCGTCTCCTCTCTCTCCGAGGAGGGGGTCCGCTGGTGCTCGGGGCTGTAACCCCATCACCGGCATTGCACGGATCACCTCCTACGCCTGGAGGGAACGGCTCGATACTCTCTCGGCTGTCCCCTCTCCCTCCCCCGGACCCGGGGGAGGAAGCGCCTAGGCCCTCCGTGTAAGGCGGGCTGCCGTCCGGGGGAGGATCGTGGAGTAAGGTTCCGTACCACTGCCCCACGATCCTCTCCCACTTAAGGACGATGAGGGAGAGCCCCAGGAGTTTTAGTCGGTATACCCCCGTCTTCTGCGGGGGGGAGTCCGACATAACCCATAAAAAAAAAAAAAAAGGTGCCACTATTGAAAAATATAGAAAAGATCCTAAATGCAAGACCGCGGTTCGAACCCAGAATCTTTTAATTTGTAAAGCTTGTTGTTTACAGCCTTCGAGGTCGCCGTCACTCCACAGTATATTTTCCCGTTTCAATGTCCCTCTTTTTAGATAATATCTGGAACAGGGAGTGCCACCCCTATTATTAAGGGCGGAAATTCAGAATCGATGCGTGGACAAAGTGGCCCCGTTTAGTTTTATTGCTCAGAGTATTTCTGTAGGCGTTATCTGCTCGGCTATCTACACCTGTATCGTCCGATTATCTTGGATAATGACCGCATTAATATCAATTCGGGTTTAGCCAATAATTGGGATGAGTTCTTATTAAATTTCAAAAGTTTGTTCGACTGATTATTTAGTGGATTTTGAGTTTGTCTCAACAGGTGTGTACTAAAGTATCATTGAAAATGTGAAAGTATTACAGAAATATTATTAGGTATTATTAGTGTCAGGTCATATTGACCTGACACCGTACGTAAGTAGCTTAAGCACTTTTGTTACTGATATTAGACAACAGAGAATACACAAATATAATACCTAAATACGTATGTTACACTCAGACACTAAAGAAACACAAGTATTCATCACACGAATGTTTGTCCAGGTTGGGGATCGAACCCACGACCTTTGGCGTATGAGGCAGGGTCACTACCAAATGCGCCATCCGGCCAGTCAAACATAAGTAGCTCGGGTTGGTTATCACCAAACCGCATTAGGCAAGCGTGGTGATTAAGCCTAATCCCATCATATAGCGATGACTTGATATCTATGATGGAGACCTTTGCTTTGCAGTGGGACAGTATATAGGCTGATACTGTACTGTACTGTAAGTATATTTTAGGTTGTGGGCATGCCTATAGTGCAAGTACTTAGTATGTAGCTAATATCAAAATGGACAAACCAGTTCGACTTAGATCAATGGTGCATGAATTAATCTATCAGTGTGGTAACGTTATCAAGTAATAACTTTGACGTGAAAATTACACCCAATCAGTTGTCTATTGGAGTAGAAGCTGATGTAAGAGTGTTCAAGTAAGCTGTTACAAACCAGCTCATTAGTTGCTACAATTAATTTTGAAGAAGGTGTAATTCAACATTAAAATAAGCGCGATGCACGATTAAACGAGTATGCTCCATTAACCATCAGCTGATTTAATTGTGGGAGAGCCATGCTTCGGTATGAATGGGCCGGCTCGACCGGAGTGATACCACTGCCTCACAGAAAACAGGCGTGGACGTGTGCTGTGTTTTGCCGAGTGAGTGAGGGTACTGGAGGCCCATCCGGGGGGGAAAGGATATAAGGTTGGCAGCGCATTTGTAACTCCACTGGTGTTGTAGGTGTCCATGAGCGGCGCCATTTGCTTACCATCAGGTGATCCTCCTGCTCGTCGTCAATACAAGTGCGCTGCCAACCTTTGAATCCCTTTCCCCTAAATGGTTTTTTCATTTCTATCGATAAAAGTACCAGATAAGTTAAATTAGTAGGGACGTCAACATGATCCAGGGGGGGCAGCTGCCTTCCCCTACCCCCTGGGTACACCCATGGAGAACACAAAAGACTTCGAGATGACACTGAGATTTTCTTAACAGAGTGTAACTCTGGTTTTTTTTTCGACCCAAGAATGAATGACAAGCCGTCGCTATAAAGTGCAACCTACTAGCGACTGCGCCACCAGGACAGTATATACTTAGGTAGGTACTTCAGGTCCCTCCATCAGCCCATGGTCCTTCCTACCAGCTTGGCATACGGACCGAATCTTGGGAGACGCTTACCAGGTACTTTTTTTGTTTTTTGTTTATATTATAGGATTATAGGAAAGCAAACAAGCAAGCGGGTCACCTGATGATAAGTTAACACCGCCGCCCATAGACATCAGCTACACCAGAAGGAGTGCGGATGCGTTGCCGGCCCTTTAGAAAGGTATAGGCTCGTTTCTTGAAGATTTGGATGTCGTACCGGTTCGGAAATACCGCTGCGACTTGTACTTGCTAAGAGCTCTTTCCCCGGTGCATTTTACAGTAGGTACTTACTTAATAGATTACGTACGTGATAATGTGTAATAAGTTCATGATGAGTAACGATCTAACAATGTGGTGGGCTCGATTGTCGGCGCGGGTCGTGTGTTCGGTGCTAGAGCGCACCTGTAGAGTTCCGAGTAGACCTAGAATGGGTTTTAGAAATGGCATATTATTTTATTTAATACATTTTTGAAAAGTGAATCCATTTAAATGATTGACATATTTTGAACTAACTACGTTACTACCTTTAACTACCTACCTAAAAGTTTGCTTTTTAAAAGACCAATAAGACTTTTCAGCGACCTCAACGATCTCGTAGATGTTCATAGGAGGCGGTGATTAGTATTCTGATGATTATATAGATAGGGATGGTGCTCAAATGACCCGCGTGTTGTGTTGTCGCATAATAGTAACGAAAGTGCTTTAAAAATTATCAAATAACTGTTAAATTTATAAATACCTCTGGGTCCTAAATTCTCTAGGCTGTAGGAAAATGTCAATTAACATTGACAATTGTTATAAGGGAAATAGCATTAAATTAGTTGACTTTTGCCGGGGGCCAAATAATATTAGGGAGATTATACAAATACTAGACTAGATAGTGATCTTCCTCTAGAGCTGAATGTTAATAATGGTAACCATTTAGCATATGCAGACATGTTAGTTTACATTATTTAGATTTTTTTATTTAAATTGAGTAGACATTTCTAACTTTATTTCTAACTCTATAGCCCAGCGGTCGTAAACATTTCACATGAGCGCATTCATTTTCGTAGCCCGAAATACTTCGCGATAACATCAATACGAATGTTTACCCAATTCCCTACGATTACCACCCCACAACCATCCAGCAACAACGAGGGTGGCGCCACTTTCCATGCGGAAACGTCAAAATTTGACAGCTTTCCTAGACTTAGACGCTAGTTCCGATCCCCGCCACACGCTTTTGAAACTTTGTTTTTTGAACTATTAATTTCGATTGCTAATAAACAAGGTATTTGAGTCCTAATTAAATAGTAAATCATTTAAGAATGAGGTTTGTTGGTTGTTAGTTATTCGGAATTGGCTAGTTTTCGTTTATTGCCTTGTATGAGTGTCCATAAAAATGTATACAGCGGTGTGTTTTTGTGTGATAAATGGACTATTTTCTAATAGTGTTTTGAACAGTGTGTTGAATATTAGCTGGTTGAATGAAGGGAAATGTAAGCAATGCTTACGTTTCGGTTTTTGCAGCTGGCAATATTTCAGTAGGCGTTAAGATAAGATTTTAAAGAACAGTGGGTTATATCAATTTGTAGCACAGTAGGTCTATTATTCTAGGTATCGTATGGACTATCTAGAACTGGTGCCAAAATTTCCAAGTGCACTCTGATCTTATTCCATCTCAGATTGTAATTTCCGATTGTGTCGTATCCGAGGGCGGGGTGGATTTGGATGATCCAGAATTTGGAGTCTGGTAAAAACTGCAATATACACTTTTAGGGGGGTGGCAAAAAGCTCTTGCTTCTTCCTAATTTGAGGTAGAAAAAATATTAACATCCTTTACGCCATTGCACTAGTGTAGGTAGGGAAGCACTTTGTAGGTTTAGGGGGTGGAAAAATCTAGGCTTCATACCTACATGGGGTCGAGAAAAAAAAGAGCAAAATAATCTGCTGGTAAATAAATTGTGTTCGAACTATCTGTCTAATCTACTCTTGCTAACCGACTTAATTGTGACAATAACAACTACTAATAAAATAATAAATTGAGACAACATCACATGCAAGGTTTTCCCTTATGCTATGGAAACCAGAAACAACGAAGGTACTACAAACACCCAGACCCAACACAAATATCTGTTTCATCAACAAACATTTGTGTTGGTGCGGGAATCGAACCCGCGACCCTTACGTCTCAACCGGCGCTCAAACCATTGCGCTAAACGGGTCGTCAATAAACTAAAATCGATACATCAGCTCATTAGCTAGGTATTTAGACAAAAATGCTCCCACAGGTGCGAACGCACTTGCTTTACTAAACGTACAATTTAATGGTCAATACCTCCAATCTCTGTTTCCACTCCGATTGATATCTCGAATCATTCCCCGCTGATAGAATCTCGATACTTAACTCTTCTCGATATTCGTGGAATGTCTCGCTCCTATAGGTTTTTGATAGTCAATTATTTTTTTCCGTGGAAGTTGCGCTACTGTTCGGTCAGTGAATGCGGTGAAATGCTTGAAGATGCTTACAGATAAACTTTGGAAGCAATTTGATGAACATTTTAAAGTAAAGGAAGAATTGTCTCAATTAAAAGACGTTTTAGCTCAAGTATTAGGTACGGTTAACGCCCCGATTGGTCTAATGGGTTAAGTACCGGACCGTGATCTCGGGGTAGCCAAAGTATGTTTCGACTTTTTCGGAAATACCTCGGTTTTACGATAGCTAATCCTATCATAAGCGATGACTTGATTTCCATGATTAAGACCTTTGCCCTGCAGCGGGACAGTAAGTTGGAGTCTTGTAATTGCAACTGTCTAGTTATTGCAACCAAAAACTTTTAGTAGAAACACAATGTCTTGCTTGCCGAAGTTCGAAGTGGAGATCATAGAGTTATTAAAATTAGTTGCAATAACCAGTCATTTTTTACTGATACTTTTTTTTTTCGTACACATATCAAATAAATAGGACTGTACATAAATATGTAGATAGTTAATACATAGGTTTAATGTTCGACCTATTTAGCCTCATACAAAGACATAGGTATAAAGAAAACACAAAACTTTTGTGTTTTTACAACGTTCTATCTCGATCTTTATCATAGTTAAAATAAAGCCATAAAATAGAACTATCAATTTCATTTAAGACCGGTCAAAAACCGAATCCATCCGGAAACAGAAATCGTCAACGCGGTTCCTTTTGCAATAATGCGCTTTGTTCCCTTATCTTCCGAACCACGTTTTTTTCCTTTTTCATCCAGTTAAATGGTGTGTAAATCTCTTTTGTAATAAAATTTGACGCGTCTATAGCGGTCTCTTTTAATTTAGTTCCGTTGATTTTACAAATAGATAAACGATTGGCGATTGTCTTTTTTGATCGAGTTTTTGTTTTAAATTGTTTTTTTTTTGTCGATGGCGGTTGCTGAGCTGCCAGATAGTGTCGTCGCTTTAATTTTTGTCGTTGATGGTTAAATGCGAATTCCTTTGGTATAATTGTGGGGCATTTTCGAACTTTGATGGACGTTATGGTGCTTAATTATAAGGACTATTTTTCTTTTAGTACACGAGTATGAAACAGATTTGATTCTGATAGGTACCTAATAATTAATGCGTGTGATCCTTGTCCTCTACAAGGAGTTAGTTGTGGGTTTAGTGGCGTTGTAGGCCTGATCTCTGATTCCGTCTTTCCTTATGGACCTAAGGAAAGACAAGTCTCCCCGCGTTAATTTTGCATTGGTATAGCGAGTAGGCGCTATGTTATATTATTGTGTAGGTTAACCAACTGGTAAGATTAATATCTCGTTAATAAATAAAAAAATCGTTATTGCATCCGAGAAGATCCGGCAAGCAACTCGATGGATAAAGTAACAACTTAGTCAATACCAAATAATTGATTACATTAAGAGATAAGAATTATAATAAATTTTGTAACCAAAGTTCATTTATAAACCTAGCTATCATAGTGAATCTCTGAGGAAGAACTCGAATTGCTAGATCTCGAAAACTCTATGCAAATAGTAATTTTGCACAATTTTCCGTCTGCTTTTGCAATCGATATCTTGATTATAAATCATTCTGAACTTTTGGAATTTGTGGAAATTCGCATAACAAAATTTCAACTTTTCATAAGTTTCGACGAATTTTTAAAAGTCGTTGAACAAATGTTGTTCTGAGTGGTTGGTAGATTTTACTTACTACAACTTACTAATGACTCTTCTGGTATTTTATGGGCGGCGGTAATCGCTCACCATCAGGTTATCCGTATGCTCGTCTGCTCCTATAGGAGGGGTACGTGTCTGTATGATGTAAGATATCGGGAATGTAAACGCGCTCGCCTCCGATAAAACCTAGTGGTGGGACATTTAGAGGTGTTGGGAGGCCAGCAAAAATGACCGACCGCTATACCCCCTATATTAAAAAAAAAATATTTTAATACTTATTTTTCTTACATCTCAAAAGACACCCATGTCATTCTACAACATTGTAACCTTTGGTTCCGAATAGAGTCATCACATTAGCATAATAAACCCATGATGGTGAGTGGCGCTGACGACCGCCCGCGGGGCCTGCCGCCCCTTCGACTCCCGGGGGTCGCTGTATTTTACTACATTGTGACAAAAAATGCTCGCTGTTTTATGACCTTTTTGTACGACATGTCTACTGAAGAGAACATACTTTTTGTGTGAAATTTTGAAGTTAGGGGTTGCTTTTGAAAATTATTTGGTTATTAGGATTGTGAATGAAGGTTATTGTTTAAGGTTTTAAATGATGATTCGGTAATGCATTATAAATAAGAATCAAGGAAGAAAAATGATTTAAGTTATGTTTAAAAAGAGTATACGAGGAGATATCGAGTTGTTGAACGACGGAACGTATTCTGCCTATCCTCTACTTCTTCTTTTTTTTTATATATTTATAAATGAGCAAGCGGGTCACCTGATGGTAAGTGAACACCGCCGCCCATAGACATCAGCTACACCAGAAGGAGTGCGGATGCGTTGCCGGCCCTTTACGAAGGTATAGGCTCGTTTCTTGAAGATTTGAATGTCGTACCGGTTCGGAAATACCGCTGCGGGAAGTTGATTCCACAATGAGGAGGTGCGCGGCAGAAAGTGTCGTGTAGAGCACACGGTAGAGGATTGCCAACCTTTCACTTTTCCTTTTTCCATGTGTCCCACCAATTCCGAGCAAAGATCTTTTCTCAATTACCTATAGCACCTGCGCTGTGTTTCGCCGAATGTGTGAAATTACCGGAAGCCTAGTTCGGGGTGAAGGGGTTTAGAGGTTGGAAGCGCGCATGTAACTCCACTGGTTTTGCAGTAATCTGTGGGCGGCGGCAATTATTTACCATTAGGTATTCCGCCTGCTAGTCTGCTACGATTCGGTCCGTATGCCAAGAAGGCTGAAAGGACCATAGGTAAAGTGGTGGGTAATGCTCGTCTGCCACCTATCACTTATAACAAAATCTACTATTTCTAAATCTTACTCGTCTGCTGGGTGCTGGAGTAAATATAATTCAGCTGCTCATCACTCCAACAATATCTCTCACGTGCCTACTCAAATGTTCTGTCATCAAAAGTCCCATCTCTAATCCCATTAAAAAACCAATTGGCGATATAATTATAAATCACCGAAAAACAATGGGAACTACTACCAATAAATAAGGAGCTACATCGAACATCACCGTATAACTTAATTACCCTGCACGGTAGTCCCACAAGGCGTCCCACTGGGCGAGAAAAAACCGGCCGCCATGAAGGACATTCCCACAGAAAAACGCTAGGAGGCGCCACCGACGACGCAGCCTTGGGAAGGATCCCGAATCTGGCATTTCTGGAGATTTTAACAGCTATAAATATTTACGATCTGGTGACAAGGCTGATTCGGCAGTACAATTATATTAACAAGGAAGCGTGATATGTATGTAGGCACCTGCACAAATACTTATTAGGTCCTTACATATGAAATTGGCAATTTGTATCTCCCTAACGAATATTTTGAAAACAGAAAAAAACTGAAGAAAAATAACAAATGAATGACGGCCATACATGAGTAAATACCTGTACTGAATTTGGAATTCCTTACCCAAGACACAGAATACTTAATAGTAAGTACAAGCCCAAGAGGAGAAAAGTGGCCAGTATGAAAAACGCCAGCTTAATAATTTCGTTAGTTTCGACTTTTGCCATTGGCCAAAACATCGGCGAGCTGTTTGAGCCAATATTATTTTATATAAGGAATATTTATGAATTTTCAGTATAATAATTATAATACTGATGATACCTTTTTTCATGTGATAGGTGGCAGTCGAACCAACGGATTACTTGTTGGTAAGCATTACTGTAGCTCATCATCAGTAATCGCTTACCATCACAGGCAACACCAGAAAAGTTATAAATGCACTGATGGTGATCTTTTACAAAGGAATACCTGCCCTACGCTTTGTAGATGTTGCAAGTGTCTATTGGGCGGCGGCAATCGCTTACCATCTGGTGATCCGTCTGCTCGTCTGCCATCTATCACACAAAAAAGGTCTCGTCAGTATTCTGAAAATTCATCGGACTGGTCAAAGTTCATTAATTTCAATTTATTCATGGTATCGTACTATAATACTTATGCATTTATTGTAACTATATCCCATATGGTTGCTGCATTTTTTTTCTAAGCTCAATCATAATAATTATGATGAGTGGTACACAAAGCAACATTTATTTGATAACAAATAAATTACCGGACAGTATGGTCGCTCCGTGACCCCAAAATAGACCGTACCCTAAGTAGTTAACAAGTTTCGATTTGGTTACCGTACGCTTATGATAGCATTGTATGGACATGCCTTTTATTCCTATTGAAAATTAAAGCTTATTTATGAGGTGTCTAAGGCAGCGATAGCTGGAGGGATGAAGTTTGGGTGGAATACAGGCTTATGACTGGCAGGAGGTGGCGCAGGATCTAGATGGAGGCTCTTACTGTTGGAGGCCAAGGCTCACTTTAGGTCGCTAGCGCCAGCCTAGTTAGTTTATGAGGTGATAATTTTAAACCAAATTCATTTTAATCTTAATATTAATTCAATTTAATCTTAACGTCAAATTAATACACTTTACGTACCTAACTAAATGTATGTCTATTTAATTTGTGCGTTGTGAATTTATTTATGCTCTGTATGCTGTTTTAGTATTACTGTCCAGCTTCTTGATTTGCGAACCTAACTTAAATAAATAAATGAACGTGGAGCGCGAGCGTTATAAAATACTCGATGAGCCAGCGGAGTAAGTAAATAATAGCAACATAAAAGATACAATCTTGTACCGCAATATAGAGGTACCATCAAATAACCGGGAAAACCGGGAATGTCCATACAAACATCGCGCCGGTGCATCCGTAACCCCACGTCTCTGCACCGGAGGGTGGCGAATGCGACCGCAATGTTGTGATTCCAACATCCCAATTAAGTGATTATTTATGTGTGACAAGTCATTTGGCAGTTGTCTGCACTTGTGCTCGGGGCTGGTGGAACAATGCCCGTCTTGCAATGATGAAATGCTACACCATATTGTCGATTTGATCAACTAATACTTTACGGTGATTTTGCTTACTTACTTACTCCACTGGCTCAGCGACAAGTCTTCGCCTCCGAAACAAGAGAACGCCACTTCGGTCGATCCTGTACCACTTGTTGCCAGTCCTAGGCCTGAAAATCTCGCAGATCACTCTCGGTCGGCCTACCGGTGATTTTTCTAATACCACATTTTTTTTATGACGTGATAGGTGGCAGACGAGACGGATCACCTGATGGTAAGCAATGGCCGCCGCCCATAGACACCTGCAACACCAGTAGAGTCACAAGAGCGCTGTCAACCTTTAACCGCCTTTCTCCTCAATTGGGCCTCCAGTGCCCTCATTCACTCGATGAAACACAGCGCAGGCGCTGCTTCACGCCGGTCTTCTGTGAGGCCGTGGTATTACTTCAGTCGAGCCGGCCCATTCATGCCGAAGCGTGGCTCTCCCACGGTACTTACATTGACCTGATTCAGTACTAAGTAGCTTAAGCACTCGTGTTACAGATAACAGACTACAGAGGAGTAATATATAATATTTACATACCTAAAACACCCAGACACTGAACACGTTCATCACACGAATATTTGTCCATAGTTAATCAAACCCACGACCTTTGGCGTATGAAGCAGGGTCACCAAAATCGTCACCGGGCCATCATAATGTGTTTTACACTAAGGTTTTTAAACACTTAACAATCACCGTTTTTTCGATAACATCACCCCACTTACCAACTGATTCACTCGCGAACCCTCTTGTTCCAGGGTCCACTTACACCGACCAACGTAATAGCTGTTTAATAGTGTTTACTGAACAGATGTGCTGACATCTCGCATTGTGTGGTCTGGTCTTGATTAACTGTCGTACGAGTTGCGCAAATGTGCGAAAAATTGGCTTTGGAAATCGGAATGACTGCGAAAACACGATTGGAGTTTGCCAACGAAATTAACCTTAATAATAACCATAAATTCTTTATTGTCAATCACATAATGTACAGTAGGAAGTCATTAAATAAATAAGTTTTTTTTTAATGAGATAGGGGACAGACGAACAGACGGATCACCTGATGGTGAGCGATTACTGCCGCCCATGGACACCCGCAACACCAGAGGAGTCGCAAATGCCGACCGCTCGCTTTTTGAAGGTTTGTAGGTCGTATCGGTTCGGAAATACCACTGGTGACTTAATGATTTGGTGACTTAATGATTTTAAACTTACTACCCATTTCCTCATAAACGCGTAGAGGTATTAAATTGAAATTCGTACCAAATAATCAGGTCTATAATACCTTTAAGCTGTCACAAAATCAAACTTATATGTCAACGCAATCAAAAGAAACAGCAATTTAAGCTGCATATTTTGAAACTAGCAAGTACTCGCAAGGGAATCAAAACCTAAAGGGTAATTCCAGTCGACCTAGAATCTTGTAATTTGGCATGAAGCAACGTTTTGTCCGACTCGCACTTGGCCGGTTTTTTTAGAATTCAAATAGATTAAACTTGTTTTCAAAACACCCTACTTACACATACAAAACGTGGCCATTTAATAAAATCCCAATAACAATAACCCCAAACTAATAAAATGAGGGTTGATCTGATCACATTGAATTCTGACGCGCGTCATCGCGGCGCAAATGTAGATCTCTCGCACCACTAACCCTTGAGTGACAACGGCAACCTTGCCTCGGAGAGAGGCCACGCGACCAAAATTAACTTTGTGTAATCCGGACAGGAGCTACGTATAAAGAACTTTGTGCCATAGGGATGCGGATACAATGCGACATAGTCGTAGCAAGGTGGCATATAACGAAGCCATCCCGTAACGAATTATATATATAGCTATCGCATTCAAACAAAAGTGTGCACAGCGCGAGTGATATGAAGGGAACTCCGATTCGGTCGTAACGTCCACTTCAAGTAAGGCTTTGGGTGGGGCACTAGTCTAAAATAGAGAAGTAAATGGCGCGCTATTGTTTTATGGTCGCAATTTTTTGTGTCGGCTGACGACTGTAGAGTGTGAACTATCTTACAGCTTGAAGTAATGTACTTTACTCAGTCAGATAATTGAGTTTCTTAAGTTTGTTCAGGTACTTACGTACCTAATAGGTCAGCGCCCCATGAAGTGCTATAAAAATATCTTCTAGCACCATCTTATCTATTCTATCTTATCTAACCTTAGTGTATCTAAGGTTAGATAATAACCATTGATTGACAACTTGCAACCACTTGTTTTCATATTAGGTTGGTGTGTTTATGGTTGGTGTTCACTTACCATCAGGTTGCTCGTTTGTCGCCAATAGCATAATAAACGTAAAGGCAGATAAAATCTGTTTTCCTCATTAACCACAGCGGTATCATTAAGTATTGAATAGGTTACGGGGAAAGCACTAGCGAAGCCGTAACTCGTATAGAAACATAGAAAATGCGTCGTTAAAGATGACGCTTTCATTCCCTACAAAATTTGCAGTCGCAAGTCTATGGCGCGTTATGCGCCAGGGCTGGCGTAATATGCGCATTGCACTATCCACCGTTATCTCGCGGTGCATTCGCTAACGAGACGGCCGTTTTTATAATAGTTAATTCGGATTAGATAAAGTCCCACGGGTGGTCCCTTGTACCGGGGTGGCCGGGGGTGATGCGCCCCATCGCGCCGCGAGTCGTAGGGTGACCAGGAGGCCAATTCTCGGTTTTCGCCTTCTATGTCGAGTCGACTTCATGGAACGCACAACCAATAGAAGAACACAGATTACAGTCGACATTCCTTATCTTGTTCTCCTATTGGTCTATCCGATCCATGAAGTCGATTTGACATAGAAGGCGAAAACCGAATTGGCCTCCATGTTGCACTTGTTATACCCTGATCTAGGGTGAGCTTATAGCCATGATCTATGTACCTACAGACAGCCGCACATCAGGTTATTATAGGCTGCCTTTCCTCTATTGTTTTACATCCTATATCGATCGCGGGATCATTCGATCAGTCTGATTTGTATGAAAAGTAAAAAAGAAATTGACATAATTCGACGCATGTTTCTAAGAGAAAGCTGTTCACATACAGATTCTAAGTAAGTCGAGCTTAAATATTTGGATAGTGAAAATTATTAAATAATTAAAAATGCTACCCAAAGATCTTTTTCCAAGCGGACGAAGTTGCGGGTAACAGCTAGTTTAATATAAAAGCTTTTATAGTCTGCGGCATGAAACAATAGCGATCAACTTGAGTGCGCAGAAACCAATTTTAGTAGAAAGTCTTCTTTTTTACGTGCGCAAACTAACGGTCATCGCTATTGTTAGATGCCGCGGACTACTTACTGATGGAACTTATGGTCACCCCACGGACGCAGGTCCAAGCGATAGCGGTGAGGGTTCGCTCATTGGATTTAGATCGTGACGTTATCGACCTGAGGTCCTGGCGGCGTCTTTTTTGTGAGGAGCAGTTTAGATAAACACGCCAGTTGCGTTTTGTTCTTTTTTTGTGGAAGAATGTGTTAATCGAATTCATAGGATCATTTCTATACGAAAAGTTCTTCTTTTTAAAGACTTCTCCGATCATTGGGCTAAGTTTGTTCAGTGCATTTTCGTAATGGAACTGTTATAAGTACAGGATGTAGCGGTAAATATTTAAATCCAATTAACCTTCTCTTCTACCAACGATCGAGAAGAACATTATGTCTTTTAGAAACTGGCATAGAAATAAAATATTTCGTTCAACGACCCTAAATTCCGTTCTAAAGACTTTCCTGACACATTATATGGAACTTCGAAAAAGAAATCAATGAATTTCGAAAAGTCATAGACCACAAGACACACAACAACAAACATACGAGTACATAACAACAGAACAACAATAGAACAGTAGCCTTACCATGAGTTTGAAATACTATCCTCGCTATCGCTTTGTCTCTTTCATTGTGATGCATTTGAAAGAGACAGAGCAATAGCTTATGTTATGTCAGTTTTAGATGTCAACTCATGGTAGCGCTACAGAAGACATGTTATCAATGTACCTATAAGATGTTCAGAATATTTTTAGAAAAGGTGGCTAAAGGGTTGAAAATACTGATACCTACACCCTGTACGTATTGTATTAATACGTTGTTTTACCACCGTACATACTTCTCCGGATAACTATACTTCCGATAAAATGCATTTTTCTCAAAGAGCAGAAGGCCTCATTTGAATAAAAATATTCACCTTTACCAAACTTGCAATTTTGTAGCAGTTATTATAACTAAGTGGTATACTTATACCAACTGGTCATTTTGTGTGGTAATAGTGAGTTTTTTGACATTTTGCCCTTTGTCGTTTGGGGATTTTTTTGGTTGCCGCTGAAAATTTGCATGATCTTTTTTATGACTTAACTTGATGACTTTCTTGTCTCAAAACATAAGTATATCGTACTGTCCGCATCCGTCAAAATGTATGGTTTGTATAGCTTCAGTCGATAAGAGGACCTATTTAAGTTTACATAAAAATAACATGCCTACAATATGCAGTAAATGAGATATTAAAAAAAAGGGAAAGGGGGTTAAAGGTTGCAGCGCACTTGTGAATCTACTGGTGTTGCAGGTATCTATGGGCGGCGGCCATCGCTTACCATCAAGTGATCCGTCTGCTCGCTTGCCACCTATCACATAAAAAAAATAATTGACCTCTTGGTTAGGTAGGCATCTATTCAATAAAACACCTCTGATTAAAGTTTTATATGAGCCCATTGTTACTTACTCATAAAGAACAGGTGTTTCAACCAAGTTTGATTGCTCAAAACTCCGAATTCCTACATAGCAAAGTAACCAAGCCCGGAAACTAAACGGAGTGCGCGGCGCACGCGTAATGACAGACCTGTGCTAAGTAATGACGTAATTGTGCTGTGTTGGGACAGCCGCCTCGCGACGTAGCGGACAGCCGTCCGGATTGAAGCAGACTTACTGCAGGAGCTAGCAGCTACTTTCTTCTGGTTTCATGAAATTTGTGCAAAGGTGTTGGGACAGCGCCTCGCGACGTAGCGGACAGCCGTCCGGATTGAAGCAAACTTACTGCAGAAGCTAGCAATTACTTTCTTCTGGTTTTGACAAATTTGTGCAAAGGAATGACTTAATGAGGGTTTTTGCAAATGCAAAATCCGATAGATGGCGTTACGTCGACTTCAGGTCCAACAACGAGTAGATTGGTGAACGGAGTGCGCGGCGCACACGTAATGACAGACCTGTGCTAAGTAATGACGTAATTGTGCTGTGTTGGGACAGCCGCCGCGCGACGTAGCGGACAGCCGCCCGGATTGAACCAAACTTACTGCAGGAGCTAGCAGCTACTTTCTTCTGGTTTTGACAAATTTGTGCAAAGGAATGACTTAATTGGGCTGTGTTAGGACAGCCGCCGCGCGACGCAGCGGACAGCCGTTCGAATTGAACCAAACTTACTGCAGGAGCTAGTAAGAGTAACTATGTTACCTAAGTTAACGCTAAGTTTACGTTTTATTTATCTTTTATGAACATTGCCTTCTCCAAAATTGCGTTGCTGCGAATTTCTAATTATAATTCTAGAAATTGAAAAAAAAAACCAAGTTGTAGGTATAAATGTCTAAATTTCCATCGTTTTACTTCAGAATCTTAGTTAATTTTGGAAAATAAAGGAAAAATGGGTTTACTAAAGGTGGCACTGATAGGAACTTAATGTGACTCCGGGTGTTTTCTTCGGGTCTGCCACTTATCGCATAAAATCGTATCCTTTTTCCAGCGCCATTGCAAAAACTGATTACAGCCACGCCCCAGGCCTACAATATACACAATGCGTGTTATTTCCAAGCCAATCAACTAATGAATATTTTCGGTGGTTTGATACAATATAACCGACTTTACCACCACAATCAGTGCGCAAGCGCAGACGTGCATCCTGCCACGAACAATGTAATATTAGGTGAAGACGACATTGTCATTAAGTATTCAATTTGTAAATCCGCATAATTTTTGATCATTCGAGTTCAATTATTTGCCGTTGGGCGTACCAAAAACCTCATACCTAATATTTAATCTATAGATAGCAGCAAGGCTTACAGCTAATCCTAAAGGATGAAATTCTTGCGCGATTTAATTGACACTCAGCGCTATCTGTTGGTAAAGTAAAATAGCTAAATTGAGTCCGGTAATTAAAAGAGGACGGGCCTTTAGTAAAAAAAATAAATATCTACACACTACTTGATTTTGTACTAGGTAGTGAATAGCATATGCGCTTGTGTTGGATATATCTGACTATTCTTCTTCTTCTTGAAGTGCCGCTTCATTCACTGAATATTGGCCATCTGACTATTGAAGAAACACAAATGCAGGGTGTATCTGTGAACATTTACATCCCCTTTAACCACATCTTCTACCAATCATTCTCATTTATTAACATTTCTGGACTTCTGGGTAAACCCGCTCCATCGTAGGCTTCTTCTCAACTCTAGAGTTCAGTTAAACCCAAGGGCAATACCATTTTCAATAATAAAAAAGTGGTATTTTTTGTACAGAGATTGATTAATAAACTCGTCGGGCCCTTAAAAATATGGCTCAAAAATCTTCATTGCTAAAAGTAAGTTAATAACCCCAATCCAGGCTACAAGTGAGAGTCTTTAGGCAAATTGGGACCTGCTGGCCGCTCCCACAATCACTCTGAAACACAGGTATTGCCAAAATTTGACGGTTGATAAAAGACCTCTTTAATCAATGATGGACGACGCCGTTATCAAACCACCGACACCCCAAGCTATGTTTATTAATCATTGATAATCTGTACCAAAAACACCACTCACTGAAGTTCCACTATCAACTTTATTGCGTTCAAGATAAGGAGCTTTTGAGAATTGAGGCTCAAAAGATATGATTCCAATCAATCAAGATTTTTCTATGTGACAGGTGGTAGACGAGTAGACGGATCACGTGTGAAGTCACAAGTGTTTTGTTAACCTTTGAACCTCCCTTAAAATATTAAAACGGAAATTACCGCGACGTTTAAGTATTGTTAACTTATTGTATTGAACTTACTGCTTGACGTTTCACCTCGTTTACCCTGAATTGGGCTTTTACAGTACCCTCGACACTTCACTTACTCGACGAAACACAGCAAAGTTGGTTGCTTCATGCCGGTTTTCTGTGAGTCTGTGGTATCACTCCGGTCAAGCCGGCCGAATGCCGAAGCGTGGCTCTTCCACGGATGACGTATAAATGTGATGAGGCCTATAAATGATTTCAATTTAGGTTATATCAAACCAAAGCCGTGGTTAAGTGACGTAAAAGTTTTATCATTTTTCAGCGCCGTTTCTTTATGTTTTGATTCGTATATTATTATAGCAATTTGCTTGTGGTTTTAAATGACGGAAGTCAAGACAACGAAATTCAATTTCCAGCTATAAAAGCAGCTAATGTTGTGTTATTTTTGGAAATATTTTTGGTTGGTTTTTTGCCAGCATCGATACAATCTCTAGATTAATTCATTCTGAACACCACTTGTTCAATAACAAGTCGTGGATCAAATGTTGTTCAGGATTGTTGGTAGAAGACGTGGTTCAGGAAAGTAAGTGATACACACACAAGAGAGGTTTCCATCGATTTATATCGACTATTTGTCTATTTTTAACCTGCATGTTACAGACTAATTTTTACATATGGATATACAGTGTGACGAGAGAATGATTCAACTATCCAAAACGTGCCGATTTCCGCACGACGTTGATGTCTATATATTATCTCCTTCTAAGACGTTTTTCAGCCCGTTGGGCTAGTGGTTTAAGTACCGGGCCGGGTTCGATTCCTGGGTTGTGCAAAAAGTATATTTCGAATTTTTCGAACACAGCTCGGGTTTTTGATCACCAATGCCGCCTGGTGATTAAGCCTAATCCCATCATAGTAGCGATGACTTGATTTCTATGAGAGGCCTTTGCAGTGGCACAGTAAGGCTGATACTTGATGTCAGTATATTTATCTATCTAAGAAATATTTAAAATTCTATGCATCCGAGTACGTCTCCACACGTCGTGCAAGTGTTGGCACGCAGAGCTAATCCGTAATGACTGCGCCGGCGCAGCGGCTGCGCTTCCTATCATGCGCACGGTCAGGGGCAGACAATGGGGTCTAGGCTGTCGGCGTGTCGATATGGATTATCTGCCGTTACGACATGCTTTTTAACCGTCTGACACAAACTTGTCATGAGATCTCTCCTATCTCAGCGTGTCTCATCTGATTCCTGGATGCGTCCAAAACCTAAGACATAACACTCTATGTGCGTTTTTCTACCCTTCGCTCGGTGATGAGGGAAAACATCGTGAAGAAACCTGAACGGTTCAGATAGTTTCAGAAACGTGTACTTGATCATGTTTTGAGGCCTGTCCCCTGTTAAAGGCTTGCGAAGGTCTTAAGGCAGTCGCTTTATTGTGATTACCAGTCTTGCCAAATCTTAGGCAAGATAGGCAGGGTAGGGATATCGCTTAGGATCCTGATCCTAAGCAATGGCAAAGGGTTTATTGGGCAATAAGACAGTGAGACAACCGTTGGGGTAAACGAGTTCTGGAGTGGAGACCGCGTCTTGGTAAACGTAGTGTAGGACGGCCTCAGGCCAGATGGAGCGACGATCTGCGCAAGAGGGCTGGCTTGAGCTGGATGCGAGTAGCCGAAGATCGATGAAAGTGGCGGGCAGTGACATGAGATGAGAAAAGTCGTCATTCCATTTCGGATTTCATTGCTTTCCCACGATTCTAGCAATTAAGGAAATCTTTCGTAATCATCGTTCGCACTAACTAATAAAAGTCTAAATTAACGGTCTATGCCTTTTTGCCCGACACCTGATTGCGAAGTTGTATTCCGGGACATTATGATATGATGCCCTTCAAGACGGGACACCAATCAGGAGGCTTGCCATTGCTGCAGTTTTTACTCCCTTTTGAGATGAGCCTTCATACATTTTACATGGGACGAAGCGGCAAAACTCGTCGACACAGTATTTATTTGCTCCTCGATTGTGCAACTTCGGACTTTAAGAGGTAGAGAATAGGGTTGTAAAGAAGGTAAGTGTAAATGTGTTTGTCTGTTTGATCGCAATTAAAGCGCAGAAGCGCACGTCATTAGCGCATACGGCAATATTCCACGGTGTTTCTTGCGGAGGCGTAGGGCTGGCAAGATTAATATTTCGTTTATTTAAGAAATCATCCTCAAAAATATTAATTTACTTAATTTGAATCTACTCGTAACTTATTTTAAAAACAGAGTAAGTTACAAAAAAACGTGGATTCCATCATATGACTTCGCAGGGTGCTGTTTCTGCTTAATTGCGTGTATGCATTTTATTTGTAAGAGATGCTAGTTCCAATTTTCATCACAAGACCACAACATTTTTCAGCTGGCTTGAAAAAGTTACTTAAAGTAAAACAGACTTCACTCACCACCTCATAGTACTGATTTTGCTGTATAAGTTTTCTGAAAAGTGAAATTCAATTTCACTTTGCACAATAAGTGACACATACATAAGATACATAACATTACCTATGTCTAGATGGTCTAGAGCTTTAAATGCCAGGCTATGATGTCTGGGTCCTGAGTTCGAATCCCAAGTCAAGCAAAAAGTAGTTATATTATTTGGAATTTTTCGAACAATGCTTAGGTTTCTGATCATCACCAACCCGCATTAGGCAAGAGCGTGGTGACGAAGCCTAATTTCATCATAATTCAACGGTGCTAACCTACGGGAAATAGGGATAAGAAACTAAAACTTCACTTATTACAATTCGATTAGTTTCCTTTATCAAACTGAAAAAGATCTTACTCTAAAATTAAAAATACGTTACCAACCCTAACTAGAACCGGTACTGTGGTAATTTTCACTGCGGTACCGTGTCGTTGAAATGTGATCTCATTATCGGTATTTTGATGAGATCCGCGTTTATCATGACTTTATATTTGGGGGGGTTTTTTGATCTAGACGCCGCGACCGGTTCCAGCTTATGGCGAGCTCAATGACACTGCCAAGTATTCGATGGAATTTCGTATCGTAGGAGGTGGGATTCGCAAAAAGGTAAATTAAGCCGATTGGCGTATTTTAAAAGATTCTTAATTTTCAATCGGGCTGAAAGTATAAGGCCCATCATTTTATTACATCTTCTAGGTAAGTATATAATAAAGACTTGAATAGACAACCACAAGGCTTTACATCATCAGCAACCCACACTCGTCCACTGCTGGACATGGTCTTCCCTAATGCACGCCACCGCTCCCGATTTTCGGCCACTCTCATCCAGCCCACACCAGCCAGCCTTCGAATGTCATCATCCCATCTTGTCGCAGGGCGTCCAACACTACGCCTACCGAGTCGTGGTCTCCACTCAAGGACTTTACGGCTCCAACGGTTGTCAGTTCTGCGGCAAATGACAAGGCTTGTAACTAGAAAAGACGAATTCAAGCGATTCGTCAGGTCAGGTGTACTTGACACCCAGCGCCATCTATTGGCAAATATTGGCACTAATAGGAGAATTAACTCCCGAAAAAAGGTGAGGACTAGTGGCCCAGTCTCTCATACAGGGTGTATCAGTAAACATTTAAATCCCTTTAACAATGTGCTCTAGCAACCATTCTGAACAAATCTATCTAATGTTTTCTTTTGAACTTCGCATAAAATACAAACTAAATTTTCTTGCAAAGTCGGAAACGTGACTTGGTCATTCTGTATGGGGAATTAAAAATTTTTCAACTAATTTCGAAAAGTCGTTGAATAAATGTTGTTCGGAATGGTTGATAGAACACGTGGTTGATGAGATGTAAATATTCAGATGACCAACCTAGGTACCGACGTAACGACGTGCAGCGTCGTTGAGACTGATCTGCGCAAACTCCAAGCTAGTAACTGGCAAGACTGGTCATGCATCACGCAGGACCAGTCAACTTGGTAAGTCCAACTTCCAGACAGAGGTTAATCGGCGAATTTAACTCAACTTTTGTTTTTTTTTTATGAAACGAAGGCAAAGGAGCAAGCGAGCCTCCGATCACCGCCGCTCATGGACATCAGCTACACCAAAAGGAGTGCGGATGCGTTGCCGGACTTCTAGCGAGAGTTGAATTTATGTGTCTACTAATCATCATCATCATTTCAGTCAATAGACGTCCACTGCTGGGCCTACACATAGGCCTCCCCCAAAGTTCTCCACACAGATCGGTCCTGTGCCACCCGCATCCAATGGACTCCCGCGACCTTCACCAGATCGTCGGTCCACCTGGTGGGAGGCTTGCCACGGCTGCGGCCCCCTGCGCGTGGCCTCCACTCAAGGACCTTTCCACCCCAACGGCCGTCTACTTACTACTAAGGTGTCTACTAATATTGTGACCTAATCTCCGCGGCGGCGGCAACGCAAAAATAGTTCCAATATTTCTAATCTAGGGCGCAATCCAATTTCCAATATTTCTTTATTGCTATTTCAGCTTGCAATACTCGTAACTCCTAAAGTATTGTCTTAATTCCTACGCAACACTTGCGATTGACTGCGAACAAGCCATAACGAAACGCATGGGGCCCATAAATCTCGCGGGACGGCCGTCGACGCCGCTGCTTTTTGCTGGAGCCCGAGCATGCCAACGAGCTGGCTGGTACAGAGTGGTTAGGATGCGGATCGTTCTAGCCGCTAGAATGACGAACCTTTACGTACCAATGTGACATTTTTAAGGTAACTATTGCCTATATTTGTAAATCCTCTCATCATCATCCATCTGTAACACGAGTGCTTAATCTACTTAACTTGGTACGGAATCAGGTCAATGAGTGGGATGTTGTGTGAATTAATTTATTTATTGTAAGTATTTTTCTTCTTAATGAGGATTATTATTTAGTTACAGCTATTTTTTGCAATTATTCTTGAGTCTGGTCTGTCAGTCTGGAACCTGGTCTGGAAAAATAGGTTAGAAGAAGACCCCGACAAATGGAGAGCTCCAGACAAACCTGATATGCTGAAAGTATTGGCCCACTTCTTGGACCGCGCGGCACTTGAAAAAAAAAACAAAAAAATATAGCATCAAGTAACTCATGGTTACTTGCCACGCTGGCTCAGCGATAAGTGGGCCTTGACCTCCGACGTCAAAGTTCGCCATTTTGTTCAGTCCTGCGCCAATTCCGCCCAATTGAGCACGTTTGTCCTCGGCGACTGCGTTAAAGTTGTAGGATTGCAAATATTTGTGTCTAAAAGACAGTTATAACAATCATGGTCATAAAATAAAAATGTTGTTTCAACCAATTGCTCCTGTCACCTTCTCCAGACTATCATGATAGACAGAAAAGATTGCTGGAAGACAATAAGAAGACGCTAGTTTAGGAACCTCCAATATAGGATTGGCAGGTTGGCTTACCATAGTGAACCAATCTCCAGTGGGTTAAGCGGAACCTCAACAATAAGAAGGAAGAATGTTGGCCTGAACTTATTCAACGGCCATTCTGCGGCTTCTTCATTAGCCATCCATACCCGATACGGGCAAAAACAAAAGAATAAAATTCTTCAGCCAGCCATCTTTTATGTATGCCTGAGTTTCAACTAACAGGCGTAATTTTTTCCGGTAAACAATCACTTTTGTCCGAAAAATGCGAGACGGGAAGAAGACATAAAAAGGTCAGCGGGATTGTCTTTGGACTTTTTCGCTTCTTATCGGACCGCTCATAAATATCTGCTCCATCGAGATGTTGCAGTTAAGCAGGAAATGGGAAGTTTGTAGAAAAATGTATTTGACTAGATAGATGAACATGTAAAGAACTGCTACCATACCATCTTTTTTGTATAATAGTTTATTTTATTCTATTTCAGATGGCCTAATTTGAATCATTTACGACTGATTTAGAGTTCTCCTCCCTTTCACACGCATTATGTGCTTACAGACTCAAAGTCAAAATCAAAATATTCTTTTTGCATAGGCTTGCACGTACAGCACTTACAAATCGTCATACATAAATAAATATTTAAAATTTTTTTTTAGATAATGTATAATTTAAATGTAATTAAATATATATTTTGATATAAGATATACAAAAAAATAAATTGACATAATGCAATTCTACCACCTGAATCGGAAAGTTGATTCTGACGAGAAGATCCGGCAAGAAACGCGCCAGTTATTCTTTTTAATCACCAAAATTTTTATTATAATGTTTTCTTACTACTGATTAAAATGAAAACAATAACTGAATCTTCAAATATATCGTGTCCATTTTCAAATTGCCCAGTTTCAGACAGTCCCACAACTCAGATATGATTGTCCCGGAGGAATGACCGCAGCCGCTGGGAAGTACTGCGCGCGCGCCGAAAAACTGCCTTTTGTTTGCGGGCGTGAGCTTCCGTCAAAAAATGTCATATCACACGTCTTGCCTTTGAAATTTTAAACTCACCAAAGTATTTTGAGGACGTTTTATCAAATACTTTGATGGAATGCTTGAGTGGTCGGGAAAATGGATGCTTTTTGTTTAGATTGTTCAAAGGTGGCCACAGAAGGCTAACATTGGAGTAAATTTGATCAGAATATTTAATTTTGACACGAGTATTAGTAGTATACCACCAATTAAAATCCCGGACGATTGAAAACTGAAGAACCGGAGTTACTATTGTGTGGGGAAATTTTGTTGGCCTAAATAAGTAATATGATTCTCATATACCTAATAAGCTTCTCAGATATCATATCACAGTTGTCTAGTAGGTAGTTCTTAGGCTTGGTCTTGGCCTCAGCTCTGAGGCTTGGACGCTAACTCACAAGGAAGAAACAAAGCTATTAGTGGCAGAATGAAAGATCTGAAGGGAGATTCTTGGATCTACTAAAGCACTAGATGGAACTTGGACGAGGAGAAAAACCTGGGAGATAGAAGACCTGGTGGGCAAGCCTAATATTGTACCTATTAGTGGCGAAGTTACAGCGCATCGACCTCGCTGGCTCGACCACTTCGAGAGAATGGGAGAAGATCGTGCGGCAAAAAGAACCTACCAGGGATGGTCAAATGGTCGAAGGCCAGTTGGCTGTTCCAGGTACTGCTGGAGGGATAAAGTTGAGAAGGATTTGCGTGGACTCCAGGCATCAGTCATCAGACTGACAGGAGACGTCGGACCGACGCGGTGTGCTTTATCAAATAAATAAATCCTGAATCATGGTCGAAGAGTGCCTCGGACTCCAACGCTGTCACTTAAGAGAGGGAGCCACGTGTCTTAAGTGCATATACAATACAATGCATAACATCCTCGCTTGCCAAATGTGTATTAGTGTCCGTTCACCGACCCCTGCGCGGGCGCAGCGTGTCCGTCACGGGACGCAATGTGCTCTAATTTGTGCGGTCGCGTCGCCTAACACAGAGCCTGGGACATGGTGACGAAACTTTCGAAGGATAAGAGGATATTTTTAAAAAGCGAATAAGTGCACCTAGCATTATGGATGTAATAGCAGTAATAGTTATTTTCAAATTACCAGTTTCAGACAGTCCCACAACTCAGATATGATTGTCCCGGAGGAATGACCGCAGCCGCTGGGAAGTACTGCGCGCGCGCCGAAAAACTGCCTTTTGTTTGCGGGCGTGAGCTTCCGTCAAAAAATGTCATATCACACGTCTTGCCTTTGAAATTTTAAACTCACCAAAGTATTTTGAGGACGTTTTATCAAATACTTTGATGGAATGCTTGAGTGGTCGGGAAAATGGATGCTTTTTGTTTAGATTGTTCAAAGGTGGCCACAGAAGGCTAACATTGGAGTAAATTTGATCAGAATATTCAATTTTGACACGAGTATTAGTAGTATACCACCAATTAAAATCCCGGACGATTGAAAACTGAAGAACCGGAGTTACTATTGTGTGGGGAAATTTTGTTGGCCTAAATAATATGATTCTCATATACCTAATAAGCTTCTCAGATATCATATCACAGTTGTCTAGTAGGTAGTTCTTACACCCAATCTTAGTGTTCGGCTCTGAGGCTTGGACGCTAACTCACAAGGAAGAGACCAAGCTATTAGTGGCGAAGTTACAGCGCATCGACCTCGCTGGCTCGACCACTTCGAGAGAATGGGAGAAGATCGTGCGGCAAAAAGAACCTACCTGGGATGGTCAAATGGTCGAAGGCCAGTTGGCCGTTCCAGGTACTGCTGGAGGGATAAAGTTGAGAAGGATTTGCGTGGACTCCAGGCATCAGCCTGGCATCAGTCATCAGACTGACAGGAGACGTCGGACCTACGCGGTGTGCTTTATCAAATAAATAAATCCTGAATCATGGTCGAAGAGTGCCTCGGACTCCAACGCTGTCAGTTAAGAGAGGGAGCCACGTGTCTTAAGTGCATATACAATACAATGCATAACATCCTCGCTTGCCAAATGTGTATTAGTGTCCGTTCACCGACCCCTGCGCGGGCGCAGCGTGTCCGTCACGCGGACGCAATGTGCTCTAATATTGTGCCCGGTCGCGTCGCCTAACACAGAGCCTGGGACATGGTGTGACGAAACTTTCCAAGGATAAGAGGATATTTTAAAAATAAGTGCACCTAGCATTATGGATGTAATAGTAGTAATAGTTATTTCCCATTTGAGCATGTACCTCTGTCCTCTGGATATGGAACCGTAGTTTGAAATTGGAGCATGCACCTCTCAGGCCCTTAATTCTCGTGCTAATGATATTTAATGAAAATAGCCTGTCAAAATCATAACCCTCCTTTTGCTTTGCCGTAGTCGGGTAAAAATAGATATACATCGCTATAACTAGTTTTTATGTATAGTTTTCATGTGGTACAATGTTTTTTTAAACCGAAAATCTCGAGAATGTTTGCCTAGATTTTTCAACTCTGTGTTTTTCTCCTTGCATGAGGATACTTGGATGTTTCGGATAGCTGCTTTAAATAATCGAGATAATGATTCTGAACGTCCAGCTCGCAGGGAAAGGACGGTCAGGTCAATTTCGAAATTAATTGTTTAACTTCGATCGATGCACGATTTATCGATTCATCCGAAAAAGTCTCGGCATGCGTGAGCCGGCTCTACCGGACTGATACCACGGCCATACCTAAAATCAGCGTGAAGCAGCGTTTGCGCTGTGTTTTGGGGAGACAGTGAGGGTACCGGGGGGACACAATCCGGGGAAAAGGGAACTCAAATATTGGTAGCGCATTTTTTTTTATTTTTTTTTTATGTGATAGGTAGCAGGCGAGCAGGCGGATCACCTGATGGTAAGCAATTGCCGCCGCCCATGGACACATGCAACACCAGTACAAGTGCGCTGCCAACCTTTTATCCCCTTCCCTCCGAGTGGGCCTCCGGTACCCTCACTCACTCGGCGAAACACAGCACAGGGGCTGCTTCACGCCGGTTTTCTGTGAGGCAGTGGTATCACTCCGGTCGAGCCGGCCCATTCATGCCGAAGCATGGCTCTCCCACAATTGGGACTTGGGAGTCAACTGGTGTTGCTTATCATCAGGTGATCCATCTACTCTTCTGTCACTGTAGAAATAATAGTAAGGAAATCCTTAAGGAATGGAGGAAGTGTGGTCACAAGCATAATTGGTTCACCGGAAAAGGAGCATGTGTGAAAGACAGAGTGTTCGAATCACGCGATCAGTCCGCTCATCCGGATACGAAGGTTTGCGCCGTCCAGATTTGTAACACTTTGTGGCAAATCGTCAAGGAAATGGCTTATTTATCACACCTGCAACGAGATTTCTTTTTACCTGCAACTTTGCAGTCAACCAGATTTGTTTAGATATCATACATTTCTTTTTAACTGTCTGACCAGATCCTACTGCTATTATAAAGGCGAAAGTTTGTATGGATGTATGGATGTTTGTTACTCTTTCACGTAAAAACTACTGAATGGATTTGAATGACACTTTACCACAATATAGCTTACACATCAGAATAACACATAGGCTACAATTTATAAAAATATATTGTGTGGATTGTCCAAAATATGACGGTAAGTGTCAATAATTAACTCCACGCGTACGAAGTCGCGGGCGGCCGCTAGTTTGTAATACTTTGGACTCAAAACTTCACTATGCCCTTCATGTTGCCAAAGACAGACGCCGATGGAAGAATGTGGTCAAAGAAAATGTTATATAAAAGGGGGACAGATTTTTTTCTACCACTTTGTTAGATGATGCTGATGGTTGCTGATCACCAACGAGCCGAGCCAGATGCTTAAAATTCATTCGGGAATTTGTCAAAATCTTCATACTTATTTTAGGAAAAAAAAAACATATACAAAAACTTCCATCTATCACATAAACTTGTGAATGTTTTTTCCAACGTTCAATGGTTTAGAATCAATTTCGAGAAGATAATAGGTTCGTGCGAACATTTTTTTGCTTTCCTACAATTTTGAGCATTTATGTAATCAAATCTAAAATGCAACTGTTCTCCATTTTAACACCTTTTGAAATTGGTATATTTCTAGCAATTACACTATTGTTGATGGTTTTCGGGTTGACTGGACACGCGACAAACGTGGACTATGAAATATAGCATCTAAGATAAAGAGTGTAAGGTACAATGTTCATATTAGAGATAAGTTTATAAATGATAAGGTCATAGAATATGGTTGTACAGAGTTAGCAGTAAGTGTTAGGACAATGGCCAACTAATAATCTGAAGCAGTTTTATAAAAAAAATAGCCTAAATATTTCCGATTCGTTTGGATTTCTTTGTGATGCCAACTACCCCTTAGGTGTGAGAGTGGGTTGTCAGTCAAGTAGGTAATATACTTTATAAATGTGGGTTGTCAACTGTCGAAGTATGCCAGAATCATAGCCACTCCAAAAGTATAGGTATGTCGGTGTTTTTCGTTATATTATTAATACATCGTTATGTACAATAAAACGATAAATATTTAAAGTCTTTGAATTCCGTCAGCTGACACGTTCGGTTTGAGTCACACTGACATTTAATGCTCCTAATATATTATTTTTCTCTCTTTTTCAGATGTCTACTAAAATGTATTAGGTTCTGACCCTGGTTTAGTTACCTTTCCTTCCGCAGATATTCTCTACAAACTCGTAGGTACTTTACGCAATCGTTGCCTACCAAAGCCTCGATAACACATTTTCCTCGTCACGTCATAAGCTGATTACATCTGATGTGAATGAGAAAGTGACTGTCATCGTCGTGTTAAGGTAAGGATACGTTTCGTACGTTTACATTAATTATTCTCATATCAGAAGCTTGCATGCCTGTAATGGCGGCCGCGCGCCGGTCGCGTGCGCAGGCTCGCGCCGCGGGCAGCGCGCGCGCATTATCTGCTAACCATACAGGGTGGCCGGCTAACAGCCATCTTCGATATTTAATTGCTTTTTTAGAATACTTTGAGTCTAAATGCTTGTACAAGCTTCTGTTTCTGGCAATTACATTTTACATCCAGATTTTTCCGTAACAACATAATACGGTTTATTAAAATTTTCGGAAATTTCTTAACATGTCGGATTTTCAAATTTAATTTGAGGGGAAAATTGGGGACCTATAGATGTCGTGTAGGAGGACAACGTGGTATTATATTAAATTAATAAAAAGATGGTTGTATGAAATGTTGAATGACTGACAGCTAGTGGCAGGCACTGGCGGGTTTGTAAATGAAGACCTACAGGATGGACGTGACCTATAAGCAATTTTAGGTCTTTTGAGAGATGGGGCCGCAGGGTATTTCGTGTTTTCGCTTTCCGTCCGCCTGACCCTGGCGTGCGGCTAAAGCTGGATAAATTACATTACAAACCCATATTGATTTCGTTTGATATGATACCTTTTAAGAGACCGCGACAAGGTAAACGTAGTGTTGGACGCCCTACAAGATGGGATGACGACATTCGAAAGATGGCTGGAGTGAGCTGGATGAGAGTGGCCGAAAATCGGGAGCGGTGGCGTGCATTGGGGGAGACCTATGTCCAGCAGTGGACGAGCGTAGGTTGCTGATGATGATACCTTTTATAACTCCTTTGTATCAACTGTGTATTATGCAAATGAATAATGTTTCTGTTTCTTATGTTACACCTTTAAATTTTAATCATTTTACTCCTCATAACCACGAATATAGATCATCAATATAAAAGTAAAGTAAACATCAGCCGTTCAACACTTGACTGGCCGGATGGCGCATTTGGTAGTGACCCTGCCTCATACGCCAAAGGTCGTGGGTTCGATCCCCACCTTGCAAACATTCGTGTGCTGAAGACTTGTGTTTGGTCTGGGTGTAATATATAGCGTTCGAAGCGCTTCCAAAAGACTAATCTAGTCATCTTACGGCTGGAGTAGATGGGAAAATGTAGGGAAGCCTTTGCCCTGCAGTGGGACATAGAGAGCATTTAATTATAATTGACCTATTATATTTGTAGATATTTCTTGATTGTTTGTGCGTAATATTTGTACCTTCTGTCGTAATCGTATTCTGGCCAGTTATGGAACATATGTGTATTATTATGTTCTTTGTGCAGAATTAAACTAAGCTGTGTCTCAGATTATGCTGTGTTCTACAATACAGTTTAGTGAAAAATTGTGATTGTTCAGTGCGTATTTATCTATTTAAAACTGTATTATAAATATAACGAAACGAAATACTAAAAACCCACATAATACTTAATTTAGCTCGCAGTGCTGTGGTATCTTTTTTTAGGGTTCCGTAGCCAAAATGGCAAAAACGGAACCCTTATAGTTTCGTCATGTCCGTCTGTCCGTCTGTCCGTCTGTCACAGCCGATTTACTCGGAAACTATAAGTACTACAGTGATGAAATTTGATGGGAATATGTGTTGTATAAACCGCTACAAAAATATGACACTAAATAGTAAAAAAAAGAATTGGGGGTGGGGCCCCCCATACATGTAACTGAGGGATGAAATTTTTTTTTTCGATGTACATACCCGTGTGGGTATCAATGGAAAGGTCTTTTAAAATGATATAAAGTTTTCTAAAAAACATTTTTCTTAAAGTGAACGGTTTTTGAGATATCAGCTCTCAAAGTCGTAAAAAGTATGTCCCCCCCCCTCTATTTTTATAACTACGGGGTATAAAATTCTAAAAAAAATAGAGGTGATGCATGCTAATTAACTCTTTCAACGATTTTTGGTTTGATCAAAGTATCTCTTATAGTTTTTGAGATAGGTTGATTTAACTGTAATTTTGGTTAAGTTATTGTGCTTACACTGAAAACGATGGCTGAACCTTATAAGATAGATCAAAAAATATACTACAGTATTGTACACCTTTAAAAATCTTATATTTGCTGCTACGGAACCCTTTGTGCGCGAGCCCGACTCGCACTTGGCCGGTTTTTTTAAATAAATTCACACAAAAACTGACAAACATTGACCTGACTTGATACTAAGTAGCAATTAAGAGGTTTAGTAACGTGTTACAGATCAGACAACAGAGGATTTACAAATAAAATACTTTAGAAATTTCAACTGTCGCAGAGTTGAAATTTGGCGGAGACGAATACGAATATGACGAAAAGTCATAAAATATTAAGAATGTTTAATAGAAGACGTGCTTTAAGAGATGTAAATTTTTACAGATAGGTACTCCCTGTATTGGTTTTGGCGAAGTTATAAAAGACTTCTGATAACAGCTATCATTTTCATTCTGACGCCATATTGTATGCTTATATTAAATTAAATTGTTTTCAGATTGGTACCACATACTTCAACATTAAGTAAAATCAGTCGATTTTTCTTGAATTTTGAAATATCGTATAATGTCCTAGCCAGTTATGGGATGGCCCGAAATTTATTTCAATATTCAGAGGTGCACATTATGGTCCGATCCAGATATCCCACTCAAAAGGAGCACGTCTACCCACTCTTTACTTTACAATCAGTGGTGCAAAAAAGCCACGAGCTAACCACCATCGGCTTTTCGGTGAAGACAAACGCAATCGCGCCCAAATTATACGGACTCCCTCATATTTTCCGATACTCCTAAAGACATGATAAAGGGTGTCCCATAAATTACAAATTCAAATTAGACGCGAAAGCAAACACTATCAGGTACCGGCGAATTCAAAGATCACGCTCGTTGTTGAAGATGGAGAGGCCAAATGACGCCCGTCGGAAACGAAGGGGTGATTAAGTCATGTTTTGTTCCATTTTTGTTTTATTGAGAGATAAATTACGCTGCCTAAGGGTTTTCTTAAAGTTGGCGTACTGAGGGAACAGTATAGGTAGGGAATTGAGGGAAGCCAGTGAGATAGCTTTTAGGAACGAAAGCTCAAGAAAGTCTCTGCCTCATACTACTTATTTTATAAAAAAAGAGTGGCCGCCCTCACTTCGCTTCGGGACCGTAATTCAGAAATGAACCAATAGATGACGCTGTGCTTAATTACATCGCGCAAGCGTTTCGTGTTTTCGGTTTACCTATAAGCCTTGTCGTTGTCTATAGAAGTTATTTTATAAAAAAATATGTGATATGTAAATGTTTCTCTAGTTTTCAAGAGTTTTTCGGGCAGAAAACTGCATAGTATAAGGTATTGTACGGAATTGTAACAAGTTAAATTTATTTTTATTATTACTGAGATTCCAGGGCCCCTGCGTGGTTCATGTTTAGGACTGTATTTATATTTGTTAATATCTGTTGTATTCTACATGAAAGCAATAAATTTTATGACTAGACTATGACTATACTACAAAACTATGGAATGAAATTGTCGCCTGCGGTATTTCCAGACCGATACGAGCTGCAAACCTTCAATAAGAGAGTGTATTTTTCGTCTTTTAAAAATGGTTTTTAAGTATTAACTTGCCAATTTCTATTCTATTGTATATAACATGATAATAACATTAGAGTAAATAATAAGCACGATTCGATATTACTACTGATCTTACTGTTCTAATATGGACTATGATAAATGAATTTCAAGGACAAAATTCAGATTTCACACTATAATTTATTCCATTGAGGGGGCGTGTAATCACAGTCAACGATTAGGAGGCACTGTAACTACTTTCCATCCATTTAATATTTTTTGACAAGAAGCCTTGGTACACTTCAGAGCATAATCAGTAAAGCAACTACAATACGCGCTCTACACTTGCTTCGTGAATTGCGCGTTCGATTCACGTAGTAAGCGTGAAGCGCTGGTACGCACGTACTGAAATAGCGTATAATAGACGTTGACATGTTGTTGCTCCGGCCGGAATTTACTACCACTCAAGAATTAAATAAATAAAATGAAACAACATCAAATACATTGTACTAGTACAATAATACAGTAGTCCCCAAACTAAGGTTTTCCCTTGTGCTATGAAAACCATAAACAAAAAAAGAACCACAAACACAAAGACCCACACAAATGCATTCTCTTTCATTAACCACCATTGTTGGTTTGGGAATCAAATTATTATCTTCTTTGAAGAATATCACTATCACTGTCAGATTTTTCCCTGTTGCATAAAATATTTATTCTCTTTTACAGTGATCTCGATGTGTTTCGACGTGAATGACATAGACAAACGTTGAGAGAGACACGATACGAATACCATCTACTGTAATTATAACGAGTTCTTTCATTTCAATGTCATCTTAAGCTGTCCTGCTGTATGTTATTATATTGTGTCTGTACTGCCCCAAATCTGCGCGTAGGCACGCTCCGCAACAATCATAAATATTCTCCAGTGACGTAACCGGTCGAGCAGCGATTTTTTGCTTAGAACGAGACAAAAATTATTTTTTTGTAATTTTATGAGATCCTCGGCGCGATTTATCGTCGCATCATTTCGTTGATCGATGGCCACTCCCGCGCGCAAGAAATATTGACGGATATGGTCGCGCATTTTTGACTTTTTACTGAAGATATATGGACTTTTTGGTGTTGGAGTTAAGATTGGCTGAAAATCTAGAACTCACATAATCTTTAACTTGTCATTATCAAGCCCATGGAACCTACTCGAAAAATGGATTCACGAACGGATCTATAATTTTATACCCACCCTTTTTATACGCGCTGTTTCTATAAATACATGCCTTTGTCATGCAGCTCTTTCGTCGAAAAATTATTTCAGAGTACGTCCTATGGTGTTTGAATCGCTCTAATAGGCATAAGATATTTGTATACCATCACTACAGTTTGATAAACGGTTTGATGAATGATGATACATACTCGTATAACTGCTTATTCTAAGCCTACATGAAACAGCATGTGTCAATTTTGTTCTTTCTTTCAAATGATAGTTGCTCCAAAATACTGTAAGAAGAAGGTTTGAAAAGATGTAACTTTTTTATCTATATGTCGCAGCTGCACGCAGCTGGATCGTATTATCCGCGCTATTACATTACCGCTAGCTGTTATCAAAAACAAGTCCGTATTGAAATGCGGCGAATGGTGATTTAGCCGCATTGTCATTGAGATACGTTCTTCAATAAGGCGGCCCACATTAGCCGCAACATACTACTACTTTGAACACTTTCTAAGTGTTCCACAACACAAAATTATCTTTTCACTTAAGGATTTCTGGGTGGTACACGCAAGTATTAACATATAACACTTAAGTTATTATATGAGTTATCGGTTAAAACTCACTGCACGGAAATTACGTTATTTCGCGCTTATTTTTATCTATTTATAATATAAATGATACAAATCACATTTAACTATCAAATTAGTCCATGCAAGCGTATCTCTATTATGATTAGGGCGCGAACACACGGGGGCGGACAGATTAGGCGACAAACGCGTGTGAAAATCTGAGGATTTCCCACCCGAGTGCGCACGAGTTGTCGAGTCGTGTGATGACGTCACGCGAAAACACGCCTACTATTTTGTGTCACATAGTATCTCGACATTCTCAGTACGGTAATAATAACTATAGTCGGGCCGTTGTATCATGCCCGATTTGACAAATGTCAAACTGAAAGCACTAGTGAGGGACAACGGTAAAATTTCCGAATCATATAAGTAACAGTTATTTCTACTAAGGGCAGTTTCCCATATTCAAAAAATATTTTTTTTCGGTTTGCACTTGACCTCATCTCACCTGATGGAGAGTGACAATGAGGTCTAAGATGTAGCGTGTTTTCCCAAAAGAAGCCTATTCACTCTCGACTTAAAGACACCCAAATTGTAGCTATCTGGGATTACAGAAACCGGCAAGTTGTTTCATTCCTTACCATTTCTTATTTAAGAAAGAAGAAGCGAAACGCGAAATTTATTTTCAAAATAAAATATTAAAACCTTCAATCAAGTGATAAATAACTAGTATTTAAAAAAAATACGCGGTGAGTATTGCAGGTTACGTCACTTTGAAAACGTGTCAAACGGCGTAATTTTGTAAATGCGTAATATTGAGTGGATATTTTACGTTTTATTTTTATTCTCAAATTATTTTAAGTAATAAAAGTCAAATAATTAGATAATTAGGTGCCTTTGACATTATGAAATGAAGTTTCATATTTAAAAGTGGTTCTTTATGATTCGCTAAATGTGTTCCTCATAACAAGGATGTATGCAAAATAAAAAAAATATATTGTCAAATCGGGCATGATACAACGGCCCGACTATAGTAGTATTTTAAAGGGTCGAGCCGGCCCATTCATGCCGAAGGTGACTGGACGGATGGCGCATTTGGTAGTGACCCTGCCTCATACGCCAAAGGTCGTGGGTTCGATCCCCTACCTGAACAAACATTCGTGTGACGAACACTTGTGTTGGTTCAGTGTCTGGGTGTTAGATAATCATGTATTTAAGAATTATATTTGTGTTTCCTTAAGTAGCCGAATATCGGTTGAATTATTTTATATTTCCACCTGGTGAGGTCTGCCACGGCTGCGGCCTCCACTCAAGGACCTTTCCGACCGACGATCTAGTGTAGGTCGCTAGAGTCCCTTGGATGCGGGTGGCACAGGACCGATCTGTTTGGGGGAGGCCTATGTCCAGCGGTGGATTTCTATTGGCTAATCGCTCTAAATTTATACTCATAATAGGGTTCATAATATTGTTCTTACTCTTTTTTAACATCCTTTTGTACATTATGGTTTGGCATTGAGAAAACATCACATACATTGTCCTGGTCCCAAACTAAGGTTCCAGAAACAACGAAGGAACCACTAACACCCAGACCCAACACAAACATCTGTTTTATCGACAAACATTTGTGTTGGTGCGGGGATCGAACCCGCGACCCTTGCGTCTCAACCGGCACTCAAACCATTGCGCTAAACGGCTTAGGGGACTCGGGCAGAAATTCCAAGATTTTTTTAGCTGGACACTGTTCAAACCTAACCCAACCAATATTTTTTGTTTCACAGAGTTTAGTATGCATCATCGCAAATATTTTAGTGGGGCTAAGTCTAAACACTGACCAGCTAAAAAATCTTTAAATGCCTACCCAAGTTACCCCCTAAGCGCGCTAAACTGGTCGTCAATAAAAATATTGAGTAAGTAATTGGAAAAGTAACTTTTTACCCCCCTTTCAACCCCCTTTTTGCAATAAAAAGTAGCCTATGTCCTTTCTCAGGGTCTAGATTATCTGTATACCAAATTTCATTTAAATCCGTTGAGTAGTTTTGGCGTGAAAGAGTAGCAGACAGACAGACAGACAGAGTTACTTTCGCATTTATAATATTAGTATGGACTGAAATTTAATCGATTTTATATCGAGTTTAACAACTATTATCGTCCCTATCCGTCAAGCACGTACAGTCACACATCAAGGTATACCAAACTGACATATTTCTTCAATCGACTCTCATCTTACTGTCTTACACATTAGGTTGAATATCAATTGAGGAAATTTGACAGGTTGTGGTAACCTGATGTGTGGCTGACTGTACCACGCATGCGCCACGGCCGGCACCCACCGCGCGCACGCATGCGCACCTGCCTGCGCACGAGTTGGCGCGACCACCGCCAGATGCCGCCACTTATCGTGTAATCACTCCACCTGAGGTGATGTGGGTGACAATCTTAATCGATAATTAGTGGATATTGGTGATGTGATGTGATGTGAAAAAGGTATTTACGTTGATAATTTTAAAAGAGGGTAATTTATTTTAAAACAAACTTTTTTTTATTAATGGCCGATGGCGCTTTTATAGTAACCTGGCCTCGTACGTCAAAGGTCGTGGGTGTCATTATATTCTGGATAAAAAATCTTGTGATGAATAAGTATCGAATAGTAAGTAACGCAACCGGCAACCGGCGGAAAACGTGGGGAAATAAACATCCTCAAGGATGCGCTGGAAGGACGACGTGAAAAGAGTGGCTGGCTCAAACTGGATGCAAAGAGCGCAATGCCGGAAGAAATGGAAAATGCTGAAGGAGGCCTACACTACAATAGTTGAAACAGGCTAAAGAATAAGAAGAAGAAGAGTAAGTAACGCAAGTGCGTTTAAAATCTCTCTCATCGCGTACGATGGACCGAAAAATACTCTAAGTGCGGAAAATGGAGTCCACTCTAAAGTGCTCAAGGTACATGTATTCAATCTCATCAAAAAAATCATCAGGTCAATCTAAGACTCGTCAGTTATCTATCTATATGAAACTACTAGTGGCCCGCCCTCACTTCGCTTCGGGAACGTAATTCAGAAATGAACCAATAGATGGCGCTGTGCTCAATTACATCGCGCAAGCGTTTCGTGTTTTCGGTTTACCTATAAGCCTTTTCGTTGTCTATAGAAGTTATCTCTTTATAAATAGTATAGAAGAAGATAGAAGATGAAAAACCAATTAATTAGATCCTTATATAACTACAATTTATGATGATGATTTAAATATATACCCTCGGTGCCGGTAGTACTACCAAGAAGTACAACTGGTAGTCAAATGATACAACGTATAAGTATCTCTAGTACTAGGAACAATGACAAGAAAACTTATGTTCTACAGTTAATGATTTTTTGTAAAAGTTCTTGTAATAAGCACAGACAAGACCGCCTGGGTGTTATAATACTCGTATTATGTTATAAGTAAATAAGTTATTGATTGTTTCGTTGATTCTAATATCCATAAAAAGTTACGACGTGCTTAAGGGGCTCATCATCATCATCAGCCTGTTGCAGTCCACTGCTGGACATAGGCCGCTCCAAATGCTCGCCACTTTGATCGATCTTCGGCTACTCGCATCCAGCTCCAGCCAGCCCTCTTGCGCAGATCATCGCTCCATCTGGCCTGAGGTCGTCCTACACTACGTTTACCGAGACGCGGCCTCCACTCCAGAACTCGTTTATCCCAACGGTTGCCAGTTCTGCGGCAGATATGGCCAGCCCACTACCACTTCAGCTTGCTAATCCGGTGAGCTATGTCGATAACTTTAGTTCTCTGTCGGATCACCTCGTTTCGGATTCGATCACGATCACGATTAAGGGGCTATATCGACGAAACTAGCGCCGCCAACCTATTTACACTGATTGTGGAGAGAGTATGATATTTTTTAGGAAAGTAAAACTCTACAAGCTTAGAAGCAAGTAAATAGGATTTTTCGAGAGGCAATTCAATATTTTTACACGTGACAATAAGTCATCAAATGTTCATTATTGCTAAAAACGGCCACTGTAGACGACCCGGTTGGTTCATAGACGACCCGGTTGGTACAGTGGTAGTGAATGCTGCGTCTGGGCCAAGGGTTGCGGGTTCGATCCCCGCACAGTACAAACATTTGTGTGCATGAACATGTTTGTTTGTATTGGTCTGGTTGTTTTTTATGTATTATAAGTATGTATTTACAAAAGAAAAGTATATGTATATATTTGTAATCCCACTGTTCTGATATCTGTAACACAGGTGCTTGAGCTACCTATCTCAGAGTCAGATCAATGTATGTGATGTAGTGAAAATATATAAAAAAAAAACTTTTAGCGATCAGTGTAAACAGGTTGGCGGCGCCGTTAGTTTCGTCATTGTAGCCCCCTTAAGATATTTCCTCTGGGGTCAGGTCGATGTATGTGCTGTTGTCTGATATTTATTATTACAAGTACCTATGTCAAACCCGACACTATCACCAGGTCCACGTGGGACCATCAGGATAACGTTTACTTCGACCCTTAGTTTAGTCCCAACTACAGCGAGGATTACCAGCCTAATCCCCTGTATCTGCTCACCGGAGATAGTGTCATTACAACTAATAAGCGTGCTGGTAGGGATGCGCGAGGCCAAGTGACTCGAGTGATATCGGTAAAAAATTATTTGAGTGAACTCGGTAAAAATTATATTAAAGGCTAGAGCCTTTTGTCCACAAACCCGAGCCCAAGCTATGTGTAAAAATTTTGAAACATACTTTTGCTTGACCGGGGACTCGAGGAACCACGAGATCACGGCCTGGCTTGCATGAAAGTATTAGATTTTCATCTATCTGGCTCAAGGTTTTACATTTATTTATGGATAACTCGACTAAACGTTTGAAATAAGTACATCTATCTGGCTCAAGGCTCTACATTTATTTATGGATAACTCGACTGAACGAATGAAATACTTAAGTACTAATAAAATTAGTCCACTAGCAAAATTTAATTTCATTAGTGTCATCGGTCAGAATGAAAAATTTGTTGGTTCGAGTGTCTAAGTCAAATTCGCTCAAGTGATGTGGGAAATACAATTAAATACTATAAATTATAACTAGACACAATGACTAGGAATTGTTCATTATATTTGAAAAGAAGCCAAAAAATGATATTACTCGAGTAAAATCTCATAGTAACTCGCATTATGAATTGACTTCAGTCGCATCACTAGACTGAGCTAAGCGGAGCGAGCGGACGGGCCGAGCGGAGCGGAAAAAGCGACACGTGTCCCGTAATTGAATTGGTGCGACGTTTTAGATATGTTTGTTGGAACTTAATGTGCTTATTTGATTTTAAGTGGTAATATGATTTTTTAAATTGGTTTATGATTTCATCTCATTGTAATGTAGAGAGATAAACGTACTATTTTGATGTTTTCCCATGGATAAATAAATCAACGCGTCCGACTATTTACACCGTTTAGCTCTTCTGAAACAAGCAATGCCCTGTACTATATGTAATAAATCCAATAAATTAAAGCATTCATAAAATATCTAATGAATTATGCCCTGATTTCATAATAGGTAGCTTATGCACTGTGTTGCGAATATCAGACAACAGAGGAATTACAAACAAGCAACTGCGGACGAAAACCAGGGACGACGAATTTGACTCATTGAGTATACTAATATTAATTATGAACAATTAAAATTGACTTTTAATTCCGTAGAAAGATTGTTCATAATTATTACATCATGTTACAATTTGGCCAGTAATGAACTGGACCTGTATAAAAGACGGTCTTAAATGAATGATAGGTATTAAAATGGAAAGTCTCTCAAAATTTACGACATCTCTATTCTTCGAAAGTAATAATATTTTAATCATTAACTTGGGGCTCACCCATACTTTATTTCGTCTCATTTGATTCCTATCTAGTTTCACTATGTACAAATAGATACTGCTGGACATCAGTCACATCGAGCAAGTAGGTATTTGGCTTTTTCGGATTAGATATTTTAGCTTTGCCACTGTAATATTAGAATAACCTTTTTATAAATTTAATCAAGTGATCAAGTGTCCTTTACCCAAAGGTAGCCTGGAAGAGATCGCTCATAGTGATAAGGCCGCCTTTGTTGTACATTACTCCTGTTATAACTAGTTTTAAGTTTTATACCTCTGTTTTGTGTGCAATAAAAAGCATATTCATTCAAATTTATGTAGAGGTATAAATATAGATATAAATAGTTTTAAGCTCGTTGTGCTAGAGGCGAAAAACAATTAATATAAAAATAAATATTACCATTATGTTGAGTTCTGGCATGTATGATTCAATTTCTCCTCACGCCGTTGGTGTCTGAGAATGAGATTGCAAAATAAAAGTAGCCACTTGAGCTCTAAACGCCAGAGGACACTAAAAACCCCCAGTATTACGTTCATAATGGGTGATATTGTGTCGCATTGGGCCCACGCGCCAGTCCACAGTGTAGAGAGCTGCCGTGAGTACATACCTCTATAATATGTCAATAAAATTATGAATAAATTAAATAAATAAATTCATACAACATCTCATAAATTTCGCCTTGATAGTCATAGTTTTAGTTCGTAAGCAAATGTTGTAATGGGCCAAATAAACTTTTATTCTATGCTATTCTATTCCATAATATGCAGCTTAAGCACTGTTGCAAATATTAGACAACAGAGGAATTACAAACAAGCTACGGCTGAGGATAACCAGCCAGGGGCCACCAATTTGAATTATCATTCAGTTCTCCTAATAATCGTTACATAAAATTTTAAGCGCTAGGTGGCAGACGAGCAGACTTGATAGTAAGCGATTGCTGCCGCCCATAGACCTCAACACCAGTGGAGTGATAAGTGCGCTGCCAACCTTTTAATCTCCTTTCCCCCGAAAGGATTTTATTGCTGAAATTCTGAAATGCCTCGATAGTATCTACACTAAAGTAATGTTTAAGGTCGCTGACCCTAAATTGCACTACCTTAATTGTGAAGTGAGTCAGATCTTCGATGGAGTTTCCTTCCTGACACACTGTTTACTGGGCCGCAGCGCAGCCACGTGCCGCCGCCGGCGCAGACCGGTGCACCAATAATTCCGGCTCTCACAACCACCGAATGAAGATGAGATGTTAATTTAATAAGGTGACACACCTTCTTAATGGACCATGAATTAACATACTCGATATTGAACTCTATGGTTTGAAAATTAAACGTGATCACGACACGTCGTGCATTTTGATTTTTATAATGATAATTCATTTATTTCAGGCAACCAAATACACTGAACAAACATGTTATTGGCCCATATAATGATACCTTAAAGCCCTAAAGTATCAGCCTATATGCTGCACCACTGCAGGGCAAAGCGTGGCAAAGCCCTCCATCATAGAAATCAAGTCATCGCTACTATGATGCACACGCTTGCCTAATTCGGATTGGTGATCACAAACACGAGCTATGTTAGGAAAATTCGAGAAAAAAGTAACATAGTAATTAAGGTAAGGAGCATAAAGTGATAGATATTAATCACCCCGCTTGCCTGATGATCTGTAGCACCATGAGTTTGAACTACTATCCTCGCTATCGAAAACTATCGCTTTGTCTCTTTAATTGTGATGCATTTGAAAGAGACAGAGCAATAGTTTACGTTATGTCAGTTTTCGATGTCAACTCATGGTAGCGCTACTGTGATCAACAAAAATTCGAGCTAGCTACGTTGGAAAAATTCGCATCATACTTTTTCCTCTACCCGGGAATAGAACCCAAGAGTCTAAGCCGCTAGACTGGGACGATATAGCTTGACAACAAAAAAAAAAATATATTATGTAGGTAAGTTGATGCTCACCCTGTCATTAAGATTGGTACATAATTTTACCAAGTGGGTAATTGTTTTTTTTTTTTTATAGGTAGCAGACGAGCAGGCGGATCACCTGATGGTAAGCAATTGCCGCCGCTCATGGACACTTGCAACACCAGTGGAGTTACAAGTGCGCTGCCAACCTTTTATCCCCTTCCCCCCGGGTGGGCCTCCGGTACCCTCACTCACTCGGCGAAACATAGCACAGGGGCTGCTTCACGCCGGCTTTCTGTGAGGCAGTGGTATCACTCCGGTCGAGCCGGCCCATTCATGCCGAAGCGTGGCTCTCCCACATTTATGTTTATGTCATGAGTCGCTAAATATTTCAATTGACAATCAACAATAAAATTAAACCCTCCAAAAATTTAATTTTGTTCTTTGAACGCCTCAGTTAATTGCCTATCCATTTGAGCTTTGATCACGAGCAAATTAAATATCAATTAATTAATAATTATATCTTCCGGTGGCAAAATTGGGATGGCAAAGCCTAAAATAAATCTTATGGCAATCAAGGATTCGTTCCGAGCAATTCTTTAGGGTTGGGATCAAATTTTCAATTAGATTTTATGAGAGTAGTTTTAAGAAGATATTACTAGAGGAATAGTAGGTAAGTGCCTATTACTCTTTAATCTCTTTGTGCAGTACTGCGGCTTATAGCTAGAGATGATAGAGACTTCGTTTTTTAAGACCTATTAAAAAGACTAGGAAATATTAAAGCCTTACAACTAATATATGTAATTTAGTCTTTAATCATTTAAGACTACAAATTGACGACCAGTTTCAGTCACAGTCAGTTTAACCTTATAAAACGCCTAAAAGATTAAACGGATTAATAAGCACTTTATCACTTTGGGCTGGCGTCACGCGTAAAACGTCCAGGGCATCTATTTTTGATTCACTTGCGTCGCATGCGACAACGCTAGGTCCCACGAGTAAATCAAAAATTTATAACCAGGGTCCCAACCCACGACCTTTGGCGCGTGAGGCAGGGTCACTACCAAATGCGCCATCCGGCCAGTCATTATTATAGCAATAAGAACTCGAATCTTTAGTCTTTACTTTAGGGTCGAGTGTGGTCGATTCGTGTAAGATGAAGCCTGGCAGGATAACAAAATTTGATTAAAATTAAAACTAGCTAACAGAAAAATGCAAGTAGGTAAGTAGATAGTATTGAAGGTACATTTAGTTTTGCATGTTAATGTGCCACAGCCCTAGTCCCGAAGGCAAACTCTCGATTTTCGTTCGCCAAAAACGTCAAATTAAAATCGCACGAATACCCTTTTGACAGGTGACACTCGTTGACAGATGAATGATGATGACGATTAGTTTTTAGGCTTTGCCCCGGATTGTCAGGTAATGGACGTCAATTTGCCTCGATCGACGTATGACTCGTAGAGATGTGAAAAAATATCGATATTTTTTTGCTTAATTTTTTTGTACCTGTTCCTGTAACAAATACTCATAGAATCAGTACTAGGTTTTATTGATGTTAGTTACAATCAAAAGCATTGTTTATTTGTGTTTATAAAAGAGCATAGATAACTTGTAAAATATAAACTTTCAGACGCTTTTGATTACTGTGCTACGAGACTGAAAAATTTAACGGGCATTAACGAAATTTAACAACTATAATAAGTTATCATCTAAGAATACAAGTAGCCAAAACTATCAAATCAGCACAATCAGTCAAAAAGTCATAAACAAGCCTGCGCCATTTTTACCCCGCCTCATTACCTGCATCCGAACGCCTTAAATTAACCATAAACGAGACCATAGACCATTACTCATTTGTCCTCAGCTTTTTATGGTTCCGTGCCGCAAATGAAAAAACGGGACCCTTATGGTATCATATGAAAAACAAAAAAAAAAGCTAACGCGGTCTAGAAAAAAAGACGCCGTTTCTGACCGTTAATACAGAGTTTTTTCTTTTTTTATATGTGATAGGTGGCAGACGAGCAGACAGATCACCGATGGTAAGCAATGGCCGCTGCCCATAGACACCTGCAACACCAGTAGAGTCACAAGTGCGCTGCCAAATCTATAACTCCCTTTCCCCCAATTGGGCCTCAGGTGCCTTCACTCACTCGACAAAACAGCGCAGGCTCTGCTTCACGCCAGTCTTTTGTGAGGCCGTGGTATCACTCCGGTCGAGCCGACCCATTGCATCCAAAGCGTGGATTTCCCACAGCGAGCTAGCTGGTGCCATCAATTTGAAATTAATTAGTCCTGTTACAAAGTCATCAGCAACACTTGTCCACCGCTGGACATAGGTCTCCCCTAATGCACGCCACCGCTCCCGATTTTCGGCCACTCTCATCCAGCCCACACCAGAGTCGGAATCGATCTTCTTTGCTCTCTCGGTGCGGTTCGGGCGTACGGGGTAAACCCTTTACCCGGGCTGCTTCTTAGTGCCAGTCGTGTGTCACGGTGTGTCTGATGCTCTAGGAGAGGAGGCCTCCCGACAAGGTGCTGCTGGGGCGGTCTTCGACCCCGAAGTACCTGCCTGCTGCCCGGTCGCACTCATCTGTCTGGGAGGGGGGGACTGGGTAGTCACTGTCAAGTCGGAGGAAGATGACGATTTTTTTTTCTTTTTTTTCCATCATCATCCCATCTGTTACAAAGTGCTGCCACCTATTACTGCACTGTCCTTTTTAATCGTGTGCGGAACTCTCTCAGCTCAGGTGTACTAACACTTGACCGGTTTTTTCCTAGTCGTGGACTTTTTTTAGACACGTGCCTTCGAAGGAAGAAAAAAGGCGCATTAAGTATGAACACCTTTCATGTCTACTAATTGATTATAAATTACATAGTGTAGATAAAGCTAGTTATTTCTGGAATAGTTGGATTAAGATAGCTTGAGGGCCCTTTTTTGGGACACGGTAGTTCTGTTTGATATATTGAGAATTTATGGCGGTTTAGAGAATTTTTTGAGTAGTTTTTTGAGAAGTTAGATTTTTAGAGGTTAAATATTTTTCCTTACATATAAACCTACAATATTTTATTTATTTTAAATGGCCAGGCAAGATTTATATTGGGTCACATTTTTTTTTTAATATCACATTAAACTGTGGGAGACTAGCAGACAATGTAAAACGATTGCCGCCGCCCATAGACACCCGCAACACCAGTGGAGTCACAAGTACGCTGTCAACCTTACCCTCTTTTCTTCCAACTGGGCCTCCGGTACCCGACGAAACACAGCGCAAGCGCTGCTTCACGACGGTCTTCTGCGAAGCCGTGGTATCACTCCGGTCGAGCCAGCCCATTCAAGCCGAAGCGTGCCTCTCCCACGGAGAAAATCTAATCGTAACGTCGAATCTAATTCAAAACATTCGACTGCGTACTCCTACCCTAATTAGGTGTATCTACATACAGCGTAGTAGATAGGCATGTCAGTAGCTTAACCCAACACACGTGGAGAACAGAAATAAAAAAACTTGAAACAACCAGAACATCAAAGCCAGCTTTACTGCATTTTATTACAAAATTTTTCCCCATTAAAATTATTTTTATGTCCCCGGAAAGAATTACGCGTAATAACCATGGAAAATTGTAATTCAATTAAATGAGGAATCCTAGGCAATTATAGAGCTTTTTCAATCGAATAACTAGTTAATAAAAAACTAATGGGATGCGAATCGGACCCGCTAGAAGTTATCTATGGGACACGCCTTCGGAGTTAGTGGGGCTGCGAGAAGCGTAGCCGTCTCTGTCCCCCACACGCAGCATGATACGCTATCTCCGTCTCACTGCTTATCGAGGCGCAGATGGCACTCAATACAGGGTTTTAAGTAAATATAGTTCTTAAACTTATTTTTGTTTACTTTAATGTAGCTGTGTTCGGTGGTGCTCAAAGTCTTAACTAGGTACCTGCCTAAAACTCTAAAATTTAAGTTAATATTATGCCAAATTGTCCCCAAAGCATGCGATTATTTGGGGAAACAAAAGACAATCGTAACTTAACCGGCAGTACAATTTAAACCTACCAAAGGGAATTGCGCTTCAAAAAGGAAACGTAGGTAAAAAGATCTAAAAAGTATTTTTCGGTAAAATAGGACATTGTTGCGTTGATGTTTCACTACTTGTGAAACATCTTTGTAATTTTTAATTTTCAGTTTCCGCTTTCCATACCTATGCATTGATTATTAATTTTTTTTTGATAAAAAAATAAATAACTTAAAATAAGAACGACAAAACACAATTAATATTTTTGGTATAGCAATTCTTTGCAATTTATTCTTAAGTAAATATTGCACTTAAAAAAATCCTCGGAGGGTTCAGTTGGGACTCGAACCCACAACCTTCCACAAACACACACACAATTTATGTTTTAAGATCAAATAATTTAATTACAACTGTACGTATTTTTACGCATAAATTGTTAACAAAAATAATGATTGCTTTTTCTTAAAAACTGGCCATATTAGTGTTTTTATGATCTGTAGTGTGTAGTTAAAAAAATAAAGTTGTAAAGGCAGAGGAATTGAAACAATGATGAGTCATTTTCGTAATTTTTGGACGTTAATTCTACAAATGGCGGTGGCGAGGAAAGTTGTTAAAATGGCAAAGGTTTTTTGTTGTTTTCATGTTGTAATTGCTACTTGGAGACGGAAGGCAGATGCGTGTGACTTCTTTTCAAATTTTACGTACAATTAGAGTGACCACTTATGCTGGGGAGATTCATAACTTGGAAATTGGGGCGAAAAATTAAACCTGTCGAGTTTTTCCTGTATGGTGATTAGCCTTAACGTCACCTGATCGCTCTTGTATCTACATTAAAGGAAAAAAAAAGAAAAGAAAAGAAAAAGAAAAGAAGAAAGGAATCGAGGGGGAAGGGGATAAAGGTTGGCAGCGCACTTGTACTCCACTGGTGTTGCAAGTGTCCATGGGCGGCGGCAATTGCTTCCATCAGGTGATCCGCCTGCTCGTTTGCTACCTATCACATAAAAAAAAAGAAAAGAAAAAAAAGAAAAGAAAAGAAAAGAAAAGAAAAGAAAAGGAAGGAGGGGAAGGGGATTAAAGGTTGGCAGCGCACGTGTAACTCCACTGGTGTTGCAAGTGTCCATGGGCGGCGGCAATTGCTTCCATCAGGTGATCCGCCTGCTCGTTTGCTACCTATCACATAAAAAAAAGATGCAAGATCGCAGAAAAACAAACAAGAAATGGTGGTAGGTATTTTATTCATTAAACACCTGTGTCTGGGTGTAATATATGTATTTAAGTATTATATTTGAGTTTCCTCTGTTGTCTGATATCTGTAACACAAGTGCTTAAGCTACTTAGTACGGAGTCAGGTCAATATTATGAGGTGTTGTGTGAATTTACTCTTGAGTTGGAGATGTGAAAAAATGCTAACATGACTGTTCATCATCATCATCAGCCTGTTGCAGTCCACTGCTGGACATAGGCCTCTCCAAATGCTCGCCACTTTGATCGATCTTCAGCTACTCGCATCCAGCTCCAGCCAGCCCTCTTGTTGCAAAATCGTCAGTCCATCTGGCCTGAGGTCGTCATCCACGTTTACCAAGACGCGGTTTCCATTCCAGAACTCGTTACATGACAGAACATGACTGTTGTAATACATTTCTCCAAGTTTGTAGTATCAGTGGTGTCCCTGGACGTGGGCAATAATTCCCCTATGAAGGGTGGCCGGTCGGGTGCAAAGCCGATGGGCGCTCAGATAGACGGACACGATGTCTCGAAATGTGATGCACTAATTGTTACCGACCTGGAATTCGGGAAACTCGCCGTTTGTCAAGGAAAAAGCGGTATTGTGTTGTATTTTACAAGGTGTGTAATGCTGGAAATTCTTGGTAATAATATACGATACCCAAAGTAAAAGTATCAGCCTATATACTTACTGTCCCACTGCAGGGGCAACAAAACCCTCATCGGTAGAAATCAAGGTCAGCGCTACTATATACGGATAAGGCTTAATCACCACGCTTGCATAATGCGGATTGGTGATCACAATCCCAGGCTATGTTCGAGAATTCGAATCATACATTTAATTTTCTCCGACTTGGGAAACTACTCGGGACCATCCCGAACCATTGGGCCCAATGGTCCAAATGACCATTATTACTAAATCCAACTTTAGTAATAAAGAGAGGGAATTTTTAAAGTACCTAAACTACAGCAAAACGTTTTTTACGACATTTGAAAACCAAACTATCGCTGCACTATATTGTCAATAAAGCATCCCGATTCATAGAACTGAATATTAATCAAAAGCTAGCGATCATAGGCAGCCATATGATCTAGACCCCCACAGACCAGTGTTGTAATTAAACACAAATTATCTAAACAATCAAACAGAGCGAGGTAAATAGCCATGCGCGAGAATTAGATGCGTAATGATTGTGTGTTGTCTAAACACCATGACAGTCGCTGACCAATGGCAGTCCAAGTCATAAGAGCATAGAGTAGTTGTCATGTACGGAAAGGATAAGTCTTCTAAACTAAGAGTGAGACAAATGGCCATGTCGCGAGAATTAGACTCTTAATGGTTGTGTTCTGTTTAAACACACCATGACAGTCGCTGACCAATGGCAGTCCAAGTCATAAGAGCATAGAGTATGTCATCTACGCAAAGAGAAATAGCCATGAGCGAGAATTAGATGGCGTAATATAGAGCATATCATCTACGCAATGAGAATAGCCATGAGCGAGAATTAGATGCGTAATAGTTGTGTGCTGTCTAAACACCATGACAGTCGCTGACCAATGGCAGTCCAAGTCATAAGAGCATAGAGCAGTGTCAACTACGCAAAGTGAAATAGCCATGAGCGAGAATTAGATGCGTAATAGTTGTGTGCTGTCTAAACACCATGACAGTCGCTGACCAATGACAGTCCAAGTCATAAGAGCATTGTGCAGTGCCATCTACTTAAAGAATAAGCTTCTAAACTACGAGTGAGACAAATAGCCATGCGCGAGAATTAGATTCGTAATGGTTGTGTGCTGTCTAAACACCATGACAGTCGCTGACCAATGGCAATTGCTTCCATCAGGTGATCCGCCTGCTCGTTTGCTACCTATCACATAAAAAAAAGATGCAAGATCGCAGAAAACAAACAAGAAATGGTGGTAGGTATTTTATCATTAAACAGCTGTGTCTGGGTGTAATATATGTATTTAAGTATTATATTTGAGTTTCCTCTGTTGTCTGATATCTGTAACATAAGTGCTTAAGCTACTTAGTACGGAGTCAGGTCAATATATGAGGTGTTGTGTGAATTTACTCTTGAGTTGGAGATGTGAAAAAATGCTAACATGACTGTTCATCATCATCATCAGCCTGTTGCAGTCCACTGCTGGACATAGGCCTCTCCAAATGCTCGCCAGTTTGATCGATCTTCAGCTACTCGCATCCAGCTCCAATCGTCAGTCCATCTGGCCTTAGGTCTTCCTACACTACGTTTACCAAGACGCGGTTTCCACTCCAGAACTCGTTACATGAACAGAACATGACTGTTACTGTAATACATTTCTCCAAGTTTGTAGTATCAGTGGTGTCCCTGGGCAGTGGGCAATAATTCCCCTAATTGAAGGGTGGCCGGTCGGGTGCAAAGCCGATGGGCGCTCAGATAGACGGACACGATGTCTCGAAATTTGATGGACTAATTGTTGCCACCTGGAATTCGGGAAACTTGCCGTTTGTCAAGGAAAAGCGGATTGTGTGTATTTTACAAGGTGTGTAATGCTGGAAATTCTTGGTAAGTTAAATATCCAAAGTAAAGTATCAGCCTATATACTGTCCCACTGCAGGGCAAAAACCCTCATCGTAGAAATCAAGTCAGCGCTACTATACGCTACGCTTGCATAATGCGGATTGGTGATCACAATCCCAGGCTATGTTCGAAAAATTCGAATCATACATTTAATTTTGCTCGACTTGGGAATCGTACTCGGGACCATCCCGAAACCATTGGGCCCAATGGTCCAATGACCATTATAACTAAATCCAACTTTAGTAATAAAGAGAGGGGATTTTTAAAGTAACTAACCTACAGCAAAACGTTTTTACGACATTTGAAAACCAAACTATCGCTGCACTATATTGTCAATATGAATCACGATTCATAGAACTGAATATTAATCAAAAGCTAGCGATCATAGGCAGCCATATTGATCTAGACCCCCCACAAGACCAGTGTGTAATTAAACACAAATTATCTAAACAATCAAACAGAGCGAGGTAAATAGCCATGCGCGAGAATTAGATGCGTAATGATTGTGTGTTGTCTAAACACCATGACAGTCGCTGACCAATGGCAGTCCAAGTCATAAGAGCATAGAGCAGTGTCAACTACGCAAAGAGAAATAGTCATGCGCGAGAGTTAGATGCGTAATATAGAGCAGTATCATCTACGCAAATACAAATAGCGATCTGCGATAATTAGATGCGTAATATAGAGCAGTATCATCTACGCAAATACAAATAGCGATCTGCGATAGTTAGATGCGTAATAGTTGTGTGTTGTCTAAACACCATGACAGTCGCTGACCAATGGCAGTCCAAGTCATAAGAGCATAGAGTAGTGCCATCTACGGAAAGGATAAGCTTCTAAACTACGAGTGAGACAAATAGCCATGCGCGAGAATTAGATGCGTAATAGTTGTGTGCTGTCTAAACACCATGACAGTCGCTGACCAATGGCAGTCCAAGTCATAAGAGCGTAGTGCAGTGCCATCTACTTAAAGAATAAGCTTCTAAACTAAGAGTGAGACACATGGCCATGCGCGAGAATTAGATTCGTAATGGTTGTGTGCTGTCTAAACACCATGACAGTCGCTGGCCAATGGCAGTCATAAGAGCATTGTGCAGTGCCATCTACTTAAAGAATAAGCTTCTAAACTAAGAGTGAGACACATGGCCATGCGCGAGAATTAGATGCGTAATAGTTGTGTGCTGTCTAAACACCATGACAGTCGCTGACCAATGGCAGTCCAAGTCATAAGAGCATAGAGTAGTGCCATCTACGGAAAGGATAAGCTTCTAAACTAAGAGTGAGACACATGGCCATGAGCGAGAATTAGATGCGTAATATAGAGCAGTATCATCTACGCAAATACAAATAGCGATCTGCGATAGTTAGATGCGTAATGGTTGTGTGTTGTCTAAACACCATGACAGTCGCTGACCAATGGCAGTCCAAGTCATAAGAGCGTAGTGCAGTGCCATCTACTTAAAGAATAAGCTTCTAAACTACGAGTGAGACAAATAGCCATGCGCGAGAATTAGATTCGTAATGGTTGTGTGCTGTCTAAACACCATGACAGTCGCTGACCAATGGCAGTCCAAGTCATAAGAGCGTAGAGTAGTGCCATCTACGGAAAGGATAAGCTTCTAAACTAAGAGTGAGACACATGGCCATGCGCGAGAATTAGATGCGTAATGGTTGTGTGTTGTCTAAACACCATGACAGTCGCTGGCCAATGGCAGTCATAAGAGCATAGAGTAGTGCCATCTACGGAAAGGATACCTAACCTTCTAAACTAAGAGTGAGACACATGGCCATGCGCGAGAATTAGATTCGTAATGGTTGTGTGCTGTCTAAACACCATGACAGTCGCTGGCCAATGGCAGTCCAAGTCATAAGAGCGTAGTGCAGTGCCATCTACTCAAAGAATAAGCTTCTAAACTACGAGTGAGACAAATAGCCATGCGCGAGAATTAGATTGTTAACGTTTGTGTGTTGTCTAAACACCATGACAGTCGCTGGCCAATGGCAGTCATAAGAGCATAGAGTAGTGCCATCTACGGAAAGGATAAGCTTCTAAACTACGAGTGAGACAAATAGCCATGCGCGAGAAATAGATTCGTAATGGTTGTGTGCTGTCTAAACACCATGACAGTCGCTGACCAATGACAGTCCAAGTCATAAGAGCATAGAGTAGTGCCATCTACTCAAAGAATAAGCTTCTAAACTACGAGTGAGACAAATAGCCATGCGCGAGAAATAGATTCGTAATGGTTGTGTGCTGTCTAAACACCATGACAGTCGCTGACCAATGACAGTCCAAGTCATAAGAGCATTGTGCAGTGCCATCTACGCAAAGACAAATAGATAAGGCCGCCTTTGAAGTACATTACTCCTGTAATAACCAGTTTTAAGTTTTATGCCTCTGTTTTGTGTGCAATGAAAAGTTAACTATATTCAATATTCATACATTCATACATTGCGGTAGCACGCTAGATCGTATGCCTTGAGGTACTACACACAGACAGACACTGCGCTTTGCGTGTCCTCCCATGACGAGCACACTTCGCCACAGCGGTTAGAGTAAGCAGCCCCTTGATGCTATCGACTCAGGATGTCTGCTATTTTGTGCCAACGTGTCTCCAGCTTTTTTAATAAATTATTTTTATAGCACCGGAGTGACAAGCTCACCGATCGTCTATTGATAGAGTAAGTACACATCGCAACGCAACGACATATTTGCAATGGGGGCTATCACGTGTGATAAATCCGCTAGATGGCGTACTGTTAGATTGAGGTCCAACTTCAAAGTCATTGGTTGTTTAGTGACATTTTGACATTTCATAATCTTCTTTCGACTTTCTTAATGCGTTATGCCTACCCTTGTGTCTCTTATTCACATTCTCAACATTACTATAACATTATGTCTGTAACTAGTTTCGAGTAGTTGTGTATTTTTTTATCACCACAAGTACCACAAGTCATCAATTTGATGTAGTTTATATGTTGTTCACGTATATAAATCAAAATAAAAAATACAAATACAGTTTTAATATCTACTAATGATCTGTAAATTGAGATAGCCATTTTACCAAATGGGCTACTATACCTACGACGTTGACTCTTTATAAGTAAAACTTCTTTATCAAAATGTACGGTGTGACGATCATCTAAAATAATAGTTACCTACCAAGTGTACCTAAGTGATATAATAAGATTTTGTTTGAAATGTATGTAAGATTTTTTTAGAAGATTGTTTTATTAAGCGCTTTAATTTCAGGCAAACATTATCTTAACGCATTATGTTAAGATAATGTTTGCCTGAAATTCATATTGTTCGTTCAGTAATTTGTAATTACCTACCAACTTTTTCCAATTACAATTATTTAAAATTGGATAATGATAAACGAACCTATCTCAAGAAATATGCACCCTATATTTAAATGGTGAATTTTAATTTTATATCCAAGTTAAATCGCTACCTTGGCTTTATGCCCACAAGCACAAAATAATTATATTTTGATGTAGGTATAGTCACAAAATATTGTGGTATAGTCCCTAAATGACAAATGAGAAAATAACTCTACATACTCTTTTTTCGTTTTCTTGATAAAAAAAATATGTACAATACCTATTTATAAATATAATTACTAAAATAATAAAATTAACATTAATAAAAACATCTGTCGAAAGAGGGTGTCACAGGTTTAAAGGTTTAAATGCCGAAAGCGATTGGGAGTGAAGTCCGGGAAACCAAAAAGTTCGTGGGATTCGACCTATCTAAAAACACAAAACATCTTTATTTTTTCATATTTCATACTATCTATCTAGTATTGAAATAAAGAACACACATTTTTGTAGGTTCGATTGCAATTTAAGCGCCATTTCTTGTCCTCCAAGTCTGTTGGCTATACATCGGCATTCGTATAATCTTATCTATTTAACAGTCCTTAGCTTCCCGCCCCGCGAAATACCAGAAACATTCTAGCCACGCTCATTTCCGCTTCAATCGAGCTTGTCACATGGAATTAAAGTTCAATTTCGAGTATACCGAATGCATAAAGCATGATTGAAATTGGCAATTGAAAGAAGAACTGCAAGTAGATTGGGGATCCTCCCGCGCTCATCGTGAGTCAATACAAACGCGCGGGGTGGGAGGGGTCTACGTAGACCGGTGGAACTAGTAGGTATGAGGGAAGTGTGAAGAGCTAAGAGGTGTATCGTCCCCACCGTTTCGTTCCGTTGTAGGCGGGGCCGGCAGGACCGACACGCTCCGCTCACCGTTACAACCGCGCCACGCATCGCGAAGGGCTTACGCCGACTTGGTGGAACGAAACGCACGCTTTTTGAAATTCGAACGCGATTTCGGCGCGCGACGTACTTTTTTTAGTTTTTATTTTTAGTGCCAGTGCTCTACTGAGGCAGACTTTTTTTTTAAGTAAGGAGGTTTAGTTGCAAAGTGTTGAAGTTATAAACTTTTTGGACTGTAACGTGGTTAGAGTTTATTCTTGGTAACTTTATTAAGTTTAATTTAATATTTAAAAGTGAAGGAATGACTTTATGTAGATAAGTAATGTATATCTGCGCAAATTTGAAGACTGCAGCACTTTAAATTTGCTGAAGAAAATTGCAAATAGGTGAGTTAAAAACGTTTTCTTATCTTTACAAAGCGTCGTTTAATAAATTCTTGTTTTAAACAGTTATTTAACCAACGTTCATCAGTTTAAAAATGACAATATCTGCTCGCGTGAAAAAGACATCAACGCGTCAAAGACTCATCCCTCCCTTATCTTGTACGCAACGCCTAAGATCCCGCTGTTCACACAATTCTGTTATCTATCTGTTTTATTTAACGAAAATAATCTTAAATCAATGATGAAGAACTACTCTATGAATTAACGATAGGTTTCCTATTAAAAAAACAAATACTTATCAGTAGAAATAAGAATTTCATCTTGGGATATTTCTAGTTTAGGCAGAAAGCTTAAAATTGTTCCCTTAGTTAAATAAATCTTTTGTAGCTGACTGATCACCTGTTAAGCAATTGCCGCCGCAATAGACATTTGCGACAGAAGAGTCCCCATTTATGTTCCCGAAATCGCCCCAAAATTCAGGATTTTAAGAGAAATCTCCCACAAAAAACCCGGCGAGCACAACCCCCGCTCATGGATTTTTAATACGCTTATGTACTTATTTGTAAAATTAATCAATCCATCAATCAATCGTCATCATCAATGAATTTATTCCCAAGCCATCTCACGTCATATCTATTTCATTTCAGTGTCAGTTTAATTTCAGTCCAGTTGAACTTTTGTTACTTATCAATTTAATTATGATTTTATACACGTACCTATTTCTACTTAGATTTTCACCCCCAACTATCCCCCCAATCCAAATATTAAGTTGAAGTTAAGAGGACTAACTTTAAATGAAAATTAATCATAATGTTATTATATTAATCTGTCTATCTATCCATTCTATATAAGTAAATAAAAATTGACCCCAGTTCGTTAGTTTGCTTAAAACTTGAGAACGGCTAAACCGATTTGGCTAATTTTGGTCTTGAAATATTTGTGGAAAGTCAAAGGTTTCAATGATGAGAAAAACTGTGATATGGAGTTCGCCGGATCAGCTAATTTAAAATAGAACGAAGCAGGAAGAAGCATCTCTCGGGCTAATATGATACCATTGGATGTAATGCCGTCGCGTTCGTTGTAATTGCAACGTTTTTTTTTATAAATTAAATGGGTTTGCACTTGACCTCATCTCACCTGATTGAAGAGCTCTAAGATGTAGCGTGCTTTCCCAGAAGAACCTTATTCACTCTCGACTTAAAGACACCCAAAACGTGGGCTTTCCTTTTGATTACTTATTATAGGCTGAAGTGAGAAAATAATATACTGTACCAATAATAATGTACTGCCCCTGTCGGACTCAGCCAGGACACTATATAAATTAATATCTCATAGAATTAAAATTAATAATACGCTCATAAGAATTAGATTGTAAAATTCAGGCGGCATAATCGCATGTGCGATAAAACCTTTTCTCTTGATTAAAAAAATATATACTGTAGCACCTTTAAAAATAGTTTTCGACTCCGATATGAAAATGTTAACTTATCTGTATTTTATAACGTGTGTAAGTTTTTATAATCTGTGCCGCAATAGTTCGGGTCCCATCCGTCACGGTGTCTCCCCATCGTGGGAGCTACATTGTGCTCCTATGTGATCTGACAAGAGTGTGCTTCCTGCTGCCCACCCGCGGATTTGGACACCTAACACAATGGATCTAGGTTTCATTTTGATTGGTAGCTTTATCTGAAGCAAAAGCCTCCAATTGATGGGCGGTAGAGACTGTACAATACATTAGTAAATAGGTACTAGAATTAGGTCCGCTTCGAGCAAACTTTATCCGAGAATAAATCAATTGTATAACGTAATCATACCATAAGATTCGAAAAGTTATACCATTGATTAATCTCGAATAAAAATTGGTCGAATCAGATTATGTTTTTTTTTTATAGGCTAGAGGCGACAAACGAGCAAGTGGCTCACCTAATGGTAATTAAACGCTCGCGATGAAGATTCTCGAGATGAAATGAGTTGCGACTATCTAACCTGATCTGATAATGAATGGTTTTGATGAGAAACCTATAGCTTTTCTGAAAAGATATAGCCAATTCAATTTCCGAGGCCAAAACCAACTCATTTAAACTTTTCTCATACTTGAAATATGATTGTGATGAAATGACTTTTCCCCATGGGTTGTAGCGAGCGGCAGAATTAGGGGGGGCAGCAAATTTTGGTAAAACGATTGGTGTCAAAGAAAAAAGATGGCGGCAGAATGTCGCATTCTTTGCATAGGGGCGACAAACTGCAGCGACTGGAGTTGCAGGTGTTCATGGGCGACGGTAATCGCTTAACATCAGGTGATCCGTCTGCTCGTCTGCCCCCTATCCTATAAAAATGTTTTTGAATAATTTAACCAATATAATATAAACCTAACGATTGTCACACTTACCGGTTTCCTGGAAAATTATGAAAAATACTCGTACCTATCCAGCAATTAATTTAATCTTCCCTATTTAAAAAAATCTAGCTCTTATGACTTGCACCGCATATTCAGAAGTTTCTTTTATCTCGGCGTGTTTAATTTGAAGTGGAACCACACACATTATATTGTTTGCATGCTTGGCGTCCATTTCTCATGGACTCTAGACTTGCGCTAAACAGTTCACTGGAGTGAAAGAGTGACTTAGAACTTGTTCAGATGACATGTTTTAATCGCTTATTTATCACTTCTACTTGATTTTATAGATATTAAACACATACTGCGTCTAGCAGTTTCGTCTATATTAGGCTCACAAACAAAAAAAAAACATAAAATAGCATTATGTCACTCTATATCTCTACTTGAAATCGCGTTAATTCATCGCTCCGTTTTGCAGTGAAAGACGTATACAAACAGACAGACATACATACTTTCTCATTTATAATATTAGTATGGATCAACTTACCTATATAGATTTATGTCCCTTTAATCACGTGATTTAAATATCCCTGAACAACATTTGTTGACTGACTTCACCACATTATCTATAGATTCCTACGAAACAAAAATACATAAGTACTCGTACTGTACTAACTACAGTGAGTGAAACGAACGATATAGCTCATTAAGTGAACTGGTTCCTTGAACTATTCTTTCAACTGCACTAGTTTATTGTGGAGGCTGTTATACCATAACAATGGGCGGTGATGTGAACCCGTCACTTTGTCTGAAGGTGGAGATATGGCCATGTATCTACTAAAATTTCGATTCATAAAGAATTATACAGATCAATATTTTTGTGAGGACAATGGCACCCGGCTAGTAAGGAGCACTTCATTGCATCTAAATTGAAAGAGAAATAATTGTAACTGTAGGAGATTCCTGGCATTTGAAATGGACATGACAAAAATATTTTTGCTAGAGTATATCTCTTAAATTACTGCAAATACATCACTTTAGATTGTACTTTGGTAAACCTCTCGGAAAACAAACATTTTTATTCTAAAAATAATGTTTTTTTTAATATTCATTGCTACATTTTGAGGCAAATCTGGTGTAGAATCAGTGTGAGTACATACAAATAAAATAACTCTACCTAATTTCGGCCTCTGATTATAAAAGTAACCATTAGGTACGTATATATTCTGGTTGTGTTTTGCCTGTGTACGTACGTAGGTACAGCCACACATTCAAAGTATACAAAACTATAAAATTTCTTCAATCGACTCTCATCTTACTGTCATGCACATTAGGTTGAATATCATCGAGGAAATTTGACAAGGTTGTTGTAACCTGCTGTGTGACCTGAAGCGCTGAAACGCATAGGTATTTTTTCCAAAAGAGGAAAAAAATTGCGGTAAAAAGACATTCTTGAGTTTTTAAAGTTATATCCTGAGACCGTAGGTATCTTCATTATAATTAAACTGTCTTAAAGGTCAGTAGGAGGAGAAATAAGCGCTATTAATTTTAATCATAATCAGTCCCCTTAAACTAAGAATTGCTGATAAGAAACCGATATAGACCGAAATGGCGCGAAGTCGTTAATTACCTTTTTTCACGGGATTGTTTTATTAGTTTTTGTAAATAATATAAATGTGTCCCATCTTAAGCGTACGTTTCCCGGTTGGGGTCCAAAACAGTTTCCCGGAAACCCAGGGTAGGCTTAGAACATAATTCAGGATTTGGGGATTGTCAGACTCCCCAATTTTGTCATTTTTGTGGTTTTTTTGTGTCATTGATTGTCAAACATATCGTAGCGACTTGCTATCTAAACAATATTGTTTGTTTGTCAGACTTGCCTGTTAAAACAGGGGAACCAGGAAGGCAATCGCGCTAACTTGAAATCGCGTTAATTCATCGCTCCGTTTTGCAGTGAAAGACGTATACAAACAGACAGACATACATACTTTCTCATTTATAATATTAGTATGGATCAACTTACCTATATAGATTTATACCCCTTTAATCACGTGATCTACTAAATATTCTGAACAACATTTGTTGAATGACTTCACCACATTATCTATAGATTCCTACGAAACAAAAATACATAAGTACTCGTACTGTACTAACTACAGTGAGTGAAACGAACGATATAGCTCATTAAGTGAACTGGTTCCTTGAACTATTCTTTCAACTGCACTAGTTTATTGTGGAGGCTGTTATACCATAACAATGGGCGGTGATGTGAACCCGTCACTTTGTCTGAAGGTGGAGATATGGCCATGTATCTACTAAAATTTCGATTCATAAAGAATTATACAGATCAATATATTTGTGGGGACAATGGCACCCGGCTAGTAGAGCACTTCATTGCATCTAAATTAAAAGAGAAATAATTGTAATTGTAGGTAGGGGAGACCGGGGATGGTTGACTATAGGGGTAGGTAGACTAATCGCCAAAAACTCGCCAACGGTTTGAGTATTATGTCATCCCAGCTCAGCCACGTATCACTCTCCGCCCCCCGCTCAGTTGTCGGTAACGCCGCGTCGCGGGCATACACCGTTTTTGAGCAGTGACCCGTGATTTGTTTTCATAACATGTAAGTAATATTTTCGTGTTGCATATTTTTTGATTTGGTACCTACACATTTTATGTTAACCGTTTGCCTATTAGTCAGAGTATTTTATGAGTCCATATTGATATTCTTTTATGTGTTATTTCTTTATTAGGTGACAGTGTGTAAGTTATCCATGCCATCGAAACTTAAAATGTCGTTTGGGGCTGGTAGAATAATTTCTTTCGGGGCTGGTTGAATATTTAGTCAACCAACCCCAACAATATTTTAAGTTTCAAATATCTTTAAAATTAATCCATTTATTGGATTCTTGATAAATATTTTCTTTTTATTGCAACAGCATGCTGAGGACCTATAAATTAACGAGCTGATACACCGAAGGATGTCGTAGAAAGAGCTTGTCATCAAGTCATTTTTGACAATAGAAGTGTTAATGCAACTGCAAAACAATATACCATTCCCTATAAGACATCACACCGTTATGTGCCCACATCTTTATACAATGAGAACTTGCCCTCAACTTTATTTGCAGTACTTGAAGAAATAAGACCCTTTCCTAAAGCTGCGCCACGATTATATAATAGAAGTAATACTCGAAAACGTAAAATATTCCCTGAAAAACAAAATCTTATAGATATGAAAAACAATAGAGAAACTTTGAAGAAAAGAAGGACAGATACAAAAAACAATAGAAAAAGGAGAAGAAACAAAAAGAGGCAAGGGCAAAGGAAAGTGGAAATGCAAAGAAAAAGGAAAGAGTAAGGGAAAAAGCTACGGGTAACGGAAAAGGAACGGATAAAGTAAATGAGAAATATTACATAAATAAGAATTAATATGTTACATTCATAATAATTAATGGAAATATTTATGTGTGATTTAACTGAACTGAAGAAAATTTAAGTTTAAAAAATTTAAATATTAAGAGTTGATAGTTTTGTTAAAGACTTATAAAAGACTAGCGGCCGCCCGCGACTTCGTCCGCGTGGAAAAGTAACTTTTTACCCCCCTTTAACCCCTTACAACCCCCTTTTCGCAACAAAAAGTAGCCTATGTCCTTTCTCAGGGTCTAGATCATCTGTATACCAAATTTCATTTAAATCCGTTCAGTAGTTTTGGCGTGAAAGAGTAACAGACAGACAGACAGACAGAGTTACTTTCGCATTTATAATATTAGTATGGATGTATGTACCTGATTATAATTGTTTTTGAATAAAAAGTTTAATTAAATTGAAAATAGTGTTTTATTACTTGACTCTTCTTATAATTTGTTGCTTACTAAACCGTAGGTCAACTTACCCCAGGCATATAGTCAATCTACCCCGGAACTGGGGTAGATTGACTAAGAGTTGATGTTTTGTAAAATGCATCTAATTATGATGATGATATTTAATAATGAACTATATTTTGTTGTTTTTTATTAGTTTAATAGTTCTTCTATCCATTAATGCGATTTTTTTGTCTGTAGGGTGAAAACACAAAAAATATGTATGATTAGTAAAAAATTAGTCAACCATCCCCGGTCTCCCCTAATTCCTGGCATTTGAAATGGACATGACAAAAATATTTTTGCTAGAGTATATCTCTTAAATTACTGCAAATACATCACTTTAGATTTTACTTTGGTAAACCTCTCATAAAACAAACATTTTTATTCTAGAAATAATGTTTTTTTTTTAATATTCATTGCTACATTTTGAGGCAAATCTGTGTATAATCAGTGTGAGTACATACAATAAAATAACTCTACCTAATTTCGGCCTCTGATTATAAAAGTAACCATTAGGTACGTATATATTCTGGTTGTGTTTTTGACTGTGTACGTAGGTACAGCCACACATTCAAAGTATACAAAACTATAAAATTTCTTCAATCGACTCTCATCTTACTGTCATGCACATTAGGTTGAATATCAATCGAGGAAATTTGACAGGTTGTTGTAACCTGATGTGTGACCTAAGCGCTGAAACGCATAGGTAATTTTTTCCAAAAGAGGAAAAAAATTGCGGTAAAAAGACATTCTTGAGTTTTTAAAGTTATATCCTGAGACCGTAGGTATCTTCATTATAATTAAACTGGTCTTAAAGGTCAGTAGGAGGAGAAATAAGCGCTATTTAATTTTATTAATCAGTCCCTTAAAATAAGAATTGCTGATAAAGAAACCGATATAGACCGAAATGGCGCGAAGTCGTTAATTACCTTTTTTCACGGGATTGTTTTATTAGTTTTTGTAAATAATATAAATGTGTCCCATCTTAGCGTACGTTTCCCGGTTGGGTCCAAAACAGTTTCCCGGAACCCAGGGTAGGCTTAGAACATGATTCAGGATTTGGGGATTGTCAGACTCCCCAATTTTGTCATTTTTTGTTTTTTTTTGTCATTGATTGTCAAACAATATCGTAGCGACTGCTGTCTAAACAATATTGTTTGTTTGTCAGACTTGCCTGTTAAAACAGGGGAACCAGACCAACTGAATCATGGTTACCCGTTTCAGAAATTATCTGGAAGTTGCAGGTTTCCCTCACTATATTTTCCCTCATCGCTAAGCTATCATAGGCAATTAGGCATACGCAAAGAAATTTGAAAAATTCAGAGGTCCATGCTCGGATTCGAACCACGACTCCTCACACGGAGGACGCGTTTTTATCCACTGAGCTAGGAGTCCTCGAGACCAATTCTCATGCACTCGACATTGGAGTCGAATTTAGAGATTTCATAAATTCGTCCATACAAAATTCTAATTATCTGTCTGTCTGTCCATCTGTCAACCAACTCATTGTGAGGCGTCCACAAGGCGACATCACTAATTTTCGGCCTACATTCTCCCAGATTTCAGTTAAAAATGTAATTGCTGTCAAAGTTACGATTATGATGGACAATAAAAACGTGCGCCTTAATGGGTCATTCGTGGGCGCCTACTAAAATAATTCTGTAGCAAAAAACAATACTGCCAAGGACGATGTGTCTTTAGATGCGTAAAAATCACGATCAATCGATAAAAATATCTGGGTTATGTTCAAACGTTTGGTATAAGTAGATATAAAAATGTTTCGCAATAGATTGAAACTATTTTCATTGAGTAAATATGATGAATTGTAGTTGTCTGCCTACTCAAATCAGTCATATTTCTTTCAAGCAATTTGCGCCTTAATGTCAAACACGTTTAGTTCAATTTCAATTGAGGAAATTTGACTAATAATTAACACTAAGTAAGTAGTAAGTAACTAAGTACGTACTTATGTATCTAGGGAGATGTCTGTACGTCGAATTCAATATAATATTATTAGCATTTGTCTACTTTTAGAAGTTTAAATCGAGATATTCTGTTAATCATGTCACCTCACCGTAATCAAATCGATAAGTACTTTTATTTTAAAATAAATTATAACTTTAATTTATATAATATCTAATAATTTATATTTATTTATTATTCGATTTGAAATGATTACTTAGATTTAAAAATTACGAAAATATTATATCGATATTTTTAGGGAATCGATTTGATTACCGGATGCGCGAGAGTCGGCCATTCGGACACTGGTGGTCAACACGAAGAGACGCTCTGTAAATTCCGATTGAAGCATAATAAATAGACAGTAAAAGTGAGCAGTTGTGTTATTTAAAGGACCCCTTCTGGCTTATTCTAATAATATCGATGCGCAGAATTGCCCCTGCGCCGTCGGCGTAATCCGGTCGCGTGTTCGCCCACAAAATGGACCTTTAGACGGTTTTAACACCTAATTTTCGCACCTTCGCCCACTAGCCTGTAATTCGGCTTAATTAGTGAGAGGATGTGCAAGTTCGGCGCGCCGGCCGAAAATTTGCGCACCTCTAAATACTGTCATTAAGTTGCCCCGTGTTCTATGCGTTCTTTGGAATTGAATTTGAGCGTTATTTTCTCTTAAAGTAGACATTAATTTGATTCATGGCAAGTTGATGACGGGAAATGTGTTATTGAGTGAACGAGTTTCATGACTTTTGGACAACATGACAGCAGTGAACTTGAACCCGAAATATTTTGTTATGGGTATATCATGAATATGGCTTTAATAAATTTAATCTGATATGTATAATTGTTGATTGTTATCTTAATCTGATATGTATAATTGTTGATACTGTAAGATTGTTGTTGAATAAACATTTTTCTATTCTATAAACCTATAAATAAGTATAACATTAAGAAACCGATATAGACCGAAATGGCGCGAAGTCGTTAATTACCTTTTTTCACGGGATTGTTTTATTAGTTTTTGTAAATAATATAAATGTGTCCCATCTTAGCGTACGTTTCCCGGTTGGGTCCAAAACAGTTTCCCGGAACCCAGGGTATGCTTAAAACATAATTCAGGATTTGGGGATTGTCAGACTCCCCAATTTTGTCATTTTTGGTTTTTTTTTGTCATTGATTGTCAAACAATATTGTAGCGACTGCTGTCTAAACAATATTGTTTGTTTGTCAGACTTGCCTGTTAAAACAGGGGAACCAGGCCAACAGAATCATGGTTACCCGTTTCAGAAATTATCTGGAAGTTGCAGGTTTCCTCACTATATTTTCCCTCATCGCTAAGCTATCATAGGCATACGCAAAGAAATTTAAAAAATTCAGAGGTCCATGCTCGGATTCGAACCACGACTCCTCACACGGAGGACGCATTTTTATCCACTGATCTAGGAGTCCTCAAGACCAATTCTCATGCACTTGACATTGGAGTCGAATTTAGAGATTTCATAAATTCGTCGATACAAAATTCTAATTGTCTGTCTGTCTATCTGTCAACCAACTCATTGTGAGGCGTCCACAAGGCGACATCACTAATTTTCGGCCGACATTCTCCCAGATTTCAGTTAAAAATGTAATTGCTGTCAAAGCTACGATTATGATGGACAATAAAAACGTGCGCCTTAATGGGACATTCGTGGGCGCCTACTAAAATAATTCTGTAGCAAAAAACAATACAGCCAAGGACGATGTGTCTTTAGATGCGTAAAATAAATCACGATCAATCGATAAAAATATCTGGGTTATGTTCAAACGTTTGGTATATGTAAGTAGATATAAAAGTGTTTCGCAATAGATTGAAACTATTTTCATTGAGTAAAATGATGAATTGTAGATGTCTGCCTACTCAAACTCAGTCATATTTCCTCAAACAATTTGCGCTTAATGTCAAACACGTTTAGTTCAATTTCAATGAGGAAATTTGATAATAAAACACTAAGTAAGTACTAAGTACGTACTTATGTATCTAAGATGTATGTACGTCGAAGTCAATATAATATTTATTAGCATTGTTACTTTTTAGAAGTTAAACGAGATATCTTATTCATCACCTCACCGTAATCAAATCGATAAGTACTTTTATTTTAAATAAAATTATAACTTTAATTTATGTAATATCTAATCTAATAATTTTATTATTATTCGATTTGAAATGATTACTTAGATTTAAAAATTACGAAATATTATATCGATATTTTTAGGGAATTGATTACCTACGGGAATGCGCGAGAGTCGGCCCATTCGGACACGGTGGTTACACGAAGAGACGCTCTGTAATTTCCGATTGAAGCATAATAAATAGACAGTAAAAGTGGAGCAGTTGTGTTATTTAAAGGACCCCTTCTGCTTATTCTAATAATATCGATGCGCAGAATTGCCCCTGCGCCGTCGGCGTAATCCGGTCGCGGTGTTCGCCCACCAAAATGGACCTTTAGACGGTTTTAACACCTAATTTTCGCACTTCGCCCACTAGCCTGTAATTCGGCTTAATTAGTGAGAGGAATGTGCAAGTTCGGCGCGGGCCGGCCGAAAATTTGCGCACCTCTAAATACTGTCATTAAGTTGCCCGTGTTCTATGCGTTCTTCGGAATTGAATTTGAGCGTTATTTTCTCTTAAAGTAGACATTAATTTGATTCATGGCAAGTTGATGACGGGAAATGTGTTATTGAGTGAACGAGTTTCATGACTTTTGGACAACATGACAGCAGTGAACTTGAACCCGACATATTTTGTTATGGGTATATCATGAATATGGCTATAATAGATTTAATCTTATATGTATAAGTATAATTGTTGATACTGTAAGATTGTTGTTGAATAAACATTTTTCTATTCTATAAACCTATAAATAAGTATAACATTAAGAATTTTGTTCATGTGTTAAAGCACTTCTTTAAAACTGTTATTCCGGTTATTCCGGTTGCGTCTAAAGATATCGCTATGGAGCCTTAGGCTTAGACTTCAGGGTATGGAGAGTCTGATCAATACAATGAAGTGACTGCCGGCTGACCTTCGCAACCCTTTTACAGGGGAACCCCAGACATATTTTATCATGGATACGTTTCAAAAATTATCCGGAACATGCCGGTTTCCTCACGGTGTCTTTCCTCACCGCTCTGAGCAAAGAAAATTCTCTTACATACAAAGATTTGAAAAATTCAGACGAGCAATTCGACTCCGAATCGAACCACAATCCCCCGTAGAGAAGGCGCGTTTTATCCACCGAGCTTCCATCACTCCAATGAATTTAATGAAAGACTATTTTATATATTGATGCAATTCAAAAATATGTTTTAAGCAGTTGTTTTAAAGTTTTACAGCTGTCACGGATTACTGATTGACATGAGACTGACCTGACCCTGGGCTGGTTTCGCCATCCCACCTCATAAAAACATCTTAGGCTTATTCATTATTTTATGTCCTACCATTATGTCCAACCAGCCTTGAGTTTTAAAGTACCCACACTTTATGATCTCTCCACGCATTTGCATAATCTCTTTCAATTAATTTAGACCTTTGCCAAACTAGTTTCTAAGAGTAGTTATTATACAGTGCTAGCAGAGCCAGTGATATAGTGATCTAAGCAAATACTGGCCCACTATTGAACACAACAACTGTTCAACTGTGGGAGAGCCGCGCTTCGGCATAAATGGGCCGGCTCAACCGGAGTGATACCATTGCCTCACAGAAAACCGGCGTGAAGTAGCCCCTGTGCTGTGTTTCGCCGAGTGAGTGAGGGTACCGGAGGCCCACCCGGGGAGGGGAAGGGGATTAAAGGTTGGCAGCGCACGTGTAACTCCACTGGTGTTGCAAGTGTCCATGGGCGGCGGGAATTGCTTACCATCAGGTGATCCGCCTGCTCGTTTGCTACCTATCACATAAAAAAAACAAAGATTTAAAAATTTGTCGGCCTTTCTTTATAAATACCTATTCCTTTCTTAAGAGCCGGCAACGCATTTGTGATGCCTCAGGTGTTGCAGATGTCCATGGGCGGCGGTGATCACTTACCATCAGGTGAGCCGTCTGGTCGCTTGTCCGGTCCAATGTAAAAAGAAAATACTCGACCCGATCCGTTACTTGAAGGCCGTCGTTAAGTGCATGACGTGGGTGAATATTATTTGTTCTAGAGGCTTCCTCAGCATTGATCCTTAAGATTGAATAGTACTTTGTTGTACTGAAGCAAAGCTAGATGGTTGTCACTGTGACACCCAGCCTTGACTTATGACCTTAGACAAAGGATGAAATAGACCGGACACGCAAATAATAATACTAGTGTAAACGGAGCAACTACATACAGAAATCGCTAATATCCAACCAAATTCAGTCGTAACTCTTAAGTTATCAGGCTACCGTACTGAAGATTAACATCGATCCGCCATTTTGTAGTTATTTTTCATTTGGCCGGGTTATATAGATATCTGTCCCTTACGGTGATACGCGCTTAGCCACTCTATTTGATACTTTCTTTATGCTTATGACAGTGGCAGCGAGCGTACCAAACGTTTGACGCACTGTATCCAGTGGACGACCAAACTTGTATTGCTAGTCATGCTACTAAGTATCTTTTATATTGTGACAGTTAGATGCTTAAATTCGATAATGAGGAGAGTCCTAAATCGTGATGAGTAAGTATATTTTAGCTTAGAAATACCAAATCAACGGATGTTGTAAACTAACGTATTTCTCAATATAAGCAAAATGAAGCCTATGAGCACAATAATGGTGATATCCCAAATTGTATGGCGACTTGGCTAGGATCTGTGGGACCTTTGAGATCTAACTTTCGTGGCAGTCTTCAAATCTAATATTCCTAAAAATGTATTTTAGAATCTTAAAATATAGTACAATTTATATAAAATTTATAAAAGCCTTCGATATAATTGGTATATTATTTTGAGATTCTAATGTTAATTTCGGAGGAATATTTGAATCTATGTTTTTCTTGTTGCGTGTGCAATCATGTATTAGTTGAACTGAAACAAACTTCATAGTGTGTAACTTGTTACAGTTATTGGTCACTAGGTATAGTTGATCAAATACCTAGGAAAAAGAAAGTAGATAGATATAAAGATGAGTGAAACAACGGCAATAAACAATCGCTGGTAGCACTTGTGTACTCGGTGAAGTGAAACAATAACCAAAACCCCAAAAGCGAAATTAAAATTCCCTCAAAAGCTTTGTACTTAAAATAATTACCGAAATGTTTAGTGAATCGAAGCCGGGAGCATTAGCTGGGAGCCAACCGAGGCGGTGATTAGTGACGGCATGACAGCCGCGCGCCCAGAGCGGGCACGACGCGCCGGAGTAGCCGACAGCAGGGACAGGCGATGTCATGTAATACAGGGATTGGTCAATTATGTAATTGATTTATCATACGCTGATTCGGTGACACAAAGACTTAAGACTTTGCAATTTTAGAGAAAAAAAATCAGATTCTTTTCATTTCACGACTGCGCCGGAGCAGCCGAGCCGACAGCCGTTGCAGGGACAGGCGATGCCATGTAATACTCCAATTTGTCAATTATGTAATTGATTTATCATACGCTGCTTCGGTGACACAATTTGTAATTGTAGATGTCTTTTGACGCATTTTGTAATTTTTTTTTTCATTCGTTTCCTTTTTGAGGCAGAACTTTGTACGGTAGGTTTAAAATTAGTAGCGGTAACAGTTGTCTCTTTATGTGGTAGGTAGCAGACGAGCATACAAGAGACACATAGGTTACAAAGAGAATAAAATTGTGGGTGACCCCCCCTCCTACGAATGATTAAATTAATAAAATATCTCATGTAATTACCATTAAAACTACCAATGAATATTGAACGAACTTAAATTACTAGAAAATTTGAGTTTTTTTTTATACGTTATAAATATTTCATAACACTGTAAGATGAGAGAGCCCTGAATTGGTCAATTGTATAATTGACTCGATCATAACTTTACGATCGCCAAACCAAACAGATGATTAACTACAAGCGCAACAAAATTTATGACCTATATTTCTCCATAATCAAATCAGGAATATGACAGGACCCAGTTCGCGCCTTGAGCGACGCCTGACTTTATTGCAAAGACGTAGATATGCAAATGTCCAAGTAATATCTGAATTGGTCAATTACACTTAGTGACTTAACCAAACAAACGTTTAACTGCGAGCGCATCAAAATTTTATGACCGATATTTGTCCATAATCAAGTCAGGTATAAGTCAGGACCCAACACGTGCCCTGAGTGATGCACGACTACCAGTTAGTTACTGCGGCATTATGCTCTATATCATCAAAAAATACCAACGAAATGAACAAAATTTAGTCAGTAGTTTTTTTTTAATTTAGGGACATATTAGTAACACAAAAAAATTTTTTTATTTTATTTTATCAATTGTGACATACCTATTGTAAAACTTTTTTTTAAAGTGTAAGTGCTGAATTTCTTGCTGGTGTCTTCTCGGCAGTTTACATTCCGAACCATTGGTAAACATAGTGACATTCATTTACACGTATGGACCTAAATTGAATAAACTATTTTCATTTCATGTCATATAATACGTCATAAACTGTAAACTGGAATTTTCCTCCAATGAACTCAAATATGAAAATAAATGTAACATGCTGCTACAGAACTCTTCATTTGGCACTTGGCCGATGTTTTAACTACTAACTACTCATTTGAATATTTTAACAAGAACTGCACAGAAATGGGGCGAGACCCAGAACACTCCCCAGAGGCCTGATGGCTTCCGAAAATTGACGGCCTTGCATATAAAAATGTTCTTAAGATATCCGAATCGATCAATTGCACTTAAGTGACTATGGAAGCAAGGACTTAACCACATTTGCATCGAAACTGTCCGTAATTGATTCAGGAATATGACAGAACCCGGCACACGCCCTAAGGGACGCTGACTATCGGTGGCTGCCTTCAGAGACAGGTAAATGTACCCATACGTGAATTACCCAAATTGAATTGACTTAACCGGTCATTTGGGGACCTTTATGGTTTTTTAACTAGAGATACAATCATACTGGACATGGACATTTGAACAAAAACTGCGGAGCATTTTTTCATATTATAAACCCATGATACCATGATGAATCTTTCATCCCATTTTTGCAAAAATGCATGCATACTTTTACGGTGTTTAACACTGGGCATTTGAACAAGAACTAAACCAAAATCAAAAATATGAGATGTTCCAGTCACCGATTCTCGTGCATGTGATATTTATCAAAAATAGAAACATATCGTAAAAACTTACTTTACATGGCTATGCGATATTCCGCCATGTTTTAACGTAATGGTTGAATCACTAATTACGACCCTTTGAACCACAATGCAACAAGATTCATGAGCTATTATTATTCGGATCAAGAAAATTTGTAATAAAAAGCGCCTAAGACAATTTTTGGTCAAAACAACCAACATGCCTAATTTCTGTTCAATCAGTAACCAACAGCCTGCAGGGTTAAGTACAATCAGGATAAGATTAAATTATTGGACCGGCCCTCAACTTTCATATCTACAAGAGCCCATATCAGACCTAGCTTCCCCTCAACCTGCCGAAACATAAAGCGAAAGTCCAAAAAGTCTCAAACACCCGCGGGAACACAATTACCAAATAAGTACACCATAAAAACAGCAAATGCGAGCCCCGATACATTAGCGAACATCCTTATTTACGGTCGTGTAATCATGGATCGATGATCGGCGCGCGCGCTCCTGGCAGCGCGTCGTTACCAATTATTTAAACAAGACATGTACAAAATAGTGCAGAGTGTGCACTCTGTACAACGCACAACCTTAGTTGTCTCGGTGGTCCAAATGCATCTATACACAAGCGCTCAACAGGGGTAGTGCGGGGTCTATTGGGTAGATGTTATGCTAATTTATTGTTGTCCACTGTTGTTATACTAGACAATGCTACATTACATAGGTCAATGATGGATTTATTGAAGTATAGATTTTATTATAGGGTTACGGACTCGCTACAAGAACACCAGTAGAGTCGCAAGTGCGCTGCCAACCCTTAACCCCTTTCCCTTTTATATTTTACTAGTGGCCCGCCCTCACTTCGCTTCGGAACCGTAATTCAGAAATGAACCAATAGATGGCTGTGTCCAATTACATCGCGCAAGCGTTTCGTGTTTTCGGTTTACCTATAAGCCTTGTCGTTGTCTATAGAAGTTATCTCTTTATAAATAGTATGGATGTGCAGTTACTTATACCATCACAATAAATTATATTTGATGTAAGTAGGTAATTTTATGGAACCGCTCCAAATATATTAGTGCAAAAAAGTATGATTTCATGTTATTTATGTAGAACTGAAAATTATCATGCGTACTACCTACTTATCTAGAAATACGGAACTTCATCTCACCTAATGATGGTACGTACGGTACGGTAACTTATTATTGATGCAAACATAGGTACAAGTAAAACTCATCAGCTACCGAGGTACCCTTTTTTGTCCAGTAAACGGTAGCATCTATTTAATACCTAATTACTACAACCAGGGCCTCTTTAAGGCCATAGACAACGGACGTTTCTGGTCATAATATAATATAAAAATCCCCATAGGTATTTATTTTCACAACACCCTATGGTTAAATTCGTTATATATTTTTTCTCTTTTTTCAATATTTAATGATTTCCGTTACAATTCATCATCATTATAAGCCTGTTGCAGTCCACTGCTGGACATAGGCCTCACCTTTTGTTCGCCACTCCGATCGAACTTTGGCTACTCGCATTCAGCTTCTGCCAGAAATTCTCTCATCTTGCATTGATCGATTGATTGATCGATTAATTGATCGTCATCGATTTATACTTAGGCCTAGCACAAATTTTCAACAGAAATTGTAGCGTATGCATATCGTAAACAATTTGTATCGTACGAAAGCAAAACTAAGATTGACCGTATAAACGTGAGTAAGAATAATATTGCAACGTGAGCGCCCGTCCACAGATTGTACAATTAACGAATCCAAAATATTTTTGAAGGAAAATGTACAAAACAATACGTTATCAATGGGGCTTCGTGCTATTATTCTAGGCCCTCTAGTCTGAGGGCATTCTACGCTAGGTTTACCAAGACGCAGTCTCCAAACCGTCCCAGAAAATTTAAATATTTAAAAAATATGATAACAAATTAGTGTTCAGGCACAATTACTACCGAACCTTCTGTATCTCTCAACTCATTGCCCTTTTATTCGTCCATACCAATTCATTCCTGCCATTGGCGATATTTTACGACAACCCATTTTGGACTCTACTCCCTACACTTAAGCAGGTAAGACCTGAGAGTTCCCAGCCAAAAATCGTGACGTAGAAAACAATGGAAGGAGTATCCGAAGTGATTGGGAGTAATAACAATATGTGTGTCGTTTTGGTAATTGATATGTTCTCATTCATCGTGAGGGTAATGAGGATGGCTGGAAATTGGCGGTTTTCCTGGATGAGAGGAATCGATGTAGTTGGTCACTTCTGGATGAAGTTGTTCAGTGCGATTCATTTCATTATTAAGTTTGGCGGTTTTAACTACTACTTCAATAGTCATTATATGCGTTAACCTTTCATAATTTTGTCATTATAAATATATAATAGATTGAAGTTAAATGGTAGCTTAGGCATTTATTGTATAGCAGGTTAATTATTACTGTTGTCCAATATTGTATGCCGCATGGCAGATTACGTTTGAACTTTTCAATCGGTGCTAATACATGTAAGTGAGGCCATAAATGATTCGATTGATTGATTAATAAATTCGTTATAATAGATACTTTTCTCTTTTTTCGATATTTAATTAGACGCAGTCTCCAAACCGTACCCAGAAAATTTAACATTAAAAAAAAAATGATACAAATACTTAGTGCATCAGGCCAATTACTACAGAACCTTCTGTATCTCCCAACGCCTTGCCCTTTATTCCAGTCCATACCATTCATTCCTGCCATTGGCGATATTTACGACAACCCATTTTGGACTCTACTCCCTACACTTAAGCAGGTAAGGACTGAGAGTTCCCAGCCAAAATCGTGACGTAGAAAACAATGGAAGGAGTTTCCTAAGATGCTTGAGAGTAATAACAATTGTGTGTCGTTTTTGGTAATTGATACTGTTCCCCATTCATCGTGAGGGTAATGAGGATGGCACCTGGAACATTGGCGGTTTTCCTGGATGGAGAGGGAATCCGATTGTAGTTGGTCACTTCTGCTGAGTTGTTCAGTGCGATTCCATTTCCCATATTAAGTTTGGCAAGGTTTTAAACTAACTACTTCAAGAGTCAACCCCTTATGCGTTTAAACCTTTCATAATTTTGTCATTATAAATATCTAATAGATTGAAGTTAAATGGTAGCTTAGGCATTTATTGTATAGCAGGTTAATTATTACTGTTGTCCAATATTGTATGCCGCATGGCAGATTACGTTTGTACTTTTCAATCGGTGCTAATACATGTAAGTGAGGCCATAAATGATTCGATTGATTGATTAATAAATTCGTATAACATATTATTATCATTGACATAATAGCTAGACTAACTATTTTCCGTACTCTTTTTAAAAAAGACCGGCAACGCATCAGCGATATAATACATGGACGATAGAGATTACTTACCACCAGGTTTACCTGATGGTAAGTAATCTCTATCGTGGGCAAGTTTGTCGCCACTAGTGTAAAAACGCGGAACTGAAGCTGGAAAGGCTACAAGACTTTTTTTATATCCAAGTGAGATAGGTAATTCACAGATTATAATATTTGTAGTCACCCGTTAGCCTATAGGTTAAATAACAAATATGATTCACAGCGTAGAAAAATAGCCAAAACCTATCATAAAATATTCACCAACTTAATACACCAAGCTCACACTAATTAACCGGATTGCCACCCACGAAACCACACATTATTTAGTTTGACACAGGAAAATATAGCGGCGCGATGCATTAGCATTTTCGTGTCACATGAAATACTTTCATACTACCTACCCCATCTAGTGGTGAGGCCGGAGAAATGCCGCTCGATTCATTCGAACCATTTCCGTTTTACTCGAATACCACTCCGTGAGACTCTCAGAAGCCCACCCACAAGATGGACGGAAGAAAACATCACAACTCTTTCCATCTCCTTCTCTTAAGGCCTACGTAAACATGGCATTGAAACAAATATCAAATTGTTACAGTCACTATCACTTTAATACCAGTTTTATTTATTTACTAACATAATTTAAGAAACTTTTAAATTAATTTAGTTTTAATTATTGATTATCATTATTTATTGCTCACTAAGCGACTTGTGTTTAATCGTGTAAACACGTTTAGGACTACAGTCCTGCTCATTATGTTAAAATGCAACGTAAATGTAATGCAATCATACTGTAATCTGTTGTGTTTTCCAATAAATAAATAAATAAATGAACTATGTGCATACATACGTACATTTGATAAGTAAAGACTACAAGTATACCTACTCGTAAAACGAATAAAAACCACAATTAGTTAATAATATTTTAACTTAAATAAGTCTTACTATAGAAACAAAATGAACAATTTACAAAACTTATCAAAAAGGCATTCACAATAACCGATGAAAAGCATAGCACGGGCACAGGGTAACTAAACAGTGTAGATATTTGAAATTCACATGATGACACACAACACATGATTTACCTAAGTAATAAGAATTGAACCGAATAAAGATTTTGTCCCCATGATTGGAGTCGCATCACTACATGAAATATTTTTATTCCACCTACGCCACAGTTGCACTCTTAAATTTTTAACGAGTCCGCACAAAATTTGCATGGTTCCGGAGATCCGCCGGCCGATAGGGGAGCCATCTCGTAAAGTTCACTCGTTAAAATTCTAATAGAGACATTTATGGGAAATTACTTACGACGTATAATTTTAGAGATATACATCATTTGGGTAGAAATGACGATTTTTTGTTGTGAAATCGTTTCCAGTCCCTTTTTTAGAATAGCATAAACTGTAGGTGTTATCAGATAGATAGATAGATACTCTTTATTGCACAACAAATTACAAAACTTAATGCTAATGGTAATCTACAAATACAATATCGGCGGTCTTATCGCTAATATCTCTTCCAGACAGCCTTTGGGTAGAGGAATAATACAGCGAATTAACAAGGGGTAAGGCAGTGCAGATCTGTTATGTAAGTAATAAGAGAATAATACATCGTAATAAATACATAAATCAATATGTTATTAATCAGATATGTTATTCAGCTCTATAAGTGCAAAGTTTATTTTTTATGCTTCTATTTAAACGTGAAATGGTGCGGAACCCAAGTCTGCATATTAAGGAAAACCTTGTCCATCTTAATTCACTAGTTAAAAAATACTATAGTAATATGTGTCCCACTTTTGTTATAACATTAATATGTACTGTGCAGTCACGGTACAGTATCATGAAAAAGCTATTTTATAACGAATAAATTAAATAGTTATGACTACCAAAGCTTATGATTAGTATGGAAAATGCTTCGTTTGCGTCACAGAAAAAGGCCACCAGAAGGTGACCAAATGTCCATACTTTTTGCACAAAATACATATTGACACAGAAGGCTGACTGCCCACTAAGAGCTAAAAATATGTCATGTACTCACGCATGCGCACTAACGGGTAAAAACGCCTTTTCGACCACATTAATCCTAACTTATGACATAAGATTGTCAAACTGTCGAGGTCTAGTAGAGGCCGCGCGCTTATGTACTCATGCCGGGCAACAACCCTAGCATATGTCAACGAACTCTTCTAAATTCAAAATCAGGTCAAAGTCTAACTTCTGTGTGTAATTATTTTGTGCTTTTTGTACGTTACAAATATAGCAAACTCGTTTTTGCACTACTGGAATTTTCAAATCTATCTGCGTATACTACCTTAGCTCGACGGGTGAGGGAAAAGATCGAGAGGAAAGCTGGTCGATTCGGATCTGGATCATGGTCCAAGCGTACCCCAGCACCCGTAAGTTCGAACTCTACTGACTTGTGACTCTACTGGCGTTGCAGGTGCCTATGGGTTGCCATCAGATTAATCGCATGCTCGTCTACCACCTATCACATTAAAACGCTTCGGCATGTATGGTCCGGCTCGACCGGAGTGATACCACTGCCACATAGAACCGGCGTGAAGCAGCGCCTGTGCTGTGTTTAGCCGAGTGAGTGAGGGTACCGGAAGCCCACCCTGGGGGGAAGGGGATAAAAGGCTGGCAGCACACTTGTAACTCCACTGGTGTTGCAAGTGTCCATGGGCGGCGGCAATTGCTTACCATCAGGTGATCCGCGGCCTGCTCGTCTGCTACCTATCACATAAAAAAAAACTTTACCCGATAATCGAACGTAGTATCCCCAAACCACGGCCCTGTATTTAAGCCACTAGACCAACGAGGCGTTTGTGAGTTCTTTAGTTTAACAGGGGCAGGAGTCGTGTCGTCATACGTTTCGTAACCCGGCACTTGGACTCCCTACTAGTCGACCTATCAAAGTATCAAGATTGTTTATTGCAGCGGTAGTATGACGGGAATTTTTTTGTTCATTAAAACGATCCACGAATTTAATTCGCAATACGGCGCAGTAGCCAATTAAAACTTGAAGACTTAACTAACGTGAAACGGCCTTGTGACGGTGTTATCCAAATTTGTATTAGGTATTATTAAGAGCCTTCTTTATGTAAGTTGTAGACGAGCAGACGGATCACCAGATGGTAAGTGAATGCTGCCGCCCATAGACACCTGCAACATCAGTAGAGTCAAAAAGTCTATGGATGTTGCAGTGGGCCAGTATATAGGCTGATACCTACTGAGTAACTACTGAGTATCTTGCTGGTTCTTCTCGGTAGAAAACGACTTTCTGAATCAGCGGTAGCTGACATAATATTTGACATTCATAAATGTAATGGACTTAAACAGAATAAAGAGTAAATAAATTCACACAACGCCTCATTGCACGCATTGACCTGACTCCGTACTAAGTAGCTTAAGCACTTGTGTTACAGATATCAGACAACAAAGTCCAAACACAAATATAATACTTAAATACATATAAACACCCTCGACCTTTGGCGTAAGAGGCAGGGTCACTACCAAATGCGCCATCCGGTCAGCCAAACATTTCTATTTGTATTCATTTAAACTTTATTGCACAAACTTAATGCCCATTACTTTACTTTTTACACCCAACGCCATCTATTAGTGAAAGTGCAGGAACTAACCCACGTGGCGTTTGGTGTGCGCAAGCGCAAGCTGGTGGTCTCGCTGTGTGGCGCATAAATGCAAATGCGGCGTGGTGTCGCTATCTTTATCTTGGGCGCGGACATGCTCGCCTTTATGCGCGGGCGCGGCTGGCACTCACACCGATGCGTAATGGGTAATTACATGGTTGGTTTTATTATGGTGCTGAAGATTTTTTTTATTATAGCCTGGCTTTACTCGACATTGCCACGATCCTCATTGTGGAATCAACTTCCCGCAGCGGTATTTCCTATAAACGTATAAACGAGCCTATACTTTCCTAAAGGGCCGGCAACGCATCCGAATTCCTTCTGGTGTAGCTTATGGGTAAAAGAGGTCTAAAGGTTAGCAGCGCAAACCAACTCCATCGGTGTAGTAGGTGTCTACAGATGGCGGCAATCTGTTACAATCAGGTGACAAGTGTGCTCGTCTGTCATTTATTACCTTTATAAAAGTAACTAGCTTTTGCCCGCGACTTCGTTCGCGTGGACTTCAGGTTCGTAGAAACCTCAAAAATTGTAGCCTATGTGTTATTCTGATGTATAAGCTATATTGTGGTAAAGTTTCATTCAAGTCCATTCAGTAGTTTTTACGTGGAAGAGTAACAAACATCCATACATCCATACAAACTTTCGCCTTTACAATAGTAAATAATAGGATAGTGGTTCACTTGATACAACATTGTACTGCCGTGGAATATTATGGTTTCGTAAAAATAAGAATGTTTTTATGTCAGCTTTACATTTCGTAAAAAATATCTGAAACCCTAAGATTTTCCTTACGCTACGGTGTGAAATGTAGTAACATTTAAACCCAATAAGACGTAATGTAATATTATATGGTTTGCCCGTGGTCCGTAATAAAGATCTCTACTATCTGTGTCAATGCCTTTAGACTGTCTTAATACTTACGTATAAACTTCATGAAAAGAGGGAGGGAACGGTTAGATCCCTCCTAGATGGGAGGACTTATCAGTTACCTAGTCGTGTATAGTTCTATCTGATCAGTTACGGCAGTTTAATGGTTTTATAATTTTATACGACGTTTTATATTTGACCTATTAACGTTATATGAATGCTACTTAACATTTGTTTGATACATTCGTATTCGCATATATCGTATACGTAGGTAGGTAGGTAAATTAGATTTTTCAAGATGCAATATAATATTTTTAACACGCAACAAGTAACAATAATGTTAATTACATATTGCTAAAAGTGGCCGTCATTGTAGCCCCTTAAGAATATGACGAAGGAGAGAAGTTTAACGATTCGGTGTGAAAGGCGGTATCGTTTAGTCCCAATAACGCATACGTAATGCATGCCCCGCCCGCGGCCGTAATGAAGATATATTCCGGCGTTAACTCCGTTAAATGCTGTTAAATACGGCTAAATGCCGCGAGGGCGCAAATGTTCTTCATTAATATCCAACAGACCTGTTGTAGGAATAGGTTCTCATTGTTGATCGCTATCGTGATTCGATAATTCAGCAGACAGCTGATACGGATGATAAGAGTATTAAAGATAATTGCGTAAGTGATCCTTGCCAGTCGTGGATGCTGTTATTGCCTTTTAAGAAAACTTCTTCAAAATAGATTAAAGAATCTATTTTTCATAAGGTTAATTAGGACCAACCCTAGGACGGATAAATATTAAGGGCCTGTAACACAACGAAAGATAAGGCGTCACATATCTATGCAACACTTAAAGTTTCGATTTCTATCTGTCAAACTCATGGACGTCAAGTGACATTTTAACACTATTTAACAGTCGTGAAACGCAACAACAGTGTTTAAGTTAGCAATAAGTGACTTAAAGCTTATGTAGAACTTATCCGTATACTGCACAGAGTACTTTTATATATAAGGAAATATTGTGAAACAGGCCTTAAGGATGGCAAAATGGATGAAGTTGTCAATGAAATAAATAATAGTCTCGTGTTAAGGCTTTCGATATTTTGGTCATACGAAAAGCTATCATGTAACACAGTCTTAGTCATGACAACAAGAATTTTAAAGGAAAAGATGTAAGTAACAACAAGTTAATTTTTGAACACAATAAGCGATAGTACAATCAGCCGTAAAATAAACCAACGAGCCCGTGGGCGTTACCGGCCATCCCCTCTGTACTGCTGCACCACCTACCCATTAATAACAATATTCCGACACATATCTACACTTAAGTAAAGAACGCACTTAAACGGGTTCAGGTGGGACTCGAACCCACAACCTTCCACAGTCCAGGTGGCTGTACTACCGATTATACTAACCGAACCCCTTACTAAGCCGAATTTTTGAAGTGCTTAATTCGCCATGAGCTGACGATACATATCTACACTGTCTTGAGATATCCCTCAATTTTCATACAAACTCATACCGAGTTGAAATCATCATCATCTTCCTGCCCTGTTCCCAGATTAACAGGGCTTTTGGGTCCTACGATCTTACGCACTTGTGTTACAGATACCAGATATAGTTATATCCGAAAGAACAAGGAAAGGAAATATAATTGAAAAAAAAATACAAAATAGAGTCACTAATGTGTCCATTTAAAAAAAAATGCATACAACACTCACATAAGTGTTAAAGAAAATTTAGTTCAACGAACTACCAAAAGGAAATCCCTCTACATGCTAAGTATTTGATACGAAATTTTTTTTTGGTCTTTTTTTTCCATGTTTTATAAAAATAATATAAAAACGTAAATTTAGCAAAATTTTTATCAAAAAACTTCCCACAATATTCTCAATAACAACCAGAAATGTATGCGTTAACTTGCTAAAGAATGAGATCAATTCGCAGAAATCCACCAACAGCATAAAATTACCCGCAAAATTAAAACCTAGACTACACTCGGCAGAAAATAAAGTCAGTCCCCCAATCGAGATAAGGGCGGTCGCACACGAGGCCAGCGCGAAAAGACAAGTGACTTAATTGAGTGCAGCCCGTGGGGGGTCCCGCTTATGCTAATCAATTCACTAGTTGGTTTTTTAACAGCCTTAGCCACCGGAATCGAGCGTTCTACCTTTTTGTTTGGGTTCGGAGGAGATTCGTTCACACTTTGTGAACGTTTAAGTTTTTCCTTGAGGTTTTCTTTTTAATATTATAATAGATTTTTATATCAATTTACTTTGACCGAGTTTTATGAATACTGGAGGAGAGGGGAGAGCCCGCATATTTTACAAGAAGTTATAGAACTATAGAAAAAAACAGGATTATGAAAGCATATGAAAATAATTTATGCAAATATAGAGTCGATTCCATAATCAAACGTTTTGCAAAACATAGTAAGCATCCGCCATCTTGTTTTTTTTTATTTTACGACATATTTTATCCCCCGCCCGCAAGCTATTTTGAGGCCCCTCTTTAATTAATTTATTCTTTTTTTTTTCAAAATCTACAGGTCCTTGTAGTTATAGTCATATCACCTTATTTTATTTCTTGTCTATGCATTTCGCTTAGATAGAACAGTTAGCAATTATCATTTGTACATGCTCTTTTTTATACTTCAATATCTAGATTCTTCCCCTAACTTTACGGTTTTTTCTTGGAACATCTTTGAGGTGTGGGATAGGCTAATACCTACACGCAGTCATTAACTCCTGTCACGCTTGGGCGAAATAACGTCTGTCCATTTTTTATGAGCATTTCCTTCACTCGTTATTTGACTTTAATTATTTTATTCTATTTTAATTGTATACGTTTACTCTGTTATACTAGCTGTAGTTGTGTTAACTAGCCTCTTAAAGTACCACGTTTTGTATAGTTTTATGCTGCTTACTACTCGTATTATGGATATTAAAATATGGCTATGTAACTTTGCTCAGGTCCACAACCTCCCAAAAAATATGTTGTTGTAAAACAACTTAATTAATTTAAGTTATTTAAAAGTGTAAAAAGAGTTTTTTTTTACCAGAGTCACCTTGAAAAAGTTACTTATTAATTAACTCTCGATTTAAAATATAATTTTGCTATTATAATCATTACACTTAAAATTTTTAGACGTTTTAATCACCAAGCCCTCATAGTGGGCAACACAAATAAAGCCCCATTAGCCTGTTAGATCATCAAAATAAGCAAAATAATAATCAGCTGTTCCATACAAAATAATAATATTCACCAGGCAATAATGTATGGAAAGGTTGTGTTGTCTATTTTGAGGTGTTACCTATTATGAGGGCTTAAAATTTAACGGTGCTTATGGGGATAAAGAACTAATGAGATACAAATTAAAATTAATCATGATCATAATACGAGTGTACGCTTATAATAAGTATTACCATAATTGACTACCACAATTAAATCAAAAAAATCCATGATGAATGCTACCAAACGATCAACCATTGCATTCCCTAATAGGCGTGCTTATTTTAAAATAAGTATTTATAAGTAGTTAATTTAAACCGTTCTCGCCATGTCCAGAATGTATTAACGGTGTACAATTATAAAAACCCGATCATACACATCCAGTTTATGTCCAGTCCACCATTGAAAACAAAGAATAAAAGAAATCCCGCAAAAAATTAGTAACACGCAACAATACGCTGATAATAAAGGAGATTAAAATACCTTCTGACAATAATCGTCACTTCACTCTACAAACAATAACCAATCAGCCGGCGAAGAATTTTAACTGGACGGAACCCAAGCGAGGTGAGGTGCGTTTTTTTTTCGTTTCCACCAAAGAGCGTATAATTCAGCCCTGTCTTGAACGGGTTAAGATATCTTAGTGTGGTCCTGGTGACATGGTAGCGTTATAAGGGCGATATATCGCTTTCAACCGCTTCGGAGAAACGGCTGAGTTTTGTCTTTAGTATTTAATTAGCACATTTTTTTCGTTTAGATGCAATCGGTTTAGTTGTTTAGCTCATTGGGTAAGGTAGCTATAAAGTGCAGGTTTAGCTAAATAGCTAGGAACATGCAGAGTGCATTTTACAATTTATGCAACACTTTGGAACTAGCCAAAAAAAAACAAAATACGAATCCGGCATATATCTCTGGTTTTATCAATACTCAATATCTTTATTGAATCTATCTATAGTGTAGTGTGATAAGTAGGTATTTTTATATCGACCTGGGGATCAAACCTAACCTCTACCCACTGCCCCACGGAGGCATGAAGTATAAAAAATAAAATTACAATGGCACTTAATGTGCTTCCGAATCTATATCAAAGTGTGATGAACACTTGTTTGTTCATTATCTGGGTGTAATATAATTATGTATTTAAGTGTTATATTTGTGTTTCCTCTGTTGTCTGATATCTGTAACACAAGTGCTTCAGCTTATAAGTATGGAGTCAGGTCAATATATGAAATGTTGTGAAAATTTATATCATGTGTGCCTCCTCAGTAGGGATTTCCAATTATCTAGACAACTATGATTAGCTAAATGTATACGTCCCTGGAATGAGTCAAGCCTTGAATTCATCGCATAGCTACACGTAATAATCGTAAAACTGAACGCTCTACCCCAAACAGGGTTTGCTTACAAAGCGTTACCATAAAAATATTATTTAACTGTAAAATATGCACAAATTATTAATAGCACGCACGCCTTTCACGCAAAACACAGGCTTCAATGCGAATACTTGTTTCAGAAATCACCCCCTTTTAGATTAGTAAGATATACACTAATCTAACCTTGGTTTCATTTTTATAGCGAAGCAAACCCGCGGCTCTCCTTACGGTATTGCCGTTGGTTACTTTGGCGTGACCAGGGAGCACGCGCGCTATAATTTAACCATTTTGTCGTATGACATTATGGTAATAGTTTTCGTAATATTTTTTGATACGCTCGCCCTGACGGCCATAATGCTCAAGCACGGAATCCGATAGAGATTATAAGGTTGAGTTGTTACAATCTTATCTTAATCGCATTTCTTTTATTGTGACAAAACTAGCGAACGTTTTTTTTTCAGTCGCACAACAAAAAATTAAGTTATTTATTGATATGTGAAACCTTAACACGACAGTTTTCAATCCGTCAACAAATAAATAACTAGATATTTTATGTGATAATAATATTTATATCGCAACCTTAATGACATACTAACAGATACTTAACATTTAAAGTCAAACATTAGTAGAGGACAACAGAACTACCAAACTTCAAATAGGTAGTGTTTTTTAAGTCTGCAGTAAACTCTGGTGACTCCTCTGGTATAGCAGGTGATGTCCATGGGAGGCGGTAATCACTTGCCACCAGCTTGGGGCCCAACGTTTATCTTATCGATTTTGCACGGTTTAGTATTAACTGTATAAACAAAAGAATTTCTTCTCTTGTTTCAAAAAAGTAACATATTTCTTACTAAAACGCATTTACGACTCTTCTAATCACTCACATTGCAAAAACATCGACACTTTTGGTACGAACGTACGTCACTAAGGACGTTGTTATACAAAACAGTAGCCGGTAAAGTAGCTGATCAGTGACGCGGTCACACTTATTTACACTCAAATTATCTGACTCTCATCAACTGTAGTGTTTTTTACTCCAGTTTAGAAGTGTTACGAAGCTCTGACAAAGCCTATACGATGAGATAATAATAAACTGTCACTGTAGTGGGTTGCATTTTAAAGAGACGGCTGCGCATAGAGTCCCGGATTCGATCCACGGGTCGGGCCAAACATTTGTAACCCTTAGTTTTTCTGTTCAGAAATTTTCAGTGTCAGCCCGAAGTCTGGAAGTTGGTGGTGTGCAAGCATTTTGAGTTGTTGGTCCTGCGCCCAATCTCCTTTCGGTTGTGTCCCACTGGTGTCCCATCGAATTAAGAGGGTAAGGGAATAGAAAATGCCCCTGTGTTTGCGCACACACTACAGCACTATAATATATCCTGCGTACGTGGCTGATCGTTTAGATTGACCGCCATAGCCGAATATCGGTTAGAGGATATATTATTAATAAACTGTCGATATGACACCTTTAGGTACGTCACTAAGGACGTTGTTATGCAAAACAGGAGCGGGCTCGCTATCTGATCGGTGACCGCGACTTATTTACAGTCAAATTATCAGCCTCCCACCAACAGCAGTGTTTTTTGCTCCAGCTCATGTGTGACCAATTCGAAAACCTGTTCCGTTTAATCGAAGAGATTTTAGGTGTGAATCTGTAGATGAAATTAGATCGATAGATAAAGACACCACTATGTTGTATAGATTCTTGGACTAGTCACTTACTACTTCGCGGCGTCGTACCGTATAGGCACTAGGTAAGGAGTTCGTAATGTAAAAATCCGTATCACTAGAAACGATACAGATTATGACATTTAATTCTTACTATCGACTAAAGACTTGCCGCGCTGCTAATGAAGCCATCCATCCATCTCAGGATCAAAACTATGAAGCTAGATTTTTTTTGCCAAAAAATAAAATCTTAATTAATGTAAGTAATAGGTATCTCGGCTTCAAGATGCGAAAGACGGCTCGCATTTGAGATTTATTATGAAAAGTATTTAAAATCACATCGAAATAATATGTATCTGGTGTTGCTGTCTCACTCAGTTTGTTCGTCTGCCCCTATCTCATAACAAAGAACACTTATCTATTTTTTGTTTTAAAAATAACTTTAAAAAACACATTATTTGCTACCATAAAACCCATGTAAGCGGCGTATCTAAAGCAAACCCTTGAAAACTGTCGCCAAAAAAGTCGAAAAAACTGTAATTAATGTAAGGTGTTAACTCCTCGGCCTCCAGGGGCGGCAAGACGGCACGCATTTTAAACTGATATTTGCGTGTACCCACTGACTTTTTTATTCATAATTTTTTGGTTTTCACGGTGATCGGACGTGCGATACCATCGATTTCCACAGGCGCACGCACCGACTCACTTAATTCCTGATTTAGTACCGCATCATATTTTGATAAGTATTTTTAATTTGAATAAATTATTATTTAAGGGCGCGTAGCGAGGTGTAATCAAGGTTTTATTTCATGCGACGCTGATGTCACGCTGGTGCCACCCACACTAAAGTGCTGTGCTTACAAAAAGCAGTGATTTTTTTACTTTTACTTGCTTCAGCATATATCATGGCCTTAGAAAAAAACCGTCGTGAAGTAGCGCCAGCGCTGTGTTTTGCCGAGTGACTCGAGTGAGTGAGCGTACCGGAGGCTTTTGAGGGGAAAATTTTAGCAGAGCACTTTTTGACTCTTTTGAGTGGTGTGTGGATGTGTCTATAGATTCGCCCAAAATTTCGCCGAATTTCCATGTCGTTTAGAACAAAAGTTGTCACGAATGGTCGGTGGAAGTCATGGTTCAAAAGATGTAACTGTTAACCGATGCATAGAAATAGAAAACATATACTATTTAGACACCACAATATTATGAAACATACAGCAGTTAAATACACAAATACTGGTACAGAATATTCTTAATAAAAAAAAAACATCTGCTTTAGTTAATTTTGAGAACCATTTGAGTACATCACTATGTCGCGGTTATGAATATGACATTTCAGACGCGGAAAATAAATGGTAGCGCCGATATAGATGTCACTTGGTGTAATAACAGGGTAAGCCGATGGCTGAGATAAGACATGTTTACTAAGAAGGTATGGAAATCAAGGCATTTGAGGATATAGCGGCAGGTTTTAGCCGTTTTCATGTTTAGGATAAATAAATATTGGCAACTTTGTATAAAAAATCTTAATGGTAATGTGATATAACGTATTAAGTAAGAAGCCTTTCGAACTATGAACACAGTAAAATAATCAAAGGGCCAATATGAAACCTTTAAAACATGTGAAGGCATAATTTTTAGATAATTATTATTTCTATTTTGATTCCCGAAATCAAAATAAAAGGCGATCGTCTTAGGGCTATTTTGTTATAATTGACTATAATAATTAGTTAACCTTTTGGCTGTAATATTATGACTAGTGCTTAAGCTAACTATTATGTTGGTTTTCAACCATTAACTCAGTTTGTCTATGGATCAAAAAGTCAAACTTAAATATTAGAAAATTATATTTTTCGATCCGTATCCGTATTTTTCGATCCTCTGTTTTATTAAATGGAATACGTTCCACTCTAACGTGTCTCTGATCTTTGTGATTTGTCTGTTTCTTGTATGATTAGTGATTTTAATCGTATCTTAGCTACCAGTGTTTAAGTAAGTTTTTTAATCATTATTTTTTTCTTATTTCCAGATTTCACCGTGGTAGACTTCAAAGATGCCGCATACAGGTATAATACTTGTTAGTTAAACGAAAAGCAGGTTCTTAGGTATCTTATCAAAAATAATCACTGTAGGTAATTGGACTTTTATAGGTACTTGTTAGCCATTACAAATACTTGGCGTAGTTTATAGTTTATACGTGACGTACTTTTTGACTGGCCTGATGGCGCATTTGGTAGTGACCCTGCCACATACACTAAATGTCGTATACATTAATGTATATGACATGGAAGTATATATATGAGAGATGTATCTCTCTCTACCTACTGCTGCACTTTCGCCTATTAAGCATATCCATAAATAAACATTCTCAGTAAATGGTTAAAGGTCCTGAGAAGTAAATAAAACTTGTCCTCCCTGGGCGTCTAATACACAATATTATGTTAATATTTTATAACTTACGTATTTTTATATTAGCAGATATAGCCACCACCCTCGACACGAGGTGATGTCAAAAAAGAATAATTCCAAGGATATTTTGTAACATTTCCAAGAACCTCCGAAGAGCATAAGCGCGGGCCATTTTTATCCACACACGCCCATATTATTTTATTATCGCCATTACCATAACTTTCCTCGAAGCCAGCCACCATGAAAACTTAAATTGTCAACCAGTGACGTAATTAGATGTTTATCGCCTAATTAAGATCCGGAAACTTCGTGTGCGATCGAACCTCCGAACATCAAATAGACTTCTATGCTCTGATATCATCACGTTTACAAAATTATTATGAAAATGACGTTTTATTGCTACTAATCAAAACTTTGTCTTAGCAAAACACACTAAAATCCCCTCTAAGATTTCTGTACTAAAGTTGAAAATGCGGCGGATGTCAGTGCGCAAGGCATTGAGCGAGTTTTTTAATAAGGTGATTCGTTGTCAGGAGATGTTAATAAGGAACTAATGTAAGTTAAAGCATGTATAATGTATTAGAGAGCGCGCATTACGCGGGTGGCCCGACTCGATGCCGATCCGATATAATCTCGATATGAGATTCGTCTCTCGATTCTCTTAATTGCCGTTAATGCTTCGAGTCGCACAGAGCAGCGGTGGGCAGCGCCACAATTGCCAAAGTAATGGCTTTGGAATGGCGAATTTGTGGAAACAACTGTTTTATCGCTGAATTAATAAGTGTTTATTAACTAATTTTGGCACTGAATATTACCTATTTTTTGGAGTGTTTGTGTCTATTTTAAATTCGAAACGGCATTTAAACATAACGGCGACAATTAGTTGCATATTTGAGAATACTTAAAGCCAATGAATATATTGACATTTACATATACCTACACATATGAGTTTTCTTAGCTTACTCTTGCTTTTAAGATAGAACTTTTTAATGTGTTGATAAGGTCTTATAAATCGATAAAAAATTGTCACGGAAAATTTTCTTTCGGAGCAGGTGGCCTAAGAGTTCGACTTGATACAAAATGTTTTCGTTTAAACTTATTATGGGCTTAAATATATTCCGTAATCCGAATTTATAAATGTTTTACCCGAGACCAATTTTAACACATATAGGTACCTCCGACCTAAAAGATTTTAGTCCGATCTTGCTGTTAGTTGTTCTTAATCTTTGAAGATCTACATGTATTGTAGATATCTGTACAATCTGTACTAATTATAAAGAGATAACTATAGACAACTAAGTACAAAACTAAAATATAACCCAAAAAGACGAAACTCTTGCGCCTGTTATTGACCCAGCGCCATCTATTTACAAATATTGCAACTAAGTTTTGAACCAAAGTACCACTATCCATACTAATATTATAAATGCGAAAGTAACTCTGTCTGTCTGTCTGTCTGTTACTCTTTCACGCCAAAACTACTGAACGGATTTAAATGAAATTTGGTATACAGATGATCTAGTAGACCCTGAAAAAGGACATAGGCTACTTTTTATTGCGAAAAGGGAGTTGTAAGGGGTTAAAAGGGGGGTAAAAAGTTACTTTTCCACGCGGACGAAGTCGCGGGCGGCCGCTAGTTTGTTTTAATGCAAGAGTTGTACTGCAAGCCCCTACTCTGTGTCTGGTGAGCGTTCTTTGAAACGCTTATGATTTCGACGCGTGAGGCGGGCTCTGTCGGCGATAGCGTCTAACTGTTTGCGTCCGTTCTGTTAATTAAGATCTGGTGTTCGGCCACTACTCGGGTTACACGGGAGGTGCAAGCTCTGATGGGTTTCCGATAGGGAGTCTTTAAGTTTTTAGGGTTCCATAACCAAATGGTAAAAAACGGAACCCTTAAAGAGATAACACCACTATAACATGGATATCTTTAAGGAAAGAGTTAACAGGCATCTTCTAGGCAAACGCGTGTCATCCTAGACCTCATCGTCACTTTCCATCAGGTGCGATTGTAGTCAAGCGTTGGCCTATAGTCTAATAAAAAAAAGAGACCCTGATTCGACTTCACTGGTACTTCACGTCAAAAATAACCAATCACCGTGTAGATGGACTCAGTTCTACAGTACGGAATCTATACTCTGATTTTTAATAATGTGGAGTAAACTGACAGACAGATGCTAATGTCAAGTGTCTATACATTTTGACATTTTGCGTTTGTCAAATTGAGTGGTAATGTATGGGGATGACACATTGACATCTGTCAGTTGATGACATGATTAAAAATCAGAGTGTAGTGCATTTTTAACACGCGATAACTCCTATTGCAACGTGGGCTCTCCTTTTGCTATCATCAGGCTAAGCTGAGCCAATATGCTGTGCCACAACAAAACAATCCTTAATTCAGCTGTTATATTCCTGATTGCAAAAGCAGTGACTCCACAAGGGCCGTCTTCTCTCACCCAGCGAAACACATTAAAGGCGCTGTTTCTGTGAGGCCGTGGTATCACTCCGACCGTATAAATATGTTGTTCAAAATGATTCTATACTATTAATAAAGAAGTATTTTATAAAGACCACCACAAGGCTTATATATCAACCGAAAAGAAGAAACGCTGGCGCGATGCAATTGACAACTAGCGCCATCTATTGGATGCAGTCTGGAACTAAATAAACTTCGTCCGGTTCGTCCCGTAACAAAGTGAGGGCGGGTCACTAGTTGTATTTAAGGGATATAAATATATACAGATACACTATGTGTTAAGTTGCTTTGATATTGCTGTTTTTTTTTTGGCGTGCCTCGCTATCCATGGGTGGGTCTGCGGTGATGAGGTTCGTCCTATTTCCCGCTTTCCCACCCCGAGCCTGGATTTGCCGGGAAAAGTCGCAGAGTGTTTAGTGGGTATGCCCTTGAACGGCTTCTGATTAGCAGAGGCCCAATCCAGGGGAGAGCCCCACACTACCTGGTCGTCTCCCAGCGGCCGGGTGTGCATAAGGCGGCATTCACTCTGCGTGAACAAAAAAAAAAGGAGCGAACTTTAATTTGGGACCCATGTGATGTTGTCTCAATATTTTTTCTACCAGAGATTTGCAAGGTTTACATATCGAATTGAGTGCGAAAAAATCCACCAATCAGATAACGAGTCTAAAAACAAGAAGCAACTACCTATAAAGCCTATAATCTTATTGGTAGGCTATTTCCGGACTCTGCTCTGTTGCTTTGCAGATTTCTGCTGGAAATTCGACCTTAAGCCCAAATTGACCCTGAATCTGCTGTTGTTGTAAATTACCAAGATACGGGTTATCAAAGCGGGTCCGTTTTACCCGTTGTGTTAATATATGAGTGCTCGTGGTGACACCTACGCTTAACACTATGCATCTATCAGAAGTAGGGCTACCTACTTTAACGTCGTAAGAGCCAAAAGCCTTTTAAAATGCATACTTACTTACTTACTACGCTGGCTCAGCGATCCAAAGTGGGTTTTGGCCTCCGACGTCAAAGTTCACCATTTTTTGCGGTCCTGTGCCAATTCCGCCTAATCATACACGTTGAGTGCTTTGAAGTCCTTGGCGACTTCGTCCCTCCAGCGGTATCTTCGGTTAAAATGCATAAAACAATTGATTTTCTATTGTGTCTGCTGTCAGGGTCTTACGACGTTAAAGGAGATTTTAAATAAATAAATCCTCCTCCTTTGCTACGGCGGCAAATCAGCCACGTACGCAAAATATATCAAGTGCTCAAGTGTGTACACAAACACTGGTGCACTCTCTATTCCCTTACCCTATTAATTCTATCGTGCCCTACTACCCACTCTACTTCACCTTATCACATGTGGGGGACACGGCGAGTGGGACTCTAACCCTAACCAAAACCCCTAGAGTCCGTCTCAGCGCAGTCATGGTCGAATACGACATATACCCAATGTAGCCCTTCCTACCAGGACACCCAGTAGGGTTTTTCCTCGCGGAGTCGAGGCATTGAGCAAGCCACTCCCCAGTATTGGGTATGCTAATGTACTCTGAAGGCCCGATTAGTCGCCTACGACAGGCCGGGAATACCTTGGCAGGATTCCTAACGCCCCTAGCCATAGGGCACAGATATCGATATTGGTGTAACTATAACGAACTCTTCGGTTGTCAGGACCTTCTGTGTATAATTATTTTGTGGTTTGAGAGGCGTAGTACGTAAGGCTATAGCTCACGGTCATTGATTCAAACGTAGGTGCGCAAGCGCAGCCGCGGCGACGTTTCTTTGACGCCAAATTAACTTATTGACGGACCTGCGGGCGGCCGCTATGTGACCAAATGTTATGGATACGACTGAAAAAAATACACCCCAAAATTTAACGTCGTAAGACCCAAAAGCCTTTAAAAACCATAAAACAATTGATTTTCCATTGTGTCTGCTGTCAGGGCCTTACGACAAAGGAGATTTTAAATAAATAAATCAGCCACGTACGCAAAATATATCCAGTGCTCAAGTGTGTACACAAACACTGGTGCACTCTCTATTCCCTTACCCTATTAATTCTACCGTGCCCAACTACCCACTCTACTTCACCTTATCACATGTGGGGGACAAGGTGGCGTGTGGTACTCTAACCCTAACCAAAACCCCTGGGGTGTCCATCTCAGCGCAGTCATGGTCGAATACGACATATGATACCCAATGTAGCCCTTCCTACCAGGACACCCAGTAGGATTTTTCCTCGCGGAGTCGTGGCACTGAGCAAGCCACTCCCCAGTAGTGGATATGCTAACGTACTCTGAAGGCCCGATTAGTCGCCTACGACAGGCCGGGAATACCTTGACAGGACTCCTAATGCCCCTAGCCATAGGGCACAGATATCGATATTGGTGTAACTATAACGAACTCTTCGGTTGTCAGGACCTTCTGTGTATAATTATTTTGTGGTTTGAGAGGCGTAGTACGTAAGGCTATAGCTCACGGTCATTGATTCAAACGTAGGTGCGCAAGCGCAGCCGCGGCGACGTTTCTTTGACGCCAAATTAACTTATTGACGGACCTGCGGGCGGCCGCTATGTGACCAAATGTTATGGATACGACTGAAAAAAAAAATAAACTCCCAAATTTAACGTCGTAAGACCCAAGAGCCTTTTAAAAGCCATAAAACAACTGTCTGTGGGCATTACGACATTAAATCATTTAAATAATAAATCAGCCACGTACGCAAAATATATCAAGTGCTCAAGTGTGTACACAAACACTGGTGCACTCTCTATTCCCTTACCCTATTAATTCTATCGTGCCCTACTACCCACTCTACTTCACCTTATCACATGTGGGGGACAAGGTGGCGTGTGGGACTCTAACCCTAACCAAAACCCCTGGTGTCCATCTCAGCGCAGTCATGGTCGAATACGACATATGATACCCAATGTAGCCCTTCCTACCAGGACACCCAGTAGGATTTTTCCTCGCGGAGTCGTGGCACTGAGCAAGCCACTCCCCAGTAGTGGATATGCTAACGTACTCTGAAGGCCAGATTAGTCGCCTACGACAGGCCGGGAATACCTTGACAGGACTCCTAATGCCCCTAGCCTATGGCACAGATATCGATATTGGTGTAACTATAACGAACTCTTCGGTTGTCAGGACCTTCTGTGTGTAATTATTTTATGCTTTGAGAGGCGTAGTACGTAATGCTATAGCTCACGGTCATTGATTCAAACGTAGGTGCGCAAGCGCAGCCGCGGCGACGTTTCTTTGACGCCAAATTAACTTATTGACGGACCTGCGGGCGGCCGCTATGTGACCAAATGTTATGGATACGACTGAAAAAAAATACACCCCAAAATTTAACGTCGTAAGACCCAAAAGTCTTTTAAAAGGCATAAAACAATTGATTTTCCATTGTGTCTGCTGTCTGGGGGCCTTACGAAATTAAATCATTTAAATAATTAAGTTACCAATAAATCGCACTAATTTAAATGTATCAATTACATTGAAATTTAATTTTATTAACGTAGTTAAAAAGTAAAAACAAATTTATTTTACTTGGTTACTTTTCACATTTTATTATACCTCTTTATATTTTACCATTTAAATAATTAGATAAGTTACTAATAAATCGCACTAATTTAAATGTATCAATTACATTGAAATTTAATTTTATAATAACAAGTTTACTTTACTTGCAGTTTACTTTTCACATTTTAGTATACCTCTATGTAGGTATTTTACTAAAAACAATAATTTACAAATCACCTGAGTCGTATCTACCCTAATCCGCCATCACTTAATATCACCGGTCTATATCAAATGAATCTAAAAACATCACATTCGATTTTCTAGTCCGATGTTTACAACTGTGTTACAATTTTATATCGTAAACGTTTATTTCGTTTTTTTGTTAATTAATTTGAATATAAAAAGACTTCGATCCGAGACGGTTGTAATGAGACGCCGAACGCCACAAAGGTTTCTTCAATACGCTCACACTTTTCGACTTTTATGGCTTAGTAGTCCGATATAATTGTAGTAGTAGTACTTATCAAGAAGATTACAGATACCGCCTCAATTCGTCTCGGGTCGCACACATGTTTTTTATGTGGCACTGTTTATTAACGCCCCGTTGGTCTAGCTAGTGGTTTAAGTACCGGGCCGTGATCTCGGGGTCCCGGGTTCGAATCCCGGATCGAGCAAAAAATATGTTTCGAATTTTACGAACATAGCTCGGGTTTGTGATCACCAATCCGCATTAGGCAAGCGTGGTGATTAAGCCTAATCCCATCATAGTAGCGATGACTTGATTTCTATGATGGAGGCCTTTGCCCTGCAATGGGATAGTATATAGGCTGATACTTTACTGTTTATTGGCTCACTTCAACTGATGGAAAGGGATGCAAGATAGATCAGACTTACAGATACCGCTTATAAGGAACTAATGACCCGCCTTCACTTCGTTCCGGGATCAAAAGATGGCGTTGGTTGTTGAATAAGTCGCGCGAGTATTTGTCTCTATCAGTTTTTTCAAAGTTTTTGTTATACTATGTCGGTGGCATACAAGCGTGCGGCTTGCCTGATGGTAAGCAACTCATGAAATGAAATGAAATATTCTTTATTCAATTTAAGTCCATACAGAACGTTTATGAATGTCAAATATTATGTAAGCTACCACTGGTTCGGAAAGTAGATTTCTACCGAGAAGAACCAGCAAGAAACTCAGTAGTTACTCTTTTCAAATTAATGATCATTACTTAATGTCTGTATCGTTTAGATAATCGTCAAATAAAAATATGAAATAAAATTATACATAAAAGGAATAATGAGAATTGATTAACATGTCCAGGAATTCTTATATAATCTTCTACATTCCGCAAAGGAACTGCATACGTTTTGCAGATCCTTCAGAGTTGCAAGCAAACATAGGCTGGACTGACCCTTAAGAAAAAACCTCTTTGAAAAATCTTGAGGTGTATAGCTAGGGTTAGGTTTGAACCACAACCCCCTTCCTCCCCCCATGAAAGGCGAGTTCTTTAATAAAAACTACAAAATATAAGTAGTCATTTAATCGAGCTACAATGGAATTAAAAGTACATAACATTTTATCATTAATTCAGAAAGTTTATAAAATGTTTGCTCGAAATAAAAAAAATAATTTTTGAACATTTGGAGAGGCCTGTTGGTGAACTACTAGAACTAGCTTGCAATAGGCTATTAATGAAGATGATGATACATGTATACAGGATGTATCTGTGAATATTTATATCCCTTTAACCACGTGATGATACCAACCTTCAACTTTTCATACAAAGTCAGTCAAAAAATTTCGATGAATTTAAAGTCGTAGAACAATTCAAGTTGTTCAGAATAGTTGATAGAACACGTGATTAAAGGCATGTAAATGTTCTAAGATGCAGTCTGTATTATGTGCCAGCTACATCACCAGTTGCTTAATTCTTCTCCACATACGGGGTCATGTAAGGGCACCACATCTGCTCGATCTTGCGAGCCTCCTTCGGCAGTTGGTTCTCCGGGAGCTCATGGGGCTCCAGGATCTTCAGAGCACGAGGCTTGGATGTGCGAAAGTCCGTCAGGTTAATGCTGTTCTTTATCCAGATCGCCTGGTACCCAGTTCCTAGAAAACAAGACAGTCGGATTCTTACTTCGAATCATACGCAAGCGGATGGACATTCCATCGTCATCAATGGAGGGCGATCCAGTACTATGCGTTTCTCAAGAATCCTCCTACCAGAAATCTTCAAAACTTTTTATGTGATAGGCGGCAGACGAGCAGACGGATCACCTGATGGTAAGCAATTGCCGCCGACCATAGACACCTGCAACACTAGTAGAGTCAAAAGTGCGCTGGCAACCTTTAACTCCCTTTCCCCCCAATTAGGCCTGCAGCTGCAGTACCACTCGCGACAAAACACTGATTCACGCCGGTCTTCTGGAAGTCACGGTATCACTCCGATCGGGCCGGGCCAATCATGGCACAGCGTGTCAAATTCAAATTTAAAACTTCTTTATTCAATTTAAGTCCGTTACAGAACAATTATGAATGTCAAATTTTGTAATGCGGAAGACGAAAGGAATCCACCCTTACACTGTGGAAGTTCCACCAGCTCTTACTAAGCGTTTCGCTTCTTCTTTCTTGGTACGAACTGCTAAGGAATGGAACAACTTGCCGGCTTCTGTATTTCCAGAGAGCTACAATTTGGGTGTCTTTAAGTCGAGAGTGAAGAGGCTTTTTCAGGAAAGCTACATTTTAGACCTCATTGTCCATCAGGTGAGATGAGGTCAAGTGCAAACCCATCTTATATAAAAAAAAATCTACGGAAAATCAATTTTTACCGACAAGAACCAGCCAGAAACTCAGTTAAACTTCATCAGCCCATCACCATAATCGTAATGGATGGTGATCCACTAATGCATTTCTCCTGGATCCTACCACAAACCTCCAGTATTGTGGAACAGTTTTTTTTTATGTGACAGGTAGCAGGCGAGCAGGCGAATCACCTGATGGTAAGCAATTGCCGCCGCCCAAGGACACTTGCAACACCAGTGGAGTTACAAGTGCGCTGCCAACCTTTTATCCCCTTCCCCCCCAAGTGGGCCTCCGGTACCCTCACTCACTCGGCGAAACACAGCACAGGGGCTGCTTCACGCCGGTTTTCTGTGAGGCAGTGGTATCACTCTGGTCGGGCCGGCCCATTCATGCCGAAGCGTGGCTCTCCCACAGTTAGAGTTTGGCTGGCTGGCTACCACGTGGGAACTTTCAAGATAACCAACTCTAGAAACATTTCATGAACTTACTATCAAAATTGTCAATTATATCTGGTCTAAATGTCCCCACTGTATAAAATTTTAACCCCTCGACAGCTTTAGCGTAGTCTTTACAGCGACATCGGTCCATCATAAATGATATTAGTACCGGCACAGGACTATGACCACTACAAAAATGTATAAAAATTAGCAAAACACAAATTTGGAGGTTATGACATGTTTATGTTATGACAGATGTTGTCAAAACCATAGATTATATCGAAAAAGGCTAGACAAAAGAGGCGAACCTTAATTTAAAATTAATAAACTACAAAATAGGTGATCCGAATTCATAATTAATGGTTTCATATTAATCAAATGAACTAGCTAAACTTATTAGGAAATAATATGTAATAAATAAGATACGCTAACCATAAAATAACTAATATTCAATTTTGTTTCGAATTTAAATCAATTTCGTTTTTAATATGTTGGATAGAAACAGATAATTCTATAAGTACAGTCAACACCAAAAATATGTATTCACTTTAGGACCTTGTCACAATACATATGTATAAGAACGACTTCTACTTTCTTATACATTATGCATTGTGACAAGGTCCTTAAGTGTATACATATTTTTGGAGTTGACTGTACGTCTTCTCATAGATATCTCTAATTTTTAGCGTGTGATTCCCGTTTACGTCCAAAGCTGTCGCACTGGAGCCAAGGATACGCTTAGACCATGTTTCACGATTTGACGAGTTTGTAGTTACAACGAAACGACTACCATCTGACCTTCGTAACCCTTTAACATGGGAACCAGACTAGCTAAATCGTGGTTATACGTTTTATAAAATATCCGAAATTTGTAGTTTTCCTCACGATGTTTTCCCTCATTGCCAAGCTAGTGTAGAAATAGGGTTCGGATACGTACAGTCGAGTTCAAAAATATGTATACACTTTAGGACCTTGTCACAATATAAATTTATTAGAAAGTGGAAGTCGTTTTCTTATACATGTGTACTGTGGCAAGGTCATAAAGTGTATACATATTCTTGAACTCGACGGTACATAGATTTGGAAAATCAGAGGTGGATTCGTATTCGATTCGTAATACGACCCTCACTATGGACTGACGATTTGAGAAAGATGACTGGTGTAAGTTGGATGCAGACTGCTAAGAACCGGGTTAGTTGGCGCTCTTTGGAAGAGGGGGATTGATAGCAGCCAATGGATCTAGTCTTCTGATAGGTAAAGCCAACATTTAGAATATGTGGGAAACAATGTGCACAAAATTTATCGATTAAGATATTGATTGACGATTCATATTCTTATTGGCTATTGTAAGACGTTTTGTTTAATGGAAATAGAGGTACCGTTTTCCAATAACTATCTATCATCATTTGTTATTTAATTTGGCTGCCTATACAATCTATAATTCTGCAAAGTTTAACGATCACCTCAATCGACCCTTTGTATTGGATTCCAAAGATACAAGATTTTACGATCCAACTTTACACCAATGAGAAGACTCGGGGCATATCGTTCAAAATTATGTTTATCCAAACATTTAATAACAGAACCGTTATCAATTCTACAACAATGTTTCGAACCTCTGCCTTGTGGGTACTTGGCTTAGTTTACGGTGTATATTTCAAGGAACGACTTTTAAAATGCGAAGTGCGAGCGTCGACTAATACGCTTCCAGTTTTACAATCCAGGGGTCATAAAACTTTTTTTTCTTGCCTCGCACCGAATATCGGTCGTATATCGTACAGGTTATTGCACATTTTACAGCTTGTGACTGATTTTACAATGCCGACGATTGGTTTCGCGGATGTGCCCCCGCGCAAGTTTCGCACCTCGCTACCGACTTTAATCTTAATCCGAGTTTACGTTAGAGATTATCGTCACAGAAATGGCTGCGGGAAATGGTACTCGGCATAATACCTCTAGATAAAACAATTAAAAGCATGATTAAAACTATAAACCTTGGAAGGAAATGGTGTCTTTTACCTTGTCTTTCTATCCTGTCTACTTCCCTACATTTGAAATATAACTGTTGGAGATTAGCAAGAAGCCCATAGCTATAACATCCCGCTGAAGTTATTCATTATACGTTTCAGATAATTTTTTTTGCAATGCGACCCACAATCCACTACATTACTGCATCAGTCTTCAAAGAATTTTATTGCTCAGTTTTACTTATCTAATTTCCACTTATTATTTTATTTTTCATTTTTTTAAAACTAAATCATCAAAGTGTTGGCCAACCCTTCCTTTCGCGGCCATCAAACGCACAGTTTCGTCGCAGTACAGGCAGCGTTAAAATTTACGATCCCACCTATAATGAGATCTTATCCTGTAGATACTGAGAAAAAAGCAATTTCAAAATACAACAAAGATACAGAACAACTACGTTTTTAAAACAATGGGAAACCAAGAATATAGAGGTGAAAATTAGAGAGAACCGTACAGGAATAGACAGAGAAATAGGAATAGATGAAAAAGAAAATAGATGTTGTTCTAATCTATTAATAATGCGGTTCCTTTTTTCGGCCTCCATATTTTAAGTGACCATAAAGTCGTTATGAGAAAAGAGATGTTTTTTTTTATATTTACCTCACCTTAGCCTGATGATATGCAAAAGCAGAGCCCACGTTGCAGTCACAACGGACGCTGGCCTAAACTATAGTTATATATTAGTGCTAGTTAAGTATGTAACGAATAAATTAAAATAATTTTATTATTTCTCCGATGTTCTTATTACCTAACATAATTGTATAGGCTAAGTACCTAGCACTTTTCATCTATACTACATTTTCTCCGGGAAATCGTGTTCATACGAGAAAACCTTCATTTACTAAAGAAGCTTCCTAGAGAGAGAACACTAAACATACTTTTGTTCAACGATAAAATATTTTTGCCATGAATGTTTTGATACATTTTATGTTTAGTTATTAAGACATTGAATTTTTACGATTGTGGCAATGTGTTGCAGAGTTTGCTACTTCATAAAAGCGCGCTTTTAAAAGTCGTGAAAGTGCAATTTTTTATTCACTTTCTTTAGCATTAAAAAATATAACGTGTCGTATAAAATACGTAACAAAATAGCCTTCTGTCATGTAGTCATTATATTTCCCCGACTTCTACAGAGTCAGAACGTCTCTACAACCTGGGGAGCATTCTCGTGCATACGACATTAAAGTCGAATTAGAATTTTGTATGGACGAATGTATGAAATATCTAAATTCGACTGTTGAATGTCGGGTGCATGAGCATTGGTCCCCTGGTCGAGATCACTTCCCTAGAAAACTTCTCATAACCATCCATCATCAGCCTGTTGCAGTCCATGCTGGACGTAGGCCTCTCCAAACGCTCGCTTCTTTGATCAATCTTCGGCTACTCGCATCCAGCTCCAGCCAGCCCAGTTCTGCGGCAGATGTGGCCAGCTCACTGCCACATCAGCTTACTAATCCGGTGAGCTATGTCGATAACTTTGGTTCTCTACTTCGTTACTAGAAAACTTCTCATCTATCTAGAACTACTCAAATTGTGTCCTTGTACTGTTACTTGTATTTGTGAGATCGATTAGCCTGCTTTGACGGATTCTCGGAAGCCTCGCTATCACAGCTCATCTGAGCTCAGATAGATTACTACGATCTAGACTCCTCAGTCGTCTTTTAATGACATTTCAGACTACAAGGGATAGTAGCACTAAATTAGTATCCGTTAGAGTTGAGTTTCAAGTTTTAGTGGTTGTGTGAAGTCTGAAAGAGGAATCGTAAAGCAAGGAAAGTAATTTGCGATCGGCGGCGGGTCTGTACCTCAATAGGCGTGAAATCGCGTAGTGGCAGGAGTCCGTACTAAAGAAAAACTCGTAAACGCAAATTGCTACGAACAAATTAGAACGCTAATTTTATTGCAGTAAGGTAATAAATCGCCCGGCGTTTGCCGATTGTTTTATTGCACCGTAATCGACGCGGTAACGGTAGCAGTTAAACACTCGTAAGAAGGCTGAGATCAAATTAATGGAAATTGATTTTGCTGACTATAACCTTTGACGACTAGAATAGAAGTTTCTAGAAATCAGTTCTACCTTCGTAACATGCCAGCGATTATATGTAGTATTTCAACCCTAGCGACCCGTCCGGACTTCCCCTGTGGACTTATGATATTAATTCTTTACCAATAGATGGCGCTGGGTGTCGGTTACATCGCACCATTGTTATACTTCGATCCTGGCTTATATACAAAGTGTATCGATACACTCTTACACCTCTTTAGTCACCTCTACTACCAACTACTGAACAACATTTTTTTCTACGACTTAATAAAATCTCATTAAAATTTTAACAAAAGTCAAAAAATGTTTTGAATCTCCTAAAGTCGTGAAACTAAGGTTATTCAGAATGGTTGGTTTCTACCAACGATGGTGTGGTTAAAGGGATGTAACTGTTTACCTATATACTTAAACTATGCTCTCTCTTTTTTTTCGACTTCACATACAAATGACCAAGTCAGCGACTTGGCATGAAAAGTTGTTTTTTTTTATGCGACCTTCGAAAAATCATTTAACAAATGTCGTTCAGAATTATTAATAGAAGGGATGTTAATGTCTACAGATACAAATATAAATTCTCAAGGAAGTTTATTGACTTCATGCGCCGGCCTGGACCAGTCTTCAGCCAAAAAAGAGATGGAAATGCCAGATAGCCTAGTCTGCGTCTCATCTCACATTCAAGATACTTATCCTGCATACGATATACTGCTTACAAAACCTAATAAGCACAACTTTATGTATGTTACAGTCAGATTTTTTTTTACTTAGCGACTTCTTGAGATATTGGGACTTCTTGAGAGATAGCGACTTTTGCTAAAAAACGTTGTGAATGAATTTTATAGCATCACATTATAGGTTTGAAGTGTATCAGAAAGCATTTACATCCCTTTAACCACGTCTGCTATCAACCATCTTGAAAAACATTTTGTACTAAGTTAATCTTTTGGAAATTCTCTTTACTTCAGGTACTTTTTCCTAATGCGGATTGGTGATCACAAACCCGAGCTGTGTTCGAAAAATTCGAAACATACTTTTGCTCGACCTTGGAATCGAATTTCTATGATGGAGACCTTTGCCCTGTAGTGGGACAGGCTAATACTGAGCGCCTGCACAGGGTTTTGTCTAGTGAGCGAGGGTACAAAGTGGTTAAAGGTTGGCAGTGGACTTGTGTCTCTACTGGTCTGTCTGTCATGGGCGGTGGCAATCGCTTACCGTAATCTGTCTGCTCGTCTGCCACTTATCAAATAAAATAAGATGCGTTGCTGGCCCTTTAGGAAGGTATAGGCTCGTTTGAATTTCAAAGTAATAGAATACATAGATATTATGATACCTTTCAAATCCAAGATGGCCGCCGCCACTATCGATGGTTTTAAAATTTTTAATTTAATTTATTTAACTCGAATTGGTTATTTACCTCAACATCATAATTTTCGAAATAAAACACAAAAATCACTATCCATAACTGGACCCTTACATATCATAGGGTCCGTTGCCGCGCATATACTCACGGAATGCCTTAATTACCCGTAAAGGAGCATTTTCGTTTTAAAACCCAATTTAAAGGCTTAATTCTAACGATAATGATACTAGAGAGAATTAAAAATTAGATTTTTTACGACAATTGCTTACGAAAACAATACTTATTATGTAAGTTTATTCGAATACCGCGCGTCTGCGCTGAATAATTTAAAAACGTATCAAACGATACAAAACAATATTTAACGAAGCTACTGACATATTTCCGCCTCGTTAGACCTTGTTCTATCATCTCTATTACATCGCCTTAATTAAAAAGGGACAATAAATTGCGGACGAACTTCACCGTTTCTACGAGCAGTTAGCATTCCGTAGGAAAATTGGAAATCTACGTGTTGTTGTCTAATAAACATTGAAGAGTGATGAAAACTTGTGATTGCACTAATGTAGGTAATTGTCTATTGTAATATTCTACTGTGCCATCAGCTTCAAGTCTGTTTAGGCCAAGTTCAATAGAAAACATTGAAATTTGACATCTATATCTTCGGGTAATTTCATCAACCAGTATTTTTATCTAATTGTTTTTTGTTCATTTTTTGCGATTGCCGCTGGTCATAGATACCTGCAATACTGGTAGAGTCAAAAGTATGAGACATATACTTACATACTTAACTAGTCCAAGTTGTATGCGAGTAACCAAAGATCGTTCGAAGTGGCCAGAATTTGAGGATGCAATGGATTGCAACAGGCTGGATGGCTATTGGCTGAAATGATGATCAAGACATTTTGGACTGATCTTAGTCTATGAGTACCAATCTTGGTTATCGCAACAACCACATAACCATTTGGCTTACATAAATGTATCTAGATAGTGGCCACCTCTCACTTTGTTTCGGAACAGTAGTTCCTCTGTCTATCAATAGATGGCGCTGGGTGTTGATTGCATTGTGCTAGTGTTTTTCCTTTTCGCATATATGGTTTGGCAATGTCTATAGAATTTATCTCTTCATAAATAGTATAAAAGATACACACATTGCGTCGTTTCAAACGGTTTAGTTTTAAGATTTTATTGTTATTAGCTGTAAGATTGTTGCTGAATAAATATTTTTCTATTCCATTCTATTCTATTCAAACGGCTTTGTTACAAGCTGCGGAACCACGTAACGCAGTCAACCCCCGCCCTTATAATTGGCAGTGCAGGTAGGGAACACTTAAATTTGGCAATCAAATAAATATTAGCCTAAATGGGGCAGGTGCATATAGCCCGTTGCCGAAATAACTCATCGTGTGACGTTTCTTTTGATTGAGATATATTATTGTCTCTGATGAGGATTATTATCTTGTATTGCTTTGTACCCGTCAACGTGTTATTACTTCGAAATTGTATCGTATTGTATGATTGTAAAGAGGTTTTAATGTTGGTTGATGCTCACGTATTAGTGTAACGGAAGGGAGGATATCTCTGGGGTCCTAACTGTTGTCCTGTTATAAATAAATACATGCAAACTCCGTATAGCCTCAAAGTTATTCTTACAGTAATTCTGACGGGAACTCCGCTCAATAGTGAATATAGAGTTTTTTATTTTGATCTTCTTTTGTTGTTGACTGTACTCTTTTCTATTTTCATATGAATCAAGATATGAACAGTGTAGAAAGGAAATCTGTACTCTAATGTGGCATGAAGTAAACGATTATGATTTTGAAAAAACTAGTAAAAAACGTTTTACATAATAAATGAAACTTAAACTAAGTACAAAAACAGCTACCAACAAAAATTAAACAAATGTCCCATACAAAATATAACGCTTACTTGTCATAAATACATAACTTTTATACAATAAATAGTAAATTTTTCTTTGATGATTTCGTTACGCTTTAAAAGACTTTATTTTTTATACTTTAAGCAAAATAAATTAAAAAGCACTATCTAACGCGTATAGAATCACGATAGTTAATAAAAAATACGGTGCCGAATAACGTCGTAAGACCCAAAAGCCTTTTAAAAGGCATAAAACAATTGATTTTCTATTGTGTCTGCTATCTGGGCCTTACGACATGCAAAATCACTAATTAAATTATATATCTTTCTCTCTCAGGTCAAGCAGGCGTGAACCAACTAGGCGGAGTGTTCGTAAACGGACGCCCCCTGCCGGACGTGGTGCGCAAGCGCATCGTCGAACTAGCCATCATGGGCGTGAGGCCGTGCGACATCAGCCGGCAGCTCCTGGTCTCACATGGCTGCGTGTCCAAGATCCTCACGCGGTTCTATGAGACCGGGTCGATTAGGCCTGGTTCCATCGGTGGGAGTAAGACTAAGGTACGTTCTATTTAAATGTCCTATTACTGAGATATGCTAGCCATACCTATACGCGGTTCTATGAGACCGGGTCGATTAGGCCTGGCTCCATCGGTGGGAACAAGACTAAGGTACGTTCTATTTTAAATGTCCTTACTGAGATATGCTAGCCATACCGTACGCGGTTCTATGAGACCGGGTCGATAAGGCCTGGCTCTATGGGTGGGAGTAAGACTAAGGTACGTTGTTATTTTAAAGGTCCTATTACTGAGATATGCTAGCCATACCATACGCGGTTCTATGAGACCGGGTCGATAAGGCCTGGCTCTATCGGTGGGAGTAAGACTAAGGTACGTTCTATTTTAAATGTCCTATTACTGAGATATGCTAGCCATACTATACGCGGTTCTATGAGACCGGGTCGATTAGGCCTGGCTCTATCGGTGGGAGTAAAACTAAGGTAATTCGTTACTTTAAAGGTCTAAGTACTGAGATACGCATTATAGTGTCATCATAGCTAATCTCCCGCCTCATTACATTATGGCTAGCCGTATTGAATGACGAATAGCGCCGAATACGTTTTTTGTTCAGCCTCATTCAATCCGGCTTATCATTGAACCGCCGCATTTTAAAACGGCCGCAACATATACATCGTGAAAAAGGCAAAGAGATGCGTATAAATGACAGATCAAAAGACATCAACGCGCCAACGCGTGCGTCTCACTGATATAGCTGGAGGCACGAAAGTATAGCGATGACCGTTATTTTGCGCACTTGTAAAAAAGAAGACTTTCTATCAAAATTGGTTTCTGCGCACTCAAGGTCATACTACACTTTCTTGCCTCGGACTATACCATTATTGTCATAGTTTTTTTATTCGGGACTTTTCGTATGTCATGGTGTATCAGTAAACATTTACGTCCCTTTAACAACGTCTTCTACCAACCAGGCCCCGATCTAGCCCATGTTACGCCCGAACGGTAATGATCATCAACATCAGCAACCCACACTCGTCCACTGCTGGACAAAGGTCTCCCCTAATGCACGCCACCGCTCCCGATTTTCGGCCTCTCTCATCTAGCCCACTCCAGCCTTCAAATGTCATCATCCCAATTCCCATCTTGTCGCAGGGCGTCCAACACTACGCTTATCGAGTCGCGGTCTCCACTCAAGGACTTTACGGCTCCAACGGTTGTCATATGATAGTCTAACTTATATTATAGTTTTACCTATGTGCGCACAATAAAGACTTCAAAAACCTGAAAAGACATTAAAAAATTCGCAAGTGTTTGTTCGCCGCTAAACTACAATAAAAGTCAGTGTGAAAGTGTTGTATGGACCGCCCCCATAAAGCGGCGGGCCTAATTACCAGCCATCGTAAACATTCCCGTTCGGCATCGATCATAAAGACTATAAGATCGATGCAAAAGATCTGGTGCGAATGTTTTAAATGCGAGCATGGTTTGGATTAGGTTTTTTGTTGCTTATTACAATAACACGTAGTGGTTTTTAGTGTTGTTGTAGCCATTGATTTAAGATGATGATCGCCCTGCTTTTAGATACCATTTTATGGACACTGCCTATGGAAAAAAGAGATCCCATCAAAAACATAAATGTGAAATAGCCAAGATCAAATTTTTAAAAAGTTTTGTTTGTCAAGTTCATCGTCAAAAGAAATTATATCTAATTCAGTGAGACCTACTTGGCCAATTCTCATCCACGAATTATATTCATGCGATTTAATTTTTTTTGTTTAAATTCAAAATACACAATAGGTGTCTATGGGCGGTGGAAATCGCTATCCATCTAGATCACTAGTACCTACCTAAGTAGGTAGACCGATCACCGTCTACCTACTTAGGTATCATAAAAAAATAAAAAGAATGTCCATTGTTAAAGGATATGTCTGTCTACAATTTAATGGTAAGTCCGCACTATTCGATAGGCCAAAAACATTCCAAACGCGAATCCTTTTCAAAATTCGAAACACTGGCGGCAAAAAAAAACAAAACAAAATCAACACGACAGAAGCAGTGGGAACAGACAGAGCGAGCGAATCGGGCGGGTCACGCGGCAATCACTTGTAATTATAAACTATAAAAATTTAACCGGCGAGGCTTTCGGCTTCTTGAGATGGCCTTTCGACACGCCCGGGGGAGCGCCATAAGCGACCGAGGTGCAGGTTCCGTATGTACGTACAGCCACATATACAAAGTATACAAAACTGGCAAATTTCTTCAACCGACTCTCATTTAACTGTACATACATACTTAATGTGTATTAGGTTCAATGTCAATTGAGGAAATTTGACAGGTTGTGGTAACCTGATGTGTGGTTGACTGTACGCTCCATTTAGATATTCGTTACGATCATGTATGCAGATAATATTATACAAGTTGTGGGTCCATTTGAATTAATATTAAGTAATACAATAGATAGAATTCGGTCACCAAGCGTGATGCCAATTTTTTAAGTAAATTATGCCCCGGTAGGACTACTGGTACCCCGGTAGGATATTCATTCAAAACCCATTTTTTTAATTTTGCATTATAAGAATTTTCTACTTACCATTCCCCGAAACTCAAAACGCTCTGTAGAGGTTTAAGTTCCAGAGGGTCTAATTTGAAGTGGACGTTACGACCGAATCGGAGCTCCCCTCTCTTTCACACGTGTTGTGCGCGTTTTTGTTTGAATGTGACAGGTATATTCTTATTCGTTACGGGACGTCTTCGTTATAAGCCACCAGGCCGTGAACTCGGGATGCTGGATTCAATTCCTGGGTCGTGCAAAAAGTAAGTTTTCTGAAATTTCGAACATAGCTCGGGTTTGTGACATTATTAGAAATCATTATGCGGATTGTTTCTATAATACAGCCCTGTTCCAGGGTAGGACAATATTATAAATTGGTATTGGGTGATTATGATTATTCAATGTTATATTTTATCTAATCTGTTTACTTATAAGAGACTTGTTAAATAAAAAAAATAAACAAATTGATACTTTACTGCCAGAAACGTCAACATCAACAATAAATGTGCCGAATTTAATAACGGAATTCGGTCCAACAACAGGTTGTTCTAATAATAATCAATTCAAACAACACCTAATATAATGACCGGAATCCTTTCTCTGAAAAGTGAATACATAGTTCCATTGGTCCCAGCATCATCCCACGGAACCCCAACCGAATCCGTAAGCGTATTCACACCGACCTCACTAAATTCGGTACGCCAATAAAACCACCATTTGTCGATCTACAAACGGACGCCGACGTCAAAAATTGATTACAACAAAATACAACGAAATCACCGAATACTTTTATTGGTGCTGTTATGGAATGCCTAATTGACTACTAATCAAAGGCAATCGACACTCGACTCGATTGTGGTTATAGATATCAGTGTTGCCAACAACAATTATAGGGAAAAATATGCCAAAATTCGGCTGTTCGTCATTCATTTAGTATTTACAAGTAAAAACATCAATTACCACCACTATCTAGTGGTCCCCGTACCCAAACTTGAGACCCAAACCAAACCCCGTACCCAAACTCCGTACCCAAGATTGATATCTTGATAGTTTGGGTACGGGGAAACCAAGAGGGGGTGGGATGTTAGGAGGTTGGCAGCGCACACCGATTTTTTTTTTTAATATTATAGGAAGGTAAACGAGCAAGCGGGTCACCTGATGGTAAGTGATCACCGCCGCCCATAGACATCAGCTACACCAGAAGGAGTGCGGATGCGTTGCCGGCCTTTTAGGAAGGTATAGGCCGATCTGTGTGGAGAACTTTGGGGGAGGCCTATGTATAGCAGTGGACGTCTATTAGCTGAAATTATGATGATAAATCATAAAGCTACCTTGTCAAAAAAAAACCAACAACAGTCGTATTTTTTTAATTTTGGCGATTGACCCTATAAGACGAGTTTTTTATAAAAGTTTCATCGCTTTTATAAAATTTTCCTCTTCATAAATAGTATAGATTTATACGCTAAATTGGCAACACTGATCAATAAACCATACCACCCAACCATCTGTAGATTTGACAGTGATCTCATCTCGACGGATTCGCTTATGTAAAGGTTTGCAATGCTCATTGATTGGAGACTGGCCGGTTAGACTATTCTCACGGTTTAGATTTCGGTGTAGTTTTTGGATAAATAATTGCGCATTTAATAAAGCACCTAGTTTTTTAAATTGGCAATTGGCGCGTAGTAATAAGTAATTGATCAGAACGGAATGAGTTGGTTTGGAAAATTGACCTGTTTTTAAACGTTATGGCAATATTCGACAGATAACTAACTACCATTCACTTCATTTAGATAAGTTATGACGTACTTAATTAAAATTTAAGGATAAATATTTTATGTTTTTTGCAAGATTAAGTTAATTGTTGTTATATTTCGTCGTTTCATTCTGCGATAGAAATATTCGCTGAATAGTCCCTTTAACCTACAGGTAGAAAAGCGCACGTAGGTTTGTAAAATGTGGGGTACAGTCAGCTATACATCAGGTTACCACAACCTGTCAAATTCCTCCAATTGATATTCAACCTAATGTGTATGAGGGTAAGATGAAAATCGATTGAAGAAATTTGTCAGTTTTGTATACTTTGATGTGTGGCTTTACGTACATGCTCGTATTCGAACCTACGCCGTTTTAAGGGCGGGTTTATATCCACTGAGCTAACATATATCGCTCTCCCAATGACGATGAACGAAAAACAATATTTTATTTTGATTTCAATAAAACTTACGACTGCCATAAAACGAAGTATGAGTAGGTATAATGTAATTTTAGGCCAAGCGTATATTTTTTTTCATACGTACTCGAAGATACTCACATAAATACACGTGTAGATACACTGTGAATACTGTGCTAGATACTGTAACTAATCAATTATTTCTGAGTGTCAATTCATAAATACTAGGTATTGTAGTTTACTCATCAAACGTGAAGATGGCATGACCATACAATATTACACAACGGATGATTCTTATGCAGGCGTGAAGTATGAACTGAAACTAACTACAAAGAACTAAGATATACTGTAATATAATGTAGGTGCTGTTGGAGAATACGTCTATTTTGATATGTCTAATACAATGGCCTAGTGTTAATAAATTTGCCCTCTAAAGCAGTGATCTACTCGTATACTATTTATAAAGAGATAACTTCTATAGACAACGACAAGGCTTATAGGTAAACCGAAAACACGAAACGTTTACGCGATGTAATTTAGCACAGCGCCATCTATTGGTTCATTTCTAAATTATGGTCCCGAAGCGAAGTGAGGGCGGGCCACTAGTATTATAATAAAAAGAGGCAGATACGTTTCTACTATCCAAAAACTAAGTCCTTTTTCGTAATTCGACCACTTCTAGTCTTGAGTACCTGCCTAATAAGTTTTTTCTTAGTCTTTTCGAGTCCTTTTAATAGGTATTTTTAGTTCTTTCAGTTATAAATAAAATAAATAATTAAATTCACACAACATCTCATACATTAACCTGATCTTCGTACTAAGTAGCTTATGCACTTGTGTTACAGATATTAGACAACAGAAGATCACAAATATAATACTTAAATACATATAACATCCAGACACTGAACAAACAGTTAATTCGTTTTTAGCAAAAAACTCGGAAAACTCAGCCCTTAAATTCATTTTATAAGCTTTAGTCACAAATTCTCGATTTTTAAATGACCCAAAGACTTCAAAAGACGAGGAATCACGTCTTCAAAAATAACTGTAATAAGAATGATAACTAATTAACTAAGAATGAAACTATATTTAGACTTTATTATTACCTAGGTTAGATCTTTAGAATTCAAGTCTCTTACGCGACTAGATAAAACATCATCGGTCTTGATTTATACCTCAGCAATGACCTTTGCAAGTAGTATATAACTCCTGCCACATACGAGTAATGGTTAGGTACTATTTATACGTATGTTGCGGGTTGCGGTACCTTTATTATAACTTCAAATAATCAAACGTACGTAGGTAAGTCAAGTCGTGTTCATAAACGAAACGATTTGTTGTGGAAAATCGTTTGATTGGCTAATCATGGACCTTCGGTATCGAAAGGTTAAAACAATAATTGGAAAGGCACCTTGGATTAACACACAGTTTTTGGTCACAATCGATTTATTAATGTTTTGTTTTGTTCCGAGTTAGTTTTCCTTATTGAGGTTGATGATGCGTTTGCGTCGTTTTGATGGGAATGACGCAGAAGTAATTACGGCACGTGACTGGTGCGATCCATATTTATATGCAAATTTTATTGTTTTATATTTTGCAACTTTTGATTTATCTAGGGAGATATTTATGAGACAAGGGTACTCCTTCGTTTAAGCAAAGCCTGCGCTGTTTCGCCTAATCGGTGAGGATACTGGAGGCCCAATTGGTGGATAAGGGGGTTGAAAGTTTGGCAGCGCATTTCGTGAATCCACATGTCTATGATTTTTTTATGCGATAGGTCGCAGACGAGCAGACGGATCACCATATGGTAATTTAAGCGATTGCCACTGCACATAGACATCTGCAACACCAGTAGAGTCACAAGTGCGCTGCCAACATTTAACCTGCTTTCCCTCCAATTGGGCATCCGGTACCGTCACTCATTCAGCGAAATACAGCGTAGGCGCTGCTTCACCTCGGTCTTCTGTGAGGCCATGGAATAACACCGGTACAGCCGGCCCATTCCGATCGATGTCGAAGCGTGGCTCTCCCACGGTGAACGTCTTATAAATTCCTTATACGTAACAGAATAATTCCAATTTTGGTAGGGACGTGAGCGGAACCAATAACAGATATAACGCATAATTAAAAGTTACAACATTCATATTCTAAGCAAATACGTCACAGTGCAAAACCAATCAGCGCAAACAGATTTCAACCAGATTACAACCAGATTTCAAGCCCAAGGTATCATAACCCCGGGGCCAGGGCAAATCGTTACTGTGGGAACACACGCCAACGCCCGCGTTTTTTCCAACTCTAATATTTACCGTTATTAACTTGGTTATAGCGAAAAACGATTAAACGTCCATCCAGATCCGTATAACGATTAAAACGATAAGACACGCTTTTTCTTAAATTATTGATGATCACTTCAGAAGCATTTAGATACCCGGCTTCCATTTGATTGGAAATTGAACTTGGAGTTGTTAGGCTGCGCTAAGGCATTAATCCTCAAACTGTTCGAGTTTATACGTCTGCTCGTCTGCCACCTATCACATAAAAACAACTATCAATCGACTGCCTTCTACAGGAAGTCTCCATCCTGGCGAGAAAATAAAAATTAGAGTAGCACCTAGCTCTAATTTTAAGCATTATAATACTTTCATAATTATGTTCTTACAATAATGTTCAGCTCATGTTACTATTTTTAAAAGAAAGCTTGTTTAATGTAAACAATAAATAATGTAGAGTCGTTAAATGAAAGTGAATAAGTCTGTAAAAATGTATAGGCTACGTTATAATAACTTTTTTAATATTACTTACTTATTATTCATAAAACAAATTAATTCGTCTTAGAAACGCCAAAAAAAAAATAACTAACTCTAATTTCTAAAGCAACATTTGCGCGAAAAACCGACAATAACTGATGTCTATAAAAATATTATTAGGCAATTTTCGTCTAGCAAAACATATAGACTTTTTTCCGTTACTATAATAATATCATTAACGAAAGTTTAAAATAATGCTTTCTATACTGTTTCTTTCCCGTTATTATCAGTTTACGCAAAAATTAGAAGTTACTGACGGAAAACGTTATCTGACGGAGATACTGACGAATTGAGAACCTCTTTTTTTATAGTTTGTTAAAAACTATCTATCGTCTGTTTTGTTCTATGATGTTTTGGATCAAAAAAGTTTGATAGCCATTGAGTATTCTCCGAAACAGTTAACCGTTGTTTAACATGAGTCGTTTTACACGAAAGTAGAATTGGTAATTTGTGACAGGGTAACGCGTGTATGATTGTTAACTACTCAGGTCGGCCCAGATTAATTTAATTATTTCAAACTATTTTGATTGAAACGCAATCTGGCACAACGTTGTTGTCTTGGAAATGTTATTTGGGCCAGTCGTCTTCAATTTTGGAAAATTACACTAGTTGATTGAATGCAGAATTTGAAATATTGTTTTATTGATAGGTACTAGTGGCTCAGCCTTATTTGTTTTGGGACATGACTGTTCGAATCCTACCGAACTAATTGTAATTTTCGCATGCGACAACCCTAATGCGCAGGATATCCGCTTCTGTGTTATTGTTATTAAGATCTAGACACTAACTAAGAACACTCCCCCGTAAAACACCTGTAATACAAAAAAAAACTAAATTTGAAATCGGTTCATTCGTTTGGGAGCTATGATGCCACAGACAGACAGAAGATATGTCAAACTTATAACACCCCTCTTTTTTCGTCGGGGGTTAAAAAGAGCATTTTCACATTATATAAGAAACCCGGGTGATAGAGTCGCCATGTGATCAATTTTTACATTTGTCACACGAATAAAGCCCTTTTAGCCAGTTAGATTATAATAACACTAGCGGCCTGCCCTCACTTCGTTTCGGGAAAGTAGTGTCACTATATACAATAGATGGGCGTGTAGCAAATACATCGCGCACCTGTTTCCGTGTTTTCGGTTTACCTATAAGCTCTGACGTGGAATATGAGAGTAACCTCTTTATAAATAGTATAGAAGCCAAGATAAAAATCAGCTATTCCATACAGTTATTACCCGGTGAATATTCTTTTCTGTATGGAACAGTTTTTTTTATATTTTGCTTATTTTGTTGATCTAACATGCTAAATGGGCTTTAATAGTGTTACCTATTATGATGGCCTTGGGATTAAACAACTAAATTTAACGGTGTAGAACTTGATTTTGTTAGCTAATAAGGTAAAAATAGCCAGATTTGATACTTAAGCGTGTCCGTACATACACCTTCGATTTCACCCTTTTGTAAACAACAAAAACGTCGACAACATTTTACACATAAAATTAGCCGAGCTGTAGCCAATCCCGCGATTCGCCGCGCACTGTTACCGCCAATTAGGAGGTTTGCGCCAACTCGCTAACTCGCACCAAGGTGGTTCATCTGTCCTTTTGCTGTGCACGATCAAATAAATCACAGTAGGCGATCTAAGCTGACGAAGAGGGCAGCGGCTTGAGGAAGATGAAAACAAATGAAGCACACGAATAAAGGCTAGCATAGCACAGAGAAGAATCAAGAATCTACACGTACTGGACCAAGTTCTTAGACTAAGTACGGAAACAGGATTTCACTTTACATTAGGTGCATTATTAGCGCAGAGAAACTGTTCTAGTAGACTAGTGTAACTGATCACCAAAAAGTAAAGTAAAATATCAACCTATTTACTGTCCCACTGCGGAAATATGTTCGAAAAATTCGAAACATATAACTCACTCACTCAGCGAAACACAGTGCTGGCGCTACTTCACGTCGGTCTTTGTAAGGCCGAAGCCCCCATTCATGCCAAAGCGTCGTTCTTCCATGCCGTAATAAATATAGTCTGTGGTCTTGTTTAACGTGATCCATTTTATCTGTGACGTAGTGCAGGACCTACAGTTTAAGGCAATAAAGTTTCTGATTATGACCCCCTCGACCACTTCAGTGAGTGACTATTTGGTCTTCGCCCTACAGCCGCTTGAGCCAGTAACAAAACCTCCTGCCAAGAAACTACAGTCACAGAGGATGTAATTATATAAGTGCTACGGTATCCATCGAGTCTATGACCTAGCTTATTTTCTACTGACCTGTCTAATATGTAAAACAAACATCGCCTAATTGAGTTTTTGCCTTGTAAAAATCAATTCCCATGAATTTAAATTAATATATTAGTTTATCATTGAAATCCCGATAACAATCTCACTGAGCTTACCGCCATGACATGCCATAGAGACATTAACAACTGTCAAACATTATAACGTGTACAATAAAATATTCAACCTCTCGTGTTATTATGCTGGCAACACTGGCCGTTTATTTGGTCAATTTCTGTGAATAACATTCATGTTAATTGTTCTTAAATGGACACTGATGTGGAATTTTTAATTCGGATTAATTACATGCTGCGTTCACGGCATTGATGTGGGATTATAAATCGGAAATATTGAAACGAATTTCAAGGAAAATCATATGAGGAATATAATTTTAACACACATTTGACTAAATAGGAAAATAAAAAAAAAAACGTAAATTTGCAAGTGTTTTAATATTTACTCTAAAAGAGGCTAATTTTCTACACAACGATAAGGCTAGTTAGTATCCCCGAAAAACAAACCCTTATAACCGACACCTAGCGCCATCTATTAGTTAACTTTGGAACTAGCAGCAAAATTAAGACTCGTAGCAAAACGAGGGCAAGATTTTTGGGATTTTATTTGAATTATAAATCATACTAGGTATATGCATAAATACTTTTGGGTCTTACGACGTTAACATCAGGTGCTAGTCTGTTGTAAATTAAAAAAAACCTTAAAGGTACAAAGCTCAAAACTCCATTATTCAAAAAGACCACTAGTATTGCTACCTAACCAGCTCAACATGACCTGCCATCAGATTTCTAATCAGCACGGCAATGGACATGGCATTGCGCGAATTAACCCCACTGGTTCAAGCGCATGTCAATTACTACACCCCTGGGCAATTAAGCATCATCGTACGAATAAAAACGCCCTTATATCCGGCTTCGCGCGACACCGTTTATCTAAATAACACGTTAAGGGAATCAGGGGACCTTTTATTGTTACCTGGTAAAGCCTAAAGCGAATATGACAACGGAACTTCTATGGGTTTTCGATGCATCCGTGATGAGTACAAAGATTACTTAGTACCTATCTTCTTCTTCTATACTATTTATAAAGATATAACTTCTATAGACAACCACAAGGCTTATAGGTAAATCGAAAACACGAAACGCTTGCGCGATGTAATTGAGCACAGCGCAATCTATTGGTTCCTTTCTGAATTACGGTCCCGAAGCGTGGTGTGAGGGCGGGCCACTAGTCTATTATATACCTCTATACTTCTGAAACTATAAACTTTTTTTTTGCGCTAGACAATCACTTCCAATCGTCCTGGTCTCAAACTAGAGCAACCCTGTATCAATAACTAATTCCATCCCTTTTTCCAATGAGTAAATCCATGAAAAACTTTCTTAAACAATCAAGGGTCAATATCTTAAAAATATACTTATCATAGAAAAGTGTTTAGTGGTGGATAAAGATAGGTTAAAATCCTTATTTGCAATTTTAATCTCTGTTCCTTCAAATTGATGGAATTTTGTAGCAAAATTTATCTCGCTTATTAACCCTGTTTGATAACTAAAACATTTACTGACAAAAATGTCCTAAAGATGAATACATATTTGCATTAGATCGATAACAAAACGAATTCACTTAAACATTATCGAGGTGGTATTTTCCGGCCTTAAAAAATACATACCTATTTTATAGTGAATGTTTTTAGAAGTGTGAGAACTTCCTTAGGCATCAAAAAAGATGTTTTATCTCGATATTTCATCACAAAGTCAAAAAAATCTTTAATCTTGGGAACGGCAACATGTTAAAACATACTAAATAGTGACAATTAGTTTATTTTAAAACACAATCGATACGGCAATCAGGGTAATTTGTCAGGACGGCCGTTTTAAGAAGTTTACGACAAAGGACACAGCCTCATAAGGAAATCAAAAGTGGTCAGATGAAGACAGAACCATTTCTCAAACCGATCGTAGATTAAAAAGGTTTTTTTTAATTAAAATATAGGCCAACGCTTGACAACCATCTCACCTGATGGTAAGTGACGATGAGGTCTAGGATGACACGCGTTTGGCAAGAAGATGCCTGTTAAAAGTTTATATACCAACTCTTATTAACTAATTTGTAGAATAGAATAGAAATCATATTATGCGGTAAATGTGGTTACAATAATAGATACACATAATTTTATTATTCTTTAGTATCTCACGTTTAACCGAACACTATCGGCATGCAATGCAAGCAGAGAGTTTAATTAATATCAAGTTAAATTAAAAAAAAACAGTCACTTGTGAATTCCCATGACTTGAGATATGAACCCCTCTAATAAAAACATCCAGATGCCGTACAACATTTTTCTTGTGGCCTCAAATTAGTTACTTTCCAATCAAGGGGAAGGCAGGCTTTCCCCTGCAGTTTTTCTCCAAAAGATCAGGAATTTCAGCATATTCACTCCCTAAAAGGACTATGGTTCTGTATTAATTTATAAGGTACCTTTTCATGTTCTCAAACACATCTTTAGAGAGCAGTTTCACTGCTGAAAATAATATAATAAGGTAGCATAACATTACATAAAGTATGCTTAGAAGCTGTTTTTCAAATTGCTTAGGTTTCAGATATTCTGCGCAAGCACTTAATTCTTGAAGTTTTCTAGATCTGTGTTGCACGGAGTAAGTACTGCGAAACTGATTCTAGTGACTTGACATCTCTGTATAGCCGCAAAGGAAAATGTCTAAATCATGCTTACAAAAAGTATAGGGCACAAAATTGTACCAATTAGGGCAGTCACAATCGGAAGGACGATCACAGCAATTTGTATCAGTAATGGTCGATCGGCCCGGGGTCATGGGAGCGCGGCGCGCGCGCCACCTGTCGGCTATCAGCCTTATCGGGTCTTAATAACCGTTGGTGACATCGGATTTTGGATGTGCTTTTGTTTTTCATTCACATACGTTCGTAAACACTCTGTTGGTCTAGTTTTTAAGTACCGGGACATAATCTTGGGGTCCGAATTCCCGGGTTGAGCAAAAGTATGTTTCGAATTTTTTGAATGTTTGTGATCACCAATCCGCATTAGGCAAGCGTGATGATTAGGTACCTACGCCTAATCCCATCATTCCGATTTCTGTGATGGAGGCTTTTGCCTTGCAGTGGGACAGTATATGTATAGGCTGATGATATTTTACTTTCTTCTTCAAAATCGAATTCGATTGGCCCCCGATCTCCACCCCCAATCGAATTCGTTTTAGCAAAAATCTTACATCAAGGCGATCTCTAATGATATGCCGAGTAATGCCCGCTCTATGGCCGATGATATAGCAAAGTAGCAAATGTGAATGGTGATAAAGTTATAGTTTTATATAAAGCCTTATTTTAATAATCTATGGAGGCTCGATGCCCAGCGCCATCTATTGGTACAATGTGAAACAAATGGCCCGTAACGAAGTGAGGGCAGAGACATAAGTGTCTAATATTTTATGAATAGACGTACATTTCACCATATATTATGAATAGACGTACATTTCACCCGGTTTCATCATGAAGATCACGTTATGTTAGATCAACTTATTAATTCTCCTTTGAAGTCGTCTGAATCATTATTGTTTTTGGAAAATACTCATATAAGTACCAACGAATCTTTCGAAAATAAGAAAGTGCCATTAACAGAACAGCCGAAACATTCCGAAAAGTTCACTAACAAGATAAAAACTACATAAACAATCTAAACCGATAAAAAACACCATGAAAACTTTAAATTGCAAATCGCACTTTCTCGGCGGAGCGCACTCATTCCCATCATAGTGAATGATTTATTAACATCGGCCTAAGGCTGGAAATAATAGCAAATAAAAATAAAAGCTGACGTAAAACACCGCGTAAGACAGTAGGCAGTAATGGATAAACTTAGGTCCAACTAAACTACTGTATGCTACTTGCGCTGTTGTTCCTAAGAGCTGTATAGTGTTACCAAGTAACTGCTCTTTTTTTTCTTTTTTATACTAAGTCAGTGGCAAAAGTGTGCGGCTCGTTTGATAGTAAGCGATTACAGCAGCAGCCTATGTGCGTCTGTAACTCGGGAGGACCTTGATGTGCGTTGCAAATAAACACCTCATCATTTTGGTCCATTCAACTCTCAATTTTTCTAAAATGTTAGTTCATCATCTCAGCGAATCATTGGAGTGTCTCTTCCGATGGCGTTCAAAGTCAGTCGATTCGGAGGCTTCGGAGCCCGGGATACGGTCATCCTAAAATAATTTCCCTTTGCTAATCGCGGTGTCCAACCCAAGATACAGCTGCTCCAATATTGTCTAATTAAACTTCAACGTGTTAATTCGTCTAGCTATACATCGGACCTTTAAAATGAAAGTGACTTAACTCGAAGTTCTACAGGAATTAAGAAAGACAAAATAATGTACAGCTTAAGTATATTATAAAGACTATTTTGCGGCCAACAAGGCACTACCTCAGCTTTTGCTACAGCAGATAGAAGCCGCTGCGGCGCTGGTTTTCAGGCTGAGCCTACTACGAGTATGAATATCTCAGACATTTCTCATAAATTTGTCTCAACAGTATTAATTCTATGGTCGAAGCAGTAAATTGGCAACACTCTGCGTATCTCGGAGGCTGTAAACGCATTCCCCGCGTCACGGCCGCACCGTTCCGTTCCCCGCGCGCGACGCTTTTTGCGCCCGCGCAGCGCGCATCAATCATGCCTTGACACATCCAATATCGCTTTTTGCACGCCAACCCGCGAGATGGCGCAAGATGACGATCGTAACTGTCCGCAAACGCGTGCACGATTAGCGTTTCTTATTACCGATTTCTATTAGACTTTCCACCTTCCTGATGGGGTGAAAGATAATTTGCCGGGGCGTGAGACCGTTGCTTTAATGACAGATTGATTCGATATTAATTCGAGTGAGGAAGAGATGACGTTTCTCCGTTAATGGGACTGCAGGTGCATCTAGGAGTTGACATGTTTTTTACATGTAATAAATGGGTCAGAGAACATTGCTCTTTGGTCTTAAATATTAAAAACGAACGAATCGACTTAAGTTTTTTAAGAGCTAATTGCGCCAACTTGATGATATTTAAATTAATCTGAGTAGTTCCTAATGACGATTCGTTTTCCTTCATTACTTTTTTGCTCGTGTAGAATGTCAGTTACTAGCGAGCATGGTAACTGTAAAGGTCTATTTGATCGGTTTCTTCTGTAAGGGCTTTTTCTTCATTAAGCGTTTATGGAACTTGAACAACGCAATTATATTAAGTACTTATTATAGTTTAATTAAACATAATATAAGCATACCCTACTTAAATGATTTGGAAAGTAACTTAATTCACGATAAATTGAACAATATCAACTAGTTCACTTCTACGCAGAAAATCCAGACACGCCTTAACATCTAGGCTTACTATGTAATTTTTTAAGGACGTATCCGTACGACGGATACAAGACCGCTAACTTCCAGACTTTATGCGGACTCTATGAATTTTTAATCTCAGGTACAATTTTAGCCGATCTGGGATTTTAAACGTAGCCGTCGTCTTAAAGTGCCGTCGAGCCACTGCGTTACCGAAGTAGTGCGAAATACACGGGGTACCTTGTTAGGTACTCCTTATGTGTCCTCCTCATAAGTATATAATTGAATCATTTTAAGTGTCCCTTCCTCATTTGGTTTCGGTACTTAATTTCGGCCAGTACCAATAGATGGCGTCGGGAGTCGATTACATCGCGCAAGTATTCGGTTTACTTACATCCTTTACGCGGACTAAGAGATTAACCTCTTTATTAATAGTAAAAATGTATATGCTATAGCTATATGCGTAAAATTGCGAAAACGAAAGGCTCCACGGCCATGGCGCGTACAAGATTCCAATACTGCATCCAATTGTCTCATTAACAGAAATCACACGGTTTTGCTTTTTGAGGCCCTTCCTCACTGGGACGTTATGTACAGTGGTCAGCACATCAAGTTACTACAATCTGTCAAATTTCCTCAGTTGATATTGAACCAAACACGTTTGACATAAAAGTGAGGTTCGATTGAAGAAATTTGACAGATTGTAGTAACTTGATGTGCAGGCCACCGTACCTACATGTGGTAATGGATCGGTCGGGTTCTCGGCTCGAGCCATGGTCGGGCCAAAAATTGTACCTGTTCTTTTCTGTTCAGACTTAGTGTCAGCCCGAAGTCCGAAAATTGACGGTATTGTAGGTGTCCTGCGCCGGATCAATTGTTGTGTCACATTTGGTGACCCAACGAAAAAAATGAGGGAATATAGAGCATCTGACACACTTGAGACTATAATATATCCTGCTGACGTGGCTGATTGTTAAGATAGGCCGCCGTAGCCGAAGCAATTAGAGGATATCGAATATAAAAGGAAAAACTGATTGGAGAAGGGTAATGAAGTATGGGGTTTGCTAACTGTTGAAGTTTGAAGTTAGACTCAAATCGATAGTTGGGTTCTTGGTACCAACAAAAGAGTGACTTTCAAATTAGACAAAATCGGCCCTTACGGGATTTTGTTATGACAAACTAAAACTAGGTGAGCAACGCCGCGGGCGCTCTAGTTGTTATTGAATAAATGAGCATATTCCTTTTTAAACGGTTGTTAGCTGGTGTTGCGCCACGGGTGACGGAAATCGCTTACCATCGTGTGATTAGTCTTGTCACCTGCCCTCCTCTTAAGGAAATATAGTGACGTCACCAACGACTCAACATACGGTGTTCCAGTGAAGTCTCATCCCTAAAAAGCGTAATGAAGTCTTTCCGATAAAACTCGTTCAGGCAGGGTATGGCAGCCATCCGTAATTACCTCGGAATGGGTCGGTATGGGCCACATCCTGCGCTTTCTGGCTAAACTCAGTGCCCTTGAGCAGGCTTCCGCCAACCTTGAGTCTGTGATTCCGTGTGACCACTTTTTGCAGTAGCAATATGGAATAAGCTAGGCATGGGAGCGAGTAGCTCAATGGTTAAGAAAGAACGCTCCTTTTACTCAGTAATCGAGGTTCGAAAACGAGGTTGCATCTATGGATTTTCAAATCTATGTACCGCTCGTCGGTGACGAAAAACATTGTCAGAACACCTACACATTTCGGATAGTTTTTGAAACGTGTAACCATGATTCAGTTGGTCTAGTTCCCCTTTTAAAGAGTTGCGAAGGACAGACGGCAGTCGCTTTTACCTATACTCTCTTCTCTTTTCAAATCCTGAATGGCTGAATCATTGTTTAAGCGTACCCTGAGCTCTGAAGTAACAGCTTTGTACGCAACTGGGAATTAGGTACATAGCATGTATCTAAGATGAGACGATAACGCTAAACCGTGCGGTGGCAGGAAAGCGTAATATAGCGTAGTCATCGGTTTACACTTTGTACTTACTACTGGTCACTTCGCTCCCGAAGCTTCAAAGTGTTTTTCTTTATATGATACGTTGCTGACGAGGAGACGGATCACCTGATAAGCGATTGCAGCCCCCCTATACAGATACAGTTACAACACCAGTAGTTACAAGTGCCCTGCCATCCTCATTGCAGGTGTATCGAACTGAGTGATTTACATGGAGGAGGGCACCACTTTTGCTCGCCATCAAGCTAGGGCGAGCCAACGAATGTACGTACAGCCACACATCAAAGTATACAAAACTGTCAAATTTCTTCAAACGCCTCTTACTGTCAAAAAAATTAAGGTTGAATATCGATTGAGAAAATTTGACACTTTGTGGTGGCTGTCTGTACTTACTGTCCTACTATAAAAAGCTCAAACCAGGTCAAACAACGAAAAGAATATCAGTAGGTACCTATCTCGGTCATATCACCATTCATATCACAGTACATAAATGTCTCACCGAGACATTCCCCGTGCAAATTGTTTCCCCATAAACTCGCTTGTGGTACGGATTACCTACACACACAACGATTTGAATCTAGAGAAGTGACGCGATTTTTTTTAAATACCTATGTTATTTTTATCGATACCCAAATCTTATCAAAAAATCTTTGCTTACATAGGCAAGCACTTAGAAAGCGTTCTATGTTTAAAAAATATTTGAAGTTATTATTTTTTTTAAATGCATAAGTAGGTATGTGGTGAAACTGATGGTGAAATGAAGCAGGCCAGTAACTAAGGTGACATCTGATCACAGGGATGACGTCACATCATTACACTCAATAGTACCAGAGGAAATGTAATGAAATTACTAACCTATTAGCGCCGCGGTGAAAACATCGTGACGAAGGTCTGATGATAAGTAAGTCTTCATCACCGTCGCTCATGAACATTCTCTAGACTAGGAATGCAAATGCGTAGCCGGCCTTTTAGGATATTAGGCTCGTTTCTTAAAGTTTTCAGTACCGGTCGCTAGAAATGGTTTTTTTTTTTCATATCTTACGTACTCCGCTGGCTAAGCGGCACGGAACTAGAAATCCGTCCGCCCCTTTCACGCACGCTGTGCATCTCTTTTGTTTTGTTTCGACAGGTATATTTTCGTTCGTTTTGATACCGTTTCATAGTAGCCTTCTGATTATTGACGTCGGAAAAAAAAAGATCGCTACTTCAGAAAATATCTCCTTCACTTCACACCGATATCAGTCGGGCAAAACTGTCGCATCCCTAATCCCGAGTGAGACATCCAATAAATAGCGATAGAGCACAAAAGCGGCAACGGAAAACCGAGATAACCTGGACATATCGACAATAATTCCCAATATGTTTTATGAATCAGCTTTACGGTATTAAGAGGCGCGTAATAATATTGACAGTATAATCCGATGGCCGCTGTAAACGGTGTGTTATCTGAGTAAATCCGGCTTAAGTTGCGAAAATCCTAAGTGCGCTGGCGGTATTGTCACTGTGATGTTATTTATAGGGCGGACATCGATTTGTGATATACGCTGCAGATGTTTTTTATACTAGAGGAGAAACTATCAAGGTGGTCACTTGAGATAGGTGGTCGGGTATGCATAAGGAAACGTCGGACCATTGCACCCCGCTCCGGCGGCATTCCCCCAACCGAAAAAAGATACTTAGTAAGTCAATTCGCTATTTCATATACACTCGTGTCTTGAAGGTTTCGACTTTGTATGTAAAGATGAATTTTCTTTGTGACAATTTTCAAAACTCATTGAAGAAATATTGTGAATAAAATGATGTAATGTCTACCTACTAATAAACTTTCTACGTAACTCCACGGAAACTCTTATATCTCTGGAACGTTAGTGAAGGATCCTCCGCCCTGCTACTCGTAGCTGACTTAATTTGATCGAAGAAAGTGTGACGTCATAAGTCTATTTAACTCCGTAAGGCCCAGACAGCAGACCAAATAGAAAAAATTTTTTTTTTGCCCTTTTAACGGCTTTTGGGTCTTACGTTAAGGTTGAGGGCACAACGCCCACACAGTGCCCACAGCGGTGGATCTCCAGCCGCTACAAAGTTAGTTATCCAATTAGATTGGCTACTTCTGTCTTGTGTTAAGTTTACTTTACGATCGCGCTAACAGTTAAGTGTCGTGGCAAGGATAACTCGATGGTGATCAAGGTTTTCCGTTCTAATCGTGACGTTATGGTGCTATCGGTGCCCAGTTTTGGTTTTGCTTAATTTCTTTAATTCCATTATTTCCACAATCTGTGGTTAACGGAAATAATGGAGTATGAAGTGTAAATCTAGGTGGCTTATAACGAAGCTGTCCCGTTACTAATGAGAATGTACTGTCGCATCCAAACAAAGGTTACATGCAGAGCTTATAAAAGGGAGGGAAACTCTGATTTCAACGTAACTTCCAGTTCGTTTTAGGCCCCCAGGGCTCTCGTAGCTCTTTCCTTCAGCCCTCCTGAGCGAAGCAGCATCTGTGCTGTTTCAGTGAATGAGGGTACTGAAGGTCCAATCCAGGGAAAGGTGGTTTAATGGGTGGCAGTGCCAGTAGCGTAACGTAATTTTTAGAGAAGTTTCAAAAGTGGTAGAACAAATGTTGTTCGGAATGGTTAATAAAAGACGTGGTTAATCGGATGTAATTATTTAGGTACAGGGACGCCCTGTAGATATGAGTAAGAGACTTTAAGCACTAGATAACAATTCAAATACCTACCTCTCATTAAAAAGTAAATCGATTTAAGCTTATTCATTAAATTAATCGATATAATACAATACGCAATCATCTAAGTGCAGTTTTTTCCCTCGTCATTTCCTTCCAATTTCTGCTTTAAAACTTTTATTTTTAAAATCAAATTCAGACCAACGGATACAGTAAAAACAAACCTACCAATTACAAGACCGCAACATCTGTTTGATAGAATCAATAAGCTACTAAACAATTATCGAAGCTAGCCAAAAAATCCATTACATAGAGTCCATTTTTTGCTGCGCATTTCACGGGTGGATCTCACACGCATGTCTTAAAAATGCCTCTACACTCTCCAAGAGCGAGCGCGCGCATGCTGCGGGTTCCGTATAGACATATCCGACTATCCGTATAGATAATTACGAATAAGTTACGAGTACCTACTTAAAGTGCGATTCGACCAATCTTTATCCAACAGTTGTCTGCTGTCATTCCATACGAATCGCAGCGTCATACTATAGATTTATCCTCGAATAAAAATTGGTGAAATTCAATGGTTGATTGGTTAGGAAGAAACTTTATCCGAGATTTATCTATGGTAAGTAGGTATAATGCTCATATTTGTATGGAATGGCAGTCTTAAACCACAGATTTACTAAGCATCTGCACTGAGGCGGATATGGACAGCGAAGTGATCTAAACGATTAAATGGTTCCTCCTTTTTTACTACGGATCCCTAAAAATAATTATACGACTCTTAAGCAGGCTGTCAAAGATAATGTGTAAATAGTAGCCTTTGGTAGAGGTGTGGTAAAGAACCCACTCGCAGCGCAAGGCGTCAATTTCAACGGGAAACCAATAATTACGCCATTAGATGCTCAATCGATATACTATTGAACGCTCAATTTTAGCGCCATTTTTTCTCGGGAAACTTTTTTTTAATGCATGCAAAGGAAAAGGTGACTATTCAGCTTATTGTTTCCTAATCTAAGGGTGCGTTCGATGTTAAACTATAATTATTGTGAAGCGTTCTGGAAATCACTTGTCATAATATTTTAAATTCTTTTACTATTGCATAGACTAAAAAAATGTTCTTATTTTAAAACTTTATTTGAGACATTTATTTTCTCGTTCTGCTTTTTACAAGTGATCAAGGAAATAATTAGCAAACTGCCTATGTTAAATTATTTCTTGTACTTAATAGTTTCCTTACTCATTGATACCGGTTCTTTATCGTGAGAATCTCGGCTCTATTTTCTCCTCATTCATCATTTCAACACTAATTTTATTAGCTTTTTCCCGTAAGCTTAAGTAGATTTATGCTCTATTAGTTCTGTAAGTAGTATACAATACAATACAGGGTGTATTATTGAACAGTAACAGCAAATCCTTTTTATACTGTATTTTTGCTTCTATTACTATTTGGTGCATAATATCAATTTTTGAATTTCCCATGCTAGGTAGGGTAACCGAGATAGTGATTGCCCAGTGTACAGTGAATGCCCGAATTAAGGTTAACATACATTTTAACTTATTTTCAAAGGTGTAGTTTTACATTAAATCCGTTAAATAACACTAGGATACTGTTAACTAGAGTTCTAAATAAGACATTTGGCAAAATTTTCAATAAAAATATTGTAATGGCAGTTTTTGGACAGCGGGTGTCCGTCACTTCAAAAAATGCGAATTCCTTACAGAATTTGTTAAGGATACATTTTGTAGTTTTGAAGTTTGTATTACTTTAATTCTCTTTTTTGAGCGTTAAAGCACAACGACGTGTTAGTTAAAGCTTTAATGTTTCATTCGAAGCAGTTATCGCGGCGTAATTTTATTCCATTCAGTATTTTAAGAGGGTGGGCAATCACTGTACCTAAATATGACAAATTCAGTTATTGCCATATCAGAATTCAGTTATTGCCATGGGTATGAGACAGTGATTGCCCGGGTAGGTATTTACTAAATCACGTGAGGGATATAATAATCGAACCGAATATTTTCTTTATATCCTGTATCTTTCTTTATATCTAGGTCTAGGTACAAGGAGTTTCGAAAAATCTGCTTTTTACAAAAAGTTGACCTAAAAATAGGGGAAAATTTGATCTGCTACCGAAAATCTTGGAGGAAAGGTGGTAAGAAGAACAACCAAATATATACCGTAATTATATTATGTATTTTACCGTGGGAGAGCACGTTTCAGTAAGAATAAGCCGGCTTAAACGGAGTGATTCTATAATCACAGAAAACCAAAATCAAGCGGCGCTAACGCGTGAGTGTACCGGAGGCTCTATGAAGGGGGAAAAGGAGTTAAAATGTTGGCAACGCATTTGTGATTCCCCTTGTTGTTCCGAGTGTCTATGAGCGGTGGCAATCGTTTACCATCAGGTGATCCGTATGCTTGTGAGCCACCTATCACATATTAAAATTTAATTACCAAATGATGCAGTTAGTAATAATTAGAAAAAAACTTTCAAATTTCAACTGTGGGAGAGCCACGCTTCAGCATGAATGGGCCGATTTGACCGGAGTGATACCACTGCCTCACAGAAAACCAGCGTGAAGCAGCCCCTGCGCCGAGTGAGTGAGGGAAACGGAGGCCCACACCCGGGGGGGAAGGGGATAAAAGGTTGGCAGCACTTGTGACTTCAGTGGTGTTGCAGGTGACCATGGGCATCAGCACTGCTTATTATATATAATGTGCAGTCAAAACACGCATCACTTGATGGTAAGCGAATGCCAACGCACATACTCAACACCAGTGGAGTCACAAGTATGCTGCCAATGTTTTTAACACCTCCCCTCACCCCCCCCTTGGGCCTCCGACAACCTCAAAACTGTATCTACTTACCTTTTGGTACATTCCATTTATTCGCTGAGATAACGAGAAACTAGATAGAACAATTTTACGATTTTACTAGATTTTGAAACTAAAGGGGTTTTTTTAGTCAATGGTATCTTATTTGGATGATGTTACTGATTTCAATAGCTTAGAAATATATCTTAAACGCACAAAAACTTACGAAAGATCTAAAATTTTAAGTATTTAATAGTATTTTGATGGAATTACAACGTGCGGTATAGTTGGCAATCACTGTCTCATTTGGTTGGCAATGACTGTGTCAAGTGGGCAATCACTGTGTTTTTAGGAGATATTTTTGTTATACGTTATAATTATAAAATATTCTTTAGATGTTTGAATTATTGCTAACTTATCTCAATGCTAAACTATTAACGTTGTCAAATAATTACACTCTGATTTCTTATTGTTAAAGAAAAGGATTATATTGAAATAAAACTAGTGACAATTTCTTAAGTGGGCAATCACTATCTCGATCACCCTACTTATTTTGATCGCGTGATTAGTCTGATGTATGAAAAGAAAAAAAAATCGACATAATTCGAACCATGTTCCTAGAAGAAAGCTGTCCACTTACAGATTCTAAGTCGAGCTAAAAAATTTCGATGGTGATTAAAATTCACCTTGTATAAGAGGTCCCGTGGACGCGATATCGAGTCCAAATCGTTACCACATTTAAGTACAATCGATGTCAAAAATATGTTTACACTTTAGGACCTTGTCACAATACATATTTATAAGAAAGTGGAAGTCGTTTTCTTATACATATGTCTAGACCTTAGAAGCATTAGGGCGGAAGTGGTTTTTGGCAACTTTACAGGACGGAGTAAAATAAAAAATCGATTTAATCGGCAAATATTTTAATAATTACAAACAACATACAAATGATGTCATTGCAATTATTTAACCTAATAAGTAGCTTTCCTAGTTTTATAATTAAAATTTAAAAACAAAGTTTCTAAACAGTGAAAAATTAACTTTTTTTAAAAAAATGAGGACATCCGCCTTTATGCCACAACAATAATTAATTATAGTTGTTCAATCGATCAGTATGTGCCCATAAGGCTTTATGCCTCCAATTTTTGTAATTTAATGTAAGGTGTTTGTCTAAGTATAACGTTATGCCTAAAAAATAAATCAATATCTCTCAAAACTAAACAAGGCCAAATTGCAAATGCGACTTTATTGTGTTCATTTATCAACAAATTTTTTTGGCAAAAAGGCGGATATCCTTACCGAAAAAACTATTTCAAAAGTAAATCCTCCTCATCTAAGCGTGTATTTCCCAGCTGGGCAAAGAGCTGTTGTCCGGGGTACACTTGGGCCATGATCCAGGATTGGGGGAGTTTGGTAATTACAATCTATATCAACTGGTATCAACCGTCACACGACCATATTCCCTCTTTGTTGGACCTTCTGTTGACCACCCATCCCGGCGCCTACCAAGTGTCTGTCAATGCACCACTTGGCTCTTCCTGCCACTGCCTTGTTCGGAGCACTGTGCTTCTCAACAGCACTCAGCGGTTGGAACTGGGCACTCGCCATATTTGGCACTATCAGTCAGCAGACTGAAACGTTATGCGTAGTTTCTTCGCATCCTACCCATGGTAGCAGGTTTGCTTTACGTTGGAGGATCCCGATGCCTTGGCAGTCTGTAGCCGATGTTATACTGCAGGCAATGGAATTATTTATTCAAGTTCTGCAGTACCAAATACTAGCGTCCCAAGAAAAGGTACAACTTTGCTGCTAGTTTTTATAAGAAAAATATCACCAGAGTAAAGTCATCGTTCATTGGTAACGCGCCCTCCATCGGGCACCCGCGCTTTTAATTGCCAAGGCCATCCTCGGGAACTTTAGTCAGTCGTCATTCCCTCCACTACACAAGCCAGACGATATTCTTCCCACACTGCAAAAGAGAAAGCCGAACTTTTAGGCAGTTTTTGTGCATCAAACTCGACTTTGGATGATTCTGGGAATTAACCACCTACTGTACCGTCCTGTACGAGCTCAATGCCGAACGTCGAAAAGATTTTGTACGTAAGGCTCTCTTTTCTCTTGACATCCATAAGTCGAGTGGGCCGGATGGTATCCCTCCATTTGTACTGAGGTTATGTGCTCCGGAGTTGGCTCCGGTTTTAACTATCTTTTCTGGCTCTCATAATTCATTGGTGTAGTACCGAGTAACTGGAAGTCAGCTCTTGTCCACCCCATACCTAAAAAGGGCGATCGCTCAGACCCGTCCAATTATAGACCTATATCCAATACCTCAATCTTCTCTAAAGTAATGGAGTCCATAACGAACCGCCAGCTCCTGAAATACCTAGAGAAGAACCACCTATTAAGCGACCGTCAGTACCTACGGCTTCCATAGTGGTCGTTTTGCTGGGGACCTCCTGGTACTTCTAACTCACCGGTGGGCGGAGGCGCTACAGAGTAAGAGTGAGGCTCTGGGTGTCAGTTGGGACATAACGAAAGTTTTTGATCGGGTATGGTACAAGGCTCTGCTCTCTAAACTTCCCTGATACGGTCTTCCAGAGAAATTATGCACGTGGGTCGCCAGTTTTTTTACTAGGCGCAGCTTTAAGGTCGTTGTCGACGGTTCTTGTTTAGACAATATGTAATGAAGCTCGTAAACGCTGGTGTCCCCCAGGGCTGTCTGCTATTCCAACGCTGTTCCTTCTGCTTATTAATGATATGTTGTCACAGAACAATATTCATTGCTATGCGAATGATAGCACTTGGAATGCACTATATATCCGGTATATATGCCGGACGTGCAAATATTTCTCTGGAAAACGTCATTGAGTACCGGAAGTCACTTGTGTTTGAAGTCGAAGACATAATATTAAATCTTGTTTCAAACTGGGAGCGACTTAACTTAGTGAGTTTTAACCCCTCAAAAACACAAGTGTGTACATTAATTGCTAAAAGACGTCCCTTTAAAGTGGTAATAACTTTTCAAGGCATTTCTTTTAAGCTTCTATAGGGATTCTTTGCATTAACATTTCGAGCGATGTCACATTTGGCGGTCATCTGGAGGATAAGGCTAAAATAGCGTTAAATAACTAGGTGTTCTTAATAGAGCCGGTGAGTTTTTCACGCCGGCTCATCGACTTCAACTTTTTAAGGCACAAGTTCGGCACCATATGGAATACAGCTCCCATCTCTGGGCTGGAGCACCTCAGTACCAACTTCTTCCATTTGATCGCATACAACGTAGGGCTGCTCGAATTGTTGCTGACCTAACTCTCTTCAGTCGGCTTGATCCTCTGGCTTTGCGGCGGAATATAGCTTCCCTATGTTTTCTTTATCGCATTTATCACGGAAGTGCTCCGAGGAATTGTTCAACCTACTTTCTGCGGTTGAATCCTTAATTATCTTCATCATCTTGATGGTTGGCGATCTAGCACTGTGTGTTTCTCGAGGAATTTTCTTCCGCGAACCTCAGTTTTGAGGAATAGTTTAGCTGCGGCAGTATTTCCTGACGGTTATGACTTAGGGACCTTAAAGAGAAGAGCTTGCTCCCTCTTAAAAGGCCGGCAACGTCGTAGCGACCTCTCTGATCTCGCAGATGTTCAGGGGCAGCGGTGATTAGTGACCCACTTGATCGTTTGCCACCTCTATCATAAAAAAAATCAGGAAGGTAAAACAAAAATGCCGAAATGTAAACAAACAATGCGGGCAAATACCAAAGTGACAGAAAACCAGACATAAGATCGCGTAATGACCAATCACAATGTATCTTATTACACTTAAACTGACTCAGTGTCAGTCATTGGACACGCTGTGATCAAGGGATAATGCCTGATGTCGCTCATTTTTGGCGCCATATTTCGAATAGTTCACATCCATAACGACTTATTTCTAAATTAGCCCACCAATCCATTTACAAAGTTACTAAAACAAAAGGCATAAAGTCGTATATCTGGATCCGATTAACATTATTCAAAGGAATCTTAGAGGCATAATGTCGAAAGTTTACTTATGACGAATATTTTAAAACACTGTTTGAACCATAAAGGCGTGACTCCTTTTACGTAGCCTTTGTGTAAATATTTTTTTTAAGCATAAGGGCCAAATTTTGAATCCGCCTTGAGAAAGTAGAGGCAATATAGACGCAAAGAGATGGAAGTGTAAATTAGACCTTAAGGTTCTAATGATTTTAGAAAAGCTGTCAGAACCGACATTATGCACTAAATTATCTCAGCCCAGAAAAGGGATAGAAATACATCTCAAAGTGATATAGAAAGAGAAAGAAACGCTTATCTTCGTTATCCAATAAAAACATTTTGCCCGATCTGCAGATCCGCCCATATGCTTCTGAGGTCTAGATGTACTATGACAAGGTCCTAAAGTGTAAACATATTTTTACCTCGACTGTACAACTGCATAGTATCGGCTAAGGCAATGAAAGGGCTAATTATTCTACACATCAAAAACAGAATAAGCGCAGCAATATCCTCGTATTTTTATAATATCGCCATTTATCTTTACTACACTTCAGGACACAGTAATATTGGCTTTCAAATGAAACTCCGTGAGAAAGCCCAGGTGCCGTGTTTAATGACCTAGCTTAGTACCACGGCTTTGCTCATTATTCTACATTGAGTGTTATGTAGATAAGAGAATCGGTTCGACCACTGGACACAGTGAATAAGTTTATATAGCTACTAGTGATCCGCCTTGACTTCGTTTCGGGACATTAGTTCCACTCTGTACCAATAGATGGCGCTGGGGGTCGATTACATTGCGCAAGTTTCGCCTTTTTTGTTAAAAAAGCTATTTAAGCTTTGTTACTGTCTATAGAAATTATCTCTTTATAACTATTAACTTCTTCTTAGTCGTACACTCCTGACGGAGTGGTCGTGGTCATGGATTGTCTTTTTAGGTAGCTGCTTTAGCGAGTTTTGTCCATTTTTCTCTGTTAGTGGCACTTCTTGTACACTCAGTTACTGAACACCCCGTGATGGATTTAATACTGTCCGTCCATCTTGTTGGTGATCGACCTCGTGAACGCCGACCCACCACTCCTCCCTGCACCACTAAGCGTTCCAAAGAGCTCTCGTTTCGGATAATATGTCCAAACATTGTAAGAATTCGCATTTGCACAATCGACGAAAGTCTTTGTTTGATACCAAGCTCTTTCAGGACAGAGACGTTGGTACGGTGAGCACTATTATAACTATTATAACTATTTATTTTATATTATTATGAGCGGTGATAACTATTATAGATGTCACTATCTTCTTCCATACTCTATTAATAAAGAGGTGAATTCTATTGACAAAGACGAGACTAACCGAAACTGAAAAGCGAAACACTTGCGCGATGTAATCAACGCCCAGCGCCATCTCTGGTTCAAATTTAAAATGTTCCGAAACGGAGTGAGGATGGAACACTATGTAGTATCACTATAAAATTGTAAACATCGTTATTATTATTATGTTTTTTATTGATCTCTATAGTAGTGGCCAGCCTTCACTTCGTTTTAGGGCTTAATTTTGCTATTAGTTCAAAACTTTACCGATAGATGGCGCTGAGTGTCGATCAACTCACGCAAGTGCTCGCTTTAGATTGAACTTGCTTTACTGTCTTATTACTGTGCAGTTCTAGAAATTTTCGATACGATTTTAGACTGTATTTCTAGGCAACAAGGAAGTTACTTAAATAGATGTAATAAGTTACATAGTGCCGAGATAAGGGTTTGTTTTCACGTGGTAAATCGGTGCTATGATAGATTAGATATGTGTACCTAGCACAGTAGTGATTAAGTCTAATCACAGTAGCTATGACTTAAGGGGCTATACGAATGAAACTAGCGCCGCCAACAAATATTGCATATTGAAAAATTCTATTTACTTTTATCTAAGTCTGTAATGTTTTTCTTTCTTAAAAAATATCGTATTTTCGCCACAATCAGTGTAAATACGTTGGCGGCCCTAGTTTCATTCGTATAGCCCCTGAATTTCAATGATGGAGGCCTTTGTCCTACAGTCGGATACTATACAGGGTGTATCTGTGAACATCCGGTACCCTCACTCACTCGAACACAGCGCAAGCGCTGCTTCACGTGGTCTTCGGCGAGGCCGTGGATTCACTCTGATCGAACCGGCCCATTCATGCCGAAGAGCGGCTCTCCCACTGATTAACAACTAGTTGGACAACTCGTTCGTTAGCTTGAACTATAATATGTAAACCAGTCTTTAGTAATTTTGTTTTGTTTATATTTGTACACTAAAAAAATGCTATACAATAGGTACCACATTGTATTGCATTTTCCCTTCTCAGGTACGGGACTCTAAAACGCTATACTTTACCTATAAGCCTAACATTTATAGCCCATATCAATTAACATTTGCTAACATTACAACACACAGAAGTTGCCCTATGTAAACCGCCTTCCTCGCAGCGCATGATCTTCACAAAAATGTTGATATGACAAACCACAGTATAACTAATCATAGCAAGTTGTAAGAGATAGGACGCTTCGACTATTGCCACACTTAACTTTGGTTATTCTTGTAAAAGAAGACAAAAGTGAGTTGAACGTGTAAAAAATGTACATAAACGAATAATAATAGACGAACCTCCTCTGTTTTTTAAAGTTGGAAGATATGCTTAAGCGATTCAGTTCTGGCGCAAGCATCTGACCTAAACCGCATAATTTTGAAATTTATGCACAACACCGAATTATTTTACGGGTTCAAGAAAATAAAGCGAACAAAACTACATAACCCTTTATTCATGAGAAAAGAACAATATGTAATAAACAGAATCTCAGTCATTTGCATAATAACTATATCTAATATATTAAAACGGGAAATAACGCGACGTTTATTGTTAAGTTACTAGCGTACTTGGTCAGTTCGCTTGTAACTACGGCTGCTGCAACGTAGCCGAGACGTCAAGCTGTAAGTAACAATACAATGTAGGTACTTAACAATAAAAGTTGCGTAAATTCCCGTTTTAATATATTAACTGTTATATTAGTTTACATACCAATTAAAAATCAGAGTAATAACTACCTATGTACGTCGAATATCTGCCGCCGCTTCTACCCCAGAGTGGACGTTATGCCGAACTACTGGAATGGTATGTGCACTGTGTAATTTAAAAACCGTGTACAAACATTAATGAAAAATTAATGAGCATGTCGATATTAATGAATAAATAACTTTTTCCGTTTGTTCAAAGGATCTGTATAACAGGAATTTCAACCATTCGTCAGCTGTTATGCCTGTTGCTAATTAGCGAAGACTTTCGTGAGCATGTAATGGCACGATATATGAATTTATAATGGAGCATTCTTCAAGCTGATGCGGGAAACTGGGTTTTTGTCAGGTTCAATGGGCCTGTTCTTTTCGTCTCTGATTGTTTGGCGGGCGGGGATGGCAGCCTTTCTGAAAATGAGTATGGCAATCCCATTGCAACTGGGACCGCGGCGGCATTCCACTGGCGTTAACGAAAAAAGCCGCCATAAGCCGCGTCGAAGCCATTGCTTCAACGCCTAAAAACATTCCTGTGGGGAGGTCGCCGGCAAGACGCCGACGCTCAAAAGACGCTAGTGTAGGGTCACTCATATCGCGATTAGCGGTACGGTCCAGTCCCGGCTGTGGAGTATCGGACCGCGATTGCGCTGAGATGGACACCCCAGGGGTTTTGGTTAGGGTTAGAGTCCCACACACCACCTTGTCCCCCACATAAGGCAAGGTGAGGCCATGGTCTTCATGATGGTTTCCCCTGGAAAAAAAAGGGTCACTCTTATGGCTACAGTTAACTCAGTGCTTTGATCCACTTAACATCCTTACGTTTAACCAAATGGCCTATAACGAAATCATCCCGTAACGAAGTATATCAACACTACATACCTACTCACATGCAAACAAAATACTTAAACGGACAACGCAATCAATGGCGTCGTCGGAAAATCAATTGGGGTCGCTAGTGAACCTTACCTTCCGCCTTAGGGTCCAGAGATGTGCTATGCTACGATGCTATGGAGACTTTGATATCCACCAATCATATTCATTGGTGTATATAGCTTAGCACTGGTGGAAACGGATTCAACTAAGATATGTTTTTTATATGGAAAGATGCGTGCTATCATATGGATGTGTGCTATACCTAGATGCCTGCTATGGGCCATCGCGAGTGGCGTAGCTATGTGCTATGTTTCCCTACTATCGATACATAGCATAGCTCGAGATGCGCATATTTAATGCACAGATACTTTGCGGCGGCGCATCTTCGTAGCGCATCTTTCTCGCACAGCTACATAACTTAGTATTGGTGGAAACAGTCACATATTTTCGTAGCGTCGATTTCACATTTTAGCAGCATAGCATAGCACATCTCTGTTGGAGAATCAGCCTTAAATCCGCATCATTTACAAACCTGGCATGAACAAGTAAAAAAGAGTTTGCATTTATCCGCAAAACCTAAAGCTGTCATAACTTTCACATCTCATAACCGCGACAATCGCACGCGCATCATTATTAAACAGCCATTAAAGTATGACGCGCAAATGACGACGCAATGACGAAATGACGAAGGACAGCGATTTAGATTAAGTGCTGTTTTTCAATTGTTTACTTACTGACTGACGAAGACGATGGCTGGTTTAAGTTACAACGCAAACGTCCCATAGTAGTAAGTCCTTTTTGTACAAGATTATTTGCTCCAAATAAATATTTTCTATTCTATTCTATTAGTAAGATTCGAGAATACCAGGGTGTATCTGTGAACATTAACATTCCCTAAAACCAAGTCCTCTAAAAGTCATTATGATCAACATATTTTGTTCCATGATTTTTGGAAATTCGCATAAAAAAAATCAACTTTTCATACAAAGCTGGTCACGTGACTGGTTCATTTTGTATGGAGAATTGAAAAAAATTCAACGAATTTTCAAAAGTCGTAGAAAAAATGTTGTTCAGAATGGTTGGTAGAAGACGTGGTTGAAAGGATGTATGTCTGTTTTACGGGAGAACCACCAGTGATATCTCGCTGTGTTTTTCCGAGTTAGTGAGGTTACCAGAAACCCAATCGGGGGGAAAGGGGGTTGTATGTAATGTTGGCAGCGCACGTATCTAGGGTTTATATGATTGTAGAGTATTGTCCTAAAAAGTTTTTGTCAAATCTACTTCTATAGACAACGACAAGGCTTATAGGTAAACCGAACCGCTAGCGCGATGTAATCGACGCCCAGCGCCATCTATTGGTTTATTTTTGAACTACGGTCCCGAAGCGAAGTCAGGGCGGGCCACTAGTACTCAGATATTTTGATAGGTTTGAACTAGGGGTGTTAGGGAGCTCCGTAACCGTAACCGAAACTATCGGATATCCGATATAAAAAATCATCCGTAACCGTAACCGAATCCGAAATGAAAGTTTTGGATAGTATCGGATAGGGGCGGAGCCTAATTGAGACACGTTATGACAAGTTGTTTTGATCGGCCGGCCGCTGCCAGTGCCGACACACAATATTTTCTTTTAATACGAAATTACTGATTCAGTATAAGTAATAATTTTGTTATTACATTTTCATTTTAGGTGTTTTTGATCTAAAACATCTAAAATTTAGATAATACCTACTCAATATTATAATTAGGGGAACCGAGACAGTGATTGCCCAGGGTACAGTGATTGCCAGGTTTAAGGTTAACGTAGATTTTAACTTATTTTCAAAGGAGTAGTTTTGAATTAAATACGTTAAAATAACACTAGAGTACTCTTTATCAGAATTCTAAATAAGAAATTTGTCAACATTTAAAAAAATATATATTATAATGGCTGTTTTTGCACAGCAGGTGTTCGTCTCGTCAAAAAACTCGAATTCCTTAGGAGAATCGGATACACTTAGTAGTTTTAATGATTGTGTCACTTAAATTTTATTTTTTGAATGTGAAAGCTAAACAACGAGCTAGTTAAAGCTTTGATGTATCATTTGAAGCAGTTATCATGGTAAAAAACATTCCATTTAGTATTTAGAGGGGGTGGGCAATCACTGAATTTTTAGTACAAATTTCAAGATTTTTTTTGCAAAACGTTATATTTACAAATATTCTTTAGATATTTGAATTGTTGCTAACTTATCTCAAAGCTAAACGACCAATGTTATATAAAAGTCGAACACTGCTACCCAATTGTTAAAATAAAGGATTTAATTGAAATAAAACTTTGCATAATTTTCTTAAGTGGGCAATCACTATCTCGATCACACTATTTATATTTATTTGTATTTTAAATAGCTGTAATAATTACTCACAGACTGATTGTAATTCCTGCCAAAAACGAAACAAAACTACTTTATTACCTATTAGTATTTTACTTTTAAAATTCTTTAAAAATATAATATCCGTAACCGAAACTAACGGATAATCCGAAATAATTTATTATCCGTATCCGTAACCGTATCCGGTATAACAATCATTCCTATATCCGTATCCAATCCGTAACCGAAATTTCATATCCATAACATCCCTAGTTTGAACTGAAATCAATTTGACCATCACTGTTAGCTAAGCACCCTTCATTAAAACTCATCTTCTGACCACAGCTTTCTTTACAGCAAGTGGCGACCCCTACCGTCGTGAAGAAGATCCTGCGCCTCAAGCAAGAGAACCCTGGGATGTTCGCGTGGGAGATCCGGGAGAGGCTGCTGAGCGCGAGGGTGTGTGAGCCCCACTCCATACCGTCGGTGTCTTCCGTCAACCGGATCCTGAGGAACAGTGGGCTGGCCTGGAGCGATGATGAGACTAGAGCTGGACATGGTGAGGATTTTTATGTGATTGGTAGCCAATGGCGTAGAGCGGGGGTATCGGGAACAAGGTCTCCTACTTAAGTAATTTAAAAAATTCCTCGGAGGATTCAGGTGGGACTCGAACCCACAACCTTGGCGAGTTAAGCACTTACAAAATTCGTCGGCTTAGTAAGGGGTTCGGATGGTGTAAAGTGAATAGCATATCTGCCCGGTCTGTGGAAGGTTGTGGGTTCGAGTCCCACCTGAACCCTCCGAGGATTTTTTAAGTGTACTTAATATTTACTTAAGAATAAATTGCAAAGAATTGCTATACCAAAAATAATAAATTAAGGTCTCCCACTACTGAGCACCTGCATCAGTATTGTACTAATGCAGGGGGCGGCAAAATATATGCTTCACACTGGGGGTATCGGTGTGTTGTGTGAGGGTCGAAGTAGAAAAGAGCTACGCTATTAATAGTGTTTTGGTATTGATGAAACTCTCTTTTCTACTTCAACCCTCAAAGATGAAACACAAATTTCGCCGTCCTTAGGGACTGCCGCCCGAGGTAAACCGCCCCCTCGTCTACACGCACCTTACGGTACGCTATTATAGGTAGCCATAAGATGGCTGATCAGTAGCGCTACCATGAGTTGACATCTAAAACTGACAACAGCCGATTAACCCTCATCACTAATGACTAACTTCATTTCCATATACAAGTAAAACATTGTCGTTTCCCCTGATCTACGCCGCGATAAACTAATTAAGACTTATTGACACATTAATAGACAACATCAACAAACATAGCTTTAACGAAATATTAAAATCAAACAATGGACATAAATTACTGCCTTGCAGCACTCCCGACAAATCGACGGACGTGGCAAGAAATAAAAAAAGAACTACTCAAATATGACTCTTATTGCATTGCTTTAAAGAGCAAATCCTATCAACGGACGTACATTCCTTCCTAGGACAGGTGTAAGGAAATAACTACGATGTTAACTTAGTATAAAGCGTTATTCTTATTTAATTATAGGAAAGTCGTACTACATTTTGTCGCCACCATTAATAATACGCTAGTGTTGATGAAACTACTTTTTGTTGTACTTTGATAGGTAGTTACGTGAATTTGGTCGTAAAGTTGATGGATGTTAATTTTTTACTCTACTCATTAGAGAAAGGAACAAAGGGCTGATTTATGTATCAGAACTTAAGATATCTACAGACTGCATAAAATTATTATTACTGGGACAGTTCTTAGCATTAATACTTGTATAACACTCTTAAAATAATACGATCTAAATTAGTATAAATACTTATTTAATCTCCTATACAGACAAAGTCAAATTTGCTCCATTGGTATTGAACCAAACTTTTTTTAAGGTGAGAATCGATTAAAGATTGGGAGTTTGATAGATTCTTATACATTCCCATACATTGATTTGTAGCTTACCGTAGTTACTTGTGCGTTTGATTTATGCTTACGTTTCTGTTTCGTTGGCCTGAAGTCAATATTTACCGATTGGCATCGCCCGTCAATTTATGAGGAACACTGTCGATTGTGGCTTATTCTACTCAAATCATCATTCACGGGTTAGCAAATAACACTGTAACGTGTACCAAGTGTGTATGTTTCATTGACTTTTATTATCTTTCCTGGTAGTTTTATGTTTTAACTCAGTAAATTATCTACTAAAATTTGATTTTTCTTTCCTTTCCAGAACCATACCCTCAACCAGAGCTACCACCCAACGTGATAGACTACATGTCTCTGAAAACCTCCATCCCCCCTACACCAGTGCCACACAACCCTTCATACTTCGCCCACTCCGCCATCAGGGTGCCCCCTCCGCAACCAGACCCCCTCTACGACAGACGACTCACCACCTCCTGGCTCCTAGCCAACCAAGTCCAAGCACAGGGCTTACTTAAACCGTACCCCATCTCGCCGTGGCAGCGAATCATGATGCCTTACCCTGACTCCAAGAACTTCTCGCCATATATAAATCTACACAATGATTTACTGAACAGGATAAGCTCTGATGAAGTGAAATCAGAAAATTCTGAGCATATATCTGTGGAAGCGAGTGACGATAGCACGGACAGACCCGACCTGGATGAGAGGAAGACGCCAACGGAAAAGGAGAAGAAGAAGAATCCGTACTCCATTGAGGAGTTACTGAAGAAACCAGAGAAGATGGTGAATTCCCCGCCAATATCTTTGCCGAGTTTTCTTCGGCAACCGAGCGGTAGTATGATAGATTACAATAAGGAGAAAGATTCCAGCAACAGGAGTTCACCAGCTAGCTTTTGTTCTGTTCAGAGTGGAGGCTCGAACGACTTTGCGGAATCAGTGACTTCTGAAATAAAAGCTGGAAACTGAGCTGTCAGTAAAATATTGAAGTCCGGTAACGTTGACCTATATGAGTAGGTAGATAATAACACATGAGCCAGCTGACTTAGATATGGAAGTAGTTTCATAGAGAGTCTTCTGTTATCAACCCCAGACATGTACAATGTAACTTCAGTCGAATTTGGACTGGGAACTAATTCTGGGTGGACACGCAGAATAACTCTCCCAATTTCGGAGAAAACAACCTTGTCGCACTATAGATATCTAGACGACTAGATTCCTAATTATGTTGATAGATACTTCTATGTTGCTGGCAAGTCTATATATTTAAGAAATGCCATCATAATTTACATAACTTCCCCCATATAAATTACAATTTACCTAAATCCATAAATAAATAACTTAAAATGCCATTACAGCTTGATTGTTAATAAGTTTAGGTAAAGTACTGTCAACCAACATTATCAGCTTTGCAATGTTCACAAATAATATTAGGTAGGGACTCTGTATATTTTAGTACGAACAGCCACACAAAAAAGTACACAAAACTGTCAAATTTCTTCAATTGACTTCTCATCATACTGTCTTGGACATTAGGTTGAAATTATCAATTGAGAAATTTGACAGGTTGTGGTAACCCGATGTGTGGCTTGCTACCTATCTTAGGTTTCTGTGCTGATACTTAGGTACTTTTAGATTTAAAAATATACTGAAGTCTGTGGGTTTTTGCAATAGTTGAATTTGTCGTTGATCGTACTAACTTTTTGCCATCGCCAACTCTAATTACTCATTAGTATTAAGTCTCTACTTTTCTATTTTTGTTAATAACCATTCCAGCTCTTAATTTAATTATAATAAATTATTTATAAAATAAATTATTACAATATATAGGATATTTTGTACATAACTTATCTTTAATTAAAATAAGTAAAACTATTTTCGCTGTTCTATGGAATTTTAGTTAGATTATGATACTGTGATATTTTTGTGTAATATAAATTACTTAATATTAAAAAAAACCTTACGTAGCCATATTTTGGTTTTAAGATTAATTTGTTAACTTTTTGTAAATAAGTTTTAAGGTCTGTAATATAAAAACCCCTTTACTTTATTAGTGTTCGGTGCTATTTGACCAATCTTTACCCGACTGTAAATCTGTGGTATAAAGCTGTCATTAATTTTTATACGAAATGGATCCTTATACCATTGATTTATTCTCGGATTAATATTGATCGAATCGGGCCTTAGTAAAAAAGTTCTTTCCTTACTTACAAAAGTATTAGATACATACTTAAATGTCTTATGATAGGTAGGTAGACACTTAATTGTGCTGTTACAAAGATTATTCAGTTGTGTAAAAATATAGTACTTAATGTATAGAGACACGATAGAGTAAATTAGTTCTCCATTGGTATAACAGCACAATAAACCAAATACAAAAAATATCAGTGTTTATTTTCACCTCTTACCCTGTAAATCTACACAAGGCCGCAGCCGTGGCAGGCCTCCCACCAGTTGGACCGACGATCTGGTGAAGGTCGCGGGAGTCCATTGGATGCGGGTGGCACAGGACCGATCTGTGTGGAGAACTTTGGGGGAGGCCTATGTCCAGCAGTGGACGTCTATTGGCTGAAATGATGACCCTGTAAATATCCAAGCGGTAGCGTAGCAGCGGCTGCGGTTGGGGTCCCGGGTTCGATCCCCGGGTCGGGCCAAAAACTTGTACTATCCGTGCGGATAAATGCGCATGCGCTACTTCACGCCGATATTCTGTTAGGCCGTGGTATCACTCCGGTCGAGCCGGCCCATTCATGCCAAAGCTTGGCTCTCCCACGGTTATCATAATAATAAATTTCTCCCTGTCTAATCTACTGACTACCCACAGAGTAAGGTTACCTAAATTAGGCCAGGCACAGTGGCCAAGGTGTTCGTCATAAGCGGGAAAGGTCCCGGGTTCGATTCCCGGTCAAGTCACTTTAGAAAATCACATTTTCTAAGTTTTCTTGGGTCTAGGTGTTCAGGGTTGACGCCCCCAGTTAATTATCGTCACCTGGTACTCATAGTGCAGGGGTTGCCCTAGTTTGAGGCCAGGTTGATTAGTATGATTGTCTGGCGCATTTATTTATTACTAGCTTTTGCCTGCGGCTTCTCTCGTGTTAAAATCGGGGTAGCACGGTTCGGGGCAAAAAGTAGTAACTTATTATGTTAGTCTCCATCCCTTCAACTATCTCCACTAAAATTCACGTCAATTCGTCGCTCCGTTTTGCCGTGAAAGAAAAACAAACATACAGACAGACTTTCCCACAAAAATCTAATCAAAATGATCCCATGTTCATTAGCATCCATATCTGAAATGCATGAAAATATTATACCATTACAAAGTTTCCGGTACCATTTCCATATTACACGTAGGCAAAGCGTGATGGTAGGTTGAGTACGTACTCCGTACGATTTGCATACTCAGCTGATTACACGCGAAAGATCCCGGCTAATACCTTAGATGTGTGTAATCAGCTCCATATAATTCCCTTGGAGTAGCAGATTAGCGTTCAAATCGTCGGTTCCCAGTCGTTTAGTTGTAATTACTTCGCGGCGTAGTTCCGCTGTTGAGGGATCTGGGTTTATTCTAAGTGCCGGTTGCGTTGCGTGCGATCCTGGCTGCGGTGGTCGCGTAATGATTGGACTGCTGAACGTAAACATTTAAGTAATATAACAGCGATAATAGTTGATTGAAGATTCTTTCATTGAGTAACTTTTGGTTAGCCAAAGATAAGTTATAAGACTAATATTGGGTAGGTAAATCATGGGTTAATTAAACTGACTTCTTCCTAAGAGCGAGGACTGTGTTTGCGCTCTCACTTGAGCGTGCTTGAGCATATATAATATCGACTCGACGGCCTCGATAGCGCAGTGGCTATAGGTGTTCGTCATAAGCGGGTTCGATTCCCGTCAAAGTCACTTTAGAAAATCACATTTTCTAAGTTTCTTGGGTCTAGGTGTTCAGGGTTGACGCCCCATGTTAATTATCGTCACCTGGTACTCATAGTACAGGGGTTTGCCCTAGTTTGAGGCCAGGTTGATTAGTAATGATTGTCTGGCGCATTTATTTAATACTAGCTTTTGCCTGCGGCTTCTCTCGTGTTAAAATCGGGGTTGCCAGTTCGGGGCAAAAAGTAGGTAACTTATTATGTTAGTCTCCATCCCTTCAACTATCTCCACTAAAATTCACGTCAATTCGTCGCTCCGTTTTGCCGTGAAAGAAAAACAAACATACAGACAGACTTTCCCACAAAAATCTAATCAAAATGATCCCATGTTCATTAGCATCCATATCTGAAATGCATGAAAATATTATACCATTACAAAGTTTCCGGTACCATTTCCATATTACACGTAGGCAAACCGTGATGGTAGGTTGAGTACATACTCCATACGATTTGCATACTCAGCTGATTACACGCGAAAGATCCCGGCTAATACCTTAGATGTGTGTAATCAGCTCCATATAATTCCCTTGGAGTAGCAGATTAGCGTTCAAATCGTCGGTTCCCAGTCGTTTAGTTGTAATTACTTCGCGGCGTAGTTCCGCTGTTGAGGGATCTGGGTTTATTCTAAGTGCCGGTTGCGTTGCGTGCGATCCTGGCTGCGGTGGTCGCGTAATGATTGGACTGATGAACGTAAACATTTAAGTAATATAACAGCGATAATAGTTGATTGAAGTCTCTTTCGTTGAGTAACTTTTGGTTAGGTTAGGTTAGTTAGCCAAGGTGCCCTGTGGCTAGGGGCGTTAAGAATACTGCCTAGGTATTCCCGGCCTGTCGTAAGAGGCGACAAAACGGGTTTCGGAGTACGTGAGCATGCCACTAGTGGGGAGTGGCTTGCTCAGTATCACGACTCCGCGAGGGAAAAAATCCTACTGGGTGTCCTGGTAGGTCGCGCATTTGGGAAGGGCTGCATTGCGCCAAACAATTTGGCTCAAAGTGGCGAGCGCGATTTGCGGTACAGGTCCAGTCCCGGCTGTGGGGTATCCGACCGCGATTGCGCTGAGATGGACACCCCAGGGGTTTTGGTTAGGGTTAGAGTCCCACACACCACCTTGTCCCCCACGTGTGGCAAGGTGAAGGCCATGATGGTTTCCCTTGGGAAAAAAAGGTTAGCCAAAGATAACATTAAGACTAAGATTGGGTAGATAAATCATGGGTTAATTAAACTGACTTCTTCCTTAGAGCGAGGACTGTGTTTGCGCTCTCACTTGAGTATATAATATCGACTCGACGGCCTCGATAGCGCAGTGGCTATAGGTGTTCGCCCGAAGCGCGAAAGGTCCGGGTTCGAATCCTGGTCAAGTCAATTTAGGAAACTACATTATCTAAGTTCTCTTGGGTCTGGGCGTTTTGGATTGACGCCCCCAGTTAATTATCGTCATCTGGTACTCATAGTACAGGGGTTGCCCTATTTTGAGTGAGACCAGGTTGATTGGTGTGATTGGTGAGATTGTCTGGCGCATGTATTTCCTTAAACAATATAGGTAGGTACTCTGACAATAAACTCCCGAAAATTCTTGAAGAACTATTACGGAGTTCCATAGTAATATAACTAATAAGTAGGGCTACCACACTCTATGACGTGCAGTGGCGCCATCAATTAATTTCTTGATGCACATAAACATTTAATATAACAGCGATAACAGTGATTGCAGACTCTTTCATTGAGCAACTTTTGGCTAAGATTAGGTAGGTAGGTACCTAAGTGTGAAACCAAGGGTTAATTAAACTGACTTATGAAGGCACGACTATCTATTCCTTATTATAGAAAGTGTATCTGTGTTAGCGTACTTAGCACTGCATTAATATGTGGCTGATCGTAAAGATCGTTCGCCGTATTCGAATCGATAGGAGGATATTATTATAACGTCGTAAGGCCCATAAGCCTTTTAAAAGGTCTGCTACGCTGCTGCTACTGCTGTATTGTGTCTGCTGTCTGGACGTTACGACGTTATGGGATACTTAAGTTACAATTAAACAGAGTGAGAGATTACGATTTTTACCTTTTATCACAGATTAAGATGATAAGAATCTTTTTTTTTGTTCTTGGGACCGAGTAGAAGCGGCTTGTCCCATGGACCTATTTTATCTCTCGTCCCTGACTCGGACATTAAGTATTAGTAGCGCCATCTGTTATGAATACCACTTACTAAAAAGACTACATAGTTTTTTAAAATAAATTTAGGTAGGTTGGTATTATAATGTGTTTTTATCTTAAGGTTTTTGATATATTCAAATATTTTATAATATAAAAAAATAAGATTTAATTTTGACAAATCTTAACAGTTTTATTGGTCTACCCCTTTGCCTTACTAACAGTGACATTTGTTGTTTGACATTGACAGTAGGGATGTGACTATAGTTAAATAATCGATTATGTTATAATCGTTTTTTAATCAGTATAAAAATGTATTTTAATTTAATCAATTTTTTTACAAATAAATTTTCGATTTTTACAAAAACAAAAAAATTGATACCTCCAAAATATTTATAAAGGTATTTCTACTGCTAAAAAAATACGGTGCCCTTCACATTAGTGACTGCACTGACTGCAGAGTGACTTTTGTTTTATTTTTACTTTTCTCACGTTTTGCGCTGCAATCATGCGGCAAAAACGCCATTAATGTGAACGCACTCAAGGGATGAAATTAGAAGACTACTTAAATTTCATAAAATCAGCTTTATTTGCGTAAGTAGAGATAAATTAAATAATGCAGCCTGACAAGGATCTCATTGCTTGTGGCACAAAATGGAACCAACGACGCAGCCATACTAAAGATATAATTTTTGACAGTCTTTGTATGAGAGTGGCGCCCTATACAATCAAAAACATTGTCATTACGTTGAACTGTTTTATCGACATACCTTATATACGTATTGTGTTGCCAACCTTTAAATTAGTTCTCCACGAAATTCTTTATTATTGAATCTCGAAATATCTACTTATAGCTTACTTTATCCATTAAAAATATCGATCAGCAAAAATCGACTTAAAAAAATCGATTAATTAAAAATCGATTATTTGTGAAACATGAATCGATTAATAAAATCGATTATTTAAAAAATAATAATTGATTATGAAATGAAAAATCGATTATTATTTCACATCCCTAATGGACAGATTGTCAACTTGACAGCAGCCAACCAAATATTTTGCAAAAAGTTATTGAAATTTGTGGCAGACGGACAAGCTCCACTATTTTATTAATTTCTAAGTGAAAACATTTAATATCTCAACTTAAATAAATTACTTTACATTATCTTTAAAACTCTGTGTGATGGATAACGACGATAAAACGAGACAAGTAAGTTTTATTTTAATTTCGCCAAACTAACATAATTTTGTATTTTGTGGTATTTTTAGTAAAATGTTAATTTATTTTAAGGCAGAAGAAGTTGAGGCTTTGAGTTCTATATATGGAGAAGACTGGACGACAGAGAGTGACATCACAAAGTCGTATTGCATTAGAGTAAAAGAAAAGAAAAAGGAGATATTGCTATATGTTACTATGCCTCCAGAGTACCCTAGTAAATCGCCTCCTAAATACGAAATATCAGCCCCTTGGATGGAGAGGAAGGCTAAAGAAGTTCTACACAATACCCTGGATGAGATCTCCTTGTAAGTAGCTAACCAACATAAGGTTTAACGTCTTAAGACCCAAATGTCTTTTAAAAGGCAAAAACAATTGATTTTCTATTCTGTTGTCTGGGCCTTACGACGTTAAATTATTGAGAAACATGACTGTATTTGTGACAAATGTAGGTGATTAAGTTAATTTTACCAAGTACCAATTTACTTGATTTCTATATGATGGTCTTTCCCTGCAGTATAGGATGGTACTTAACTTTACTTTAAGTGTATTTGTCACCAAGATTCATTTTTAACTATCGAGATAGTTGCCATGTGGTATTTTTGTCACGTAAAATTTGTGTGCATTGTAGTTTTTTTTTTTAATGTCAATCATCATCGTCCTGCCCTGTTCTCTTATTTCCTGTGGTCAGAATAGTTATTTGGTGTCAACATATTTATTATATTATTACATATTATATTTTAAATTTTACAATCCAACCCCCTACCATTATTTGGCCCATTTTTAAATTTTTATTACACATTAATTTGGCACATGGTATTTTTTTGATTAGTTTTGGTCAACCAAATATCTTTTTTTATGTCTAGTCTATACTGTCCCACTGCTGAGTAAAAGGCCTCTGACAAATCCCTCCACCACTCTCTATTTAATGTCATTTGTGGCAAATCCCGAACAAAGCTGTTTAGGAAATTGCATCATAATTTTTTGTGCCTTTCGATGTCTTGTTGAGTTGCTGTTGGTGGAAAATTTAGATCTTATTAAAAATTGTAATTTGCGTCTTTAATTTGCAGAGAAAATGTTGGAGAGACAGTAATCTATCAATGGGTAGAGAAAATTCGAGAAGTTTTACAAAGTATGAAATCTCCGGAACCAGTTAAAAAGGCAATCAATGCTCAGGAAACCATTGATTTATCACAGGTATTCATTTGACATTATAAAAAAAATCTTAGCTATATTCAAAAGATTAAAGCTTGTAATGTAAAGTGGACTCCATTTTCTACACTTACTCTCTTTCGGTCCAATGTATGTGATGGATCGGCTGGATATAAAAGTCAGCCCAGCTCCGCCCAGAATCTTAAGAAAGATTAAAGCTTACAAATAATGAATTATTTGATTACAGTTAGAAATAAAGTGCCCTAACATAACACATGGTGAAGTCATAGCTGATAGAAAAAGTACCTTTCAAGGGCACGCTGCGGAAGTTCATAGTATGGAGGATGTAGAGTAAGTATCATTATTTTCAAACTGGAGATTTTAATAAATAATCAATCAAAATTGATTGTATGGTCAGCCTCAAAAGTTAAAACTTAAGTACCATGTCAAACCTTGAAACATATTGTCGCTCAGATTACAAACTGTGTTACATTAAGAAGATACAGATTCTTATCCAACGAGGGCCCAATGCTCAAATTTAGTAAGGCCTGTAAATAATAAAAATAATTTTCTTTTCCAGCGCCGTGTTAACGAAACTAAAACAAAATAAAAAGATACTGAATGCCACCCACAACATGTTCGCGTACCGCATAGAGCGAAGTACTCCGAAAGGCACGTCCGTGCTCCAGGACTGCGACGATGATGGAGAGGCGCACGCCGGCGGCAGGATGCTGCATCTGCTGCAGATATTAGACCAGAAGAACACGCTTGTCGTGGTATCTAGGTGGTATGTATAACTTCAAATTTCATACATAAAATTTTAGATAGATTAGATACCCTTTATAGCAGAGCTGGGCTGGCTTTTGTAACCAGCCGACCCATCACGTACAATGGACCGAAAAAGAGTCTAAGTACGGAAATTTCGATATACTGGAACACTGATGTGATATTATCGTTTTGGGATTTAATTTTGCTAAAAGTTCCAATTTCCGCCAATAGATGAAGCTGGGATGTCAACTACATCGCGCTGGTCTTTCGTGATTTTTGTGTCCCCTATAAACCTTGTCGTTCTCCTCAGGTGTAAAACTCTTCACAAAAAGTATAGTATAGATAAATAAGTAATCCTAACTAATATTATAATTGTGAAAGTAACTCTGTCTGTTACTCTTTCGCGTCAAGACTACTGAACGAATTTGAATGAAATTTTGTATACAGATGGTCCAGACCCTAAGAAAGAACATAGGATACTTTTTATTGCGAAAAGGGGGTTAAAGAAGGGGGGGGGGGGGGGGAAATTATAATATAGGCGGACGAAGTCGCGGGTAACAGTTAGTACCGTATAAGACAGGAGCAAGACGAGTCTTTGGTATTCCAACTCGTCTTGCTCCTGGCCAATGGCAGTCAAGACTAACGTACTAATTATTTGCATTATATTCCAGGTATGGAGGTATTCAGCTTGGTCCAGACAGATTCCGCCACATCAACAATGCGACTCGACAGGTTATAGAGCAAGCGGGACTTTTGAAGAAATGACAAGAAGCCAAAGTACGTCCCACTAGAATAAGTGTATGAATTTGTAAATACTAAGTGTAAAGAACTTATTATTTATTACTCATGTGAGTATATGGTGTATCGATGAATAGTCAATCGAAAATTTAACTACAATTTGATCCTTACCTTTCACAATGTCCGTAATACTTTCGTTAAAAAAAATGTTAATAGTAACCGGAATGAATACTGCTATTTTATTATTAATAGTTAAACTTGAATTTGGGTGTTCGTTCCATCTGTTTATTTTTTTTTTTGGGTGATATTAACTTCTAAAAAAACCTAGAAAAAATTGTGTTTAGAGGGATTCAAATGTTTACCGATACACCTTGTAAGAATATTTATGATTATCCTGTTTGTGACCCAGGAGTCATATTGATGAAATATTCACTAAAAGTTACTTTATACCGAATTGCTTCGCAACATTTAAATATGTTACTAAGCAACAAGTAATGCATTTCGTTGCTCAACAAGGAATAATAACTTCGATTGATGTAATGGTTGACTGGTAGATAATTCTGTAAGGCATTAAGTCCGTCAATTGTACTTTTTATTTTGTGCAATAAAGATTAAATAAATGTAATTTTATGGATTGTAGGTACATAATTGTACACTTTTATATTGACTGTTTGTGATGAAATAAATAATTATTTCAATTTTACATGATCTTGATGTAAATAAAAAGTTGTAATATCGACTTTATCTTTTCCTTAATATTTTTTTTGTCCCACACAACTCATGAGTCGCAACTCATGTCCATGTTTAAAACCATTTTTGGAAAATAATAAAATAAGTTGTCATTCCCAAAAAGCAAGGCCTTTGGTAAGGTATTTCCTACATAGGTACAAGCCAGTAATGTTGATCCTACAAGGCTACATTATTTCTATCTAAAAGAAACCCACTTCAATTTAAACAAATTTATATATTGTATTGTATTATTATAATAATTACAAAAATGCCATGATCTCACAGGTGTTTGCTAAATGCTACCTTCTATTATTTCTTGCGTTATTGTCGGCAGTCTTGACTGTAATGCATTTCTTGTCCAAGTATTTCAGTAGATCCTGTAACAAATTCAAATATGCATGTTAATACGAAGGCACATCCCAAACCTTATAGTCGCTTTTCTTTTGGTGAGATTGTGGTCAAACGTTAGATTATATTTAGCTATGTACCAGTGTCAAAGTTGCAAAATGTAGGTATTTATTTATGTAATGCTCTATCTATGACTACCTCCATATTTTTTTAATCGCACCAAGTTATTTTGATATAAATATACTTCGAAATTCATGTATACAAGTTGTATCTATGAACAGTTACTTCCCCTTACCTACCAAACTTATGTATTCTACCAAAAAATATGAGCAACATTAACTTGGAAATTCGTCGAAAATATTTTCGACTCCCCATACAAAATGACCAAGTCACGTGACTAACTTTGTATGAAAAGTTTATTTTTTTAAGCGAATTCTAAAAGTAATTGAACAAAATTGTTGTTCAGAATGGTTAGTAGAACACAGTAGTCAAAGGGATGTAAATGTTTACAGATACACCCTGTAATGTATAGAAAATAGATTTGACCCACCTTAGGATCGTATCTAAACCCACTGGCTACCAGCTCTTTGTGTATGATATCGATGTTGACAGGCTCATATTTCAGAATGGCCTCACGCAGCCCTCTTCGGCAGGATACGTAGTTATGCAACGCAATGTGTAATGGCACTCGACACGAGTGGACCTGTGAAAAAAGTTAAAACCTCTTTGGTAATTTATTATTGGTTGGTTAGTATTTCATTTGCAATATCTGGCATAACAATGTTTGAATACAGTTAACTTGGGACAGGTACAAAAAATCTTAGCAAAATTCTAGATGAATGTTACCTTGGCTTTCTCTCGCTTTTGAAATACCCAGTCTTCTTCAGAACACTTGACGTCTCTTATATCTGGCAATTCATTTCGTAACTTCATATACATCAATTTCTCCACTCGTCTGTAGATTCATTTCATTTGGAGGAAAATAATTTTTAGATTTTCGACCTTTATTAGGAGATTTCACCATTTTATAAGTAGAAGTTAGCAATTTTTCTGTAGTTTTTAAAGGATTAATAGGGGAAAGTTGGGTGGAATGCTTCCTCTTTTTGGATGGTGATGACAGATCATCTACTTGACATGATTCTACCACTGGATGGGTTTGGTTGTATAAATGCGTTAGAAGTTGAATGGCTGAAAATAAAATGTACAGATTAGATTACTTGTATCATATCTTCCAAATTAGAAAGCAATTTTATGTTTTTGCTATTATTTTCATTTGCTATTTTATAAAATAAGAATTGCTTATTCAGTTGTAAGTAAAAGGCATCTTCCCTACCTCGTTTTCTTTTAAATGGCTTCAATCCATATTTGTCTAATTCCCTATTTCTTTCTGGTGTACTCATAGACGCGTAATCTTGCATAGGCGTAACATGATCAGTTTTGATAATGAATTCATTGCTTTTGGGAGTATTCACTCCCATTAATGCATTGTTCCTAGCAAATGCTTTACAAGGTGTAGAATCATTTTCTTTAGCTAAGTGTTTCGCTTTTGACTTATCACTTTCATCAAATTTATTTTCATTAGACTCTATGTTTATTTTCTTAACCATAACCATTGGTAAGTAACTGTCACTCATGGATTTATTCATACTATTGTGGGCATCATGACTTTTGTTACAATTTGTTTCTCTATTCTCTACACCAGACAATTATCCATGACTGATATTCCACCAAAATTCACATCCCATGCGAAATCATTCCTGGATTTATTAATAGAATACTCTAATTCCTTATCAGAAATATTGAACGCTTGTGAATTTTGACTGCAGGTTTCTGATACATTTTCATTGTCATTATCATATAAATCATGATTACTAGATTGACGAGATGAAATATCAGTTTTAGAATTAGTATTTGATTGAGCAATATCATCAAATAAGTCATCATAATCAATGGATACTTCATCCTTTTTACCCAGGTTAGTAATCACTGGAGATTTTATTACAAGTTTATTGGGCGTTTCTTTTAAACTACCCTCAGATGAATTTGAAGATTGAGTTAAATCAACTTCACCCTGTTCACAACAAATGCTAGTCCTATAATTTGACTGAGTCAAATCAATTTCATCACAATCATTATTGATTTGGGAATTACTATTATTATGGCTTGATACATCTGAAGTCTCTTTACTTCTTTCATTTGAATGATCATATTCAAAGTCATCATAAAAGCTTTGACTTGCTGCTTTACTGCTATTACATGATTTTCTATGACTTTGAATTTCATCAATATTCAAAAGTATTGTATCATCCAATGATTGATTTTTACTTCCACTTATTTGAACTAATGGTAACTCGTCGTCAGAATGTGAAGATTGGGATAGATCAACCACTTTGTCTACAACATGGTTCACTATTGCATCTACTAAAATCACATGGTCAGGTTCTTCTACATTTTGTGTGAGATCAATTTTATCGTGTATTTTAGAATTACGTTTCATACCCACACATTCTGTGATTTCCATAAGATCATTAGAATCTCTCCTTGTTATGTTTTTGAATTGAGAATACTTTTTACTACTGTTTTCATCTGTTGCGACTGCCACACAATCAGTGATTTCCATTAAATCATTTGATTTTCTTCTTGTTAAATTACTTAAATGTGTTAATTGAGATCCTATTTTAAGACCCTCTTCATTAGGTCTGGTTTCATTATCAACCTCTGTCAAATCCTAGAACAGATGTATTTTGTGCTTCTTGCTCTTTGCAATTATTTTTTTCTGTACTGTCTTTTCCAGCATCACAAGTACCTGTTAAATCCATAATAACATCATCATTATTTTCTTCACTGTATTTTGATCTATGAACATTAACACTATTTACCATCATAGTTATCTTGTGTCAAGTCCATCACATCACATTTATTTATTGTTGTAAGGGACTGTTCACAGTTTTCAGTACTTAATTTGCTGTTATCCCATACTGCTGATGCCTCATCATCAAAGATATCTGGTGAATAACTTCTAACTCTATCTAATGTAACACTATTATTAGGATCACTAGTAGCATCTATCAACTTATCCGTAATAGTATCTAATATGCATTCAGATTCTATTTCTTTTTCCACCGAAGTATTAGTAACTATATTTTCTTCAATTACATCAGAAGGCTTATTTAAAAATGCATTTGTCTTGTGTGTTGTTTGAGTTTCAGTGTCATTAGTAACACAGTCATCAATAACTACTATAGGTGCATTATTATCAGTAACAGTCTTAACTTTACTCTGAACAATACTTTTTGCAGATTTCAATGTCCCACTTAGAACAATATCAAGCTCTTCTTGTGAACACTCAATTTCACTGAAGTTCATATTTAAAGGATCACAAGTCCTAGGGCTTTGAGGTCTACCTGGAATTTCAGCCCAGTCTCTAAGCAATCTACCGTTGCTGTACGAGCGTTCTAATAAGTTTTCTACATATAAAAGATCATTGTTTCTCATTTCATTGTAGGAAATACTTGTTGACATACAATAAAAATTGCTTTTTGGCAAATCACCTTCATTGTCTAATTTAGAGTTACAAACATTTTCAAACAAAACTTGCGAGTATTTATCACCAATAATCTGCAGCCTTTCTGCTTCAGTTGCCAATAGAAGTTTATAATTCTTTCTAATCTTCTTTTTTTGCCTTTTATTACTTTTTATGTTTACCTGTGGCACAGTAAAACCATACTCTTGCAATGTAGTCCTTATTCTTCCAGTTCTTTCTTTGGAACTTAATATTTTAGTCTCTTGACTGTTATATTCATCTCCTGATTGTACAGATTTCGACAATGCTATGGCCAACTGCAACTGTTCTGAATCTACATCTATTCCAGATTTTCTGCAAACCTCATTGAACTCCTTTGTATAAGCTAGCAATTCATTTTTCTTTGAATTGATAGCAGTCCGTATGTCTTTCTGGCCCTTAATGCGTTTAGGGGCTCTCTTGACCCTACTTTTACTTACAACTGGCTGGGAGTTCTTGGGGCCCGTGTAACATGTCTTTTTCTCTTTGAACTCCGATAAGCTCTCATCCATAACAGGACTGCTCGTAAAATACTTGCTTACGACTTTGGGACTTTTTCTGGCAACAAATAAAACAGTTTATAGATCTAAATAATTTATTCCACTTATTTACATTATTATAAAGTAAGTTTGACTTACATACCTATTGTTTGTACTATTTTTATTCATAACTCTGCTCTACGCATCTGGTCTATCGAGTCTAGCCAGTTCTTCTTCATGTTTACGTATTATTGCTGCAGACCTATTGGGAAGTCCACTAGCTATCATAATCTTTCTTTCCACCTCTTCTATGGGGTCTTCATACAAGACTTCTGTTGCTTGTCGTAGATTTTGAGTTAAACTTGTAAAACTAAAACAAGATTGGTTATTATAATATTGGCCTATCAAAGTAACCTCAAAAAGGCAAATGTTATAATATGGAACCAATATAAACTTACTGGAATATTAAACCGCTGGCTAATCCAAATGTTAATATTCCAGCGCCAAGTAAATTCCTGAATTTGGCAGCTGGAGTTCCTTTTATTTTTCTAGGCTTCCATTTTGACGTATCCACTCCGATAGCCATTTTTGTTTTATTTTCTTGGTCTGTGGTTTTACTTTTTAATTCCGCTGGTTACGTTTCGTTTTTCGCAGTAAATACCTTAGTCAATGTATTGGTTTACGTAAACATTATAATTTTGTCCGAGCGTTATACATACTATTCTACTTTTATTGTAAAATTAATAAAATTCACACAGCACTTCCTACTCCGTATTAAGCACAGACCAATAAGAGAACAAGTTATTAAGTAGCTAAGCACTTGTTAAGCTTAACGTCGTAAGACCCAAAAGCCTTTTAAAAAGCATATTATAAGAGGCTTTTCCATTGTGTCCACGTTAAAATAAAGTAAATCTTTTGATATTTTTAAAAATCTTATAAACGTAGACTCTTTGTCCTACGCTTGTAGGAAGAATGAAAAAAAAAGAGAATGTCACAACAATAAAATTAAATGTCAAAAAAAGCAAACAAGTGTCATTCAAGGTTATCTACTTTTTTTACCAGAAGTTTATAAATATTTAATTTTTTTGATACCTACCTACTAGTTTAAGTTGCTAACAATTATGGCAATTAAGCGGATCAAAGAATATTATGAGTAATTTAAGCCATTATGCCATATTATCTTGTGTATGTAACCGAAAAGGCAACTGTTCGACAGCATTTTCTAGACACTCCTGTTTGAGGAAGTTATTACTATAATAGAGCTCCAGTCTTTGCACAAAGAACAATGTCGCTACTCCAGAACTTAAGTTACAAAGAATATCACAGTGCCTTATCATTTTCTAAAGAAAAATGTGAAGTAATCGCAGACTTGGCAGATTTGAGGTAAGAATAAAATTGAGTTTCATATAAGTTTAACTTTCAAGAACAACAGTGTTTATAGTGTAACTTAATTCACAGAATATCTTTTAATGACACGAAAAAGCCTGGCGAGCTCCTAATGAAGACTTTAGATAGACGGGGTTATTCTCTAAGTCATTATAAAAACTTTTTGACAGCAGCGTTGCAAGTTAAAACTATTGTAACCTACTACCGTCCGCAAACAAAGGTAGCGATACTCATAGCTAATGACAAGTATGAACACCTACCAAACTTGGCCACCCCGTCAATGGATTGTGATTCTTTGGCTGCTAATCTGAAGGCCTTAGGTTTTTTAGTAGTCTCATTAAAAAACAATACAGGTGAAGAAATGAAAAGCATATTGATCAAACTTTTTAGTGAAATCCCTGAGGACTCATACTGTAAGTTTTTATTTTTTAAATTTACTTCATCACTTATTTAAAATCTGAAAAATATGAAAAAGAGCTTGGCTCTTAATTTTTTAGTCTCAAACCTACTGTTTACTTTACTTGATTGTATAATGATGATAACCCAGTCAGGAATGAGAACATAACTTAATTTTCTGCAATTTCATCATTTACACATACATTTTTATTTGATAGATGTGAATTAACCCTTAACCTGTCACTTACAATGGACCGAAAGAGAGTTGTAAGTGTGGAAAGTGGAGTCCACTATACATTGACCTGGCAACTTGACATTTTTTTAAATTGGTTTTCAACCTTATCATAATTGCATAAAGTTCAAAACCTGGTGGTCCCACATGGTCCAAAGGCTGTTTTAACGTAAAATTAAAATTCTTTACTTTCAGGCTTCATGTTCTACGCAGGTCATGGGTGTGAAATATGCAATACAAAGTGCATGCTTGGCATAGACTGTCCCAGCGAAGACATACAGTTTACGCATTGTGTTACTGAAAATTTCATATTGAGGGAAGTAGCGAAGTGTAAGCTAGAACTATGTGTTCTAATAATGGATATGTGCAGAGTTAACTTGGATAGGTAAGAACTAAACCGCACAGTATCGTTAAGGTGAAAACTGTTGTGTAAAAAGGTGTAACTGCAACATGTGCCATTTTTTTTATTAACATCAGGTAAAGGTGAAATAATACTGTGCCACTGAAATCTCTACTATATTGCAAGACAAGTACCTACTTCTGAATTGCCTCAGCTCTGTGTGCTGCGGAAATTGTCCCTATTGAAACAAAACTGTTGGAAACAGTTAAATATAAAGAAATTTATAAAAGACTTACACATACATCTTAGAAATTGAAATAAATATTTTTACTGTCAAATTGGTTCTAGTAAAATTTTAATACATTTCTTTTTCAAGGTTTTGTCTGTTTCACTAGTTTTATAAAATTATTGTGGACTATCTAATCTAGCTTATTAACAAATGTAAAATTGTAAAGTAGCCCTTCCTTGTTTTAGGAATACCAACCCTAAAATTTTTCTATCCATGCTAGACATTGAAGAATACAGCATACACAGCCAACTAATTTTGACATACTCAACACAGTCTTCGCAAGCTGCATATGAAGTTCTGCAGATTGAATGTTCAACCACGATTGATGAAAATGTAACATATGAGTTGAAAACTGGTGATTCTTCAAGAATACTTCCAGGCAGCAGTCAGTATGTGAACGCTTTGTGCACAAGGTTGGGAGATGATTTGGATATAAGCAGTTTATTGGATAATGTTCATGCAGGTTGGTGTCCTACCGGTTGTATCGATAAACAGCTACATGTTTAACCACCACCACATCTTTAGTTGTTCCTCAATAGTTTTTGAAAAAAAGCAAAACCGACTTTTAAGACTACATCATCAATATATACCATTGACCAATTATTTTTGGGTTTTTTGTTATTTTTCAAAAACCACTGAGTCAATTTTGATAAAATTTATATGGAACCACCTTGTGAATGATTACCTATCAAACAAAAAAAGAATCCTAAAAATCCATTCCACCCACCTTCCTCGTTTTTGAAGTTGGTTAAAAATAAATTCAACTTTATTACTACTATTACTGCCATACACTTTGCATAGTATCTGTTGAATTATGCCCTACTTTCTTCTTAAATTATTTTCAAAGATAGGCAACTAAAAAGCTATGGATCATTTATATTGCCAATACAAAGTTATGTTTTTGTGTTTTCAGATGTTGAAAGCAGTATGATAAGGAAACAGAAGCCAATCAAAGTGCAATGTGGAGTTGCTAAAAGGTCACTTTATGACCCTGTTAAAGGTTAGTTATTGTTTATATAACATGCACATGAACACTTTCCATCTTATACCATGTATAAAGAGACGACATTTAGAGCACGTAAGGCTTATTTATGTAATCCGCAAAAAACAAAACACTTGCGCGATGTAATCGACACCTAGCGCCATCTATTGGCAAAGATTAAATTAATAATAATAGAGAAAATAAGTCACGAAACGAAGTTTGTGATGGCGGGGGGCCATCCACTGATGATCTAAAAATGATGTTTCATTTGTTTCAGGTGATGTTGCAGCTTTATTGAGTAGAGTGAAGGAAGTTACAGAATGTATAGAAAATTGTGTCATTTATTAATTATAAAATAGGAGGAATAATGTAACTCATGGTGCTTGAAACGTGAATTAGGGCAGGTACTGACATAAAGACTAAAAGTTTTAAATATAACTGCATTTTATTTTAAAAATCTGGCCTATTTTGACTGGAGTTGGGCTTAAACACATTATTGCCGTTTTGTTATTTTTTCACCAAGGACTGTGGCTGGAAGTGGTTCACTATGTTCACCCACCAGCTGTCTTCGACGCCTTTTGTGAATTCTCTGATAAATCTGTAGTTGAGGATGAATATCTTGTCTTGGAATTCAGGTTGTGCACTGGAACAATAATTTAAAATGATAATTCATTCAATTATTATACTCCGCGGCATCTAACTACAGCGATTACCGTTACAAAAGTAACAGTTTGCGCACTTGTAAAAAAGAAGACTTTCTACTAAAAATTGGTTACTGCGCAGTGGGTCATTGCTATTTTTTCATGCCGCCAGGTAAACTTGGGTAAATCCTATTTGTATAAGAAACAGAATGTAGGTTTTGAGAAATAGTATTAGATATTATAGTCATCCTATGATCATCAGTATATCTAATACTATTAATTAAGAGGTATATTCTATAGACAACATCCAAGCATTTAGATGATATGGAAAGGCAATACACTTGCACAATATAATCAACACTTGCCGCCATCTATTTGGTCAAGCCTCAAAAGAATTGAATAAGATTAATTTAATAAAACATTTACCCTAATGAGATTGGAGGAAGATCTCCGGAATCCTGCATATGCTTGAGTCCCTTCAGCACATGATAACACATTGTGATCTCCACCCAGCGCTTGTCAGATTCATCAAACATAACTCCCACCTGGAAAAAGATTTAATGTAATTCTGTTATGTAAGGTATTATGGGTATAACTTGCCTGACATAAATGTCATTTTATTTTCTAACTACCATGTATATGTCGCAGCCGGATCGTATAATCCGCCGTATTACATTACGCCTAGCTGTTTTCCAACACGGCTGTTTTGGAATAAAAAACGGCCGAAATAAATTCGGCGCCATAGGTACATTATTCAATACGGCTAGCTATGTAAATGCACCTCTTTCATACATCAGTGTCAACTACAGCTGACCCTCTATGTCTATTTATTTTGTTTGCATTATTGGTTACCCAAATACACTTATTAGGGGTTAATAAGTTGATTCAATTGGAGGGAAAAGGTCCCTTATGTAACTTTCTTCCATCTTTTTTTCTTGGATAGATAGATGTAGACTATTTTGTTAAAATGTAATGTTTGTTAGGTTGTAATTACCTGATAAGGGAAGGCATAGAAAATGTCCTCCTTTTGAATAGACAAAAGCTGTCTCTGAGATACTGACAACTTTGATATAGCAGTCTTCAGGGAAGCAATGGCGTCTTTGTCGACTAGACCCTCCAATGACTTGAAGTCACTTCTTTGTAGACCATCTGATACAATCTGAAGAAGAATAAGGAAATATGATATTTAAAAACATAATAATTGGTAGGTATAATACATATCGAAAATGAAACCCAAAACTTGAAGATTTTTTAGTTTATTTATAGATGTTTTTCAAGTAAAAAAAAAACTAACAAGGAATCGTTTTCTTTGTCACCAACAAAACAAAGGTGAGTAATCGGTATAAATAACTATCCCAACAAACCTGTACTGCATGTTTCGAAGCTTCAATGAATTCGTTCAAACTGAACTCCTGTTCAAAGTACGGACGAATTATGAAATTAGCAAACATCCAATTCTTGATAAAGTTTATGAACGAAGGCCACACAATCGGCGGGAACTCCATCAAAGGCGGCAACTTCCTTGTTTCTACCCGGTCTTCGCAATAAAAACGAAATTGTGTAACAGTACATGTTGAGGTTAGATTCGCCTGTTTTGATAAAGATTTGTAAGGTAGTCTGTCGCAGAGCCTAAAGTTCTGTCTCGTTAGCACTTGCCTTAAAGCTAAATTCATATTTCTTTACTGTTTGAGCAAAACTATACACTATTCACTCATCAGAAAATTAAAAGAAAAACATGAATTAAAACTTTTCACAAATATAAATAAAATGTTCGTTCTCATTTACTCGCGTAATACATTAGGCATGTCACAAACTAATGTGTTTTCACGCCTCGGGAGTCGGGAATCGATAGAGATTTTTATCGATTATCGTCGGAAAAATATAACACGAATTAATGTAACGAACGTATGTATGTACAGTATGTAACTTTCTCGAGGGAAACTGAATTACTCGTCTAGAATGAATTAAAAACAGGCATTAACTGTTTCAAATTCAAATCGTTTTTATTATAATTTTTTATTCTACCTTCATGTATGTAGACCGTATTCAGTTAAGAATTCGAGATGTTCATAACAATTTTTCCTTAGATATACCTATATCTTAGGTACCTACCTATCTTACTAAAAATGGCATGTTATTTAACAATAACATTTTAGTGTTGATGAACAATGTAAATAATATTACATTTATTATTTAATAATATTTTGTTTTACATTGTTAATCAATATAATTATAGTGAGAATCGATTTGAAAAATGTAATGTAACATCCTTATCATGATCTGTCAAGTTAAAGGTTATTGATTGGTGGGTTGACATTTTAACAAGAATGAGGATTGGCTGATTCAAGAAAGTTGGCATTGTAAATAAAAACAGACTCATTAAAATGTGTAGTCAATAACGAGTCGGCTGCACACGTTATGGGTCCCTACCTACATGTTAATGATTGATTTTTTATTTGATAATAATTATTATTAAGTTCTTTCTTCAAGAATGTAAATAAACGCAGAGAAACAAGAAAAATATGCTTGGAAGTCATCATTCAATTCGCATTTCAACTCCGTTCATACCGAGAACATACCATGCGAGACGGTTTTACGATTAATTTAAATTTTGGAATAACAATATTCCAAATAAATCAATCGTAAAATTTACCGATAGTATAGAAGTCCTCTTAATACAACTAACCGTGGCGGGGTCTTTCTTATATTCATTGTGGAATTTACATCCAACTAATACATTTAAAAATAATGTAAATAGGTATAAATTTGTGCGTGAATCGTATGCTGCCGCATATCTTTTAATTTATTCATGAGCCGGTTTTTTAGTCTCTCAGTATGGATTAGTTCGGACATTCGTGTCCTTTCAAAAAAGCGGATTTATTTTGTCCTTTTGTTCCTTAGATCAATAAAATCAACAATCAACAACACCTGCCGGCGGCGGAACCCTAAAAATAAACTTTTTTTTTGTTTCAATTGTCAACCATTTATTTCTTCTATCTACTGTCAACTGTCAAATTTGCGTCTCTCTCTCTAACCTAACTAACCTAAATGTTTGTGGAAATTGTTGTTTGAAGCCGAATTTCGTTCTAAACCGCGTTATTCTAGCATTTCTAGCTAATCTTTCCCTCCATCTAAATTTCTCAACATGGACGATCAAGCCTGTCCACGTTGTAAGACAACAAAATACCGAAATCCCTCTTTGAAGTTGATGGTAAATGTTTGCGGTCATGCCTTGTGCGAGAGTTGTGTGGATTTGTTGTTTTTAAAAGGTAAATAAATAGTGTTAACTATCTACCTATTCATCTGCTAATCTAGAATGATAAATGATAATAAAATATCGACATTGCAGAGTCTTTGTCACTTCATATGAAGTTATTCCACCCACATACAGACTTACTATCGGCCGATAGTTTAGTCGGGTTGGCCGGTTCTTACGCATCAAACTTTTTTATCGGTCGATGCTGAATCACTGTAATGTGCGCACCTGCATACATCTTCATACTGATTAAGAAGCCGACCAAACTATCGGCCGATTAAAAGTTTGTAGTCTGCGTGGTCTTATAAGTTTCAAAGGCAGGTACTTGTCTGTCTGTGGTATCGTGGATAATTTCCGAAAGGATGATTCGATTTTGATTTTTATTGTGTGATTACTTCCAGGGTCTGGCTCGTGTCCAGATTGTAACGTTCCTCTCCGTCGAAGCAATTACAGGGTCCAACTGTTTGAAGATCCTATGGTTGAAAAAGAAATAGACATTAGAAAGAGAGTATTAAAAGATTACAACAAGAAAGAGGAAGATTTTGCCACGCTACGGGAGTACAATGACTATTTAGAAGAAATCGAGACAATAATTTACAATTTGACTAATAACATTGATATTGTAGGTACAAATAAGAGAATAGAGCAATATAAAAAGGACAATAAGGAGCTAATCATGAAAAATAAGGCTAAAATTGGTAAGTTAAATATTTTGTGTCCCATGTTAAAACACTACCTCTTCTCACTTACCTCTATAACTAGAATAATATTGGAGATTCACAACAATTATTACAAGAATCACCAATTTTTTTTGTTATAGGTGGCTGACAAGCAAACGGATCACCTGATATTTAGCGATTGCCATGGCCCATAGACACCAGTAGAGTCACAAGTGCGCTGCCAACCTTTACCGTCGTAAGACCCAAAAGCCTTTTAAAAGGCATTTAAAATAATTGATTTTCCTTTGTGTCTGATGTCTTTCCCCCAATTTGAGCCTCCAATAGGGTGAGGGCACTCACTCTACAAAACACAGTGCAGGCGTTGTAGCTGGAGGTCTACCATGAGGCCTGGTATGGTGGTATCACTCCAGTCGAGCAGGCCCATTCAAACCAAAGTGTGGCTTTCCCACAGCAAGTAGTTATGTAATAACGTAGAACCAATACGTATATAAATTTACAGGTAGAGAAGAAATACAATTAGAAGAGATATTAGAAATAGAGAAACAGATGGAAGAGCTCCGACGAGCCGAGCTCGCACGGATGGAGCAAGAAGCCAAGAAGCAGAAGATCCGCGAGAAGGAGGCCCTGATTGATGAGCTGATGTTTGCGGAAGGGGATGCTAAGGATATCCTGAACACCTTCGCGCAGACAATAGCTAATAATAAACAAGAGGAAGTGTTACCCCCTGTACCTAAGGTAGGTATTTAATACATTGTCTCATATGCCTATGGGTAGTTTATTTTTTCAGGACTGTAGTTCTACTATCTACCGATAGATGTCGCTGGGCGTTGATTGTATCGCGCTAGTGTTTGGGTTTTTCGGTTTGTCTATGTCTATAGAATTCGTCTCTTATAAATAGTATACATTTCTATCAATCAATCAATTTTCACATCAAATAACCCGATCTGGTACTGGAAGCTAATCTGCCTCCAACTTACACCAGCTGTCATTGATTGTCAGTACATCTGGCTGTAGGACATCCTATAACACTGCTTTTCTATGTAATAATCACATCACTCTTATACTGGAAAGAGAGTTAATAATACCGTACACACACATGGAGTCCAATTGCAGAAAGCCTGTACATACTGGACAGTTATTCTAAAAAAAATTCACAAGAACAGTGATATACACGCATCACCATTTTTGCTGCTAGTGTATCAACAAACAAATAAATAAATACAAGAAGAAAATAGTTAATAGATTCCTTGTATTGCGGGTGTTTATGGGCGGCATCCGCTTAGGTGATGTGATCATCTGCTTGTCAGCCACCAATCACAAAATAAATTGTCATTGCTAATCTTTTTATTCCAGATAACCCAATTCTCATCAGGCGTAAAGTTCACGCGTGGACTGGAGTCCCAGCAGCTGCCACTGATCGAGGAAGGTCCGCTGTACCGGTACGAACCACCTGCCGTGCCTGACCGGTGCGGCCCTGATCCACCCTCGTTGCAAGAGATTGTTACTGAAGGATATCTTAGACATGTCAAGTTAGTATGTTTTTAAACTTTCGCATTGATTATAAATATACTTCATATAATCCTTCAGTACGCTTGGGACCATAGCCGTTGTAACGCAGTCTAAACGTTAAGCAGTAAGTGCTATAATGTACTTACTAAAGTACTTATTAAAATATCCTCACATTTAGTCCGGTTTATATCAAGTATTTGTCAAGTTAGTATCATTTACTTTCATTGTTTCGTCATCTGGTACTCATAGTACAGGGGTTGCCCTAGTTTGAGACCAGGTTGATAGGTGTGATTGTCTGGCGCATTTATTTATTTATTTACTTAATGTCTAAAGTCTGTTAATATAGTTGTAAGAAATATTTACATAATTATTCAATAGTCTGGAATTTTATTCCTGAGGATGTAATGTACAAATAAACAGTGCAAGCTGCCGGGCTAACATGCGCGCCACGAGATAATTTGTCGACACTCGTATTATGTCGGCGCAAGTTGCTTCTTGCTCAGCAGACTGAGCGATGGGCGGGATAGAAGAATGCGCTCTCGCGAACGAGAGTCGACAAAAAATTGTCGCGGTGCGCATGTTAGGCCTACTGGTTACTAGCCAATAGACTTCTTGTCTGCTTGTACGCCAGTAGCTCGCCTCGCCTTTGCTGGCTACACAACACCTAAACTCTGATTCATAATTATGTAAAGTAAACTGACAGAAGTCAATGTGTCATCCCCATACATTATCACTCAATTTGACACATGCCAAATGTCAAAATGCATAGAAACTTGTCATTTTATAATATAATATATAATAATATTTTCACTACATCACATACATTGATCTGACTCTGAGATAGGTAGCTCAAGCACCTGTGTTACAGATATCAGAACCAACAGTGGGATTACAAATATATACATATAATACTTTTCTTTTGTAAATACATACTTGTAATACATAGAAAACACCCAGACCAATACAAACAGACATGTTCATGCACACAAATGTTTGTACTGTGCGGGGATCGAACCCGCAACCCTTGGCCCAGACGCAGCATTCACTACCACTGAACCAACCGGGTCGTCTGTTAGTTTACTAGGTCATCTGTTAGTTTACTTTACATGATTATGAATCAGAGTATAGTGGCTGCTGTCTGGTCCAGTCCAGTCTAGTTTATACATACTAGGATATACAATTTATATTATCACCATCTATTCACTTCCAGAGCAGAGACGGAACCGGAGAAGGCAGGCGGCTACTCCTCCAAGCTGCCGTGCTTGCGCGCTCTCCAGGACGCTCTCGCCGGCCTCTACCACGCCAGTTGACCCGAAGGGCAGACGGATGTCGGCAGCCCTGTCATCATACTAGACTAGACTATTTAGTAAGGGCGTAGCCATCATTGAAGTAAGAAAAATTCGAGTACAGGGGTATTGGTAAAGAGCTACTACATAAAGGCAGCGGTGATCACTTTCCATTGGGTGACCCGGTTACTTGCTTGCCTTCCTGAGACCTATTTTTGAATTTTCGCTTCGTCCAAACAAAACTACTCGTTTTGCAAGTCATGTCGTCTCGTGAGTCGCATGATTCATAATTTTTCCTATTTTTGAAATGACTCGCTTGCCAAACTTGTCGAAGTATAGTGTTAACTCGTTTCACGCAGAAAATTCTATAATTGGTATTACAATTGTCAGAACGGTTTTCGGCGTAACGTATAACGGAACGTAAATATTTTGACAGCAAAAGAGAAAAAAAAATTGTTGACGTAAATGCGTCCATTCGTACTAGCCTAACGGAAACGAGTAGTTTACACCACTCGTTGTAAACGCTCATTTTCGAATGATTCAAAAATGCGGATGTCAAAAATCATGCGAGTCACACATTTTTTAGTGAGACGACAATTTAAAAATAGGTCTCCCTGACTCATAAATATCCCTTTCAGTAGCCTACCGCTGGCGGTAGGTGATCTAGTATTAAACTGCGTTTCCACTGAAGCGAAGCGGAGTGAAATCGACCAATAGAATTGCTTAAAATCATCGCTTGTCAACGAGAAAGCTTTTTCTATTGGTCGATTTCACTCCTCTTCATTAGAAACGCACCCTTAAGGTATAACTCTTAAGGCCTGTTTCACAATGTAAAGATTAAGCGTCACGTCACATACTATAATATAATAATTATTTATTTATTTCAGGCAACAAAGTAAAGTAACAGGCCCACATACATATAGCTACATAGCTTTACAGCACAGAAATAATTTTGAGGATAAAAGTTGCGATTTCTATCTGTCAAACTCATGGACTTAAAATGACATAAACAGACCGCTATTTGACTGTCGTGAAACGCAACAACAGTGTTTATGGTAGTAGTAATAAGTACCATAATAGCTTATGTAGAACTTATCCGTATATTGTGAAACAGTCTATTAGGGTGCGTTTCCACAGAAGCGGAGCTGGCTGGAGACATGTGAAAATTGACCAATCACATTGCTCAAAATACACATCTCATCTCTGATGAGCAATGTGATTGGTAATTTTTATAAGTCTCCGCGCAACTTCACGTAGCTCCACTTCGGTGGAAACGCACCCTTAGTATTGGTAATGCAATTTTGGTTTATGTTTTGTATTATGTCAGCGTAAAATAATCGGAATCGTAAGTTGATCAATATCATAGGAAATAAATTAAATAAATTGAGACAACATCACATTACATTGTCCTGGTCCCAAACTAATATGGAGACCAGAAACAACGAAGGAACCACAAACACCCAGACCCAACGCGGTTGTTGATGATATGTCTATTTCATCAACAAACATTTGTTGGTGCGGGAATCGAACTCGCGACCCTTGCTTCTCAACCGGCGCTCAAAACACTACGCCAAACGGGTTGATTGTCGGAAAATAACAAACTGTTGTTAAAATGAATAGGGGCTATCGCGTCTGAAAAATTCGCTAGATGGCGTGCTTGATAACTGAGGTCCAACTTAGTCGTCATTGGTTGTTTAGTGACATATTGTCATCTCACATCAAAATAACCAATCACCGTGTAGTTGGACCTCAGTTCTCACGTACGCCATCTAGCATTATTTGAACTGTTTTGACATGGTATTTATTTGTGACATTATGACGGCGCTTATATACAAAAATTGTAATCCATTTATAAGCGCCGTAGGCATGTCCATGTTAAGATTTCGTCAATAATTGCTCATTATAATCCTATCACTGATTATCACAAACCCGTGAATTCTGGTAAAGAGTAGATATTAAGATAGACTGTAAGGATGTATTTTTGTAGACACTGTAAAGTATCTGTTTGTATCTTGATGAGTATGTCTGTTGCAGCTGGATCGTATAATTCGCCTAATTACATTACGGCTAGCTGTTATCAAAATACAGGGCCGTTATGAAATGCGGCGGATCAACGATTAGCCGCATTGTCATTGAGATACGTTCTTCAATAGGGCGACTCACATTTAGCCGCATCGTACTACGACTTAACGGCATCTAGCGGATTTTTCACACGCAATGGTATCCATTTATTGTATTTGTATATCAGGCAGCGCCACGAGTGTTAAGAATCGGAACTAAGAACTACCGAAGAGGCAGCTAATCTCCCTCCTTATTACATTATGGCTAGCTGTATTGAATGACGTATACGTAGTATTCGGTGCTATACATAATACCGAATACTGGTCCTTTTTATTCAGCCACATTCAATCCGGCTTATCATGGAACCGGCGTATTTCTAAGCGGTCTGTTTTTGATAACAGCTAGCCGTATTGCAATACGGCGTATTATACGATCTTGCTGCGACATGTCCATTGATTGTTATTGCATGTCAAAAGGTTAGTCGTTGGTGGCAGTGGATTGTATTATGTATATAGCCTTTAATACGATGGAAGCTCTGTAAATATTCTTATTTTAGTTTTTAAAGGCTGTGACTTTCTTTTTTTTCTAACAGCAAGAAATCTGCTGAGTATGTTGGAGTGATTGTTGATTGTTGTTGTCGTGTTAATAAAGTAAGCATATTGAGTCATGTTTTTTATTTACATACACCGTTAAATTATAGTATCTACAGTAAACCACACATCAATTTACCACAACCTGTCATATTTCCTCAATTGATATTGATGTGTTTGACAGTAAGATGACAATCCATTAAAGAAATTTGACAGTTTTGTATACTTTGATGTGTGGCTGTACGTACTACTCAACCAAAACAATTAGGCGCATTCTGAAAATGGCGGCTTGAGGACTAGTGATGGGAATACTTTCATCTGTATTATACCAGTGATACATACTATGAGTACTAGTAATACTAGTTATTTATCTTTACTGAATTTATTTATTTGACTTTGATTTGATTGCATAACATAACGAAAACAACTAAATTATAACAAAAATCCCGCACAGACAGAGATGTGAAAAATAATTTAGTAAAAGTATTTAAATACAAAATGCAAATGCATAGTTGCTAGCACTATTTCAAATAGAAATACAAAATAGTTTTGAATAAAAGTATTTAAATACAAAATACGTATTTTTAAAATAGGTTTGAAAATAAAATACATTGTTGAGCATAACCTTTTATTTATTGAACTGATTTTAAAACTAGTATTTGTTCAAAGAGTTCATCTTTCATGTTTCGCCTATGGGGCCTCATAATCATTCCACCAAATGAAAATAGTCGTTCTACAGGGGCAGAACTCGGTAAGCAGGTATTATATTTAAGGAAGAGTACAACACTACGATCACGGTCAGTGCGTTCATAAATAAGGAAATCATGGATTTAAGAATGAAAAATTGTAAAAATGAATTAAAAATGCAACGAAACTATTTTGTATTTTATAAATACTAAATATTCACATAGAGTATTTCAAATAAAATACAAAATACATTTAGAAAAAAAGTATTTCAAATATAAAATAAAAATGGGTATTTTGGATTTTGTATTTGCATTTGAAATATTTGTATTTCAAATAATTCACATCTCTGCTATTACAGTACTATGCATAATTAATACCTACTAAACAAAATATCGAAACAACGATAGCTTAGGTTGCAATACCAAAAATAAGTTGATGGCTTGATATCACCACATTTCATCTCAGCGTGTACATGCAAGACAAAACTGTCGGTTTTGTGTTGGGAGTCCATTTAGACCGTCATCATCATCATTTCAGCCAACAGACGTCCACTGCTGGACATAAGCCTCCCCCAAAGTTCTCCACACAGATCGGTCTTGTGCCACCCGCATCCAATGGACTCCCGCGACCTTCACCAGATCGTCGGTCCACCTGGTGGGAGGCCTGCCACGGCTGCGGCCTCCTGCGCGTGGCCTCCTCTCAAGGACCTTTCCACCCCAACGACCCCCATTACCTCATTTAGACCATAATACAGGATCAGCGTCGGACTGGCCATACAGTCGAGGTGGCATTTGCCAGCCGGGCCCCAGCCTGCACGGGCCCCCCCACAGGCCTGGGTTGAGAGGCATGCGGCGTGCCCCCTGTGCTACGGTTGCCCCGCGTGCATGTCTCGTAAACTATGCGTCTTACAAAAAATTTGAAAGACAAAACAATTTGACGAATTTTTTGGAAGATGCATAGTTTACGAGATATCGCGAAAATAGTGTTTTCACCCCTTTTTTCAAGATGGCGGCCGGGGGACCTGGGTGGCGACCCCACAAACTTGAGATTAAGCTTCTATTGACCCCCCACACATGTCCCAAAAATAAAATTGCATCCTGTAATAAATGCAATACCTACTCTGTCCTTAAATTGTAGGTAACATTTCAATGGGCTAAAATTGCCGGAAAATTATGGGAGTTTTATTTCGCTTTCTTTTATGTAAGTGGTTATTATTATTATAAATAATAATAGTGTTTATTCCGCCGTTTATAAAATAAACTAAAGCAAGAAACCCTACAGGAATCGGTCATGATTTCGAAGGACTGATACATTTTTGCTGTTGTAAGGTCGCGGCAAAAACGCATAAAATTCGCACGTACACCACCTTATATGTTGCATATTGTGTAATTCTCCAAAGTCTTCTTACAACAGCTTGGAAGGAGCCACCTGTCGAAGTTGACCAAAACAAATGGAGAAGTCGTCACGTCAAAGCCAGAGATTCTTTCGGAAGTTTACACGTTCTATAGCCAGTTATACGCGTCGCACTCACCCCACCCTACGCCGGATGAGAAGGATTCAAGAGCCACATTAACCCACCATGCGACGTTCGATCTACCCGACATCAGCTTGGAGGAGATCGAGGCAGCTCTTGGGCAACTTAAAAATGGAAAAGCCCCGGGAGAAGACGGAGTCACAACCGAGCTTCTAAAAGCTGCCGGCAAGCCGGTGCTGAAGGAACTTCGGCGTATATTTAACTCGGTTCTTTTCTCCGGGAGAACTCCTAGGGCGTGGCAGCGGAGCTTGGTCGTGTTGTTCTTCAAGAAAGGCGACAAAACCTTACTGAAGAACTATCGATCAATTTCACTCCTAAGTCACGTATATGAATTGTTCTCAAGAGTCATTTCGAATCGCCTTACACGAAGACTTGACGAAGCTCAACCTGCAGAGCAGGCCGGGTTCCGACGGAGTTATAGCACCATAGACCATATTCACACAGTGAGACAGGTTATACAGAAGACCAAAGAGTATAACCAGCCCCTGTGCATGGCGTTTGTGGACTATGCAACTCCGTCGAGACCTGGTCTGTTCTCGAGGCCTTGCAGAGGTGCCAAGTCGATTGGCGATATATCGAGGTGTTGAAGTGTCAATATGACGCCGCTAATATGTCCGTAGTAATCCAGAATGGCCAAACCGAGCCTGTCCTGCTGCGACGTGGTGTGAGACAAGATGTTATATCTCCGAAACTCTTCTCCGCTGCGCTGCAGGATATGTTCGAAACGCTAAACTGGAAAGAGTGCGGAATCAATATTAATGGCGAGTACATTTTTTTCGTGTACACCTACGATTCGCAGACGACATCGTCATCTTGGCGGAAACCTTACAGGACCTACAGGAGATGGTGAGCAGCCTGGCTGAATCTTCTAAACACATCGGTCTTCGGATGAACTTGGATAAAACCAAGGTCATGTTCAACGAGCTCGTTGATCCGGGACCGGTCGCTGTTAATGGAGTACCTCTCGAACAGAGATGTGAAAAATAATTTAGTAAAAGTATTTAAACACAAAATGCAAATGCATAGTTGCTAGCACTATTTCAAATAGAAATACAAAATAGTTTTGAATAAAAGTATTTAAATACAAAATGCAAAATACGTATTTTTAAAATAGGTTTTGAAAATAAAATACATTGTTAAGCATAACCTTTTATTTATTAAACTGATTTTAAAACTAGTATTTGTTCAAAGAGTTCATCTTTCATGTTTCGCCTATGGGGCCTCATAATCATTCCACCAAATGAAAATAGTCGTTCTACAGGGGCAGAACTCGGTAAGCAGGTATTATATTGAAATGATTGGATGGATTTAAGAATGAAAAATTGTTAAAATGAATTAAAAATGCAACGAAACTATTTTGTATTTTATAAATACTAAATATTCACATAGAGTATTTCAAATAAAATACAAAATACATTTAGAAAAAAAGTATTTCAAATATAAAATAAAAATAGGTATTTTGCATTTTGTATTTGCATTTGAAATATTTGTATTTCAATAATTCACATCTCTGCGCACAGACATATAGGTACCAACGCTTCAGAGCATGTATCCGACTTCGCCGATGCAGTGTTACCGCTTCTGAATATCTAAAATTAGTATACCATTGCTAAAATTTGTTTAGTAAGTTACTTTATATTTAAACATACATTAATAATTTGAATTATTTTAAAATAATCTTATACTTACTACTTCCATTCTTTCGTTATTTATTATGTTCCATTTGGATTC